>CM064883.1:27681337-27973714 GCA_003313485.2 Penstemon barbatus
AAATAGAATATAGAAAGAATCAGTCACACCTTAAATAATTGATAAACTGAAATTGTTAAACTGCTTTCAACACAGCAACAACCCTAACTTCTATGATTACTCACTTTGATGGATGACTATAATGAATTAGGGTTCTTGCTCAATCTACAAAAATTTAGTCCTACACTAATTCGAATATTTAAAATATACATCTATATCTATACTATTATAAAAAGCATGAATATTTCTTAACTTTTTTGTGCGGATTAAATATCCATATTTGAATTTATTTAATTAAATGGTAAATATATAAAAGTAATTGAAGAGGTATAGTTAGACATAAAGTCTTATTATATTTATCTTCTTACATCATTTTTGTTATTTTCATCTTCTCTTACAATAGGTAAAAACAAACCATAAAAATACACTATATTTTAAATAGCCCCTAAATAATAGATAAACATTATTATATTATATATAGCATCAATATTTATTTGACCAAGAAAATATTAATTTAAAATTTTGGTACAACAGAAGTCATAAAGATTCTAATATATAAAAATTTAAAATGAAATTCTCTTAAATATCTTGATGTTACAAAAAAAAAAAAAAACTAATCGCTTCTTTCAATGATAGAATAAAAAATACTCATGGCTGAACTAATTACGTAATTTTACTTTGGCTAAAATAGAAAAATATAAAGAATATTCAATAATATCAAGACATGCATAACCTTAAATTTTTATGGAATTTTTTCGTGAAAAACGGGTGAAATTTGTGAAAAAGGGTGAAATAAAAAAAAAAAAAAAAAAAAAGAAAATTTTGAAAATATGTGAACGATGAAAATTCGGGTGCAATTGGTGAACACTGGCGAAGTTGGTAAAAATTTGGGTGAAACAGGTAAAAAAGTGTCCCCGATATCGATAAGCACATGTGAAATAGATGAAAATTCGGATCAAATTCGTAAAAAAATGATGAAACCGGTGAAACGACAAGATCAATGAAAAGTAGGTGAAATCGTTGAAAAATGAATAAAGTTGGTGAAAATGTTTCAGATCGATGAAAATTCAGGTTGGTGAAAAGAACATGTGAAATCAGTAAAAAAATGTTCAAAATAGGTGAAAACGGGTTAGTATGATAAAAACTCGTGAAAAATCAATTAAAAAAAAAGAATTTAGCTGACAATATAAGGTGAAATCAGTAGAAAATGATTTAAAGCGGAAAAAATAATGGGACAAAATCTTAAAAACGATAAAAATAAGTTATAGCCGATAAAAGAAAGAGGGTAAAACAGTGAAAAAAATTAAACTGGTTAAACCGGTGAAAAATTAATTAAACTCAAAATAGGTGAATACGGACTAATTTGCTCTATTTTATGACATAATCCAATTAATTTTACTCTAATTTACAAAAGACACCTATAAAATTAACTAGACGTGCACTTTCCTAGTATCCATAAAATAGTGAAGATCCAAGCTAAAAAAAAATAAGACTATCAAGTTTAAGCCTAGTATTATCCTGTCATGTTCATGAATTGATCTCGAGTTGTTGATGACTGTTCCGCGAATCATTGATCGATATTGCCCATCAGATTCATCAACAATCGGCACAATAAAGCTTGTTTCATGGATCTCCAGATTGCGATGATGATGATCCTTTACTGACAGAACTTTAACTCTGCATATGGGGCAATTGTTCTTTCTTTGGAGCCACAAATTGATACAACCAACATGATACTCATGTCCACATTCGAGTGTTGCATTTACTTGTAATTCTTGGTACAAATCATTTAGGCATATTGCGCATGATTTAGGCTTTTCGTCTTCAAGATCGACTCTAATTTCCTGATTGTTACAAGTCATTGTTCCATATTTTGTGATTGTTCCTCCTGACACATCATCATGTCTTTCGGTAGCTGAAATCATGAATTTTAGTTTGATGGGATTTTGGATTTGTTGAGAGTTTCGGATTAATTAGGCTAAGATATATAACAATGTGCATATATACATTTTTAATATATAATGGCAAAGAAGAGGAATTCAATTCCCTGATTGAATTGGACTAGGAGACGTGTTTCTTGGTATATGTAGGAAATCTAATAACTAAAGTATGTCCTTGTATGACAAGGTTTAGCATAAAAGTAAAGGAAAGAAAACATATGGATCTTATATACAATCCAAGTATTATAACATGGATACTTTAATCCTATCAACAATTGTTACTGTCTGTTTTGTGGCACCTTTAATTGATAAATTGATATGGGAATCTATGTGGCCTTTTTCTTTCTTTTTTTTTGTTTGTTACAATATGGCTTAATTTTTATGTTGTTGCAATACGGATAGAATGAGAAGTGTTTCGGGAATTCTAGTTTAAATGTGATTGTATTTCGAGAAAGTATATATATATTGATTGGGTATGACTAATTTAGTTTGGACTACAATTTGCACGATTTTTTTTTTTTTTTGTGTAATCATAAATTGTTTGTAAATTAGTGTTTCATTTAGTTTGATTGTAAATTGTTGAATGTTGAAGACTTAATACTTGTATGTTGTGTTCTGTTTAGGAGTCATTAGGGGTGTTCGCGGTGCGGTCTAGTGTGGTTTTGTACTGGCCCAAACCCAACTCAATATTTGCGGGTTTTGAAATCTCTAGTCCAAACTCAACCCAACAAGTCTTGAGATTGCACTATGCGGTTCATTTGGGTTGGGCGGTTTGGGGCGGGTTTTGCTGTCTAAATTATCAACTTTCTTGTATTTTTATTATTTGATGAGTTATATATAAAATGCACTAATTAATTATAATTTTTTGTTTTTATTAATAAATTTAGTAAATTTTCATAGAAAATATAATGGAGATAATGTAAAATATCAATTAAAATATTATTTTCAATGAATACATAATTTAATGAAAACTAATAAACCCGAACACTAAATTAACAAGTTTTCATTACATAAAAATCAAATTGTTCCCAAAGAATAAACAAAAGAGAAAAATATCTTTATATTCGAACTAGTTGTTGGTGGTTAATTAATGGCCAATGAAAAGTTTGATTGATATTTTTTTTTGCTTTACTTTTTGTTTTTCGCATAATATTTTTTAACTAATTTGTTCTAGTTTTGGATCTATTTTTTTTATTATTTTTGGCACTTAAAATTGAAGATTTACGTAAGATTGTAGGGTTTATCTAATATAATTGGGGTTTTGATTGTGGAACACGACTAATTTGTTAAAGTATATACTTATATTATATTTCTCATTTTTTTAAATTTAGGACTAAATTAAATAATAAAATAAAATAAAACATATATACATCATCATTTATATAAAGTGCGGTCGAATGCGGTTATGCAGTCTAAAAAAATATAAAACCAAACCCGATCGAAAATTGCGGTCTTTTTTTCATGATGCCCAAGAACAACACATCAAACCTTCAACCCGTAAAATTGCGGTCGTTTTGGGTTGGGTTGATCGGTTGGAGCGGTCTAGCGGTTTCGTTGAACACCTAGGAGTCATTGATTGTGATATTGTTGAAGACTTGAGAAGTTTGTTTTGTGTTTATTTTGAAGTTATTGTGTACGACTCAATATTCGAATTCAATTATTTTGTAATAAAAAAAAAGTTGAAATTTCGGGTACCCGAAATACCCGAAAAATTCAGATACCCATCAGATCGGGTCGAATTTCGGGTGTGAAAATTCACTATCCATCACATCGAATACTCGACCCGAAATATCCAAAATCCTAAATACCCGACTCATGTCCACCCCTACTAACTAGTGAATTTGAATTTTTTTTAATCATTATAGTATATAATTAAGTTAATTTACATTAAAAATAATAATAACACTTCAAATACTAGAATCTAATTTAATTTAAATATTTTTTTTGAGATGACTAGAATCTAATTATCTAAAACAGATTAAATTAGCCATAAAACGATAACAAATTTATTTTTGTTTACTTTTCCATTTTTTGGAAGGTCAAATATGAAATACTTTTTTTTTTTTTTTTTTTTTATAATAATTCTTATTTGACTCACATGAACTGGTGGAGAAAAACCCTAACTTCCGCCGGACCGTCGCAACTTCGCACTAATTTGTTGGCGCAGAGGTTGCAATTTTTGGAAACCTATTTTAAAATCTGTATCCTCATAAATTGAAGGAATGTTGGACGAGAGAAAATTTGATGTGAAGTTGAATTTATGGGCACTTCGAATCCCGAGGGAGCATTGCAAGTTCGCCACCCGAATCCTCAATGGGTATGCGTTAATTGCTACTGTGTTATTCAATCTCAAGTTTCTTCACAAAAACATTTGCAGCAGTCTTATCTTTTTTTTTTTTTATTTATTTTCTTTTTTGGTGGGGGAAGATATATGCTTGACAGGCCACGCATCAAACCTATAACTGAAGATCCAACGTCTAATAAAAATCGTTACTTGATATTATCTGAGAAAATTCAAAATCCAGGTAAAAAGTGTTATTTTTATTTTCCTAGTTATTACTATTGAATTAATTGAAGTGCATTTGACATAATCCGTGTATAATTTTAATTTGTTTTGGCCATTATTGACAGATTTATCTGGAATCCCTGGTAATAAAGTTGATGAATTGAAAAAGATCTTCGAGTTTGAAGTAGTTCCGTATTCTTTTACCCTTGGATATTCGTATTGGACTGCAGGTAATCTGCATTTTGCCTCAAATTTTATATTTGTTAGGCTTGTTTAGATTACTTGATACTGGAGTGACATTTCTGTGCATGAAACTTTTTAAAGAAGAAGTTGTTTCCGTGATTCTTACACCTTTCACCAAACTGAGACGTCTTACATGGTTTATGTTGATATGTTAATTACACGTTTTGATGATCTTGCACCTAATGGTAAATTGAAATGACTGAATTTTATGTTTTACCTAAATTTACCTCCCATCTCAATACATGTGTTACAGACCATATATTGAAGCAGGTTCTGCCACCTGGGGTTGAAGTGCCTTCATCATTTGAGACAATAGTTAAGTATTTTATCTTTGTTAACTTCTTCTACCTTTTTATCATTCACTTTTGAATTTTTTTTATTTCTTAGTTCATATGTTTAGTTTAATGTCTTCTTCTTATTGGAGTTTCCATCTTGCAACTCTAGATTCTCCCAGTCGGATTCTGATAATGATTTTTATACTTGCTTCTTCTATTTTCTTTTGCAGGTCACATCGCACATCTGAATATATCAGATGACCTTCTTCCATATAAGGATGTTATAGCAAAAGTTATCTATGACGTATGTTATTATGGTTACCTTGTACAACTCCCATATTTATTATTCGCAGTTTGATAGCATATTTTGTAAATTCGTCATTAAACAATTGCTGTTATAGAGTCAAAACTGAATCTGAATAAATCGAGAAATAATTTTTGCTTCAGTGAAATTCGAATTCGAGTTATGTAAATAGTCAGACTCGTTAAAAAAATTTGAAGGAGCTTCACTAATTAACATTGTTATACTTTGAGAGAACAAAATTCATGTTGGGTAAACTAGTGCCTCTGTACTGACCTGACAGCGTAGCCTCTTTGAACTAGATTTCATCGTAAATATGCAGATACGTGTTTGAATGTTGAATTTGTGAAATTTTAATAATCTAAACTCCCATGTCATCCTTAAATTGTAGCAAATGATAGTTGCACTGCACCTCTTTTCCTCTTTTTATGTAAATCTCTGCCATGGTCTTTGATTGGCTATTTGTTTTCTTTTCCAGAAAAACTACCCACGAATCAAGACCATTGTTAACAAAGTTGGAGCCATAACGAACGAGTTCCGTGTGCCAAAATTTGAAGTACTAGCAGGAGAACGTAATATGGTTACAGAAGTGAAGCAGTACAAAGCAATTTTCAAGCTTGACTATGGCTTGGTCTATTGGAACTCAAGATTGGAACATGAGCACTTGAGGCTTATTTCGACATTCCAAGCTGGGGATACTGTTTGTGATATGTTTGCTGGTATTGGTCCATTTGCTATTCCAGCAGCACAAAAAGGATGCCAAGTTTATGCAAATGATTTAAATCCAGATAGCATTTGTTATCTGAATATTAATGCAAAAATCAACAAGGTTGATAATTTAATTCGTGCGTACAATTTGGATGCTCGAAAGTTTATATCTTCACTAGTGGAAGTGCCTTCGACCGAAAATTGTATGGAACCCAATAGTGCAGTCGAGAAGACTTCTGAAAAAGAGGAAATGCATGCAAATAGACAAACAAAGTTAGAAGAAAGTTGTGGAACTGGTAATGCGATGTAGCCTGTTTTTTTGCAAATAGTGTATTGAGCTTTTTTTTTTTATTTGTATTTTAAATTTCATTTCTCTTGTAGGTGGATTGAAAGAAATTCCAAATCAGAATATAACTGATTTTGAAAGTAATGGACAGCTGAGTCCTAAAGAAGATGGAAATTTGGCCCCAGCAAAAAGACGTTCTGAAAGTTCATTTGAAGGTGTGGTAGATCTAAAAATTAGATTCTGTGTCAGTGCTCAATGGTTCTGTTTCTTGTATAAAAATTAACCTTTAAGGGTGGATTAATAACTTTTTTTAGTATTTTCCTCTCGACACATAATGAGATTTCTAAATTAGTGGCTCTGCAATTTCTGCTGCAGAAAGTGGAACTGCTGAAGATGCTGGTCATTGTATGCCCGGCAGGAAGAAAAGTAGCTCGAATAAGCGCATTAAAAGCTATCAATCATTCACCTCAAAGCCCTGGGAGCATTTTGATCATGTCATAATGAATTTACCAGCCTCTGCTTTACAATTTCTTGGTAAATTTTCCACTTTAATCATGGTCTATTAAAATGCATTGTTGCTCGGTTTTCTTTCTTATACAAATATCGTCTTTGCAGATGCCTTTAGAGGTCTTATAGACAGGAGTACGTGGAAAGGATCCCTCCCATTGATTCACTGTTATTGCTTCATGCGGTCAACTGAAACCAAAGAACTCATTATTTCAGTATGTAAAGAAAAAGAAGCTATTTCTTTATTTGCTTTTTCTTGGGTATACAATATTATATTTTCCTGGTTTTCGAAAATTATCAATATTCTGTTCAGGAGGCAGAGGCAGCATTGGGTGCTAGTATACAAGAGCCAATATTTCACAAAGTTAGAGATGTTGCACCAAACAAGGTACAAGTTCATACAACACTGAAATTGATTACATTTTCAAAGTTTGAACTTGGTTTGTTTTCTGCAGGCAATGTTTTGTTTAAGCTTCAGATTACCAGATGAAGCATGTATTAATGTTGGTAAGGTGGACCAAATATGATCACATCTTCTCTAAGTTAGTCCTAATGAAATATGTTGCCGATTCGATTAAATTAGTCTAGCTAGTAGATTAGTTCTATTAAATTCATGGTGAATCTCACTTACTGGCTGTTATATATGTCTCCATCTTAGTATTATTGTTATTTATTATAATTGGCAGCTCAAGTTTTTGGATAATAGTAAAATGTTAAGTAGTGCATTTAACATAAGGCAAAATTGCAGAAAAGGTCCCAAACTAATTGGCAATTTTGGGTTTTCGTCCCACATTTTATCACCTCACCGAATTTCGTCCCGTAATTTTTTTTTTTTTGGAGTTTTGTCCCGCCGTTAAGTATTAGACGGAAATTGCACACGTGGCCGTTAGATTGCCACGTGGCTGCTTACGTGTCATGATGACGTGGCAATTAGCATGATCAATTATACAAGATTGCAGAATTAGTCCCAAACTAATTACAAATTTTGTTTGTTTTTCGTCCCAAATTAATTACAAATTTTGATTTTTCGTTCCAAATTATATCAATTAGCCAAATTTCAGCCCGTGATTTACCATTTTGCATGAATTTAGTCCCACTATAAATTTCTAATTTAATAAAAATGACGATTCAATCTTTTACATTTTCTTTTCCAAGAAAAATAGTATGAATTTTCGAAACTCCTATGCTCTTTTGAGAAATAAAATTCTCATGTCATTTCATTAGAAAAATATTGTGTGTTCTTTTTTAGTATTAAAATATTATAAATATTTTTAATACTAAAAAAGAACACAATATCAATGTTGATTAGGCGCTAATCAAAATTTCATCAGCACAATTATTATCCAAACTGAAGATTTCTTCCAGAACAAGCATATTTGCAAATTGGGAAATATGAAATTTATTGAGAAAAATGAAACATTATGAACATGTGAATAACATAGTCAATAATGTCAATATTTATAATTTTTAATACTAAAAAAGAACACACAATATTTTTTCTAATGAAATGACATGAGAATTTTATTTCTCAAAAGAGCATATGAGTTTCGAAAATTAATATTATTTTTCTTGAAAAAGAAAATGTAAAAGATTGAATCGTCATTTTTATTAAATTAGAAATTTATAGTGGGACTAAATTCATGCAAAATGGTAAATCATGGGATGAAATTTGGCTAATTGATATAGTTTGGGACGAAAAATCAAAATTTGTAATTAGTTTGGGACGAAAAACCAAAATTTGTAATTAGTTTGGGACTAATTCTTGAATCTTGTATAATTGGTCATGCTAATTGCCACGTCATCATGACACGTAAGCACCCACGTGGCAATTTAACGGCCACATGTGCAATTTCCGTCTAATACTTAACGGCGGGACGAAATTCAAAAAAAAAAAAAAATTACGGGACGAAATTCGGTGGGGTGATAAAGTGTGGGACGAAAACCCAAAATTGCCAATTAGTTTGGGACCTTTTCTGCAATTTTACCTTAACATAATGTGTTGGATGAAGATGAAGATGAAGTGCAAAGAAGATAAGTAATTAAGGGAAGGTTTTGATGATTTCCAAAACATAATTAGCTAAGTATGGAAGCTTAGTTCCCTTAGAAGAATTTTGAACAAGTAAAAGAAGACATCAGAAGAGTTCAAAGTTCAAAGCCCAGAAGACTAGTGATCTCATGCTGAAACAGCGAACAGAAGGGTAGGTCATCAGCCGAGTCAAATCAGATTAGTTCAGTATTTGATCAGCAGAGTGCCTATCAGATGGGTTGCTTCGATCAGCAGAGTATAAGAGATCAAAGACTAGTTCAACGGTAATAAATGCCCCAAGTGAAATAAATGCTGGAAGAGAAGGGTAGTAATGGCAAATGATTGGAATTAACTCTCGGATCAGCAGAGTGCATTTAATGCAGCTACAGGAAAGTACAGCAGAAAAGGTACTGTAGCAGGTTACCGTTCTAATTTCGGGCTAAAGCTATGGATTTGAAGATTTGATTTCCTTCAACGGTCTTATTTTCAAATTCAAGTATAAAAGGAGCTGATTTCAACGAGCGAGACACACAACAACAATCTGAGATCTCGCATTCGAAGCAGAAAATTTTCTAAGTCTCAAAAGCTCGAACAGCTCACTCGTCTGGTGGAAGTCATCTGTTGACAGAAACCCAGTTGAAGAAAACAGAAAAACATTATCTGAGTGATTTTGTAATAGCTGAGTGTTGTGCGAAGTTAGAATCCATCTTTGTGAGTGATTCTACTTTAGAGGATAGGTCTTTTGTGATTTCCTATTGTGAGCTTATAGCCTTTTCATTTGTTGTCTAGGTGTAAGTGGAGAAATATTGTAATCTTTGTGATTATAGTATAACCCAGAATCTAAGTGATCTGGAAGAGTGGACTAAAGGATTTTTATCCATATAACCACTATAAAAATTCTTTGTGTTATCTTGCATTCAAGTTTTCTTGCATATTTAAAGTTTGCATATTTAAACACTTTGAATTATTTAAAAGATTTTAAAAGGAGTTTGTAAAACTGGGGATAAAATCTTTTAAGAACTTAGTCTACTTGTGAAAAACACTTTCAAACAATCCGCTGCAAGTATACTCTTGAAAAACTGTTTCTGTTGAAAAACAGCTAAGTATTTATAAGAAGAGTGGTCACTCTGCTGTTCAAGATTTGTTCTTGATCAGCAAGAGTCTTACTGTTCTTCATCAGCTTAGTCTGCTGACAGAAGACTGAAAAGTTTTTAAGTTCAAAAATTTTCAGAGGTCTATTCACCCCCCCCCCCTCTAGACCTCATCTGACCACTTGGGACCAACAAGTGGTATCAGAGCAGGTGGTTCATTAGAATCAGCTGCCTGATCAACGAGCTTGATCCAAGTGTTTTTCAAAGGTTTTCAAAACTTTTTCAAAAGAGCATCTTTTTGAAAAATCAAAACTTTTTGAAAATGGAATGCATAAACCATGTTCCCCACATTGCTGGTATGTCTTCGAAGACTGGAAATCAGGATGGAGATTTTCCTCGCTGCCTACAATGACAACATGTTCACTTGCATTACAAAAGGTCCATTCAAATTCACCAAGACGATAAAGATAAATGAAGTTGATACGTGGTGGAAAAGATTGAATGAAATGACAGCTGAAGAAATCAAGCTGTTCAACCTGGACAAGATTGGAAGATTTATCATGACTAAAGCCCTGGACAATGATCGGTTTGACAAGATCAAACATTGCAAATCTGCAAAAGAGATGTGGGACAAAGTCAGAGATATGAGCGAAGGGAACGACGCCATAAAAGAGCATCAGCTGAGTGTTGCTCTAGAAAAGCTGGATAACTTCAAGATGAAATCCTCTGAAACCATTGATCAGATGGATACAAGGTTTACAAGAATATTAAATGAAGTATTGAAGCTTGGAAAAACCTTCACAGACAAGGAGATAACCATCAGAGTACTGAAGGCCTTACCTCCTAAGTTCAACATGAAGGTGACAGCAATGGAAGAATCAAGGGATTGGGAAAAATCTCTCTTACAGAGCTGTTTTCTGTACTCAAGGCTTATGAGTATAAACTGCCTAGGATGGGTATTGAAGAAACCTCAACTTCAGGACCCACAGCTGCCTTAGTTGCTGCTGAAAACACCAGGAGACCAGCACATAGAAGTCAAGATGTGGACTCATCTGATGAAGCATCACTACTCAACAAGAAGGAGTACACTGCTGGAGATGTAGCATTATTGATGAACAACTTCAAGAAGTTCTATAAGAGAAAGATGAAAAACAAATACAATCATGCTGCTTCTACTTCTAAACCTAACTCTTCTTCTCAAGAAAAAGATGATTATAAAGCAAAACTAATGTGTTATAACTGCAGGAAATTGGGACATTTCATCAGAGACTGTCCATATCCAAAAGCAGAGAAATACACTGAGGAAGAGAAGAGAATCAGAAAGGAAAGAAAGCATCAAAAGGGAAAGCAATGGTAGCTGAAGCAGAAAAGCTTGCTGCTGTCTACTCATCTGATTCAGATTCAGACACGTCTGATGAAGAATCTTCTGATGAAGAGAAACCTGCTCTCCTCTGCCTGATGGCTAAGGAATCTGATGACTCAGAGGATGAGGTAACTCCTCAAAATAATGAACTATTTAATTCTCTAGAGCAAATGATGTTAAATAATACTACTATTGCTGGAGAATTTGTTAAGCTTAAGGAAGAGATGACTTGCTAAAAGAGCAAAATAACTCACTGAAACTTAAAGCTGAAAAGCCTAAAGAATCAGCTGAGTATAAACAGCTTGAGCAAGAGCATGAATCTCTGAAAGCTGAATGTGAGGTCTATAAAGGAAAAATCATGGAACTTGAGAAAATTATTGAGTCTCATGATAAGTCAACTGTTGCATCCATCTACATCTAGTAAACAGGAGACACCTTTAGAAAAGGATAAATAGAATTGAATCATACTGAAAAATTCATTTCTGCTGACAATAGTAAGGTCATTCTGTATGTTCAAACTTCTAAACCTACCTCATCTGAGAAAGTGGTAAAGGAGAAGAAATCTCCTAAGGCTAAAAAGAGCAAAGAGCCTAGTGTAGAAAACAGACTAGTAAACCCAAACAGAAGAGTCCTAGGAAGTCTTCTGATAAGGTTAAGACTAATCAGACTAGTGAGAAAACTAAGTCGTCTGTTAATGAGCAAGCTGTAAGTAAACCAAAGAAGCATAAAACAAGAAAAATCAAAATGCTTGGTATGGAAATGAGTCATATTATGTGCAACCTGCTGCATATCATCCTATGTATCATGCACCTCAATTTCCTAGTTACTATGCACCTTATCCTGCTCATCCAATGCATGCATATCCTGCTTATCATGCACCTTACCCTGCTTATGAACACTATTCTTATCATACTGATCATCAACATGACTTATCTGCTAATTATGATAAAAATGAAACTGTTCATGCTCCTGTCAAAACTCAGAAACCTAAGAAGCCTAAGACATCAACATCTTGGGTTGTCAAAGGTGGAACTAATCCTTCAGGACCCTCTCAATAAGGGTACCTAAAACAATTTTATTTTTGTTTTGTAGGTTAGGATTAGGAGTAGGAGTAAAGTAGAGAAGATTTGGTACTTGGACAGTGGATGTTCAAGCACATGTGTGGAAGCATACATGAGCTGACTGATGCAGTTGCTGTGGATGGTCCAAAGGTTACTTTTGGGGACAGCAAAGAAGGCAAGATTAAAGCTAAAGGAAGATTAATCAGAGGGAAACATAGAGATATCTGACGTCTCATATGTCAAAGGCCTCAAATATAATCTGCTGAGCATAAGTCAATTTTGTGACAAAGGATATTCAGTCATCTTCTCAACAGATAAGTGCTACGTTGAACAGATTGGTACAAAGAAGGTAATTTTATCTGGAAGACGACAAGGGAATGTCTACATAGTCGACTGGGATTCTGCTGACAAGAATTCAAGTGTTTGTTTGGTGCATCTGCACCAAGTGAAGTTAGTTGGCTATGGCACAAAAGGATGAATCACTTAAACTTCAAGACCATCAACAGATTAATCAAGAATGATTTGGTAGAAGGGATTCCAAAAACAGTCATGAGCAAAGACAAGCTCTGTGACGCCTGTCAGAAGGGTAAACAAATCAAGTCATCATTCAAAAGCAAGAAGCACCAATCTTCTGAAAGAATCTTGGAGCTGCTACATATGGACTTATTTGGACCCATTGATCCAGTCAGCAATGGTGGAAAGAAATACTGCCTAGCTGTTGTGGATGATTATTCAAGATATACTTGGGTGATTTTCATGAAGAAGAAAAGTGAAACCAAGGAACATCTTACAATCTGATGGAACTGATCCAGAATGAGAAGAGTATCAAAATATTGAAGATCAGATCAGATAGAGGGACAGAGTTTACAAACTCTACTGTTGAAGAGTATTGTAATATCAAAGGAATACATCATGAGTACTCTGCTAGAACCCCTCAACAGAATGGTGTTGCTGAAAGGAGAAACAGAACACTAAAGAAGCTGTCAGACCATGATAGCTGAAGCTAAGCTGCCACAAAGATTTTGGGCAGAAGCAACAAATACAGCATGCTTTACCCAAACAGATGTATGATCAACAAAAATCAGAACAAGACTCCATATGAAGTTTGGAACAACAGAAAACCAAACATTCATTACTTTAAGATTTTTTGTTGTAAATGTTTTGTATTGAATAATGGGAAAAATCACCTTACTGCATTTGCAGAAAAGGCTGATGAAGTTGTTTTTGTAGGATACTCTACTGTTAGTAAAGCCTATAGAGTTTTCAATAAAAGAACATTACTAATAGAAGAATCTATCCATGTAGTATTTGATGAGCCAAGTCAATCTTCTGAAAAGAATCAAAGTTAATCAAGATCTGTCTACTGATTTACAGAAATTAGACATTGGAAGAAATGAAGAATATGTTCCCATCATACTACCTAATTTAAATTCAGCTGATAACTCAAGTGCTGTTCAAAATCACAGTGCTGATTGTCTAACAGACGAGTTGCAAACAGCTGACAGACCAGAGACTGTTCAACAGACTGCAAATGTTCAACAGACTACTACTGCAACTCCAACAGTAGTGTTGCAAGATCAAAACAGAGGACAACATTCAGACCTGCAACCTGATCTCAGATGGCTCAGAAATCACCCACCAGAGTTAGTGATTGGTGATCCATTAGATAGAGTGAAAACAAGAAGAGCTGCTGCACAAGATGCTATGTTTGTCACTTTCTATCTCAAATAGAGCCTAAGCAAATTGAAGAAGCTCTAAATGATTCCTTCTGGATAGAAGCTATGCAAGAAGAGTTGAATCAATTTGAAAGGAATGAAGTCTGGTACTTAGTTCCTAGACCAAGTCATCAAAGAGTAATTGGCACTAAGTGGGTTTTCAGAAATAAGATGAATGAAGATGGTATTGTTACCAGAAACAAAGCAAGATTAGTGGCCAAGGGTTATTGTCAAGAAGAAGGAATTGACTTTGATGAAACTTTTGCACCAGTAGCAAGACTTGAAGCAATCAGACTGTTTCTAGCCTATGCTGCTTACAAGAACTTCACTGTCTATCAGATGGATGTGAAGTCTGCTTTTCTCAATGGAGAACTGCAAGAAGAGTATATGTTGAACAACCTCCTGGATTTGAAGTCTATCAAGAAGAGGACAAAGTATATCGTCTGAAGAAAGCCCTCTATGGACTGAAACAGGCTCCAAGAGCATGGTATGATACCCTATCTGATTTTCTTTTAATTAAAGGATTTCATAAAGGTAAGGTAGATAAAACCTTGTTCACAATTGAATGGGAAATCATATATTAATTGTGCAAATATATGTGGACGATATTATTTTTGGTTCAACTAACCAACAGATGTGTGATAAGTTCTCCAAGCTGATGCAGAATAAGTTTGAAATGAGCATGATGGGTGAACTTAATTATTTTCTTGGTTTACAAGTACAAACAGCCTGATGGAATCTTTATAAATCAAGCAAAATACACAAGAGATCTGTTCAAGAAGTTTGGTATGGAAACTAGCTCTACTGCTACATTCCTATGTCTAAAGTCTTCGTTTGGATAAAGATGAAGATGGCAAATCAGTGGACATAACCAAATATAGAGGCATTATAGGGTCACTGTTATATCTAACAGCAAGCAGACCTGACATAATGTACTCAGTTGGAGTCTGTGCAAGATTTCAATCAAACCCCAAGGAATCTCATCTCTTAGCTGCCAAGAGGATATTGAAATATGTTAAAGGCACTCAAGAATTGGGATTGTGGTATCCTAGAGAATCTGGATTTGAGCTTATTGGTTATTCAGATTCAGACCTTGCTGGCTGCAAGATTGACAGAAAGAGCACAACAGGTGCTTGTCAGTTCTTAGGTAGTCGTCTGATCTCATGGATGAGTAAGAAACAAACTTCAGTTTCTATATCTACTGCTGAAGCTGAATATATAGCTGCTGGAGCTTGCTGTGCACAGATACTTTGGTTGAAGCATCAACTAGAAGACTACAACATCAAATCAGTGGAATTCCAATCTACTGTGACAATACAAGTGCAATATCACTTACTCAGAATACTACAAGTCATTCAAGGACTAAACATATAGAGATCAAGCATCACTTCATTAGAGATCATGTGGAAAAAGGCAATGTTATGATAGAGTATGTTCATACTGACAATCAGATTGCTGATTTTCACTAAACCTTTAAGTGAAGTAAGGTTCTCAACTCTAAGAGCTGAGCTAGGACTACTTAATTTGGATGCATAAGCTGAGGGGGAACTCATCAGAAGACTGAAGTTCAACAGCTTAGTTATCCGTTATTCTATTCAAGATTAACTTTCAACAGACTAGTTAGCTTATGGATTCTTAAAGACAGGGGGAACGTGTAAGACTAGCGGTACTTCTGTTCTAAAGATGAAATTTGTTAATGACAGTTAGTGAAGTTATATTATGAAGATCTGTTCTTAATTCTTGAAGACTGAAGATTATTTTATCTTGCTGGATTGACAAACAGCAGAGGAAGATTACTAGCTATTGGCATTCTCTAGTAATATCAGATAACAGATCACTCGTCTGTCAGATAAGTTAAACTCTACTCATCTGATATCTTATATAAGCATGGTTATAAATCGTATTTTAGAAACGCGCTTTTATAAGTAACAGATTAGTGTCGATAGAGTTTCCCGCCCATCTGACATTAAAATAATAAAATTGAAATCCGCAACTCACCCACACGATTAATAAACTGTCAGATTGATCAACGTTTCAGATTAATCACGATAACCCAAATAATGGAAACGTATAAAGTCCGATCTAAAACAGTACAGTCGTCTTACGCACTCATACTCTCAATTTCTCTAACTCTCAAACTCTCTTGCTTTCAAAAGATTACTGCTTCACAGATTTACACTTAGAAATCTCAGAATGGAGAAAATTATCGACGGAAGGTACTTAAACTACAGCAAATTTCATTTCTCGGCACTGATCTGATGCGCTCCATTATGGAAAAGATCAAAGAGGCATCATTAGTTCCAGTTCTGGAAGCACACGAAGACAGGGTCTACTTAGAAGACGTATATCACTTCTACACGACCAGGGAATTCAATGATGATGAAACTGTTATGACTGCTGTTATCGGTGGTAAGAAAATTGTTGTTTCTCCTGCTGTTTTAAGTGAAATTTACAAATTGAAAAATGAAGGAGGAGATGTAACCGACCTAGGGTCTGAGAAAGAGGATGAATTTTGGGCAATTTGTGCTAAAGAGGGAGAAGTGATGACTGGAGCTCTGATGAAAACTCAACTAAAAGATGAGTATCAGAGGTAAGGCTGAGCAAACGGTCCGAACCGGACCGAACCGAACCGAATTTCGGTTCTGGCCCGGTTCGGTCCCAAAAAAACGTGGACCGTTTACCGGACCGAAATGGTCGGTCCGGTTCGGTACAAAAACCGAACGGTCCGGTTCGGTCCCAAAAAAACCGAATTTTTTTTTCCCCTTTTTGCACAAAAATCAAAATTTAATTTAACTTACCCTTTTCCTTTCTTCTTTTCTAATCCACAAACAACCATTCTCCATTCCCCTATTTTTCCAAAGGTATTTATCTTTTTTCTTCTTCTTCTTCTTCTTCTTCTTCTTCTTTGTCTTTAGATCTATTACTTTGGTGTAGTGTTGTGGTGTTTTCTTCTATGTTCTTCTTCTTCTTCTTTATTGTCTTTAGATCTATTACTTTGGTGTAGTATTGTGGTATTTTCTTCTAGGTTTTGGAGAGAGATTGGGGGAGGTTGAGATGAAAATTGTGGGTGGCTAGGGTTATGGGCGGCGGCGGAGGAAAGGTGGTGGCGGTGTTTGGGGCTTGTGGGTGGCTAGGGTTTTGGCAAAAATTGGGATTTGAAATATGGAATCATGAGAAAGAAGATGACTTTGGGTCTGGGTTCGGTTTTTGGGTTTGGGTTCGGTTTTTGGGGGTTTGGGTTTAATAAAAGGGTAATGAAAATAAAAATAAAAAAAAAAAGAATAGTTTCGGTCCAACCGGTTCGGTTAGGTAAACCGACCGGTTTTACCGAGAACCGGTATTTTGGAAGTTCGGTTTTCGGACAAGAACCGTTTACCGAACCGAAATTTCGGTTCGGTAAACGGTTCGGACCGAACCGTCGGTTCCGGTTCGGTCCGGTCGGTCCGGCGGACCGTGCTCAGCCCTAATCAGAGGTTCGCAGATATCATTGCGAAGGTGCTGGATTGCAGCACAAGTTCTTTAGATGGTTTGCCTAGGAGGAGGTACTATACCATGGTTTGTATTTACTATGGACTGAAGGTGAATTGGGCAGTTCATGTCTATGATCTGCTAAGTGATAAGAGGACTTCCCATGCCATCCTGCTTAGTCATCTGTTCATGGCACTAAGTTGTCCTATGGGTGGTGGAAAGGCCACTCATGGAAGTAAAGAGTTCAAGCTATATGAACCAGTGAGAAAGGTTGTGGCTCAACCAAAAAGAAAAGCCACTGGAAAATCCAAAAAGACCCCTTCTAAGAAGAGCAAGAAGGAGGGTCAGACTAGTCAACCTGCTGAGCCAACAGCACAGTCTGCTGTTGAGGCTGGATCAGCACAAATTGAAGATGCAGTTCCAGAAAAGATAATAGAAGATTTCACCAAGGAGATTGAGCAGATGAAGACTGACTCCTCTCCTGAAAGAACTGAATCTGAGGAAGAAATGCCTCTTCAAAGATTAAAAAGGTTGAGAACTAGAAGTGAGGCAAGGGGACCTCCTACTGCCAACCCCCCCGCCAAAAAGATTGCCAAATCAAAGGTTAAGAGAAAGGTCAATTTCTCTAAGGAACCAGTTGAAACAGTAAGAAAAACAACAACATCAGCTGAGAGGCCAATCACTATTGAAGAGCCTTCTGTTAAGCCTGCTGAAGTTGTTAATACTGAACTTGGAGTTTCTACTACAGACTCTTCTGTTGTAGTATCTGCTGAAGTTGGAAAAGAACAGCAGACTGCCACAACAGGTGAAGGAGAAACACTCCTTCTGCATCCTACCCCTGTTGCTGCAACTCCAATTCAAGCAGTTGAAAGTCCTGAATCAAGGAGAAAAAGGACTGGCAAAATTGCAACTTACCTGACTGCTGCAGAAAAGAAAAGACAAGATGCTGCTGAAAAGCAAAGGATAGCTGCAGAAAAGGCAGAAGAAGATAGGCTGAAAAGCCTAGAGCTAAAAAGGCTGGAACAAGAGGCCAGCAAAATGACTCAAGAGCAGAGGGATGCTGTTGAGGAAGCAGAGTTGGCTGCTGCTATTGAAGCAAGGACCAAGGATGCTCATGGACCAAAGCATACTGGAGGAATAGTTATTGGTGAACAAAGAGATCCTAACAAACCAATCCCAGCTATGCCTGCACCAAAGACAAAGCCTAAAAGAAGAGAGGAGATTAGATTATCTTTGGAGATAATCAGGGAGGATCCTGCCATATTTGAAGAATTCCTCAAGAGGCTAGATGCTGAAAATGAAAGAATCAACCGTCTGACATTATTCCATGCTGAAAAGATCAGATACAACAGATGGAGAGAATTCAGACTGACCAAGAGCCCTGCTGAAATGGCCAAGTGGAAAGCCTTCACTGCTGAAGAAGCCTGGGTGTTGAAGTGGCTTGAGACTGGATCCTTAATCCAAGCACTTGATTCAGAATTCTTCCTGGACAGGTTAAGATTAAGAATAAGTCACACAGTCAAGGCTGAGGCAAAGAAGATATTTGAGTCTGTTCCTGAGGACTATGATGAATCAGAAGACCTCAAGGAAAGATCAATCAAGCTGGCTATTGCTCAAGCAATGGAACTTTGGGCAAAGAAGTCTAGGAAGCTAAGGGGACAACCAAGCTCATTGGTCCCTCTTCCTAACATCAAACACATCGTCTATGGTCCAAATATCAAACCTTTCGAAGAGCTACCTGAGGAACCATACTCACCTTTTATTCCTCTTGACAATTTTACATGGATTTCTCACAGGTCTGCTGTGGATAATGAAGGTTTGATGAAAACAGTTGAGACTGTTAAGAAGATCAAGTCCCCTGTTGACAAAGAAAAGGAAGATTTGGTGGGTGCATCTGACCCATCTGATCAGAACAAAGACGAGGGTGACAAGTCTGACAGAGCTGATGAATCAAAGGAAGAAGAAACCATTCCAGCTGATCAGATTGTTGAAAGAAAGGCTACTGCTGAGCAAGAAGATCAAACCAAGGAGAAGGAAAGCACTCCTGGTCAGGCTGATGAAACCAGAGTAGAAGAGTTTGCTTCTGGGTCAGCAGATCAGACTACAAGAGAGTCAACTCAAGCAGAAGAACAGTCCACTGAAAAGGAAGTTCTTGCCTTACCTCCAACTCAAAATGAAGTTGCTTCTACTTCTCAGAACTTACAGCAAACATCTCTGTTGGATTCCATTCAACAGATGATATCGAAATCAATGAAGGAAATGGAAGAGAAGTTAATTGCAAATCAGAAAGCTGCTGCTGTTCCAGTCTATCTGATAGAGGATACTGCTCAAAATGTTAAATCTGTCCATCAAGACATGGATATTATCAGAAGAAGAACCCAAAGTACAGCTGAAGGTTGGAGAGATATCACAGAAACAGTTGAAATGACCATCCAAGCTAAGGATGAAACCTTAGATAATGTGATGAGAGACTTCAAGGCATCTGCTGATTGGATTCTAGCAACTCAAATTCAGCTAGGTGACCAAGGTGAAGCTGTTCTCAAAAGAATGGATGATTTTGAAGGCAATCAACTGAGTCAACAAGCTCAACTAGATGCATTCAGAGCAACTCAACTACGTCAACAAGCTCAAATGCATGCTATGGAAGAGAACATCAAGCTTCTATGTGACTCACTGCTGATCACCCCAATCTTACCAAACTATCAAATCAACCCTGCTGATGATGACAAAAAGGGGGAAGATAAGGTACTGAGGGAAGAAAGGGAAGATAAGGCATCATCTGCTGAAAGAACAGAAGTGTTAGAAGAATCTGTTGATGATGAAGAAAAGAATGATGCAGCAAATGAAGGCACAAGCAGATCAACAGATGAAAAGATCACAGAAGAAGAAGGTGAAGCTGCTGAAGAAACTGAAGCTGAAGCAAAGGCTAAGTCTGATAAGGAGATAGCTGCTGCTAAGGACTCAGCTGAAGAACAGCTTGACCCTGATGTTAAAAGAAAGAAGTTAGAGCTGTTGAAGCAAAATTTGGAAGCTGAAACTTCCAAACTTGCTGAAGAAGAAAAAGAGAGCAAGGAAGATAAAGAAGACAAGCTAATAGATTAGTCATGCTTTAATTTACTTATGTATCTCCTTGTAATTTTTTTTTTTTGCACAACTCATCTGAAGAAACTTGTAGTATGTAATCAGTTCAATATCTATAAAATTGCAAGTTTTAATCTAACAGACTATTTCTATCTCAGAAATTTTTGAGGATCAAAACTTTAGTTTAGGTACAGGTACTTAGCTGAAGTTTTGTCATCATCAAAAAGGGGGAAATTGTTGGATGAAGATGAAGATGAAGTGCAAAGAAGATAAGAAATTAAGGGAAGGTTTTGATGAATTCCAAAACATCATAATCAGCTAAGTATGGAAGCTTAGTTCCCTTAGAAGAATTCTGAACAAGTAAAAGAAGACATCTGAAGAATTCAAAGTTTAAAGCCCAGAAGACTAGTGATCTCATGCTGAAACAGCGAACAGAAGGGTAGGTCATCAGCCGAGTCAAATTAGATTAGTTCAGTATTTGATCAGCAGAGTGCCTATCAGATGGGTTGCTTCGATCAGCAGAGTATAAGAGATCAAAAGACTAGTTCAACGGTAATAAATGCCCCAAGTGAAATAAATGCTAGACGAGAAGGGTAGTAATGGCAAATGATTGGAATTAACTCTCGGATCAGCAGAGTGCATTTAATGCAGCTACAGGAAAGTACAGCAGAAAAGGTACTGTAGCAGGTTACCGTTCTAATTTCGGGCTAAGGCTATGGATTTGAAGATTTGATTTCCTTCAACGGTCTTATTTTCAAATTCAAGTATAAAAGGAGCTGATTTGAACGAGCAAGACACACAACAACAATCTGAGATCTCGCATTCGAAGCAGAAAACTTTCTAAGTCTCAAGAAGCTCGAACAGCTCACTCGTCTGGTGGAAGTCATCTGTTGACAGAAACCTAGTTGAAGAAAACAGAAAAACATTATCTGAGTGATTTTGTAATAGCTGAGTGTTGTGCGAAGTTAGAATCCATCTTTGTGAGTGATTCTACTTTAGAGGATAGGATTTCTGAGTGATTTCCTATTGTGAGCTTATAGCCTTTTCATTTGTTGTCTAGGTGTAAGTGGAGAAATATTGTAATCTTTGTGATTATAGTATAACCCAGAATCTAAGTGATCTGGAAGAGTGGACTAAAGTATTTTTATCCATATAACCACTATAAAAATTCTTTGTGTTATCTCGCACTTAAGTTTTCTTGCATATTTAAAGTTTGCATATTTAAACACCTTGAATTATTTAAAGGATTTTAAAAGGAGTTTATAAAACTGGGGATAAAATCTTTTTAAGAACTTAGTTTACTTGTGAAAAACACTTTCAAACATCCGCTGCAAGTATACTCTTTGAAAAACTGTTCTGTTGAAAAACAACTAAGTATTTATAAGAAGAGTGGTCACTCTGCTGTTCTAGACTTGTTCTTGATCAGCGAAGTAATCTTACTGTTCTTCATCAGCTTAGTCTGCTGACAGAAGACTGAAAAGTTTTTAAGTTCAAAAATTTTCAGAGGTCTATTCACCCCCCCCCCTCTAGACCTCATCTGACCACTTGGGACCAACAGTTAAAAGCTACATTAAGAGAAGTAATGAAATAATGTTTCAATTTTTTTTATGGTAATCAAAACAGGGCCTTATGAATAGTGCTAGTCCTGTTCAGGATCAATCCCAACCAGAACCGGACCAATTCAGGTCTAGATTAAACCAAATATGATCAGTTTAGATCAAGTTCAGAATAGATCCAGATCCGATTCAGATTCAGTCCAGGCTAGAGAAAACCCAAGTCCAATCGGACCGAACTGAAACGATCATCTTTAACCCAGATCCAGACGAAACCGAATCGGGTTTAAACCAGATAACTCGAACTGGAAATAACTGGATTGGGACCGAACTCGAATGAACCGGATAAAAATCGTCTCATACCACATTGTCCGGGTCGGATCCGAATCGACCCGAAACTTCATCTTCTTGACCCGGTTTAAAGAGAAACCATAGATTTACCAATCTTATGCCACATTGGCAGGACACTATTTCTATCAATCTCCCACTTGTCCTAAAGTCAGTCTTTTATGTTCTTGAGTCCCATCTTATGAAGATGTTTCTCAAATGCCTTTTGAGGCAGAGGCTTCGTTAGCGGGTCCGCCGTATTATCTTCTGAGTCGACACGTTCCATCTTAATGTCTCATCTACCAATGATATCTCTTATCACGTGGTATCGTCTTTGTACGTGCTTGGATTTCTGATGAGATCTCGGCTCCTTTGCTTGCGCTATTGCCCCATTGTTATCACAGAAGATAGCAATGGGCTCATCGATGCTAGGTATCACATCCGATTCCTGGATGAAGTTCCTCATCCAAACACCTTCCTTTGCTGCATCACTCGCAGCAGTGTATTCTGCTTCGGTGGTTGAATCTGCGGTTGTTTCTTGCTTGGAGCTCTTCCAGCTAACCGCACCACCATTGAGGCAGAACACGTATCCTGATGTCGACTTGAAGTCGTCTACATCACATTGGAAGCTCGAGTCTGTATAGCCTTCCAATTTCAATTCTCATCCACCGTATACCAAGAACAATTTCTTAGTCCTTCTCAGGTACTTCAGAACTGCCTTTACGGCTATCCAGTGCTGCTCACCTGGATCGGACTGGTAGCGACTTGTAACGCTTAGAGCGTATGCTACGTCTGGTCTAGTACATAACATACCATACATTATGCTTCCTACCGCGGATGCATATGGTACTCGAGACATATTGCTTCTCTCCTCAGGCGTCTTTGGGGTCATATACTTAGAGAGTGCAATCCCATGTCTCATTTGGAAGCAATCCTCTCTTGGATTCTTCCATATTAAATTTTTTCAGGATTTTATCTATGTACTGGGATTGGGAGAGGCCCAGCAGTCATTTTGATCTATCTCGGTAGATCCTTATACCTAGTACAAAGGATGCTTCTCCCATATCCTTCATGGAGAATTGTGTAGATAACCATGCTTTAGTTTCAGACAACGCTTTCACATTGTTTCCAATGAGAAGAATGTCATCAACGTAAAGCACCAAAAATTCAACTGTACTCCCACTGATCTTCTTGTACACGCAGGGTTCGAACATGTTTTTGATGAATCCAAAAGTTTGGATTGTCTCATCGAAACGAATGTTCCAACTTCGAGAAGCTTGCTTCAGTCCATAAATGGACCTCTGGAGTTTGCACACCTTGTGTTCATCTCCTTTGGATGCATATCCTTTTGGTTGCTCCATGTAGATCTCCTTATCAATGTCCCCATTGAGAAAGGCAGTCTTTACATACATCTGCCATATCTCGTAGTTATACCACGCAGCTATGGCCAGCAAGATCCTAATGGATTTGGGCATTGCGACGGGCGAAAAGGTCTCCTCAAAGTCGATACCTGGTCTTTGAGTGTATCCTTTTTCCACTAGTCGCGCCTTGTAGGTAATCACCTCTCCGTTCACTCCAAGCTTTCGCTTATAGATCCACTTGCAACCCACGGGAGCCACTCCCACTGGTGGATCTACCAAGGTCCAGACCTTGTTTGAGTGCATGGAGTCCAGTTCGGATTGCATGGCTTCGCGCCACTTTCCCGAGTCTATGTCTAGCATAGCCTCTTCGTAAGTCCTTGGGTCGGTCAGAGACTGTCCAGTCTCATGCAGCAGACCGTAGTACCTCTCGGGTTCTCTACGTTGTCTATCTGACCTACGAAGTATTGGTGTACTCTCTGGTGCACTTTCATGCTCTTGTTCTCCCACTGCCTGTGGCGACGGGTCAGCTCGATCGACCTCTTTGGTCTTTTCAGCTTCAGTGACCTCATCCAGTTCTACATTATTTTCCTTCTTGTCAACCAAGAAATCCTTCTCCAAGAATTGAGCGTTCCTCGAGACAAACGTAGTTTGTCTTGTAGGATCGTCGAACTCGTATCCTATTGAGTTTTCCGGATACCCCATGAATTTGCACAAAGTGGATTTAGTTTCCAATTTATCTCCCACTAGCTTTTTAACGTAAGTGGGAGATCCCCATATGCGCATGAATGCGTATGAGGGTGCCTTGCCAAACCATAGTTTGTATGGTGTCTTTTCTACGGATTTAGAAGGTACCATGTTCAGTATCTTCATTGTCGTGAGGAGGGCATGTCCCCAAAATGAAAGAGGTAAGTCAGTGGCACTCATCATGGATCGAACCATGTCCATCAAGGTTCGATTCCTTCTCTCTGCTACTCCATTTAATTGGGGTGTTGCAGGAGGAGTCCACTGCGATAGTATTCCATGCTCTACAAGATAATTCAGAAATTCGTTACTAAGAAATTCTCCACCTCGGTCAGAACGAAGAGCCTTTATCGTATGACCAAGTTGATTCTCTACTTCCATCTTGAATTCTTTGAATCGCTCAAAGGCTTCAGACTTGTGTTTCAACAAGAACACATATCCATAACGACTAAAGTCGTCAGTCAAAGTGATGAAGTAGTCGTAGCCACCTCGGGCGCTTTTTCTTAGTGGTCCACATACGTCAGTATGTATAAAGTCCAATGTTTGCTTGGCTCGCTCAGGGTTTCCTTTAAATGACAACTTAGCCATTTTACCCTTCAAACATGGTTCACATGTTGGCATTTCATCAATGCGATGATTTCAATCGCGCCAGATGATGCTAACTTTTGAATCCTTGACTTAGATATATGTCCAAGTCGAGCGTGCCATAATTGGGCAGATATTTTATTATCTTGTTTCCTTTTATTTTGTTGTACATGCATCACTAACTTAGGTGGTTCAATGGTATATAGTCCATCTTTTAATGTACCAGTGAAAAACATATTATCATTCATGAATAACGAAAAGGAACCTTTATTAATCGTAAAATTAAAACCTTCATTATCCAAAACAGGAATAGAAATAATGTTTTTCACCAAACCAGGTACATAAAGAACGTTCCTAAGGACTAATTTATTACCACCTAAATCTAACTCCACTTCGCCTATGGCCTCGGCAGCAGCTCTAGCTCCATTGCCAAATCTTAGGATCCAATCCCCTGGCCTAAGTGGCCTTGTTGCTCCCATCACATGTAAATCATTACAAAGATGAGAACCACAAGCAGTGTCTAGCACCTATGATGCACAGTTAATTGATAAATTAACTTGAACAAGGAATATACCTTTTTAGCTCTCCAAGAACTCTTTGTAGTTCCTCTTCCAGTGTCCAGGTTTCTTGCAGTAGAAACATTTCTATTCACCAGACGAAGCTTTACGCTTCTTTCCTTTCCCTATGGGCCCAGATGGTCCTTTGCCTTTGCTTGAAGAAGCATTTCCTTTCCCTTTCCCTTTCTTTGTCCTCTTGGACTTGGATTGGGTCGAGGTAGCAACCATCACTGGCTTCTCTCTTTTCATGGAAGCCTCGACAGTGGCGAGCATATTAGCCAACTCGTGAAGTTCAACATCCATCTTGTGCATGTTGTAGTTCACTACGAATTGCTCGAATGATCTTGGCAACGACTGGAGGATTATATCCTGGCAGTAGGTCTTGTCCATCTTTACGTCAAGATGACCAAGCTTTTCAATAAGCCCAATCATCTTGATGCAGTGAGATCGAACATCAGCACCTTCAGCCATCCTCGTTTGTTGCAAAGTCTTAGCAGTTTCATACCGCTCGTATCTACTTTGCACCCAAAATAGACCATTCAGGTGCGTGTAGATTTCAAAAGAAGACTTCATATGCTCGTGCTACTTTTGAAGCTCATTCGACATGGATGCCAACATGAGAGAACGTGACTGCAAGTCATCGTCAAGGACAAAACCTCGCTTTTCAGAAGCGAGAATGATCTTAAGGTTCCTGACCCAGTCATGGAAGTTTGGTCCAGTTAATTTGTTTTGTTCAAGTATGATGGAAATCGGATTCTTAGACATTATATCTACAAGATGACGAGAGAAGAAATAAATACGTGAAAGATTAATTTAAAATGCACAATTTACAAACATGGTTTTTATTTGTAAATTACTCCCACTATTTTAATCAAAATCTTATGCCCCCACATAAGTTTCGGGAATTTAAAATATCCTAGCGGGCTTAAGGCCCAAATGCAATCTCCTAGTACCCACGACTCGTTGGCCATACTATTTGATTCACTTGGTGGTCGATTACGTCGACGGTTAACCATCCCAGCTAACCCTTAAGTTCATTTAGCCTCGTTTTTCGATATGGACCCACGACTCGTGAGACATCCATACTTACTAGAGTTAAATCATGTCCAATACTCGTGGAGATAAATAGTTCAATCCTAGACACCCCACGACTCGTGAGACAGCGCCTAAAACCTTGCTATCCCCTCCCTTGGCACTATACTCGTGCATCGAGGCAATAGATATATCATCCTCCTATAGCTCGACCCACGACTCGTGAGACATCGAGATATATTCGTACAATATGCCTAAGACCTAGTAATTGGATAGGCTCGGACCATAGAGACTATTCATATGCGCCCTTAAATTCGATTTAATATTCTAATTGAATTTTAAGTTCAATTGGAGGTTTTAAGTTTTCTTGTGCGAGGTCTCATCAAATTATGCTTATCTTGTTTACGTGATCTATTCTAAGCATGCATAACATACATCAAAGAATAATAGTAAACATACATCACCTAGAAGGATATGATTGATCGATTGCCCATCCTATGCGATTCATCACGAGCCATGTGATGAATCTATTGGTCAGTCTAGGGTGGAAATTAGATGTCCTAACTATTACAATTTTCAAACACATACATCATGGGCCTTCTTGTAATATCCAGCTTGATTGGGCCTCCATGTAATGAATTGGGCCTCCATGTCCTCCAAGGTAATGGGCCTCCATGCGGATCTCCAAGTCTTCATGAGGTCTTCTCGGCTCCAAGCCTAATCTAAGCCTAGCTTATAAAAATAAATGGTCCTATTCTATTACATTTGTTTGCGCAAGCAAGGGCACCAATCAGGCCCATTTAATTACAACCCATAAATAAATAAACCAAAAACTACACAGGGCTTAAGGGCAAAATCGATCAATCCACACATTCACTCAAGAACATGCATAAATTCACATAAGGACAAAAATGTAAATTTATCGGCTCCATTAATTTTAATTCGCAAAAATTCATCCAAGTTAATTAATTTTTGAATTAACAATTAACCTCCAAGATTAATTAGCTCTTACTTGAGCTCTAAGTAATCTACAAACCTTATCTTGATTAAATTGGTTAATTAAGGTAATCTAAATCTCTAAGATTCTTACCTTATCCAAAACTCTAGGTTTTCCAAATTTTTCCAATCTCCAAGATTTTCAAGATAATCCTATTTTGTTTAGATTAGTTTAATTAAGGTAGTGTTTAGGTCTAACAAAATAACTACCTTATCCAAAAACTCCAAGTTTCCTAATCTTCCAAAATTCTAGAATTTCCAGAATTTTCAAAATAGGCAGAATTAGAGTCCAACCAAAAATCAACCAGTCGAGGCCAATCGAAGACTGCCACGTGGACAATACACGCGCGGACACGAAGTCCGCGCGTCGCTGTTCGCGGCAGCCGCTGCTGCGCGTGACAGCGTGCGGCTGTGCGTAACAGCACACGGCTGGCAGCCTGTAGGCTGCTGCCGTGCACTGCTCGCGCGGCCAGCATGCTGTTCGCACGCTGCCGTGGGCAGCAGCACGCGGTGGCCGCCCAGCCGCGGTGCGTGCCACCGCGGTTGGATCCAATTAAAATTTTTTTTTTGTTTTGATTACTCATAGATTTAATTTAAACAGATCCAGTCAATTAAATCCCAATTCAAAAATAAAAACTAACATGATAAAATTTTCGAATTCAAAATTAAGCATTAACTCTAAGTTAACTAACATACGTCCTAAAACATGCAGAGTTAAAGAACTAGCCACATAAATCAAACATATGATTTATAAAACACAGAATTTGCAAATTCGTATATATACAAAGCCTAGAGTTGGCTCTGATACCACTGTTGGGATTCGGTAATATAAACAGCCCTAGGCACAGCGGAATTTAATAATTTTTAGGACCTCTTACGGAATCTTTCCAGGATACTACTCTAGGTGTATATATATAAATATAAATAAAACGATAGTATAAACAGTTGTAGTTATATTTATCTCCTTGCAAAACCTTAGCTAGCAAAACGGACACTGAATTCCTCCTCAACCAAATCGATCCAAGCTCTGCAGTAGCGCCCCGCGTTTTGCGCTTCTACGGTTTGATACACCACAATTACACGAAGATGATAAATCTTGGTCAGCTAGAACACAAGATATATTATGATCTAGGATAAAGGAACGATTTTGGAACAAGAATCGAAAACGAAAATTCTTCCAAAGGAAGAACAGGGTTTGGCCGATTTGGTAGGGGAGAGGGAGAGAATTTTTGCTCTGCTCAATTTTTGCTTATGGAGTTGTGTGAAAAATAACTATAAGGTAGCTACTTATAGTTATCTCCCAATCCTAGTCCTATTAGGACTTGGGCTCTTCTCTCCTACATGGGCCATGGCCCTCTTTAATTAGAAGACCAAGTCTTCTAATTAATTCATGGCCCAGTTAATTAATTTGACCAGGCTTTATTTAATCTCCCAATTAATTAGCCCAATTAATTAACTTAATCTCCCTTTTAATTAAATCAGACTCTAAGCCCATTTAATTAAAATCCCTTCTAATTAATTAAATCCAACTTAATATTAATTAATCCATAAATTAAATTCCAATTTAATTTATGATCCTGATCCAATTCCAATTGGATCCCATTTTGTTCCAATTGGGTTGACCCAGTCGACCCACCCATAATAATCGACCCAGTCGACTCGGTCGTTCTTATTTCCTTGCTTTCGCTTCATGTGTATTGTATATGCCCCCGTAGGTTCACCACATAATTGGCCGTGGCTTATAATTAAATATTATTTAATTATTCGAGTAAGACTTTAAATCAATCGAACACTCTGTCAATTGATCATTCCAAAATTAGCACCCCTGCCAATTTGGGAATTCTCCCACACTCCACGGTTGATGTCCAGCCACAAGCCCATGGAGCCCAATCACTGGTGAATTAATTCAGTGAACCTTTTATAATTTATAATTTCCATATACGACATAATCTCTCCATCCATCAATCTCCCAGTCGAGACTTCAGGGTATGGTCTTTCATCGGATTCCCTTTTCTTTTGTCTTGACCTTAGGTACTCTGGTCTCGAAATAAATTCTCTTTGACTTAATCTTTATGAGCAACTTACATAAAGTCGTCAGATACCTTGGCCAAGGATATTACCAGAATTAATTTCTCACAGAAATCCATAGGAGAATTTCCCAACCTATCAAGTCGGGTCAATGGATCCTTTGTTGATGATATGAATCTGCATACGAGTTCCTCTATACCCAATATGAGTCCACAAAGACTTTCTGGCGATCCCCAGTCAGTCAGAACTCATATCAAAGCATAGACGTTCTCGCACCAGATAAACCCTATCACCTCAAGTAGTTAGGGATCGTTCCTCGTATACTATTATAAATTTGGAATAACTGCAACCCCGATATGCGACTACCGCTTCCATGGTGAGTTATTTACTAATTGGGGTATTCAGTGCGCTTGCCATCCCAGCAAGCCACCCACTTATGTGTATCGACTATCCCAGTCACGCTCTTGGACCCCAGCGTCCTCCAGTTCATCGGAGTATACACAATAGTGAGAGTCTACCCGAATCAAATGATGTCCTATCTCGTTGGATTCTACGACTCTTGAATATGTTCTAGATCACGGCCTTGGAGATCAGTCCACGGGTTGTCCCATAGCCCTGTGATCTAAGGACTTCTATCCTTATGCGTAGATAATTATTACATAAGATAAAGATGATCATTTAATAAAGTGCATTTATTAATCGAAATTGAATAGTTCCTCATTTATTACAATAAATGCTCGCCATACAGCTGGCTTGCAGGACACTATTTCTATCAGTTGATTCTGATCCTTACACTTATTTTTCCCCTACTTCTGATCCAGATTATATACCTTCCCCTACAGAACATAGTGATACTACTCATCCTTCTACTAATATTTCTCTAAGGAGATCTCCTAGGGTCACTAAACCTCCCTCTTATCTTTAGGACTATAATTGCAGTTTATTACATAATTTTACTATGCCTGATACTTGTACTAAGTATCCTTTATGCAACTTTGTTAATTATGACAGTTTATCTCCTACTTATAGATCCTTCATTTTAAACATATCTTCTGAAATTAAACCTGAATATTATTTTCAAGCTGCTGGACAACAACACTGGAGAGATGCCATGGCATCTAAAATAAAAGCCTTAGAGGACACACAAACATGGAAAATTGTACCATTACCCCATGGAAAATCCTCTAATGGTTGTAGGTGGGTGTATAAGATCAAAAGAAAACCTGATGGGTCAGTGGATAGGTATAAAGCTAGACTAGTTGCTAAGGGGTACACTCAAAAAGAGGGAATAGATTATAATGATACTTTTTCCCCTGTAGCTAAACTAGTTACTGTTAAAATTGTTTTGGCTGTGACAGCCTCTAAAAATTGGGGTATTTATCAACTAGATATTAATAATGTTTTCCTATATGGTGATTTTGAAACAAGCATCCAGACAGTGGAATGCTAAATTTACTAGTTCTCTTCTAGAGTTTGGTTTTGAACAGTCCAAATCTGACTATTCTTTATTTACTATGGGTAGCAATGATTATTTAATAGCATTACTTTTATATGTTGATGATATTGTGATAACTGGACCAAATGATCATCTTATTTCTACTTTAATGTTTCTTACAGGGTAAATTTAAGCTTAAAGACATGTGTTAACTCTACAAAATAGAGTTAATTTCTATGTATTTTTGCGGGGAATGGTATTAGTTTCTAGAGTTCTTAGATCATTTTCATTCGGTTTAGCTTGGTTTATCTCCTTGGTGAGTCACGCACTTATTTTGGTATTTTCTTGTGAATATTTCAGATTTTCTCTTGATTTTGTTAGAAGTGCAAACAGAAGCCTCTTCGCTGGAGCGAAATCACTAAGCAAACCTCCGTTGGGGCGAAACTAATTTTCCGCTGGGGCACAAGATTTCCGCGAATTTTACTATTGGTGCCCTAATTTCACTTGGAAACATATATCTAAATGGAGGAAGAGAGAGAAAAGGGATCTTGGAACACTTTTTGACGAGGGGAGAGACCAAGAACAAGAAAATATCATTCAAGAGCGTGAAAAACATCGGAGAAGACAATTCTTGAAGATTGGGGAAACAGATCTACTTCTCTTTTCTCATCTTTTGCAATTTTCTTTTCTCTTTTGTGTTCTTGTACTCATGACTTTGATTATTCTGGAGTTTATTTCCGTTTTAGCTTTGAATAAATTTACTTTTCTAGGATTGCAATGAAGTTCTTTGTTTGAATTGATTGTTGTTTATTTTTCCTTATTCTATTTTATTGAGATTTATTGTTTACCCATGCTTATGCTTAAATTTCAATAGTCTGGCCAACTATTGTTTCACAAATCTAATTGAATCGGGAGAGGAAATTAGGTTTTAGGTTAAAGATTGGTATCCTTTGTACGAATTGCACCCACATCGAATTGGGTAATTTGTTTAGCAATTAAGATAGGAATATACTTAATTGCCTTAGGTAGTCACAATTAGGGCTTGTTCTTGATTCAATTTGGCTAACTTCATTGGCATAGGAATATAGCTCTTTGATCAGGTTAGATTAGTTTTACAATATTCTAGAAAGAAATTGTAAGAACTTAAGTGCCCTAGACTAGCAATAAACCTTAATTGAAATAGAATTGTTGGGAAAATAAAATCAATTAATTTGACATTGAAGGAAGTTGTAATCCTAGGCTTTAATTATCATAGTTAATCTTGTCAGTTTAGAATTTAGGTTTACTTCTCATTGTTGCTTAGTTATAATAATCAGAAATCAAAGATTCATTTAATTTGGATAAGAAAAAGAGTGACCCTTTATTAATTAGTTAGTTTAGCTCTTTAATTCCCTGTGGAGACGATACTCTACTTATCATTATATTACTTGTTGCGATTGCGTATACTTGCGTTTATAAATCCTGCATCAAGTTTTTGGCGCCATTGCCGGGGAATTACTTGCGCTATTTTGCTAATATTAATATCAATCATTCTTTTCTTAGATCAAATTTTTATATGTTGTCTCTTTCTTTATTTTCAGGACATTTATTCTTTGCATGCGCAGCGATCGAAATAAAGAACTTATTCCATTAGATCTTGAAATCGAGCGCACAATTCGAAGATTAAAAGGGCTGAAAATATATTCTGATTCTCAAAGTCAGACTATGGGCGAACCAGTCAATGGAGAAGCAGCAGCTGCTGCGAATCGCTCTATTAGAGATTATGCAGTTCCTCATGTTGATGGACTAAGATCGAGTATTGCTAGGCTAACTGTCCAGGCCAATAATTTTTAGATCAAGCCAGCTGATAGGGGCTATTTCGCACCCTACATACTGTACGGATCGAGTAAAGAACATAAGATCGATTCGACCAAATCAGACAGTTCGGGATCATCTTATCGACCCGGCCGAATACAGCTCTCTTCGACTAGAAGACTATACTCCGGACCCAAGAAGGATATTTGGGCCGAGTCCTATTAGGACTATATTTCCTTGTAACGCTAGGTTTAGTATGATATAAATACCTAGTCAATCATTGTATTAAACAACTCTGAATCATAAGGCAAATACGCCATTGAATTCTGCAAAAACTGCACAACTCACTATTATTCAATAAAAAAGAGCTTTCTCCTCATATGTGTGTTATTTCTGCGTTGGTTTGAATATTTACTTTCTGTTCTTATGATATTGCTCTTCCTTGAGATTGATCCATCCTGAATAAAGTAACAGAGCCCTATAAAATATATATATATATATATATATATATATATATATATATATATATATATATATATATATATATATATATATATATATATATATATATCGAAAACCCCCAATATCACAAATTCACTGATTCCTTTAACCCGACGAAATCAGGTTAAATCAGTTGGCGCCCACCGTGGGGCTAGGTTAATTATTCGATCGACACATGGCTCGCCCAAGGAAAAGCGCTCGTATCGGAGCAAGAAGTAACACAACCACCGGTCATAACACATCTGAAGATATACAGGACAACAATGATAATAACGTTCCCAACACCAACGAGAATTTGCAGGATACCCACCCCCGTCAGCAGGAACCCCAAGGAGGTCTTCCCGGTACAATACAGGAAGAACCGGAAGTCCCTGTGATCCCCGTTCCTCTCCCGGGCGCTCAGGAGAAACTGCGACAAATAGCAATGCTCGTTAAATCACTCTCTCCAGAAGAATTACTCGTACTTGATCAAATTCCGCGAAACATTAGTGCTGCCAGGGCAACTCCTGCTCAAAGAGCGCCAAGGCAAAACGATCAAGCCTCTCAACAAGCTGACAGCCCGCCAAGCGAGCGGCGCTCGCTACACAGTCCGCAGCAGGGCAATTCGAAACCCTCGGATAACCATCCCCGAAGAAAACCAGGACAAAGAAAACCACGGACGGGGTGCAGTGGGTCCAAGGAACGTACAATAATCCCTATCGAGGATGACATAGATGATGCAATCCCGGATCGACCACGAACGACTCGATTCTCGAAAAGAGAAATTGAAAGGATGGTGCAGGAGCGACTCGAACAACGCCTACGATCTGTTCAAAACCCGTAGGCCCGAACCACGGAACTCCAGGAGAGCCTTGCGGCCTGTTCTCCCTTCTGCAGAGAAGTAAAAGAGGCACAATCAATTGGACAGGTCCCGGGTAGACTACCTCGATATGATGGAACCACTGACCCAGATGATTATATTTTTAGCTTCACGAATATAATGAACTTATACGCCCACTCTGAGGAATTCATCGCCAAGTTAATGGTGACCACATTCGAAGGACTCGCATTGGACTGGTTCGCCAAACAACCTGCCAACTCCATATTCAGTTTTCGGGAATTATGCAATAAATTGACACAGCAGTTCGCCAGTCAGAAGAGGCAAAAACTCCCGATGAGCTACTTAGGAACCATACACCAACAAGAGGGAGAATCCCTAAGAAACTGGTTGGCGAGATTTAACGTGGAATTACTCAAAATCGATTCCCCAAATATCGATTACATAATTTCTATTCTCTTCGACCTCACGAAGAATAGGCAGTTCGGAAATGCCCTCAGTCGAAAACAACCAAGAACGTTTGCCGATATCATGAACTTGGCGTCTAAATATATGACCCAAGAAGAGATGAATTCCTTTAAAGATAAAAACAAAAACAAAGCCACAACTTCAGGCTCCAAACGGCATGATAGGATTCCTGCCCAAAGATCCATGGATTATGAGCGATCTTTTAGAAAATGCAACGTTTTCCAGCGACTGGAATACAACAAAGCCGACCAAGAAAGGCAACCAAATTTCTACCAAAAACCAAGAAACCCCGAACTACCGATCAGAGGCAGGGTTAATCAAGTAGAACACCGAAGGTTAAATGCTCCGATGGAAGAAATATTGGAAGTACTAGAAAGGAATAATTGGATCCCTGAAGCGAGGAAAATCGCTCAGCCCAGACCAGGATCTCGAAATTATGACCTATACTGTAAATACCATCGGGCACACGGACATCGAACAGAAAATTGTTTTCACCTTAAAAGAGAAGTTGAAAAACTAATCGAACAGGGAAAACTAGACGACTATATAGAGCGAGATAACGGCAAAAGGGAAAGAAGTAGAAGCCCTCGGAATAATAATCAAAGAAGGAGTTCTCGTCGAAGGTCACCCGAGCATGGTCCTACGCAGGAGTTGAACCACGACCAGATCAATGGGACTATCCATACAATATCCAGAGGACCCGCAGGCGGGGATAGTCGTAACGCCCGACGAAGGACAGCCAGATCCATAATTGGAAGCTTAAAATACCCAAAAGAAATATGGACTGTGGAAAACAAGCCATCAATCGACCAGCCGATCAGCTTTAACGAAGGCGAAGTACCTAAAAACATCATTTGGGACACAAAAGAGGATAACCCCGATTTCCCGATGGTGGTGTCACTAGAAATAGCAAATTATAATGTCAAAAGAATCCTAATCGATAATGGGAGCTCAGCGAATATCATCTCCCGGGAGGTTTTAGCCCAAATGAACTTGGGGCAGATAAATCTACAGAAAGTAGCTACGCCGTTAGTAGGGTTTGGAGGGTCCGATATCGTCCCCAGCGGAACAATAACCTTAAGTGTATCACTCGGAAAAAAACCGCACCGGACAGTGAAGCTAGTAAAATTTCTAGTGGTAGAAACACCCTTCGCTTATAACGCAATATTAGGACGACCAGCCCTCAACCTATTCCGAGCCGTTGTCTCTACTTATCACCAGAAGATAAAGTTTCCGACCGATAGAGGTATCGGAGAAATAATGAATGATCACTGTATGGCGTGGGATTGCTACAGCACCTCGTTAACCTTGAAAGAACACCCCAAATCAATTACCCCGAGCAAAAGAAAAATCAAAGACGATCTCGTTAGAAACAAGGTTGAAATCCATAGTACTGATCGAATAGATAAAAAGGGAAAAGAACCGCTAGATTTAGCCTTAAAACCCCCAGAACATAAGGATGTAATTCTAGTACAAGGGGACTCATCCAAAACAACAAGAATAGGTACTGAATTGAGCAAAGAAGGGGAAGTAATGTTAATCGACTTCCTTAGAGATAATGTCGACGTCTTCGCCTGGAGCGCGAATGACATTGAAGGAATTGATCCTCGAGTAATCAAGCATTCCCTAAAAATTGATCCTTTGGCAAAACCCGCCAGACAAAAGAAGAGAAATCATGGGCCAGTAAAAGATAAAATTATCAAAGCCGAGGTAGAAAGGCTACTTGAAGCAAAACAAATCGGAGAAATACACTTCTCAGAATGGCTATGTAATGTTGTTCTAGTAGCAAAAGGGGATAAAAAGGACAACAAGTGGAGAATGTGTAATGATTTTACCGACCTTAACAAATTATGCCCACGCGACCCATATCCCCTCCCAAGGATCGACTTATTAGTTGACTCAACCGCTGGCTTCGCGATATTCAGCATGATGGACGCCTTTCAAGGGTTTTATCAAATATACATGGATGAGCGGGACCAAGAGAAGACTGCATTCATAACCGAGCAGGGAGTATATTGCTTTATAGTGATGCCATTCGGCTTAAGGAATGCCGGGGCTACTTACCAAAGGTTAGTAAACCTAATGTTCAAAGAGTTAATCGGAGATATAATGGAAGTCTATGTAGACGACATGTTAGTCAAAAGTATGAACGAAGCGGATCACGTAAAACATCTTGATCGATGTTTCCGGATCTTAAGAAAATACCGTATGAAGTTAAATCCCGCGAAATGCACTTTCGGTGTTAAGTCAGGAAAATTTTTGGGCTATTTAGTACACCAGCGAGGAATAGAAGCCAACCCAGAAAAAATTCGAGCCATAACTGAAATGAAACCTCCCAAAAACATCTCCCAAGTACAAAGCTTGGTGGGAAAAATCGTAGCGTTGAACAGATTCATATCAAAATCAGCAGACAGAAGTTTGCCCTTTTTCCAAACACTTCGAAAAGCAAAAAACTTTGTTTGGACCGAAGAATGCGATCAAGCCTTCGAACAATTCAAAGAGTATTTGACAACACCCCCGATGTTGGCCAAACCGACGGAAGGAGAACCATTGTATATCTACATCTCGATCTCCGACGCGGCCGTTAGTTCAGTACTAATTAAGATAGAAGGTTCAGAACATAAGCCTGTCTATTATTTAAGCAAATTACTGCAAGGGGCGGAGAAGAATTATTTGGAAATTGAGAAATTCACTCTGGCCTTAGTAGTGGCTGCACGAAAACTTCGACCTTACTTTTTAACCTACAAAATCGTGGTTTTAACGAATCAACCACTAAGACAAGTCTTAGCAAAACCGGAAGCCTCCGGAAGACTGATCAAATGGGCGATCGAACTCGGCCAATTCGAAATCGATTACAAACCAAGAATTGCAATTAAGGCCCAAGTGCTAGCTAATTTTCTATTGGAAACCCCTACACAGGCAACCGAACTATCTAACAGCCTCAACGACGATATCTTGATCATAGAAGATCAAACTTGGTTAATGCATGTTGACGGTGCTTCATGCCGAGAAGGAGGAGGCGCCGGAATCAACTTCACCGGACCAAATAAAGAAGATTTAAATTATGCGATAACATTGGACTTCGTCGTAACGAACAATGAAGCAGAATATGAAGCGTTAATCGCAGGAATGGAAATGGCGATCAAAGCCAACATAAAGAGCCTTAAAGTATTAACCGATTCAGAGTTAGTGCAAAGACAAATAGAAGGCCTGTATGATGCTAAGGAATTTAATATGGTTAAATACCTCGCCAAAGTGAAAACACTAGCTGAGAAATTCGAAAGCTTCGGCATACAGAACATTCCACGTTCGGAAAACAATTGGGCCGATCAACTGTCTAAATTCACAGGAGCCCATGACGGAAAAATCGAAAGGGTGATCAACTGGTTAATCTCTAAAACACCAGCGATCGATATCGATGAAACACCGGCAGTCGATATAATGGAAATCGAAGAAGTTGAAGAAAACTGGATGACTCCAATGATAGACTATCTTCGAGAGGGAAAACTGCCACTTGACCAGAATGAAGCTCGGAAAATAAAATATCGAGCTCCAAAATATACATTGGTAGAAGAAAAACTCTACCGGAGATCAGTATCAGGAATTCTTCTGAAATCCGTCTCTGAGTCACAAACCATTGATATTCTACGAGAGGTACATGAAGGAGACGCAGGGAATCACAGCGGAGCAAGGGCATTGGCTTTAAAATGCCTCCGAACGGATTATTATTGGCCTACCATCAATAAGGATGCCGCTCAGTATGTCCAAGAATGTCATCACTGCCAAGTCCATGCTAATATATGTCATCGACCAGCAGAAAACATGCACCCAATCCCGGTATGTTGGCCTTTCGATCAATGGGGAATGGACATCGTGGGACCGTTCCCAGCGGCTAGATCCAAGAAAGCTTATGTCCTTGTCGCCGTAGAATATTTCAGCAAATGGATAGAGTGCATCGCCCTCGCACGAATAACTCAATTCCAAGTGATCAACTTCCTATGGAAATTCATAGTTTGTCGATTTGGCATCCCAAGGATCTTAATTTCTGATAATGGAACCCAGTTCGCGGGAAAACAGGTAATAGAATGGTGTTCGAAACTTGGAATTCAACAAAATTTCACTTCGGTCGGGCATCCTAGAGCGAACGGACAAACCGAAGTGGCAAACCGAGAAATAATAAAATCCTTGGAAAAAAGATTAGGAGCGGCCAAAGGAAAATGGCTTGATGAACTCCCAGGAGTACTTTGGGCTAATCGAACCACAGTCAGGAACTCAACCGGGGAAACCCCATTTAGCTTGGTATATGGGTCGGAAGTTGTTATTCCTGTTGAAACTCTAATCCCAACGCCAAGAATCGAGATGTACGATGATCAGGAAAATGAAAAGACAAGAGAAATTGACGTCGATTTAACAGAAGCTTTGAGAGAAAAAGCCGTTGTACGCCTGCAAGCCACTAAAGCAAATATGGAAAAGGCATACAATCAAAAAGTACGCATCCGAACCTTCAAAGAAGGAGACCTGGTCTTGAAAAAGGTAGAAGTATCCAAGCATGTGGGAAAGTTACAAAAAAATTGGGATGGACCTTACGTTGTCATTGGCGTAGGAAAGAAAGGTTCATACAAAATTGCACACTTGGATGGAACAGCCTTACCAAGAACCTGGAACGCAGTCAACCTTAGGAAATACTATGGTAAATAAATTTTAGCAGATTATGATGCTTTGTTTTATTTTATTTTATTTTAATCTTTGTAATAAAGGCCATAACCTACAGTTCAATTATTAAAGATTTTAGCAAATTCTATAAATCGATTGTTTCGGTAATCACTCCTTGGAATTCTACTATCATATTGGTTGAGATCGGAACAAAAGGAGTTAAGTATACATTGATCCGCTCAATAAACACTCCTCGATCCGACCATACAAACGAGTCGAGTATACATTGATCCGCTCAATAAAAACTCCTCGTTCATTATTCACGAAGATTAAAAGACTTTTGGTAATTGAAAACCTAAGTCTAAATAAAAACGAGTCGAGTATACATTGATCCGCTCAATAAAAACTCCTCGTTCATTATTCACGAAGATTAAAAGACTTTTGGTAATTGAAAACCTAAGTCTAAATAAAAACGAGTCGAGTATACATTGATCCGCTCAATAAAAACTCCTCGTTCGTTATTCACGAAGATTAAAAGACTTTTGGTATTGAAAACCTAAGTCTAAATAAAAACGAGTCGAGTATACATTGATCCGCTCAATAAACACTCCTCGATATGTTTACAATGATTGAAAGACTTCAGGAATTAAAAACCTAGGTCTAAATAAAACGAGTTGAGTAAACATTGATCCGCTCAATAAAAACTCCTCGATTTACTCATGACGATTAAAAGACTTTTGGAATAAAAACATAAGTCTAAATTATAACGAGTTGAGTATACATTGATCCGCTCAATAAACACTCCTCGATCCGTTTTCAACTATCAAAAAGACTTTTGGAATAAAAACTTAAGTCCAAATTATAACGAGTTGAGTATACATTGATCCGCTCAATAAACACTCCTCGATCCGTTTTTAACGATTAATAGACTTCTGGTATTAAAAACCTAAGTCTAAACAGAAAAAGAGTTGAGTATACATTGATCCGCTCAATAAACACTCCTCGATCCGTTTTCAACGATTAATAGACTTCCGGTATTAAAAACCTAAGTCTAAACAAAAAAAGAGTTGAGTATACATTGATCCGCTCAATAAACACTCCTCGATCCGTTCCTAACGATCTAAACGATCTGCTAATACACCTAATTTCGAAGATGAATTGAGTATGAACCCGTCTGATCAGAAAATGCTCCTCATAAATAAAATTACGACAAAATCAACAAACGAGGAGAATGCAAGGGATAAAAGTAAAATTTTATTCATCAAATCAGTTACATACAAAAGTCCTACATTACAAAGATCTACATACTACTTAAACACCGTTACAATGGTTTAGATGAAATGATCCTTTAGATCGGCGATCTTCACGACAATGTCCACGGAAACACCAATCTCCTCCCTAGTACCTCGTCGATTATGATAAACCACCTAAGAAGCATGCTGCTCAGGATGGTTGACTTCTTTAGTTCGATGGCCAGGCTCTGAAGATCAAATGTTCTTCCAGAGGAAATGATCATTACCAGCCAGATGACCGGCAACACTCATTCACCCACAACGAGATACTGCTTCTACTTTAGGAGTTAATATTTTATCCTAAAGCAGCATCTCTTCGAGACCGTCGCAGAAGAAAAATTAACCAGCACACCCCGGGGGTCTATCACCCCGGAGGTAACATCCAAGAGCGGGGGTGACTGGCAAATATGAACCCTCTATGTGCAAACAGAAACCACGGACCTCAAATCTGTGAAAACAACATTTGAGGCCTCATGGGACCCGTCAGTACAAGGTAGAAGAACATCAAGCTATTACAGTATGAATCACGATAATGTGACTTTTTGAATATTATGGGATCTGATGGCAAAATAAAATTTAAGGAAACTGAGATCTCCATCCTTTTCGAGAAATTGCAAATGAAGAATGCAAACCACCCCCCTATTTATAGGGATAGATCTAAGGAATCCAACGGCTGAAAAAGTATTTGACCAAGGGACATAAATGCGACCTTTTGACTCCCCGTAATAAATGCAAGTAAGTTGGAACGGCACTATCTAATCGACTCAGACAGTCGATAACAACAGAGGCCGTAGATCGAAGCGATCATCGAAATAACACAAAGCAGACCTAAAAGAGCTCCGGACCAGATAGACCTGCACGTTCATACATGATGGTCGATTGCCTGAAAACCTAGAGTCCACAAACGAAGGCATACAAGTTTTAAACCATCGTGAAAAGGATACTTGCTCGATAAAAGATAAAAGACAAAACCCTCCGCCATACGAGGGACGTCACTGCCTAATACATCATATGGGTAACTATTAACTAAGCCATACAAGAACTCCTTCGGAGTCCAAGATATCTGACATAGAAATCAGGAGAATAGTCCTCCTTATTCGAAACTGCAAAGAAGTCACTGCCTAACATACCAAAGAATTGCTGAAGGAGGTCTGAACAGGTCAGATCTGGCCAAGACTCCTACATTTTCCAATTCCTCCCATATCAAGGAAATGATATAATGATACACTGGCTGAGGAACATATAGTTCAAAGTTAATGCTGGGAAACATGAAGCTTTGGAAGATACTGAAAGGGATATTTTCTCTTAGTCTGATGAAAAGAAAAAGCGGAGTTCAACAGAAGGGGCAATAGCCTCCTTATATAAGATATACGTCACATAAAAACAAATTTATGGATTGAACATCGACCAAGACGCTGAGCGTTCCTTAACAGATGTTAAATCGATTATCGATACGAAAGAACCTATTATCTACATCTTTGATGTACTGCGCGATTTTGGATATAACTCAAGGGACTATATGGGTTGATCAACAAAAAATTTGATTTGCAGAGCAAACATTATATCATTCAGTTACTTAAATGGTGACCGAGCAAGATCAAGCTACCTTTTCTATATCCTGAATTTTCTCCGCAGAGATCAATATCAGATAAGTAAGCTAATATATGCTGAATATTCCATGATATTATATTCATGCATAACAGTAAAATGTGAAAACAAAGTATGTCTACAGAATAAAAATTGATCAAGGCAAGAATCTGCCTACAAAAGATCATAATTTCCAAATTAGTCGTTCTCCCAATACAAAAATTTCAGCCTGAACAACTACACAAAAGTTGGGCACAAAAAAAAAAAAAAAAAAAAAGAGAGACAGTCCAAGGCCTGCCAGGTCGAACAAAGATCACTGAGAAGAGTTGCCAGCAGGTCGACTTGCAGAAACAGTCCTCCGAGGAGTCAAATTGCCAGCAAACGCCATCAACTCCTCTTGACGCTTTAGATAACCGGCGTCATATCCTTCCTCATAGGACCGCCTTCGAGACTCCTCTGCCAGAGCAGCAGCCTGAACCAACTCACTTTTCTCATTCTCCCAGACAGACTTTTCCTCCTGCAATTTTTTCAAATCATCATTGGCAAGCTGCAGCTGGAGAGACTGCTCTGCAACCTTCGCCGACTCCGACTCCAAACGACGTTGATAAGCACCTCTACTTATCCACAGATCATCGTTTTGCACACCCAGCTGGAGTGCAAAGTACTTAGCCTGGAAAAAGAAAACAGTCCTTATGTAACAAGGAAGTCAAAATAAAAACAAATAAAACAATGAAAGATTCGTCCACCTGTTCGCATATCTTCACTAGCGATTGAACAAGGCGTACGTTGGAAGTACTCTCAAGCTTCTTCAACTCTTCGGGCAGAATAGTGCTCAAACCCAGATCCCAAGACAATGCATCGGGCTCAACAGAGCCCGGAAGCTCGCTAAGAAGAGGGACGTTGTCGGGGCGGGGAGTCGCTGCCCGCAAGATGTCCTTAACCTGCTCGAGAATACAACGATCATCTAACAGACGGGAGAACCCCTCTCGTCGGGGCTAACTGAGGTTTCCTACCCGAAGCAGATATAACGGTCCGGCGACCGGGCCTTGACTCAGTTCGACCTCCAGAGGGTCCGCCAGATTCAAAGGAGGCATTAACAATAGTTGTATCATGGAACAAAAAATCAGAAAAATCATGGGACACAGGTTGTGTCATAAAAGGATCTCCGCCAACTGCCCCTGCATCATCTCCCCTTAAGGGTCCACTGACAAGCCGGGCGGCAGAAAGAGAAGAAGAAACGGAGCTATTAGGAACCTCTCCGTGAAAAGCACCCTCAAAGGAAGAAGCACCTGAAGTAACAGGTATATTATAAGTCGGTTCCTCATTGGACATATCGCCAAAAGCCACCCGACCAGGGGAAGGCATACTTTCTACTTGAGTGGAAGAAGAAAAGATTGGTTCTGAAAACGATGAGTTTACTACAGAAAAAGGTTCAGAAGGGATAACACGAGTATCAATCACCGACCTAGTTATTGGGGACGAACGAGGAGGCTCCATCGACGGCCCATCTCTTCGAGATTTTTTGGATCTATTATCTCTAGCGCTCTCACGAGAAGGTCGTTTCAAAGTATTGCCGAAAAGATTACTCATGATCGAATTGTTGAAAAGTATAAAGAAAATAACGAGAAAGTTTATCGACTAGCAAAAGAAAAAGTATTCTATTAGAAGAGACGAGTATGACGGTAAATAACAAGTCAAGTTTTTACCTTTCGTATTTATACTACACGAAAAGACGCAACAGGCCTAAAGAAAGGGCGCAAAATACTGAAATATAGCTTTGGAATAAACAAAAGAATTTGAAACGACATACATATAATGCTTACGGCGAAGTTAATGACTTGTCTGAATCATTACATAAGAACACGAAAGGACGCGACTGTCAGAATACGAAAGGTTTATTTCAAAGGGATGAAAAGGTAAAGTTACAATTAAACCTACAAGTAAATAATTACAAAGATTATTTCAAAAGTCAATATATCATGAAGCCTGGTCGCTATCTGGGATTATCTGTTCACTACCGACGTTCTCGGTCGTGCCAATATCTTCTTCTTCTTCTTCTTCGTCTTCTGGATCGATAAAAGTATCATCAAGCTCATCGTTAACATCAGAAGGAGGAATCGGCAATGGTTTTCCGAACTCTTTGACAAGGTGAGCCAAAGGAAAACCTTGATATACGACATCTGGAAGCTCGGAAGGAGAATAAACTTCTCCATAACGATTCAACCGAATGTGCGCCGCCTTAAAATACTCCTTTCTACGGTCATCGATCATTTCAAAGGCGACCAACTGATGAACCGCCTTCTTGAAAGTACTCTCCAGAAGAGGACCGACCATCTGATACACCAACGCCGTATGGACAGGAGAGTTAAGGAATTCGCGAATCACTCTTTCATCAGGGTTCCTACCATATCGATCCCTAAGTCCACTAAGAGGGACGTCCTTTTCATACTCCTCTAATGAAGCTTGAAGACTTGATACTTGAGATTCTAGCTCACTAATTCGAGCCGTACTCTGAAACTGGAATTCCTCTAACTTTTTAGCCATTTGATTGGCTTGCTCTTGAGCACGGGAAGTCTCCATAATCCTATTTATGATTTCTTGGTCTTCAGTCCCCGTAGCATGAGTCTCTACGACAGGAACGGAAGAAGACGTTGAGGGACCAACCTCTGAACCAGAAAACTTACGAAGTAAAGCTTTGTTTTTCTCATCTAGAAACTCACATTGTTGTTTCCAGAGTGCAGTTTCATAAGCGTATGAGGCTAAACAAGTCTTAGTCTGAAAAAGCAAAGTAGTAAAACAAGAAATAAGTTGGCAAGAATATCTTCGAAAGAAAAAATATCCTATAAAGCAAGCTTAAAAGGAATTTACCTTTTCAGCATAAAGAGAAGCTCGCTGAAATTTCTCCAGAGGATCCTTCCGAAAAAGCTTGTTCAAATCACGAGTAAAAACCCCGGATAAGAGAACACGAGTCGCCTTATCGACCGCATTCTCGCTTTCATCATGGACAAGAAAATCTTTCTCAGAATAACCAGCGGCTCTCTTCCCCTCTAAATGATCTTCGATCATTTCAACCAAGGTAGGTTTCGGATGATTGTCGCCAAGTAAAGAAAGATCATTGCTAGAACGACCATAATAGCTCCTTTTTCTCCCCACCGGGTTGTCGCTAGGATGAGGCATCGACCAGCTACGACATCCACGAATCCCCAAGGATGTTCTAAGCTAAAGGGGGGGATAACCAGGTCCAGTCCCTTGACGAACAGGGAATCTTGGGAAGAATCTGGAGACTCCTCTCCATTCTCCTCGGACTCATGACTCAACTCCAGCTTTCTCTTCCGAGAAGCTCTCTGCTCGATCGGGATGTTCTCTATAGATTTAGAGGATTTGGACAACACCATTTTTCCCTTCGAAGAATGTCGAGAATTTTCTACCATATGAGCTGAAAAAGAAACAAGATAAAAGTTAGTTTCTCTATATAGAAGATATCATCATAACACTAAGCTAAAGTGAAATGCTTACCCAGTGATTCAAACGATGAACTGATTGGAAAAGTATGAGCACTCAATCCCGCTTTACGAAGGAAAGCTTCCCCAATCAGAAGAGCACTCTGATATTTGTTTGCACGCATATCGGGGATTTCAGCGATAAACTGAGCATCGTCAGGAATAAATTCACCAGTCGGCAACCGCCCTCCGTATACCCATTTGATCCCACGAGAAGGGTATAGTCGAACCATCCGCCGAACGAAGATGAGGTGGGGGGCGAACAAAGAAAAAATGAGATTTCCAAAAAGGGTTGCTAGAAACAGGGGCATCAAAGATTGCTCGACTAGGCCTCTGACTAGCGAAGAAATACCCGCGATTAGAAGAACTGGAAATATTGAACCGGAAAAGTTGCGTAAAGTTACGAAAGGAAGGTTTAAACCCTTTCGCGATCATCAAGACATAAAAGCAAACCAGGAAGGCCACAGAATTTGGAACTAATTGTGTCAAGGACACACTAAATATTTTCAGGATATCAAGGAAGAGGGGAGACAACGGATGACGGAGGCCGCTATTGAAGTGAGCCGTGTAAAAGGCACGACATCCTTCCGGTGGAGATGTGACCCTATCAGAAGGAGAAGGAAGAATTATCTCGGAACCCTCCGGAAAATATTTGGCGTAATTGTTCACAACCTCCGGGAAGTATCCACCGTATAAGCACAAGCTAGGTCCTCAATTGGTTCAGAAATTTGAGGAACAGTACATTTGCCCTTTTTGGCTCGGGCAGCAACATCCGCATCTGAAAGGATCCGTACTTTAAAAGTATCTTCTACAGGAATGACGAATTCAGAAACTGCAGCTTGTTCGCCCGAAAGATTAGAGTGCAACTCCTCCTCGTTATTAGGAGCAACATTCTCCTTCGAGGAAGAAAAAGATTTTCTTAAAGAAGCCATGTTTTCAGATTCTCGAAGGATATAAGTCGATAAAAGGAAAACTTTATATGATGAACGACTAAGCAAGAAAATGACTGCGAACTATAAGCAAGTATAAAGGAAAAATGACGAACTCAAAAGTCACCTATTTATAATAAGATGAGAAAAGACGTTTCGAACTCATCACAACTAATCACATTCCGCCAAAAACGGAAGGAGATGAAAAGCCTCCCAAGTGGACGCGTGGCGATTCGTAATTGGAAAGAGAAAACGACTATCTATGATATGAAGCACTCTTTTCCTTACTTAAGATTTTTTCCCACAGGGTTATATCTTAAGAAAGGTTTTTAACGAGGCTCCATTCATAGAAAATAAACAGTCGTAAAGAATTATCTACTTCTACGAACTTCTATTATCTATACGCTCGAAGAAGTAAGGGAGTACTGATAGGGGCTATTTCGCACCCTACATACTGTACGGATCGAGTAAGAACATAAGATCGATTCGACCAAATCAGACAGTTCGGGATCATCTTATCGACCCGGTCGAATACAGCTCTCTTCGAATAGAAGACTATACTCCGGACCCAAGAAGGATATTTGGGCCGAGTCCTATTAGGACTATATTTCCTTGTAACGCTAGGTTTAGTATGATATAAATACCTAGTCAATCATTGTATTAAACAACTCTGAATCATAAGGCAAATACGCCATTGAATTCTGCAAAAACTGCACAACTCACTATTATTCAATAAAAAGAGCTTTCTCCTCATATGTGTGTTATTTCTGCGTTGGTTTGAATATTTACTTTCTGTTCTTATGATATTGCTCTTCCTTGAGATTGATCCATCCTGAATAAAGTAACAAAGCCCTATAAAATATATATATATATCGAAAACCCCCAATATCACAAATTCACTGATTCCTTTAACCCGACGAAATCAGGTTAAATCACCAGCAGTTATACATATGCTTGAGTCGAAACAATTCTTCGGGCATTCTCATGAGGATCCGAACAAACACTTGAAAATATTTTGAGCATGTTTGATACATTCAAATTCAATGGAGTATGATCAGATGTTTTCAGACTGAGATTATTCCCATTCTCTTTGACTGAAAAGGCTGCTGATTGGTTAGAAGCTCTGCCAGATGAGTCTATTACAACGTGGAATCAGTTAGTGGATAAATTTTTAGCTAAGTTTTTTCCGCCTACAAAAACTGCTCGGATGAGGAATGACATCATTGATTTTCTGCAATATAAAGATGAAACTTTAGACGAAACTTGGGAGAGGTTTAAGGATATGCTAAAAAAGTGTCCTCACTATCAAGTTCCAGATTGGTTACAAATTCAGTCTTTTTATAATGGGCTTACAGATAACATAAAAGGAAACCTCGATGATGCAGCAAATGGTGCTCTTGTGGGAAAATCTCCTGATGAAGCCAGGGATATTATTGAGGAAATGGCATCAAATATTCAACAGTGGTCATCGAGACGCACGGAGCAGAACAAGATAGCCGGAGTTATAGAAGTTGACGCTATTGCTTCTCTAACATCTCAATTGGCAGCTCTAACAAAGAAACTTGATGAGAACTGTGATAGAAACAATGTTCAGCGAATCTGTGCCACTTGTGACATTTGTGGAGATAATCACTTGGTAGCACACTGTCCTGAGAATCCAGAATATGTCAATTTCGTGGGAAATTTTAACCGCCAGAGAAACAATCCTTATTCCAACACATATAATCCAGGATGGAGAAATCACCCTAATTTCTCGTGGGGTGGTAATCAACCATACATTCAAGCTCAAGGCCCAGTTGCACCTTTGGGGTTGCAACAACCTCATGCACCAACACAAGTACAAAAACCCTCTACAGAAGAATTGTTGCTCCAATATATGCAGAAGACAGATGCCATAATGCAAAGAACAGATGCCATAATGCAAAACTAGAATGTTTTAATTCAAAACCAGAATGCTTCTATCCATGCTTTGGAGACGCAAATTGGCCAACTGGCCAATAATCTTAATGCCCGATCTCATGGAGCTTTGCCGGCAGATACTGAGATAAACCCAAGAAATGATAACATGCAGCACTGTAAAGCTATAACTCTCAGAAATGGAAAGGAGATTGAGGGTAATACCAGAAAGCTTGAGCAAAAAGAAGTGAAGCCGCCGAGTGAAGTGATAGAGAGTGAACAAAATAATGGAGATGATGTGGAAAAGAAATTCAAGGAATATGAAGAAAAACAGGAGAAACTAAAAGTTCAAGAATATCCACCACCTCCATTCCCCCAGAGATTACAAAAACAAAAGCTGTATAAACAGTTTCAAAAATTTCTTGATATCTTCAAGAAGTTATCCATCAACATTCCCTTTGTTGAAGCCTTTGAGCAGATGCCCAGTTATACAAAATTCATGAAAGACATCTTATCGAGGAAAAGAAGGTTGGGAGACTATGAAACTGTAGCACTTACTGAGGAGTGCAGTGCCCTTATTCAGAGAAAGCTTCCACCGAAATTGAAAGATCCTGGGAGTTTCACTATTCCGTGCAAGATTGGAAATCAGTTGTTCAATAAGGCATTATGCGATTTAGGTGCAAGTGTAAATTTGATGCCATTGTCGATCTTTAGAAAGCTTGGTTTGGGGGAAGCAAAGCCCACTTCTGTTACGTTGCAAATGGAGGATCGAACTCTTAGTTATCCGAGAGGAATAATAGAAGACATCTTGGTTAAAGTGGACAAATTTATATTCCCGGCAGACTTTATAGTTCTGGATATGGAGAAAGATCGAGATATGCCAATCATACTTGGAAGGTCTTTTCTAGCTACCGGTCGAGCCTTGATTGATGTTGAAAAAGGAGAACTCAAGATGAGAGTTCAAGATCAAGAAGTAACCTTCAATATTTATTCATCGTTGAAGCACCATCATAAAAAAAAAAAGATTGTTTCTCAATCAATGTGGTAGAAAATACTATTTCTGATATATTTCTACATAATCATCCTGATGATTTGTCCGAAACTCCATTGATTTCAAAATATGATGAGAAATGTGACAAAGTGGTCGATTTTGTGAAAACTCTTCATCTTACTCAAAGATCTACCAAACCAACCTTGAAAAGTGGGATGACGAAAAGACCGTTAAAGTCTGCAAATGCTAATAAGTCGTTAATTGAAGAATCCCCAGATTTAGAGCTCAAACAGTTTGGGGAAGCGAAAAATGAAAGAATTTTACATCACCATCATCTGTGGCCTTATGGTGGTAATTTCAATGAAGAGAGGACTCATGCAAAAAGGGTTGACAATAAGTCCAGAAGACATGAAAAACAACTTTTACTTGTCAATGAACTTGAAGAAATTAGGCCGCCAGAAAATGGAAGTGTCATGCTTTACAAGAAGAAAATTAAGAAGATACACGATGAAAATATCATCCGTCGAGAATTTGAGCTTGGACAACAAGTGTTATTGAATAATCCACGCCTTCAATTATTTTCGGGAAAACTCAAATCAAGGTGGTCTGGCCCTTTTCTTGTTACGGAGGTTTCTCCCTGTGGAGCTGTGGAAGTACAAGATGAACAAAGTGGGAGAACTTTCAAGGTCAACGGACAAAGACTAAAGAATTATTTGGGGGGAAACATTGATCGTCAAATCACCACCATCACTTTGGGCGATCCGAAATAAGACGGACAAAGTCAAGCCATGACTATAACTAAGGCGCTTGTTGGGAGGCAACCCAAGTATTAAAAAAAATGAGAGAGAAGTGGACAGAACATGATCTGCTCCCGCGGAAAGAACTTATCGCCCCAGCGAAAATTGATCGGACCGAATTTTGAACTAATTTTCAGAACACACTTCGCTGGGGTGGTGAAATAGTACCGCCCCCGCACAGTTCCCACTAGAATCTATAGCTAATTTTCAGAACTCACTTCGCCCCAGCACAAAAATACTCCGCCCCAGCAAAGTCTCAAACCATAATTTCATAAAATGCCAAACACCTCTCCTCTTCAAACACTTTCCCTTACTTTTCCTTTAGCACTGTCGTGCCGCCGCTACGTCAACCGTCGTCACTGTTCCATTTGCCACCAAGAGGAGATACATGACGAAGAATGAAATCAAGCTGAAATCAGGGACGTTCTTTTGTTACTTTATTTCATCTTTGTCTTCAAATTTATTCTTTTATCTCTTATTTTCGTTAGTTTCATCATTAAGGACAATGTCTTTCTTAAGTTTGGGGGTGATTGCATTTACATTGTGCATGTTAGGTCGATTTTTGATCAAATTTTTGAAATTTTATGTGTTGTTGATTGTTTTTCCTGCAAAAATTCGAAGCACGAATGCATAATCGAGGATTTAGGATGAAGTTAGTGAATTATAGTCTAGAATAGAGCTTAAGAAATTTTATCTTGCCTACCTAATCTCTAGATTCGAGGATTAGAAAACTTAGAATCTAAGTGACAGTTTTGCCTAAGTCTGGGGATAAGGATGACTTTAATAAGAACCAAATGAAGCAAATTACTGAATAGCTTTAAGATAAATTCAAAGAAAATAACCTCACTTGTATGAGACCTGAAAAATCTCATCGCTTGAGACTTATACTTGTACTCCTCTAACTTGACTGTGATAAGATGAACGACTTATGGGTGCATTGACTTAATTAATCTGCACTCCTCTATGTTGACTGCTTCTTTAGAACATGTTATGAGTGCGAGTGATGCTAGATATACTTGAGTTATGCTAAATAATGAATATAAAGGCTAAGTGAAAGTTCAAACTTAAACGATTTCATAACTTCAATTGAAAGCATTGTTAGAACTTAGTGATGAGTTTGATGACCTAAGAAAATTGAGAATAGGCTTGGAAATTTAAGAATTCTTGCAATTAGGCTCAATGATTTTGAAGATATAGTGATCTGGGTGATTCCGACATGCTCATATTATGTATACACACATACACACACAGGAATTACATGATAGAATGCATAACGTTTTGAAAGTGATGGTTATTAGTTTGACTTGGAATGCATGATTGTAAATGTTTGAGTTGTTGTCCTTTGTTATATGCGTGTCCAATCTTTATGGTTGTTTCTTTTTGTGTTCTACTCCTTTCTTTTGCTCGGGACTAGCAAAATAGTAAGTTTGGGGGTGTGTTAACTCTACAAAATAGAGTTAATTTCTATGTATTTTTGCGGGGAATGGTATTAGTTTCTAGAGTTCTTAGAACATTTTCATTCGGTTTAGCTTGGTTTATCTCGTTGGTGAGTCACGCACTTATTTTGGTATTTTCTTGTGAATATTTCAGATTTTCTCTTGATTTTGTTGGAAGTGCAAACAGAAGCCTCTTCGCTGGAGCAAAAAATCTCTCCGCTAGAGCGAAATCACTAAGCAGAACTCCGCTGGGGCGAAACTAATTTTCCGCTGGGGCACAAGATTTCCGCGAATTTTACTATTGGTGCCCTAATTTGACTTGGAAACATATATCTAAGTGGAGGAAGAGAGAGAAAAGGGATCTTGGAACACTTTTTGACGAGGGGAGAGACCAAGAACAAGAAAATATCATTCAAGAGCGTGAAAAACATCGGAGAAGACAATTCTTGAAGATTGGGGAAACAGATCTACTTCTCTTTTCTCATCTTTTGCAATTTTCTTTTCTCTTTTGTGTTCTTGTACTCATGACTTTGATTATTCTTGAGTTTATTTCCATTTTACCTATGAACTAAATTTACTTTTCTAGGATTGCAATGAAATTCTTTGTTTGAATTGATTTTTGTTTATTTACCTTATTCTATTTTATTGAGATTTATTGTTTACCCATTCTTGTGCTTAAATATCAATATCCTGGCCAACTATTGTTTCACAAATCTAATTGAATCGGGAGAGGAAATTAGGTTTTAGGTTAAAGATTGGTAACCTTTGTACGAATTGCACCCACATCGAATTGGGTAATTTGTTTAGCAATTAAGATAGAAATATACTTAATTGCCTTAGGTAGTCACAATTAGGGCTTGTTCTTTATTCAATTTGGCCTAACTTCATTGGCATAGGTATATAGCTCTTTGATTAGGTTAGATTAGTTTTACAATATTCAGGAAAGAAATTGTAAGAACTTAAAGCCCTAGACTAGCAATAAACCTTAATTGAAATAGAATTGTTGGGAAAATAAAAGCGATTAGTTTGACATTGAAGGAAGTTGTAATCCTAGGCTTTAATTATCATAGTTAATATTGTCAGTTTAGAATTTAGTTTTACTTCTCATTGTTGCTTAGTTTTAATAATCAGAAATCAAAGATTCATTTAATTTAGATAAAAAAAGAGTGACTCTTTAGTAATTAGTTAGTTTAGCTCATAATTCCCTGTGGAGACGATACTCTACTTATCATTATATTACTTGTTGCGATTGCGTATACTTGCGCTGATAAATCCTGCATCAACATGGGTTCTTTAAAGTATTTTTTGGGCTTGGAAATAGCTAGATCTTCTAAAGGTATTATTTTAAATCAGAGGCAATATGCCTTGAATATTTTAGATGAAACAGGTTTTTTGGGTTCCAAACCTTTAAGCCTACCTATGGATCCAAATCTGAAACTTAGTTCAGAAGATGGAGAACCTTTGGAAAATAATACAACCTACATGAGACTAATTGGCAAGTTATTGTATTTAACAATAACAAGACCAGATATCACTTTTGCAGTTCACAAACTCAGTCAGTTTGTGTCTAATCCTAGAGTTCCTCATATGCAAGCAGTTCATCATATCCTCAGATATGTGAAGAATAATCCAGGTAAGGGTTTATTTTATTCATCTCATTCTTTTCTAACTATTAAATCTTATGTTGATGCAGACTGGGCATCATGCAAAGATACAAGGAGATCCACTACAGGATTTTGTATGTTCCTAGGAGACTCTCTCATCTCCTGGAAATCCAAGAAACAGCCTACTGTTTCTAAGTCAAGTGCTGAGGCAGAATATCGTGCTTTAGCAAGTGCATCTAGTGAAGTGATATGGATTCAACAAATCCTAATGAATTTGCAATGTCCTATTTCATCTCCCACAGTCATATTCTATGATAATAAGTCTGCTATTCACAATGCTACTAAACCTATCTTTCATGAACAAACCAAACACATCGGAATAGATTGTCACTTTATTAGGGAGCTCATAAATTGCAAGAAAATCAAATTAATGCCTATATCTACAGAAAAGCAGCTAGCAGATATTTTTACTAAGGCATTAGCCTTACCTCGCTTTTCAGCCCTGTTATCCAAGATGGCTCTCCTTGACCTTCATCGTCCATCTTTAGTGGGGAGTATTGGAGCAATTCCATCAGCAACAAGCAATCTACAAGTATCCTCCATTGAAGCCTCGTCCGTCGTCTCAAGTTTTTCAATTTGGGACTTTAGGGAGTAGGGATGTTGGATAAGGATGAAGATGAAAAGCACTGAAGTAAATTAGTAAAGGGTGTTTTTGATGATTTCCAAAATCTAAGATCAGCTAATTATGGAAAACTTAGTTGTAAAATCCCTTAGAAGAATTTTGACCAATTAAGAAGACTATCAGAAGGGTCAAAGATTCAAGGTCCAGAAGACTACTGATCTGTTGAAGGAAAGAAATCAGACTGGTGAAGATCAGCCGACTCAAATCAGATTTGTTCAAGTTTGGGATCAGCTCTGTTCATCATCAAACTTGCACTTTCGATCAGCCAAGTGGTAAGGATCAAGAAGTCTACCCAACGGTAATAAATGTCCCTGGAAGTAATAAATGCTGAAGTACAAGGTTATTAAAGACAATGATTGAAGAAAGACTTCGTATCAGCTTGGTGCATTTAATGATGCCTGACAGATAGTACAGTCTGCAGTACTGTCACTGTGCAGTGAGCCGTTCGCGGATTTTAAGGACCAGAAATCAAAATATTTGAATTTTATCTCTCCTCAATGGACAAAATTCAAAGAGTGACTATAAATAGCTGAAGAGACAAGGGAAGAAAAGAGACACAACTTCTGAGAGATTGAATTCAAAGCAAAATATTTTCTAAGTCTCAAAAGCTCAAGAACAGCTCACTCGTCTGCTGAAAGTCATTTGTTGACAGAAGCCGTTGAAGTTCAAGAAAACATTTTCTAAGTGAATCTGTAAGAGAGAAAAGTTGTGAGGAGTTCTTATCCATCTTTGTGAGTGATAAGACTCTGTAGAATAGGAGTTTCTTTGTGTTTTCCTATTGCACACTTGTGGTCGTTTCATTTGTTGTTCGACGCAAGTAGAGTGCACTAATTTTGTGTTCTTAGTATAACCAAAGATCTGTGTGACTTGAAAGAGTGGACTAAAGGATATTTAAATCCATATAACCACTATAAAAATTCTTGTGTTTTTACATTGCTTTTACTTGCATATTTTCAGATCTGCATAAAACATTTGATTAACAATTTGAAAAAGATTTAAAGGAGTTTTATAAAACTGGGGATTAAATTTTTCAAACTACTAAGTTTACTTGTGAAAAACACTTCATAAATCCGCTGCAAGTATTCTGGTATTAAAACTGATTTTGACAAAAATCAGCTAAGTAACTATCAGATTAGTGGTCAACAAAGCTGTTCAAAGAGTTGTTCGCGATCAGCCTTGTAAACTTACTGTTTGGTAACAGCTTAGTCTGTTTAATTTTGAACAACAGTTTTGAAGTTAAAATTTGATTAAAAAGTTTCAGAGGTCTATTCACCCCCCCCCCCCCTCTAGACCTCATCTGACCACTTGGGACCAACAAGTGGTATCAGAGCAGGTGGTTCATTAGAATCAGCTGCCTGATCAACGAGCTTGATCCAAGTGTTTTTCAAAGGTTTTCAAACTTTTTCAAAAGATCATATTTTTGAAAAATTAAAATTTTTGAAAAATGGATTGTATCAGCCATGTTCCCCTACATAGCTGGTATGAGCTTTGAAGACTGGAAGATCAGAATGGAGATCTTCTTAGTTGCCTACAATGATAACATGTACACATGTATCATCAAAGGTCCATTCAAATTCACCAAGACTATCATGGTTGATGAAGCTGATATAGTGGTGGAAAAAGACTTAACAGAGATGACAACTGAAGAAATCAAGCTGTACAATCTGGATAAAGTTGGCCGTTTCATCATGACCAAGGCCCTTGACAATGATAGATTTGACAAAGTCAAGCATTGCAAGACTGCCAAAGAAATGTGGGATAAGGTTCGTGATATGAGCGAAGGAAACGATGCCATCAAAGAGCATTAGCTGAGTGTTGCTCTGGAGAAGCTGGACAACTTCAAGATGAAGTCTGCGGAAACCATTGATCAGATGGATACAAGGTTTACAAGGACGCCGAATGAAGTTTTAAAGCTTGGAAAAACCTTCACTGATAAGGAGATAACTGTCAGAGTGCTGAAGGATCTACCTCCGAAGTTCAACATGAAGGTGACAGCCATGGAAGAGTCAAGAGACTTTGGAAAGATCTCACTCACCGAGTTGTTCTCAGTACTCAAGGCGTACGAGTATAAACTGCCAAGAATGGGTGTTGAAGAAACCTCTACTTCAAGTCCCACAGCTGCCCTGGTTGCTGCTGAAAATCCTAGAAGGCCAGCCTACAAAAGCAAAGACATTGACTCATCTGATGAAGCCACACTACTCAACAAAAAGGAGTACACTGCTGGAGACGTTACATTGCTGATGAACAATTTTAAGAAGTTCTACAAAAGAAAAATGAAGAACAAATACAACAATGCTTCTACTTCTAACCCTACTTCTTCTTCTCAAGATAAAGATTCTTATAAATCTAAGATGATGTGCTATAACTGTAGGAAATTGGGTCATTTCATCAGAGACTGCCCATATCCTAAAGCTGTGAAGTACACTGAAGAAGAAAAGAGAATCAGAAAGGAAAGAAAGCATCAGAAAGGCAAGGTGCTGGTAGCAGAAGCGGAAAAGCTAGCTGCTGTCTACTCATCAGATTTGGATTCGGACACTTCTGATGAAGAGTCTTCTGATGAAGAGAGACCTGCTCTTCTCTGCCTGATGGCTAAGGAATCTGATGGCTCTGAGGATGATGAGGTAACTCCTCTTGATAATGAATTATTTAATTCATTTGAACAAATGATGCTTAACAATACTACTATTGCTGAAGCATTTAGCAAGCTTAAGGAAGAGATGATATTGCTAAGAGAGCAAAACAGTTCACTGAAACTTAAAGCTGAAAAGCCAAAAGAATCAGATGAATACAAACAACTTGAGCAAGAAAATGAATCTCTGAAAGCTGAATGTGAAGTTCTTAAAGGAAAAATCATGGAACTTGAGAAAACAATTGAGTTTCAGGAAAAGTCAATTGTTGCATCCACTCATATGTCTAGTAAACAGAAGACACCTTTAGATCAGGATAAGTTAGAACTGAACCATACTGAAAAATTTATATCAGCTGACAACAGTAAGGTCATCTTGTATGTGCAGACTACTAAACCTGCTTCATCTGAGAAAGTGTTAAAGGAGACGAAAACTCCTAAGGCTAAAAAGAGCAAAGAGCCTAGTGTAGGAAAACAGACTGGTAAGTCCAAACAGAAGAGTCCTAGGAAGCCTTCTGATAAGGCTAAAACCAATCAGACTAGTGATAAAACTAAGTCGTCTGTTAATGAGCATGCATTTAGTAAACCAAAGAAGCATAAAAACAAGAAAAATCAAAATGCTTGGTATGGAAATGAGTCTTATTATGTGCAACCTGCTGCATATCCCCCTATGTATCATGCACCTCAATTTCCAAGTTACTATGCTCCATATCCTGCTCATCCAATGCATGCATATCCTGCTTATTATGCATCTTATTCTGCTTATGAACAATATCCTTATCATGCTGATTATCAACGACATGACATATCTGATAAACGTGATAAAGGCAAAACTGTTCATGCTCCTGCTGAAACTCAGAAACCTAAGAAGCCTAAGACATCAACATCTTGGGTTGTCAAAGGTGGAACTAATCCTTCAGGACCCTCTCAATAAGGGTACCTAAAACAATTTTATTTTGTTTTGTAGATTAGGATTAGGAGTACGAGTAAAGTAGAGAAGACCTGGTACTTGGACAGTGGCTGTTCAATGCACATGTGTGGAAACATGCATGAGCTGACTGATGTTGCTGTGATGTCCAAATGTGACGTTTGGAGACAGCAAGGAAGGCAAGATTGTAGCAAATGGAAAGCTGATCAAAGGCAACATTGAGATATCTTACGTCTCTTATGTTAAAGGCCTCAAATACAATTTGGTGAGCATAAATCAATTTTGTGACAAAGGATATTCAGTCATCTTCTCAACAGATAAGTGCTACGTTGAACAGATTGGTACAAAGAAGGTCATTTTATCTGGAAGACAACAAGGGAATGTCTACACAGTGGACTGGAATTCTGTTGACAAGAATTCAAGCGTTTGTTTGGTGGCATCAACACCAAGTGAAGTCAGTTGGTTGTGGCACAAAAGAATGAATCATGTGAATTTCAAGACCACCAACAGACTTATCAAGAATGATTTGGTAGAAGGAATTCCAAAGACAGTCATGAGCAAATACAAGCTTTGTGACGCATGTCAGAAGGGTAAACAAATCAAGTCATCATTCAAAAGCAAGAAGCACCAATCATCTGGAAGGATCTTGGAGCTTTTACATATGGACTTATTTGGACTCATTGATCCAATCAGCAAAGGTGGAAAGAAATACTGCCTAGCTGTTGTGGATGATTACTCAAGATACACTTGGGTGATTTTCATGAAGAAGAAAAGTGAAACCAAGGAGCATCTTACAAATCTGATGGAGCAAATTCAAAATAAAAAGAGTATGAAAATACTGAAGATCAGATCAGATAGAGGGACTGAATTTACAAACTCTACTATTGAAGAGTATTGTAATGCCAGAGGAATCAGCCATGAGTACTCTGCTGCCAGAACCCCTCAACAGAATGGAGTTGCTGAAAGGAGAAACAGAACTCTGAAAGAAGCTACCAGAACCATGATAGCTGAAGCTAAGCTGCCTCAAAGATTTTGGGCAGAAGCAACAAATACAGCATGCTTTACCCAAAACAGATGTATGATCAACAAGCACCAAAACAAGACTCCATATGAAGTTTGGAACAACAGAAAGCCAAACATTCATTACTTTAGAATTTTTGGTTGTAAATGCTTTGTTTTAAATAATGAGAAAAATCACCTTACTGCTTTTGCAGAAAAGGCTGATAAGCGGTATTTGTAGGATACTCTACTGTTAGTAAAACTTATAGAGTCTTTAACAAAAGAACTTTACTTATAGAAGAATCCATTCATGTAGTATTTGATGAACCGAGTCAATCTTCTGAAAAGTATCAAAATACTGATCAGAATTTGTCTACTGATTTTCAGAAATTGAGTGTTGAAAATAATGAAGAATATATTCCCATGATACTACTTAATCTCAACTCAGCTGCAAACTCAAGTGTTGTTCAAAATCACAATGCTGATTGTCTAACAGAGGAGTTGCAAACAGCTGACAGATCAGAGAATGTTCAACAGACAACTGCTGTTCAACAGACTACTACTGGAACTCCAACAGTAGTGTTGCAAGATCAAAACAAAGGACAACATTATGATTTGCAACCTGATCTTAGATGGCTCAAGAATCACCCACCAGAGCTGGTGATTGGTGATCCTTTGGATAAAGTAAAGACAAGGAGAGCTGCTGCAAGTGAAGCAATGTTTGTCAGCTTCCTATCTCAAATTGAGCCCAAACAGATTGAAGAAGCACTTAGTGATTCAAACTGGATTGAAGCTATGCAAGAAGAGCAAAATCAATTTGAAAGGAATAAAGTCTGGTACTTAGTTCCTAGACCAAGTCATCAAAGAGTAATTGGCACTAAATGGGTATTCAGGAACAAAATGAATGAAGATGGTGTGGTCACCAGAAATAAAACAAGATTAGTTGCCAAAGGCTATTGTCAAGAAGAAGGTATTGACTTTGATGAAACTTTTGCACCAGTAGAAAGATTAGAGGCTATCAGACTCTTTCTTGCTTATGCTGCTCACAAGAATTTCACAGTCTATCAGATGGATGTGAAATCAACTTTTCTCAATGGAGAATTGCAAGAAGAAGTTTATGTTGAACAACAACCTGGATTTGAAGCTTATCAAGAAGAAGACAAGGTGTATCGTCTGAAGAAAGCCCTCTATGGACTGAAACAGGCTCCAAGAGTATGGTATGATACCCTATCTGATTTTCTTTTAATTAAAGGATTTCGCAAAGGCAAGGTTGACAAGACCCTGTTCACTATTGAATGGGAAGAACATATTTTGCTTGTGCAAATATATGTGGACGACATCATTTTTTGTTCAACAAATCAACAGATGTGTGATAAGTTCTCAAAGCTGATGATGCAGAACAAGTTTGAAATGAGCATGATGGGAGAACTTAATTATTTTCTTGGCTTGCAAATAAGACAGTTGCCTGATGGAATATTCATCAGCCAAGCAAAATACACAAAGGATCTGTTCAAGAAATTTGGTATGGAAACTAGCTCTACTGCTAATATTCCAATGTCTACAAGTCTTCGTTTAGATAAAGATGAAGATGGCAAATCAGTGGACATAACAAAGTACAGAGGAATTATTGGGTCACTATTATACTTAACAGCTAGCAGACCAGATATTATGTACTCTTTTGGGGTTTGTGCGAGGTATCAATCAAATCCTAAAGAATCTCATCTCCTAGCTGCCAAAAGGATACTCAAATATCTTAAAGGTACTGAAGATTTGGGATTGTGGTATCCTAGGGATTTGGATTTGAACTCATTGGATATTCAGATTCTGACCTTGCTGGCTGCAAGATTGACAGGAAAAGCACTACAGGTGCCTGTCAGTTCTTAGGTAGTCGTCCGATCTCTTGGATGAGTAAGAAACAGACTTCAGTATCCATATCAACTGCTGAATCTGAATATATAGCTGCTGGAGCTTGCTGTGCACAAATATTATGGTTGAAGCATCAACTAGAAGATTACAACATAAAAATCAGTGGAATACCTATCTACTGTGACAATACAAGTGCATCAGCCTTACTCAAAATACTACAAGTCATTCAACGACTAAGCATATTGAGATCAAACATCATTTCATTAGAGATCATGTGGAGAAAGGAAATAGCATGATAGAATATGTGTTTACTGAAAATCAGATTGTTGACATCTTCACTAAACCTCTAAGTGAGACAAGGTTTTCAACTCTAAGAGCTGAACTAGGTCTACTAAAATTAGATGCATGAGCTGAGGGGGAACTCATCAGAAGACTGAAATTCAACAGCTTACTCATCATATTATCTTCAAGGATTAACTCTCAACAGACTAGTTAACTTATGAATTCTTAAAGTCAGGGGGAACTTGTAAGACTAGCGGTACTTCTGATTAAAAGATGAAATTTGTTGATGACAGTTAGTTGAAGTTATGTTTTCACCAGAAGATTAAAGTCTTGAAGATTGAAGACTAATTATCTAGCTGGATTGACAAACAGCCGAGGAAGGTTATCAGTTATTGGCTTTCACTGATAACAGCTTTGTCATCAGGACGGTAGTCCCATCTGATAAGTATTTTAATTACCTGTCTGATCAACTGTATAAAAGCGAAGTATATTAAAAACGTTTTATCTAAAACACGCTTTTATAAGTACAGTAAGGCGGTTCGCATTCCCGCCTGTCATTAAATGCTTTTTGAATTTGAAAAGGCGTAACTGACGCCGCACGATCAGGACTGACAAGAAACGGATCTAACGGTTGGCCGGTATCACGGAAACCGAAATAACCTAACTCTTTAAATCCAAATCTGATCAGACTTGTCGTTCTTTACGCACCCAAATATACTTAGAGCATTTTTTAGAAAAATTGCACTCTACTTTCTGCAAATCCTGCTGTTTCACTAACTTCCACAGATTCAAGATGAGTTCTAGTGTTGAAGCAAAGGCGGTGGGTATGTATCTGGTCTACGATGCATACTACCAGTCTGGTACAGATTTGATAAAGCAATTGTTAGAGAAATTCAAGGCTGCTTAGCTGGTGAATTTCATGGAGCTGCATGAAGGTCTGGTCTGGAATGACCAAGTGTTGGAGTATTATGGATCGGCTGAAGTGGATTTCACGAAGATGGAGATCAAAGCTGCTGTTGGGGATAAATCTGTAGTGATAACCCCTGTTCTACTTCACGAAACTTTTGGTTTGCCTAACAATGGTCGACATGACGTCACCACTCTTGCTGAAGAAAAGCTTCAAGAATTCTGGGCCATCTGTGCCAAAGAAGGAGAGATGTTGACTGGCAACATCAAAAAGAGGCAACTGAAAGACGAGTATCAGCGCATGGCTGATATGGTTGCGAAGCTGATAGAGAACTGCACCTTCTCACTTGATGCAGTAACAATGAAGAGATAAAGCATAATGATTGCTATCTACTATGCCTTGGAAGTGAACTGGTCGGTTGTCGTCTAGTACACACTGGCTCACTTTTATGAGAAGAAAGGCAAGAAGTCTTCTCAACAGAAAAATCACCGAATCACCTTAAGCTATCTATTTCACAAACTGGGTTGTACATTGACAAATGGAAAGGAGATTCACACTGCTAAGGCAATGGCAAAGTATGTGCATGTTCTGAAAAGGAAAGCTGATGAGGTCGATGTTGAGGAAGTTTTGGAGGAACAAAAGGAAGAGGTTCCTTCCAAAAAGCAAAGGAGATTGGTGAAAACAGCTCAGCTTGCTGTGAAAAAGAAAGCTGATGAGCCTAAGGAAATGGCTCAAAAGAAGAAAGTCAAGACTTCTGTTCAAACAACCCAGCCAGCTGTTGAAGCCAGAACAGAACAGTCTGAAGCAAATGAGGTAGCTGATGCCATCATAAATCAGACTACAGCGGAAATACAGAATATTTCTCCTGCTTCTTCTTCAAGAACTCCATCTGCTGAACGTCCTGATGAAAATGTTGCTCACAGGACTAGAAGTCAACTTCGCGATACAGGTGCTTCATTGCCTGTTCAAGATGGAAGAGTAAGGAAGACCATCAGAAAGAAGATGACTTTTATTGACTCACCCACTGAGTTAATAGATCTGGTAAGAGAAAGCCCTCATTCAGCAGAGAGGCCTGTTGGAGCTGAGGAAACATCTGCTGCTGAACAGATTGATGCGCAACAGACAGCTCAAGAAAAACCAACAGCTGAGGTAGCCTAACCTCAAGATGATCAAGATGTGATGATCATCAACCCTATAGCAGCTGCACCCATTGCATCTGCTGCTCCTCAACCTGGCCCAGCTGATAAGGGAAAGAGAAAATTCCTTATCAGAAGAAAGAAAATCTCTGCTGCTGAAAAGAAAAAGAAAGAAGAGGCTGAGTAGCGTAAAAGAGATGAACAGGAAGAAAAGAAGGTCTTAGAACTTAGCAAGGTTCAAGCAGCAAAGGATGAACAAAGAAGAAAAATGTCTGAAGCAGAGCGCAAGGCTGCTGAGGATGCTGAACTTGCTATGGTCCTTGAGATAAGCAAAACAGATGCTCATGGACCTGTTCATGCTGGTGGGATTACAATTGGAGGATCTAAAACCACCAAGCCAAAGATGCCTGCTGGCATTATCAAGCCAAAGTCTAAGTTCGAAGTTAGACGATCATTTGACATTATCAATTCTGATAAATCTATCTTCAACAGGTTTGAGAAAACCTTAGCCTATCTTGATCAGAAACTGATGCTCAAGACTTTGTTCACTCATGAGAAGCCAAGGTACATGAAGTGGAGGGACTATAGATTGAACAAGTCTGTTGAAGAGCTTCAGAGTTGGAAGAATCTAGCTGATGAAGAAAAATGGGTTCTTCAATGGCTGAAGACTGACTCCATCCAACAAGCCTTGGATCCTGATTTTGTAAGGGATGATGTGCATCAATATGCAAAGGATTTTGCAACAGAGGAGGCCAAGATAATTGAGAATACTTTGCCTACAAAGAGAAGAAAATCTGATGATGCTGTTGAAAGGGCCATTCAGATCGCTGTTATGACTGCCTTGAAGAAATGGGCTGCTAAGTCAAGATATCAGCAAGGTTCGTCAAGTAAACTGCCCACGCTGCCAAGCATTCAACAGATAACGTTTGGCAAAGAAGTAAGAGATTACTATGAAATGCCTAAAGTAAAGCCATCTACTCCACAGCTATGGCCTGTTGTGAGACAAATTCGTCAAACAACAACCTTTACTGATGATGGCAAAATCATAAGTAAGATCTTTGAAGATGTAACTTATCAGCCCAAAGCTGCTGATGAACCCTTAGCACTTGAGTGGAAAGCTAAGGAGCCCAAAGCTGATCAGGAGACTGATCCGAAGGATGCTCCTGTCCACCAGGAGAGTGAAGAAGATCAAGCTGCTGCTCGTTCTGCTTCATCAGCTGATTTGATTTCATCACTGATGGAAGCCTTCCAGCTGTTAATGGAGAATTCAATGAAGGAAATGGAAGAAAGGAACAGCACGCAGTTGAAGAAATTGCAGCAAGAATTGGCAGAGTCTAACAGATTACAACTTGAGCACATGCAATTACTTACTGCAAGAACTATCAAGAATGCAATTGATAATTTTCCTCTGCCTGAGGATCATACTAAGCAGATGACTCAGAGTGTTGTAGAAATGAACAGAAACATTGAAGATGTGAAGGCTGATGTGAACCATCTTCATACTGCCTTAAAGAGAGCTGAAAACAACATAGCTTATCTCACTGCTACCTTCATCAAAATCAACGACGAAGAGTAAGCTGTTAACGTTGGTTTGTTGCAGGAAGTTAACAAAGCTGGAGATATTATACATGAAGAACTTTCCACTATGCAACTCAACATTGATTGTCTTAATGATCAAAATGACACCATCAGCACCTCTCTCAATCATCTAAATGCCAGCCATGATGTAGTTAATCAGAACTTGAAGGCTTTATGTGATGCAATGAAGATTCAGTCTGCTGCACTCAACCCTCCTATCAGACCTGCTAGTGTCACTAATTCTGATGATGACAAAAAGGGGGAAGAGAAGAAGGAAGAGGAAAAACCTGAGGAAGCTGCTGCCATTGAACCTAAAAAGCCTGAAGCTGCTGAAGAGACTGAAAAAGTGGAAGGCAAAGACGAAGCTGCTGAAGAAACCAACGATAAAGCTAAGGAAACAGCTAAATCCAAGGATTCTGATGGAGAACAACCAGAGCCCTACACCAAATACAAAAATGAAGAGAGAATCAAGAGAAAGATAGACGAGATTGCAAAAGAGCAGGAAATCAAGGATAAGATGGAATCTGCAATGTCTAATCTACTCTTAGATGAAGTTGAAGATGAAGATGAAGAAGAATCTTCATATGAATATGAAGAAGTGCTTGAAGGAGATGATGAAGAAGCTGATAGTTAGTATAGACAAATCTATTGTAATCAGTTATCTTTATTTCTTTTTCAGTCATCCCATCTGAACATAAATTGTAACTTGTAATCATTACCATATTATAAATAAAAAGTACAAGTTCTGTTTCCAACACATCTTTTCTATCTCAGAAAATTTTGAGGACCAAAACTTTAGTATAGGTAAAACAGGTACTTAGCTGAAGTTTTGTCATCATCAAAAAGTGGAAAATTGTTGGATAAGGATGAAGATGAAAAGCACTAAAGTAAATTAGTAAAGGGTGGTTTTAATGATTTCCAAAACCTAAGATCAGCTAAGTATGGAAAACTTAGTTGTAAAATCCCTTAGAAGAATTTTGACCAATTAAGAAGACTATCATAAGGGTCAAAGATTCAAGGTCCAGAAGACTACTGATCTACTAAAGGAAAGAAATCAGACTGGTGAAGATTAGCCGACTCAAATCAGATTTGTTCAAGTTTGGGATCAACTCTATTCATCATCAGACTTGCACTTTCGATCAGCCAAGTGGAAAGGATCAAGAAGTCTACCCAACGGTAATAAATGCCCCTGGAAGTAATAAATGCTGAAGTACAAGGTTATTAAAGACAAATGATTGAAGAAAGACTTCGTATCAGCTTGGTGCATTTAATGCTGCCTGACAGATAGTACATTCTGCAGTACTGTCACTGTGCAGTGAGCCGTTCGCAGATTTTAAGGACCAGAAATCAAGATATTTGAATTTTGTCTCTCCTCAATGGACAAAATTCAAAGAGTGACTATAAATAGCTGAAGAGACGAAGGAAGAAAAGAGACACAACTTCTGAGAGATTGAATCCAAAGCAAAATATTTTCTAAGTCTCAAAAGCTCAAGAACAGCTCACTCGTCTGCTGAAAGTCATTTGTTGACAGAAGCCGTTGAAGTTCAAGAAAACATTTTCTGAGTGAATCTGTAAGAGAGAAAAGTTGTGAGGAGTTCTTATCCATCTTTGTGAGTGATAAAACTCTGTAGAATAGGAGTTTCTTTGTGATTTCCTATTGCGCACTTGTGGTCGTTTCATTTGTTGTTCTACGCAAGCAGAGTGTACTAATTACTTTGTGTTCTTAGTATAACCCAAGATCTGTGTGACTTGGAAGAGTGGACTAAAGGATATTTAAATCCATATAACCACTATAAAAATTCTTGTGCTTTTACATTGCTTTTACTTGCATATTTTTAGATCTGCATAAAACACTTGATTAACTGTTTGAAAAAGATTTAAAGGAGTTTTATAAAACTGGGGATTAAATTTTTCAAACTACTAAGTTTACTTGTGAAAAACACTTTATAAATCCGCTGCAAGTATTCTGGTATTAAAACTGATTTTGACAAAAATCAGCTAAGTAACTATCAGATTAGTGGTCAACAAAGCTGTTCAAAGATTTGTTCGCGATCAGCCTTGTAAACTTACTGTTTGGTAACAGCTTAGTCTGTTTAATTTTGAACAACGGTTTTGAAGTTAAAATTTGATTAAAAAGTTTCAGAGGTCTATTCACCCCCCCCCCCCCTCTATACCTCATCTGACCACTTGGGACCAATAAGGGATTTTTATTTAGTCAATTTATTTTTTTTCCTTGTATATTAGTTTTATTTTAAGAGTTGTATTTTTATCTTTTCACGTTTTTAGTGTTAGTTAAGGTAGTTTAGCAACTTTGTACTAGGCACCGCCTTTCACTTGTATAAATAGGGTTCGAACCCTGCTATGTACACACAGTTTATTTTTTCTGAAATTAAAGAATACAATTTTTTCTTCACATTTTCTTCAAGAATTTATTCAAATTACACATATTCAAATCCAGATTATGAAACTATATGTTTCTAACATTAACATATTCACTTTAAACCATATTTTGTAAAGCAACATTATTTAACCACAAATTTATATAACCATATGTTAGATACAAATTCTTTCTAGGGGAGAGACCATGTCCCCATCCTAGCTCCTCTTGCTATCCGCCCCTGTCAATGCTAGTTCACAACACAATAGATTATACATATGATAACTAAGCTACACTTGAAGAATCTAAACTTTTCACTGACCTGTTGCAAAGGTATATTTCATGTTGCATGCAATAATTAATAGTTATATAGATATCAATTAATTAATTAATTAATTTTTTTGATTAATTTTCTATAGGGCTATATGAAAAAATTCCTTCGTACTTTGTCTAATTGGCAAAAACCTTTGTACTTTGTCTAATTGGCAAAAACCTTTGTGTTTTTTCATTAGAAAAAAAAATTCATTTAAAATTTCTTCACAAGTTAGTAGGAGGTTATATATTTTCTATTTTTTATGTTAAATATAGATTCTTGTCAATTTTTAAAGTTTTATATTTTTTTGGGGTATAATCGTCATTTTTTCTTCAATATGCATTTCGTCGTAAGAGGATTTTTATCTAAGAAAATATTAAAGCCTGGTGATTTTTACTAATAAAAATTAATAACTTAGAGTTTCTTTTGCTAATTAGGCAAACCATATATAGATGATATTTTTTTAATTTCACTCATTTTTTATATAATTCTCAGATAGAATATGAATGAAATTGACGAACTCCCGAATTACATGAAATTTGTTTATAGTTTCGTTTCAAGCATACGTGAAAAATATGAACGTGATGCAACTGAGCAACAAAATGGTGGTTGCGTCCCAAATTGTTGCTCTATTAGTGAATCCTATTATCATGATTTAATTTATATAATATAATTATTTCCTTGCCCATACTTCTTGAACTTTTGATGAATTTTTTCCGGTGTTGAATTGTTGTGCACATCGCGTTTGTATTGGTCCTATGTTTTTGTACTTTGCCAATTTGAATAATGAGAGTATGTATGTATGTGTGTGTTTGAATATGTAATTAGTTTTTTTCTTTTATTCAAACTTAAAATTAATTGTGCGCAATATGTTTTTTAATCCGAAAAGGCTCAATTATAGCCTATAGTTCTCGACTAGCTCTGGTATGAAATCCAGTGGTTCTCCCATCCAGTGTAGACCTTTTCCTATTGTTTGTCCTAACTTGGCCAAAGTGTCCATCACCGAATTAACCGATCTTCTAATATGTAGAAAGAAACATTTCACAGCTTAGCAAAGCAATCATCTACAATTCTCCAATACGAGGTCGAATGGATGCTCTCTTTTGTTAGTCTTCCGAATAAGCTTCTGGATCACCTCTGACTCATTCGCCACCACCACATTATGAATCCGACTTTCCCACACAAAGTTCAAGCCATTTTGGAAGGCCAAAAGTTCGGTCAGTTCAATAGTACTAGATCCCACCTTATGGCAGAAGCCAAATTGCCAAATACCATAGGCATCTCTTACCACCCTTCCGATAGCCGTTGAGTTCATTCGAGCCACTCAACTCCCACATTACTCGACTCTTGCTAGTATAACTAGAGAGGATTGGGTGCGCAAAGCTTGTTTTCTCAATTTAATTTAATTTTATGCTCTAAAAAACTCGGTGGTGTTGGGTTCTTCAAGCAACTATCTGCCATATCTGGAAGCCAAACAACTTTCGAATATTTGGTGGAAAAAAGGAAGCATATCAAGTAACTTTATTCGGGATAAAACAACTTGCTCTTGACATTCAAAGTGTGAAATATTTTAGTAGAACTTAATCAAACTTTGGAATGTATGAAATGTAACTAAATTTGTATTTTAGTCAATTGTATTGAATTTGAATAGTTATCCTAAATATTTTAATTTTATATTTAATTTAAGTAAGAAACATTCAAAATTGATATAAATTTGAGGGAAAAATGCATGATACTCTTTCGTATTATGAGAGTCTGTACAAATTGTCATCTAAAATTTGTATTGCACAAAATTACATTGCATAGTAGTACAATTGGACGAACATATTATTATTGTACATATATATATATATAGAGGCTAGTGACAGGACCAGAGCAATTATCCTATTGAACAAATTCCTTTGAAATGACTTGACTACCCTTTATCCCAGACAAGATCCCCACCACTTCCCTCATTGACTTTGGCGGTCGTTTTGTATTGCCATGACTACTAATTTAAAGATATATCTCATTATAATCAATTTACCTTCGACTTAATTGTTTTAATCAGAGTCAAGGTTTCAACAATAATTATTTATTGGGCATTTTTAGGAATTCTTCTCCAATATATTCATTACTGAGAAAACAGAGATTTATAGGAAAATATTCAAAAGAAATCCCTTGCTAGGACAGATATTCTCAAATTTTAAAAAATGAATGCACTTTTGAAGGTGTTACTATATATATATATGTATATATACATATCAGAATATTTAAAAAAATTACTTAACCTCCAAATTCTTTTAGTTATTGCACTAAATTCCTAAATGACGCATCTACCCTTCGAAATTCACCGAAAATATGATTGGGGTGGAGGATGCACTCATGTATCAACATGGGGGAGGGGGTCTCATTTGTAGTGGAGAAAGTGCGAGAATTGAAAACTCTATATGGTCAATTCAAATATTATACATATAATTCAAAATCTTGAGGAATGCATGCATTAGACATTCACAATATTATAGCAATGTGATTATGTATTATGAAGATGGACTAATATTTTTATATAGTTAATACTTTGTAACATATATTTCATGTTTCTTGTCAAAGAGAAAATTGAAAGTCCAACTTTTATGACATATTTCAAACATCTTTAAATAAATTTAGAATCTGATTATATCAGAAAGATGAAACCTCATTGAATTTGTTACTTTATGTATAGCATGATCAATAATTACACATCTAAATGACATCTATATATATTATCTTGTTTCTCACCAATGATATGTATAATTACATAATCAAGCATCATTTTACGTATCAACTCTTGTTTGAGGTTAGTCTATAATGTGTTATTGTCTTTAGATGAGTTATTTAGTAAAAAAAATCTTGCAAAAACATATAAATATATTGTTCTTATGATAAATATATGAAAATTTACTTGCAATGCAGCAAGGTGATAATGGATGTGTTTTTCAAACTTTACAAATTTGCTAACGATGCAACCAATTATATTCTGGAGATGCATCAGGTATGTATTTCCATGATAAACAAAATCCCACAAAGCCAAAGAAATCGAAAAACTCTTTAAACTTTTTCTTAATTATCAAATCCAATAAACTATTTTTTTTTCTTTAGTGTTCTTTATTAATTTATTCTAAAGATGATTTTATTATTTCACAGGTTAAATCAAACCGCATTGATAAATATCACTTGTACGTTTATAAAGATTGTGTTGAACATCTATGGAAAATAACCATTGAAGAGATTCATGATGTTCCTGATAAACAGTTTGATGTTTCACCAATAGTTGGAGATTTTACTTCTAGATTTCCAAAGAAGTATCCCATAGCATTAGAAGAACGACTAAAGGAATGGACAATTAACATGAAAAAAAAGGTAACTTAGGAATTGGTTGAAACTCCTCATTTTACTATGTATTATGCTCAAGATTTATGTGTGGGTATTAAATTTATGAATATTAATTATCGGATCTGCACAGGACTTTCGCCATGGGGAACTCAAATTTCATTCTTTCAATGAGGTGGTGGTTTTCATTCTATTTTCTTGCGAACCAAAAGACTTAAACGAGGCATCTTAGACTATACCAAGTAAGTCATTATAAAATATATCCAAATAAGATTTGGAATATATATATTTTTTTGGGATATTCTTCATCATTCGAAGTTAGAAATTCCAAATAATTTGTCTTTCAATTTTGTTGCAGGAGAAACATGTTGTGCAACCCATTATTCAAATGTCAAGAGTAAAAACAGTTGTTAACAATAAGGATATATGGTGTGCAAAATACATATGGATGAGAACGAATTTCACATAAACTTTAAATTTTATTTGGACAATTAAACTTTATTATGAATGTTGGTTTCATATGTAAATGGTTGAATTTTATTTGGACAAATAAATTTTATTATGAATATTGGTTTCATATGTGAATGGTTAAATTATATTTGGACAATTTAACTTTATTATGAATGTCAGGAAATAGTTTTTTTCCCTTTTTTTTTGAATCAATTGTCGGGAAATAGTTGAGGTTCATCCAGGTTGCCTGACTGCAGGCATTGAAGTTTCAACTGGGTAAGACTCCCCTAAACGCTTAACTATCTATCTAAACATGGCATTCTATTCTTTCTTTCTGCCTTTATGCGTTACCTATGTTCGGTTCGAAGTGTTACCCTTGGATTGAAATTTTACCTTTTTTGGAGTGAAATAATTCCAATCCAAACAATAAGTTATACCTGATGTAAATACCATTCAATGTTTATAAATATAAGCTAAACTCTAGTCAATTCTGCATCCATTTCTGGCGATAATCAGGTATTGTTCTCTCTCTTTCTCTTTTCTTCTCTGAATTCTATCGAATTATTTTTGTGTTTTTTCGATTTTTTGAATTCATTATTTGTGCAAATAATAGACACGATATTAATATAACTTGAGATTCTACATAAATATTAAAATATATGCACCGTAGCAGCCCCATAAGTTAATATTTTCTTACGTACATAGCAAATTTCAAGCCTCAGCCTTAACTTCATCATTTCGTTCGTTGGATTATTTCAATCCATGCAAGTAAGTTTAATTAGTCTTGATAAACGTTGGAATATTTATATTTCTGACCTTAGATTTGAGTTATAATTTTTTTGAAAAAACTTAAATGTAAGTATGTTTTGTTTAATTAACTCGTCTTTGCATATACGTACAAGCAAAAGGATTTTATCTTCGATTTTTGTAATGAATGAATACCACTTTACGTATATAACAATATTGATGCATGAACGAATATAACGTGTATATATTCAAAAGATTAATGATTTTTCAATTGGAAAATATGTCTTTTTCTTTTTTCCATATAGTTCAAGACTCTACATTAGAAGGACTAAATCATTGGGCAGTTGAGAAACAGGCATAGTAACAACAAAGGTTGAAAAGGTAATAACTCCAGATATTATTATATTTTGCTCAAATTTAATTTGTGTCTATGTTAAAATTCTGAAAAATAATTTTTGTTTTTGCACAACTTTTACGCTTTATCGATTTTGCACATTCACTAGAGTGGTGTTTTCATTATATTCTTCTGCACCAAGAATGAGACATCATAGATTTAACAAATTTTCCATCCCTTGTATTACCGTTGGAAGCGATGTAAAATTTTGGACAACCTCGAATTCATAGAGTATGAAGATATGTTAAGTTGTCCAACCTATCTGGCATCGAAGTTAATCCAGTGAAGCCGTGCAAGTACAAAAATTGCGATGAAATGAGATGTTTTAAGTATTATGATAGGCATAGAAAAACGAAGATGGAGTGATTTCAAGGTCCGGATGTATTTAATCTCTTCTCAAGACTAGTGTCTCAAAAATCTATACACTTTAATCCACCCATGTTAATTAAATGATGTTCCTAATCAATATACTATTTTGTTTTGCATGTTATTTGCTTCGTACGTCTGTCAACCTAACATGCTCTAATGGTTGCTTCAATCTAAAAGAACTAGACACACTCGTCAATAACATAGACTAGTATCTATATATATATATATATATATATATATATATATATGTGTGTGCAAGATAGCGATACAAGATTTTGAAGAAGATATTGAGTCATCAACAGTGGCGGAGCCACATACAAGTTAGGGGGTGCATGGATCCCCCGAAGTCTTTATTTTTATGTAAATATTATATGCATGATATTATGTTTTATTAAAGAATATATATAACTTTGAAGTATAATTTATTATTTTCTTCTAGTGAACCTCTCAAATAAAAATTAAAATCTTATAAGAAAGGGGTCCATAAATATTATTACTGTGTCTTGAAATTAATAGTCATGGTAATGAAGTGAACTAATTCAATTCAAACTCTTAACATATATATTCTTTTTTATTTTGTAATTTTAATCATAAAAAAGACAAACAATATGTTCTGAGAAGGAAGACACTTTTTAAAGATCTAATTTCATGCCAATATCTTTCGCATCTGATCTCATCTCTATTAAAATGAGCTTACGCATAAAAGTTTTTTTTTTATTCAAGAAAAATATATATTTAGTTTTCTCAACAAAAGGGAAAAAATAGAAATATATTTAATTAATAAGTATAATTCAGTTTTATAATGGACCCCGATGAAAAAAGTTTCTGGCTTCGCCACTGGTCATCAATTAAAAAAAATTGTATTGAGTAATTAAATAAAGGGAAATTTACATAGATATCCCCTAGCTATAACCATAATTACATGATTTTACTTTCTTGTTTCAAAAATTACAAAAATACGCCCTTGACTTAACGACCGTTAGCCAATTTTAACGACACACTTAAAATGTCCAAAATGCCCTTATTTGTTTTTAATATTTACAAATTCAGAAAAATAAAAATAAAAATAAAAACCCTCAATGTAGCCGTTGCCCTCAAGCTCCACCACCTCCGTTTTTTCACTTTTTCGGCGACTCAGGACAAGGTTTGAGCTCTCTTTGCACGTCCTGTACAAATTCCAAGCATTAATTATCATTTCCCTCTATTTTCAGATCTACGAATTTTATGTTTTTTTTATTTTACGGCATCGTCTGTAGACTCCCCTCGGTGTGTCTGTAATTTTGGTACAACCTTGTCCAATTTGAAGCTGAATTGAAGAATCCCCATTTCCATGCTCACATCAATGGCGGATCTTTCCATCTTTCGCAAAATCATCCCCCCTATCCCAATTCACAAATTGACCCTTCTATTTTCCCACCTTCATAATATGTCCCTACATTTGTCGAAAAACTCAAACTTCCCCTTTGATTTGGTCAAAATCCACAATTTACATGTCACATGGCCAACACGTGGGCGATTTCGGGTTAATTTTGAAATTGGACATCAATTTGGATCAAAATTGCCACTGAAGTTGAAGGTGTGGCACCAAATGTGCCAGCCAAATATATGGGGTAAAAATATTAGTGAGCTTAGGTTGTGGCACCAAAAATACATAATCCGTAACAAAATCACCAAGCCCTAGATCCCCAAAAATTATGTGTTTAAATTGGTGTGTTTTAGTTTCGTAAGAAAAATATTTGTTATTAAAGTAAAACTTTATTTACCAGTTGTGTTATTATAAGTAAATTATTAAATTTTAAAAGTTTTAAATATATGTTATTAAATAATTGTGTTATTGTAAGTAAATCTATAAAATTTTAATTTGATTTGTTTGATATTTGAATGAATAAAAACGTTATTAAAACATTATTTACCAGACAATATTTGTTTGTAAATAAATTTGTTAAATTTTAAATTGATTTATTTTATTTTTTAAGAAAATATATGTTATTGAAATTTTATTTATCGAATTATATCATTGTAAAGTTATTAAACACCAACAACTTTTGTTTCAAAATTAAACTATACACTAGAAATATTTAGTAGATGGCGCAATTTTTTGAATTTATGGAAATAGTATTTTTGGCCCAGTGATATGTTAAAAGCTACATTAAGAGAAGTAATGAAATAATGTTTCAATTTTTTTTATGGTCATCAAAACAGGGCCTTATGAATAGTGCTAGTCCTGTTCAGGATCAATCCCAACCAGAACCAGACCAATTCAGGTCTAGATTAAACCAAATATGATCAGTTTAGATCAAGTACAGAATAGATCCAGATCCGATTCAGATTCAGTCCAGGCTAGAGAAAACCCAAGTCCAATCGGACCGAACTGAAACGGATCATCTTTAACCCAGATCCAGACGAAACCGAATCGGGTTTAAACCAGATAACCCGAACTGGAAATAACTGGATTGGGACCGAACTCGAATGAACCGGATAAAAATCGTCTCATACCACATTGTCCGGGTCGGATCCGAATCGACCCGAAACTTCATCTTCTTGACCCGGTTTAAAGAGAAACCATATATTTACCAAACAATCAAGAACTACAACCAAAATTGGAAATAATATATAATCTTATGCATAAACAAGCATCAATTTCATGTTCTTCATCAATTAAAACACTCAAAATATGAAGAAACCCGAATGAAAATTGACTTCAAATAATTTTCAAATCTGAAAATTTATTTCCTAAATTATTATTCACTATAGCAGTTTTCCAATTCATATTCAACATATATAAGGGTACAGAACCACATGAATTAGAAATAGGAAGCATAAATCAAGTTGGCCGATATACGCATAGATAGAAACTTCAATTCCATTATTCTATTTCAGAAACCAAATTCCAGAAATCGAAATATGCCAATATTCATGAATTAGAAAGGAACCGCGTCACAATTTGCAAGTTCTAAATCTCAAGCCCAAAATTACATGTCTCAAACTCATACGATCCATGATTCCAAGGCATTAACATCATAAAAGTTTAATAATGGCAGGAAATTTAACAAACTAAAATAAGAAAATTCCACCAAACTTTATGAAATTGAACCCAAATTCCTCCAATAATCGAGCAAAACACAGCTCTGATGAACCGCATCACAATTTGCAAGTTCTAAATCTCAAGCCCAAAATTACATGTCTCAAACTCATACGATCCATGATTCCAAAGCATTAACATCATAAAAGTTTAATAATGGCAGAAAATTTAACAAACTAAAATCAGAAAATTCCACCAAACTTTATGAAATTGAATCCAAATTAATTCCTCCAATAATTGAGCAAAACACTGCTCTGATGCCACTTGATGGATGAAAATCATACATAATATGAAAGTGAATTTTCTAACCCTAGATCGTATTAGTCGATTAAAAGAGGATTACTCACCGTAGGGCTTTAAGAAAACCTACCAGAATCCATTGTTACGAAGATTTAATGAATTGATGACTCAAACTTGAAGGAATTGATGAATTGAATACCCAAGACTTGAATTTCTAGATTTGGTTACCAAAAAAAAATCTTTTCTACAGTTGTTTTTCTCTGATGGTGGGGATATAACACGTTATTTTTTTAAGTGGTAAATGACCCAGGGACCAAGTCTCCCTATTTATTAACTGCAACATCAGTTAATAATTGTGTAATTATTAAACTAGCCCATCAAAGTTTAGTAATTACACTTTTCAGTACTCTACACATATAAATTAATTTATTTACCCACACTTATATGAAATGATATTTTCTATGCCCATATAATAATTATTCGATCACTTTAATCGGGCATATATATAATTGAAATAACCCTTCTTAACAATCAACCAAACTTATTAAAAGTCCACCTAAAGGATTTATTATTGGATTAACAATAAAAATTCCAACAATTATACCATGTGATCACAATTACACAATCAATTTTTTCCTTTCATTTAATATATATTTTCTGTCAAATTGATGACTCAATATTTTCTTCAAATTTTTGTATTATATTTTGTACATATTATTTTTTTACTCAGCCTTTTATTTATTTATTTATTTTTTCGTTTTTTGATAAATAATTACATACCCCTATATTGTTTTATACCTAACATGGAAACTTTAGAATATATTGATATCTTATCCCAATATTACTAAAATTAAATTTAGACTATTACACCCCTTTATATGTTATAAAGTGTCTTGGATAAACTTGTTCTTTATTCAAATATTACAACCCCACTTTAGCCCAGCTCATAAAACCCTATTGGTTTGGTATTGAAATATTGAAACATTAAGGTGAAATTGAGTATAAGTCCTAAATGTACTTAACTAAGAATCCATTGTTACGAAGCTTTAATGAATTGATGACTCAAACTTGAAGGAATTGATGAATTGAATACCCAAGACTTGAATTTCTAGATCTGGTTACCAAAAAAAATCTTTTCTACAGTTGTTTTTCTCTGATGGCGGGGATATAAGACGTTATTTTTTTAAGTGGTAAATGACCCAGGGACCAAGTCTCCCTATTTATTAACTGCAACATCAGTTAATAATTGTGTAATTATTAAACTAGCCCATCAAAGTTTAGTAATTACACTTTTCAGTACTCTACACATATAAATTAATTTATTTACCCACACTTATATGAAATGATATTTTCTATGCCCATATAATAATTATTCGATCACTTTAATCAGGCATATATATAATTGAAATAACCCTTCTTAACAATCAACCAAACTTATTAAAAGTCCACCTAAAGGATTTATTATTGGATTAACAATAAAAATTCCAACAATTATACCATGCGATCACAATTAATCAATCAATTTTTTCCTTTCATTTAATATATATTTTCTGTCAAATTGATGACTCAATATTTTCTTCAAATTTTTGTATTATATTTTGTACATATTATTTTTTTACTCAGCCTTTTTTTTTTTTGATAAATAATTACATACCCCTATATTGTTTTATATCTGACATGGAAACTTTAGAATATATTGATATCTCATCCCAATATTACTAAAATCAAATTTAGACTATTACACCCCTTTATGTTATAAAGTGTCTTGGATAAACTTGTTCTTTATTCAAATATTACAACCCCACTTTAGCCCAGCTCATAAAACCCTATTGGTTTGGTATTGAAATATTGAAACATTAAGGTGAAATTGAGTATAAGTCCTAAATGTACTTAACTACTTTTTCACCCAATTGTAAATGGAAACAAAAATTTGAAGTAAACTATCTTATCTTGTTTGTTTATCAATAAAGTGGAGGAAAATTGTAGGAAAATGAAAAGGAAAGGAATGAAAGAAAATGAAAAGGAAAAGAAAGTCATTTTCCTCTACATGTTTGATTGTCAAGAAAGTATAAGAATATAATATTTTTGTTTGATTATGAATACTTTAAAAATTGTAAAATATATTAAAAGTGATTGCAAAATAAAACATATTAAATTAATCTCTAGAAATATAAAGTACTAATTGAGTAATTGAATCAAATAAAAGCTAACAATAATTAAATAAATAAAGTAAAATAGTTTACACGTTTATATATACATTTATATATATATATATATATATATATATATATATATATATATATATATATATATAAAATCTCTTTGCTGATCCTATTAGCTAGTTTGGTATCAAAAGATGGAGCATATTCGTGTTGATAACGTGCTATAAAATTAAGCTAAAAGTAACAACAAAGTTAAGCAACTAGTAGAATGTAAAAAACAATGTAGAATGGAGGGAGGAGAGAATATTATATTATTCATTCTTGTTGGTCTCAAATACATATCAATGTCCTCTATTTATAGGACTATATGACCAATACAAAAACCAAGAATTAATAGACGTGAGAGTTACAAATTATCTTCAATGGTGGGGGTTACAATTGTAGGAGTTACAAGTCTCATGGGAGTTACAAAGACTCCCTCATGAACATCCACCAAAATATGACTATATTCACAACAAAAACATCATTTAAAATAATCGGTCCAGCTATAGTATCAGTAAGGGTGTAAACGAGTCGAGTAGTATCGAACGAGACATTGTTCAAGCTTGGTTTGAATTTTATCGAGCTTGAAATTTTGTGTTTGAGCTTGGTTTGATTTCTTAACGAACCGAGCTCAAACAAGCTTTTATCGAACGAACTCGAGCCGAGTATCGAGTAGCTTGCTAATTTACATATATCTTTTCAATATTTGACTTACCGAGCCGAGCTTCAAAACTTATCAAATGAGAAATTATGCTCAAGTTTGTTTTATTTATTTGATGAACCAAACTCAAACGAACTATTATCGAGCGAGCTCGAGCCGAGCATCGAATATTTTAATTTGATTTTCAGCCCTAAGTATCAGGCACAATTTACAATTTAGTTCAGTTTCCTGGACAAACTAAACAGCCTCAAATTCGATACACTTATGAATGAAGTATGATAAGGTGAAATTGAATTGGCAATTTTTTTTTCTTTTTTTCTTTTTTGGATATATAATGAAATGATTTGCAAGACACATTTTAATTAAGACATTCCTTAATTCATAAATATCATAGTATGTTGTCTTAACCCAAACGATAAGCTAGAAAACATCTAGAATAATGATATTATATATCTCAAAATCATAGTTATCAGTCAAAGACTGATATATATATATTATTAGAAAAGCGTAATTAAAGAAAGGTTATTCCTAATTTCTTATAGTATTCTAGAAAACTGTCATTTTCGTGCTTGGACCTTGTCGGAGGCTCTTTCCTATAGCAACATACACTTTTTCAACTTATTCCACATGCACTTTGAACTCTTCTTATTCTTCTAGCAAGTCTAATAATTTGTTTTCCTTTTAACTTGATTAGCTTGTTCTTTTTTTTTTTTTTTTTTTTTTTTTTTTCTGAAGAGTTTAATCCCTTTCGAGGCACATCGAGCACATAAAATGAGAACCTCTCTCAATAGGAATTCAAATCTGAGTCCGCTACTTTATAGTGGATCGCTTTCGAGACGCATCGGACACATAAAATGAGAACCTCTCCCAACAAAAATTCGAATCTGAGTCCACTATTTTGTAGTGACTAACCCCTTCCACTACACCAATCACCTGTTGATGATTAGCTTGTTCTTATTCTTCTAGTATAATAGTCAAATAAACTCCAATAAATAATTATACACTATAGTTTTCTTTTCTCAGTACTATCTTTCACCAGTTTTTTTGTTGTCATATGTCACACCAGTTGGTTTCATTACTTATTTCCTTTTTCTTTTAATTTATCCATGTTCTTATTCCAACTTACCTGGCCTCTAGAAGCTTGGAAATTCTTATTAGAAGAAAATATTAATCAAATATGGTTTGGGCAAATTAGTTTAACCACAAAGCACATGTTTAATACTTGTGATGTAATTTTTCATTCTCTTAAGATTGTTATTCGACCACAAATCGTTATATTATGCGCGCCACGTAAATTTTGAATTTGAGAGAACCTAATTTCAGTTATTCGAACTTCGAATTTGAAGCACCAACAAAAGAAACATTTCTTGTCCCATTTTTTTTTTCCTAATTTTCATTCGAAGTTGTCACTTCATGTACAAACAAATGTAATTTTAAAATTAACATCGCCGTTAACAGCTACATATGCAACAAGTAGAGGTGTAATCGAGCCATGTAGTGTTGAACGAAATATTATTGAAGTTTAGTTTTAATTTTATCGAGCTTGAAATTTTATATTTGAGTTTGGTATGATTGTTAAACGAGTCAAGCTCAAACAAGTTTTTTATCGAACGAGCTTGAGCCGAGTGTCGAGTAGCTTGATATTTTTACATGTATATTTTCAAATTTTAGCTTATCGAATCGAACTCGAGCTCGAGTCAAACTTCAAAAGTTAACGAACAAAAATATTATTCAAGCTTATTTGAATAGTGTGACGAACAAAACTCAAACAAACTTTTATCGAATTAGCTTGAGCCTAGTATCATATAGTTTGATTTGAATATCATCCTAGTAACAAGTCAATCAGAAAATGAAAAACAATGCGGTCTTGCATTAGAAGCACAATGGTAGTTACTTGTATTGTGATATTAAGAAAATGGTAAATTATGAAATTCCCCCATGAGGTTCACATATTGGTATTACGAAATACCTAATATTGTTACCTTTTTATAATTGGCCTCTTACGTTGTTAACTCCGACAACATCTTAAATATTCCCTGAAAATTTTCAATTTTTCTCATGGATTGTTTCTAATATTTGTAATATTTTATAACATTTAAAACTCGGGTGTTGCTTTAGTATTACACAAAATTATAAACTGATAATTTTTTATTAACCCCGAAAAAAATTAATAAACCTTTATAGTTGCCCATAAAGCTTCAATAAGGTATTAAATTAATTAACTGAGCTAATATTATTGAAATAATTACATACACATCTAATATAAATAAAATAAAATATTAATAAAAAAATACTAGAGATTGATCAACTCAAATTTAATGATAATAAAAATAAAAATCATATTTGATAAAAACAACATTTCTCGATACTATTCATAACTGTATCAAAATTTTAATATAGGAGTAACATTTTATGAAAATATAAGATAAATCTTTTTTCCATATTTACTAGAATAGAAATAAATTAAGCAAATTTTAAATACTATAATGTTTTAAATTTATGAAAAGTTAATTAATTTAAAATTTTATGAAATATTAAAAAATATCCAAAATAACCCATACCTCACCGACCCCGTTCCTATTCTAACCTTGTTGCCCCTCTTCCAAGGCACCCAGGTCGTTGAAACGACAGTGAAAGAAGAACCCATCCAATCGATTGTCGGCCTAGGATTGAAGACCCAAGCCTCTGCGACCTTCAATTCCAGGTCATCACAGACATGATTCTCCGATCCCAGATCAACGATGGCTTGTATGTTCTTCTATCTGTATCAGTGGCCTAGGATCAATCATTTCGACGACATGGTGAACTACACACCTAGGGAAGGGTGGCGGATGGGTTGGGGGAACAAAAGGCCAGGGGTGCGAATGGGGTTGAATATTTAGGAAAAAAAAAGAGAGAATATGAAAATTATAATTCACTAATTTTAGGAGGTCAAATATGGCATTTTTAAAATATCATAAGAGTACAAAGGAAAATCCACATAATTCGTTAAGAGTGTGAGACAAGTCGGTAAAACGAGTGGAACTTTTATAAATGTGTGGAGATTTATTTTGTAATTTGGGTTTACCGTTTACTTTAAATGAATAAAAAAAAAATTCCAAATTTAACTATATTTATAATATGAAAAACGAAATAATATACTTCTAGAATTTGAAGTTCGTATATATAAAACGTTTCATCTCCTCCCATTTCCACCAACCAGCACAAAACATATTCCCATATTCTCATTTCCTCCAATTCCAAATCCATGGAAGACACCTTACTACAAAACAACCTAATTAATTCAGATTATGATTTGGAAGAAGAACCCAATAGACTTTCATTCAGCAATCTTGATCCAATGGGCTCGGGCTCTCTCCAACAAAGCCCGAAAACTTTTCCAACCCAAATCGATCAATTATTCACCTTCCAACCCGGACCCGCCTACTCCAACCCTGACCCAGATATCAATTTCAACGAAGACGAAGAACTCAATGAGTATCATAAGAAAGATTACTTCTCCACCATCAAATCACACTCTTTCTGCAAACCAAATTTAATTTCGGATCAGCCCGACAACCAGCGGTTGTCGAATTCGACCCGATTCAAATATAAGACCGGATCCATTTCGGGGAAGTCGAGGAGAAGGATGTTTATGTTCTGGCCGATGATATTCAATCCTGAGATGGAGCTGAGTGAAATTAAGCAGAGGCAGGCACGGCTGAGGGCCACGGCGGAGAGTGGTGGTGCCGGGAAGAGTACCCGGTGGGAGGTTTTAAGGTCGATTTTGAAGGGGAGATCGTCATTTGGTTGCATTCGGATGGCGGGCGGCCTGGTTAATTAGAAATTAAAAGTCTGTTTGTGTAGGAGATCTTTGAATAAAAGGTTTAGTTTTATTTAATTATTTGTTTAATTACTAATTAGACGAATATAGTTCAAACTTCAATGTCTTTTGGTTCAGGGTTTATATAATCATAAGGTCTACGAGAATTGCATAGATTTTGCATAACATCATCATAATTTGGAGTGTAAATGAGCCGAGTAGTATTGAACGGGACATTGTTAAAGTTTGGTTTGAATTTTTTGAGCTTGAATTTTGTGTTTGAGCTTGATTTGATTTCTTAACAAACCGAGCTCAACCGAGCTTTTATCGAACGAGCTCGAGCCGAGCTTCAAAACTAATCAAACGAAAAATCATGTTCAAGCTTGTTTGATATGTTTGACGAACCGAGCTCGAGCCGAGCTTCAAAACTAATCAAACGAAAAATCATGTTCAAGCTTGTTTGATATGTTTGACGAACCGAGCTCGAATAAACTTTTATCGAACTAATTCAAACCGAGTATCGAATAATTTGACTTGATTTTCATTCCTAAATTCACAATATGTGAATTACTATTCGTAAGGTCTATGCAATTCTAATGTATTTAGGTTGTTTGGGCAAATTCCAAAAATAGTCATATAAATTTGGTCTCTTTTAAAAATAGTCATCTAACTATATTGAATGCACGTTTAATTTTTTAAAATTTAACTTAATTTTAATTTTAGTCATATGTATAATAAGTTCCGTTCTCTAATTTTCAATATTTTCAATTTTTTACAAATTTTTACCTGCTGTTATAAATTTCATCTTTTAACTTTCAAAAAGTTCCAATGTTTTCCTTCAATTACAAACTTTTTACGGGTAATAGGACCAAGTTATAATTGTAGGACAAAAATTTAAACTTATTCAAAGTTAAAGGATGAAATTTGTTATGCATAGGACTAAAATTGAAATTGGGTGAAAGTTAAATAATTAAATGTGCATTCAATATAATTATGACTATTTTTGAAAGATAACCAAAAATATAGGACTATTTTAAAATTATCCGTGTGTGTGCAATGCCTTTATTTGATAGACGATTTGGGTATGCTAAAACAGAAAAAATTATTTGATGTATCCGCGATATAAGATAAGTAGATGATTAAATCAAATTCATAAATTTAAGGCAAAGTTGGATCCATGATCTAATTTTCACCATGTATTGATGTGTAAATACTAGTTTAATCAAATATCCATCATTTGCTGCACTGCGTTATCCATACAACGATTGTATCAAATAATATCTCAAACATAACCATCAACATTGATAACATTATAAAAGTTAAAAGTCGTTGTGTTTTCTCAAGAGACGAGTGGAGGAGCTGACTTATGTCGATATTTTCACGAATTGGGTTTCCTGTCCGTTGAATGATTATTGACGATTGATTGCATAAATTGCCTTATTTTTTGGTACAATTTTCCAGGATAAGAAAAAGTAAAATATAAATTTGGGAACTCCAGTAAAATTCAATCTTTTTAATCATGTACCATTTGACTTTTACTATTCAGTCAAACACATTTGGCTTTCTATACGTTTAGCATATGAGTCATTTGCAAAAATAGCCTTATGGCTTTTTCAATTTTTAAAACTAGCTTTATGAATGTTGAGTTTGCAAAACTAGCCTTTCATTTAATTATCTTATTAGTTAGTGTTTTAATTAAATGGGAAATTGCAAAAAAAAACCCAATAAACTTGATAAAATTAAAATTAACCCTATCCCATTAAATTTTAAAATTTATAATCAAACCCCACTAAATACTAGAACTCAAAAATCAAGCTTATTCTTCTATTCTAACAAAAAAAAATCTCTCTCTAGTAAAAACTCTCCCAAATTCAGTTCAAGGAAATCAAGAAAAATCAAGAAGATCAACATTTACGGTTAGTATATGAACTTCATTGTATTTGATTAGTGAGAAACATAAAAAATAAAGTTTGCCAGATTTTGTCATTTGTCAATTGGGGCTCCAAGTGACAAGTGACAACTTTGTTTCTTGTCACTTGGAGTCCCAAGTGACAATTGACAAAATCTGGCAAGTGACAAAATCACTTGTCAATTGGAAATCCAAGTGACAAGAGACGAAGTTGTCACTTGTCACATGAGACTCCAAGTGACATGTGACAAATTTTTACACTCCAAGTGACAAAATTTGTCACTTGTCACATGAGACTCCAAGTGACAAGTGACAACTTTTTACACTCCAAGTGACAAAATTTGTCACTTGTCACTTGGAACTCCAAGTGACAAGTGACACGGGTTGTTTATTAAATTTATCGTTTAGTAATTATTTCTGTGTTAATTTGAGTTATTTATTTGTAGATATGGATGGTCAAATTGTTATATATGTTCCACTCACCATTGCATCGGAGTCGGTGGAAGACAACGATAAGTGGAAATGGGTTGGTGGCGATGTGGAAACCTTGTTTGTTGATAGGACGATTAAGTATGAGGAATTATTGGATGCAATTTGTGAAACCATTGGTATTGATAGGTATACCAATGACATTGTGATCACACGCAAAAGCATGGAAGAGTTGCCTCCCTTGCGCTTAAAAAATGACGTATGTTTGGCGGGTGCTATGTACATTCATAGAAAGAGAGATGAAATTATATTGTACGTGACTTATACTCCACGAAAAGTAGAAAAACTTTTGATACGGGGTGGAAAGCAAGTTCAAGACCGAGCCAGTAATCCGGATAATGAAAATGGATATGATTTAGGAGGAAGTGAGATTCCAATTTGGCCAACTGTGGAGTTCATAGACTCCAATCCAAATTCATCAATGTCAAGTTTATGTAAACATATTGATGGTGCTCTTAGGCCTATATCTGAAGAACCTATCCCTTTGAATTTGCAAGAATTTGTGCAAGAGGTTGAACAAGAAACACCTAATGAGCCACGTAGTGATGTAGGGGTTGAACAAGAAACACCTAATGAGCCACGTAGTGATGTAGGGGTTGAACACGAAACATGTAATGACGAGGTTGACGGAATAGGTGTCGGGCATGGTGGTGAGTTGCTAAGAATTTGTCCGGAATCAAGCAACAATGAGGGGAGGATCGATGGATCAAGCTTTGAAGTCGGTTTCCGCTTTATAAATAAAGCTAAATTCGATTATCAACTTGGAAAATTTGCATGTGCCACTAAATTTCGATTTAGAGTTGATAGGTCCAACCCGCAATTAAAGGTTGTTAAGTGTAAAGGAAATAATTGTCCATGGCAAATGCGAGTCACGAAGGAGATATCTAGTGATGCTTTTGTCATTGCTACATATTGTAACGTGCACACTTGTTCGTTGGTGGGACGAGGTAACGGACATGAAGCAGCAACTAGTTTCGTGATTGGCCAATGGGTGCAAGGACTATTCTTGAAAACCAATAAACAACCCACCCCAGAAGCAGTGATAAACTTTTTCCGGGAAGAAGAACAAGTGCCCCTTAACTATTGGAAAGCTTGGAGGGGGGCCAAGGTTGCGCAAGAACTCATGCGAGGCAGTTTTGAAGATAATTTTGTCAATCTCCCCTCGTATTGTTACATGTTGGAACAAATGAATGATGGCACACGCACATGCATCCATACCGACTCGGTAATAGGTTCAAGTACTTATTTGTGGCTTTGGGACAGGCTATTCGGGGATTTGAGTTCTTACGAGATATAATTGTAATTGATGCGTGCTTTATAAAGCACAAGTACAACGGAGCCCTCATAATTGTATCTGCGACAGACAGTGAACGCCATAGTTACCCGCTTGCATGGGGGCTAGGTGACTCTGAGAACTCGGAGTGCTGCACTTGGTTCCTCCAGTGTCTGCGTGAGTTGATACCAGATAAAGAAAATTTGGTTATTGTATCAGATAGAGGCTCAGCGATTAAGAACGCGGTAGCAACTGTTTACCCATTGGCAGAACACGGAGCATGTTATTGGCACATCATGGGAAACATCAAGAAAAGATGGTTAAATGTTAAGGGTTTATTAAATATTTTTGAACGAGCCGCTTCCGCATACAATATTATGGATTTTGAAATGTATTTTGCCGAGTTGAAAGCCAAGAGTATAGGATGTGCAAGGTGGTTAGAGAATGATATCACGTTTGAAAAATGGGCGAGGGCGCACCATCGTGTAAACAGGTACGAGGTGATGACTTCCAACACTGTTGAATGCTTAAATGCCATTTTGGTGGATGCAAGAAAGGAGCCTATTTGTGCCCTGTTGGATATCATCATTGATAAGATGGGTGTTGGTCCCAAGTGGTCAGATGAGGTTTAGAGGGGGAGGGGGGGGGGGAGGGGGTGAATAAACCTCTTTAAAAATTTCTTTCAATTTTAACTTTAAATTTTTTTTCTCTAACAGTGAGCAGACTAAGCTGATCAGAGTAGTAAGTTAAAAGTCTGTTCACGAACAAATCTTTGAACAGATTTGATGACCACTCGTCTGATAATTACTTAGCTGATTTTGTCAAAATCAGTTTTAATACTTAGAATACTTGCAGCGGATTTTTCAAAGTGTTTTTCTCAAGTAATCTCAGCAGTTTGAAAAGTGTTTCCCCAGTTTTATAAACTCCTCTTAATATCTTTTCACAGTTAAGTAAAGTGTTTTTATGCAATCAGAAAATATGCTAGTTTAAAAGCAATGTAAAAACACAAGTAATTTTTATAGTGGTTATATGGATGTAAATATCCTTTAATCCACTCGTCCAAGTCACAAAGATCTTGGGTTATACTAGAAACACAAATTAACCAGTATACTCTGCTTACGCCGATCAACAAATGAACAGGCCGTAAGTGCGCAGTAAGAAATCACAAAGAAATCCTACTCTCTGACGTAATATCACTCACTTAGATGGATATCTACTTCTCACAACACTCTTGTTTACAAAATCACTCAGAAGATGTATTTTTCTTTGTTCTTCAACTTCGCTTTTCGTCAACAGATGACTAAGCTGATGAGTGAGCTGTTCTTGAGACTTAAAGAGTTCTGCTTCGAAAATTCTCTCAGAAAAAATGTGTTGCTTATAATCTCTTCGTCTCTTTCAGCTATTTATACTTGAGGTTTGAAAAATGTCCGTTGAAGAGAGACAAGATTCAAATTCCTCGAGTACTGGTCCTTAATTTCCGCGAACGGCTCTTTTGCAGTCTGTCCGTACTGTCAATAGTACTATTCTGCAGGCAGTATTAAATGCACCCAGCTGATGCGAATCATTTCTTCAATCATTTGTCTTTAATATCCTTGTACTTCAGCATTTATTACTTCCAGGGGCATTTATTACCGTTGGGAAGACTTTATGATCCTTTCCACTTGGCTGTCGGAAGTGTAAATCTGATGACGAACTTGGCTGATCTCAAACTTGAACAAATTTGATTTGAGTCGGCTGATCTTCATCAGTCTGATAGCTTTCCTTCAGCAGATCAGAAGTCTTGGACCTTGAAATTTTGACTCTTCTGATGTCTTCTTGTACTTAGTCAAAATTCCTTCCAAAGGGATCATCAGCTAAGTTACTCCATACTTAGCAGATTTTGAAGTTTTGGAATGCATCAAAACCTCCCTTCTAAATTTGTCTTCAGTGCCTTCATCTTCATCCTTATCCAACAATTTCCCCCTTTTTGATGATGACAAAACTTCAGCCAAGTACCTGTTAAGACTTAAACTAAAGATTGTAATCCTCAAAATTTTCTGAGATAGAAAAAATATATTGGATTGAACTTGTCTTTTTATTGATATTGAAGGTAAATTACAATTACAAGTTCATCAGATGAGATGTCTGAAGAATGGATAAAGTAAACTGATTACAAGATTTTACAAGTCCTAACTATCAGCTTCTTCATCAGATTCTTCAAGCACTTCTTCGTATTCATAAGATGACTCCTCATCATCTTCTTCTTCATCTTCATCAGCTTCTTCACCTTGAAGGATGACTTCTTTAGCAGCTTCCATTTTCTCTTTAAGTTGCTGTTCTCTTAGAAGTTCCATCGCCTTCCTAGCTGATTCTGTATTTTTGTACTTGGTTAAAAGCTCTGATTGATCAGCAGCAGAGTCTTTGGATTCAGCCATTACTTCATCAGTTTTGGCTTTTTCCTTAGTCTCTTCTTCAGACTTGTCTTTGCCTTGTACCTTTCCACGTTCTTCTTCAGCCGTCTTGGTCAGTTCAATAGTTTCATCAGTTTTCTTTTCTTCAGCAGTAGAGGTTTCCTTGGTTGATTCTTCCCCTTTATCTTCCCCCTTTTTGTCATCATCAGACTTGATGACTTCTTCAGGTTTGGCAGCAGGGTTGAGTGCAACTGTTGGAACCTTCATAGCAGCACCTATGGTCTTTAAATTCTGATTAACTACGTCATGACTTGCTGTAAGGTGATGAAGAGTTGTGCTGATGTTGTCAGTCTGATCATTGAAGTAGTCAATGTTAAGGTTTATAGTTGCAATTTCATTTTGAATTTCCTGTGCAGCATTTGATACTTCATGCAACATCCCTAAGTTGATTTCCTTCTCTTCTTCACTGACTTTGATGAAGGTTGCAGTCAGATCAGCTATCTTGTGTTCAGCTCTTTGTAGGGCAGTATGAAGGTGATTTACATCAGCCTTCACATCTTCCACATTTCTGTTCATGTCATTAAGGCTGTGCACTAACTGCAAAGAGTTGTCTTGAGGAATAGGAAAACTATCAACTTCTTTCTTTATGATCTTCTGTGTTGACTGTTGTATAGATTCCAGCTGAAGTTTATTTGACTCTGCCAACTCTGTCTTAAACTCATTCTTCAGCTCCTCTTTGACCTTCATCAGCTGCTGGTGATGCTTCTCTTCCAATTTCTTTACCGAATTCTCCATCAGCATTTGGAAGGCTTCCATCAGTGATGAGTGTTCATCACCTGATGAAGCAGAAGCAGCAGCTTCATCCTTTTCTTCAGTCTCCTGGTGGACAGAGACATCTTCCATCTTGGTCTCCTGATGATCTTCAGAAGCCTTAGCATTCCACTCAATGGCTAAGGGCTTGTCAGCAGACTTGTCAGCAGCTTTGTGTTCATCAGTGACGTCATCATAGAACAGGTTAGTGATTGTGCCATCATCATTGAAGCAAGTTGTTTGTCTAATCTGCCTCACAATGATCCAGGGGTTGACAAAGGCGTTATTCCCCTTGGGCACTTCACTGAACTCCTTTCCTTCCTTGCCAAAGATAATGTGCTGGATACTTGGCAGTTGGGGCAACTCACTTGAGTGACCCTGCTGATATCTTGACCTTTCTGCCCATCTCTTCAAGGCGGTCATAACAGCAATGTTGACTGCTCTTTCTTCAGCATTGTCAGACTTTCTTCTCTTGTCTGGCAGGGAGTTGTCTATTTTCTTGGCCTCCTCCAGTGCAAACTCCTTTGCATACTGATGCATGATGTCTCTGACATAACTGGGATCCAGGGCCTTCTGAATGGAGTCTGTTCTTAGCCAATTAAGAACCCATTGTTCTTCATCAGCTAACTCCTTTGAGTTTTGAAGTTCAAGTATAGATTTGTTCAATCTGTTGTCTCTCCAATTGATGTATCTTGGCTTCTCTTGATTGAACAGAGTCTTTAACATCAGCTTCTGATCATAGTAAGCTAAAGACTTCTCGAATTTCTTGAAGAGGTCCTTATCAGCATACACTATGTTAAAAGCTCTTCTAACTTCAAATCTCTCTTTGGGTTTGGGCTCAGCAGCAGGCATCTTTGGTTTTCTTTTCTTGTCTTCATCTTTGCCTTCACCAATTTTGATGCTACCTCCATGGACAGGTCCATGAGCATCAGTTTTGCTAAGCTCAATGACCAAGGCCAATTCAGCAGTCTCAGCAGCTTGTCTTTCTGCCTCGGACATCTTCCTTCTGGCCTCATCCTTAGCAGCTTGGGTTTTGCTCAGCTCAAGAGCTTTCTTTTCTTCCAATTCATCCTGCTTTCTTTGTTCAGCAGCTTCCCTTGCCTTTTTATCAGCTTTAGAGATTTTCTTTCTCTTAAGCACTATCTTCCTTTTGCCTTTGTCAGCTGGAGCAGGAGCTGGACCAGCAGATGAAATGGGAGCAGCAGCTATAGGGTTGATGATCATGATGTCTGGATCATCTTGAGGTTGAGCAGCCTCAACTGTTGGTGCAGTCTGAGTCAACTGTTGTGCATCAGCTTTGTCAGCAACAGAAGCCCCAACAGCTTCAAGGGGTCTTTCAGCAGACTCAGGACTTGATCTCACCAAGTCTACCAACTCAGTGTCCTTCTCTAAAAATGTCATCTGCTTCCTTGCTGACTTCTTTGACAGACCCTGAATAGGTCTTGAAGCAGCAGTATCCCTTAGTTGGCTCCTTGTCCTGTGAGAGATATTCTCAGCAGGTTTTTCAGCAGATGGAGTCCTTGAAGGTGATGCAGGAGACATTCCCCTTACATCAGCAGTGGTCTGACTTATACTTTGATTAACAGCAATGTCAGCCACGGTCTTCACTTTCTTTGAAGCCTTCTCCTTAGGTTGATCAGCAACCTTCTTCTTCTTAGTCTCAACAGCCAAGTCAGCTGTCTTGACTAATCTCCTTTGCCGTTTGGCAGGAACCTCCTTTGGTTCTTCATCTTCATCCTCTTCAGGCTCACCAGCCTTTCTCTTCATACCAGGCAAGTACTTGGACATTGCCTTGGACTTATGGATCTCCTTTCCATTTAACATAACACAACCCAGTTTTGACAGCAGATAACTGAGTGTGATTATGTGGTTGGTGTAGGGGCCTTTTCCTTTCTTCACTTCAAGGAAATCAGCGAAGATGTACCATATTATGATGGACCAGTTGACTTTCAGCCCATAATAGATAGCAGCCATGATGCTGAACCTCTTCATGGTAACAACATCTAGAGAAAAGGTACAGTTCTCTATCAGCTTAGAGACCATATCAACCATCCTCTGATATTCGTCCTTCAGCTGTTTCTTCCTAATGTTGCCAGTCAACATTTCTCCTTCCTCGGCGCAGATCGCCCAGAATTGTTGGTGCTTTTCTTCAGTCAGCACAGTAACATCGTGTCTACCTCTGTTTGGGAGACCAAACGTCTCGTGAAGAACAGCGGGTGTGATGACTACAGATTTGTCACCGACTGTCGCCTTGATTTCCATAGAGTTGTAATCAGCAGATGCCGTATTGTAATATTCCATAACCTGGTCAGTCCAGATTACGCCTTCGTTGTACTCCATGAAATTCACCAACTGTGCAGATTTGAACTTTTCCAACAGCTCTTTCATCAAATCCGTACCAGATTGGTAGTAGGATTCATAAACTAGGAACATACCTTCAGCAGCCATCTTAATCTGTTGAAAGTTAGAGAAATAGGAAGAATTTTGCAGAGAATTTGCAAGTAAATTTTCTCTCAAGTGTGCTTTGAATATTTAGGGTGCGTAAAGAGCTACACGGCTGATCAGATTGGGATTTATAGAGTTAGGGTATCTTGGAATCCGTGATACCAGCCAACCGTTAGATCCGTTTCTTGTCAGTGATGATCGTGCGGCGTCAGTTACGACCTTTCAAATTCAAATCGCATTAAATGAGGAGCGGGAATTTGTACCGCCCTTCTGTCACTTGTAAAAGCGTGTTTTAAAATAAAACGTTTTAAACAGTCAGCTTTTACATAAGCGATCAGATGAGTAAATTAAATACTTATCTGATGGACTAATGTTCTGAAGACACAGTTGTAAAAGACACGCTTGAAGGGCCAAGCGGCCGGGCGGCACCGTGCCATGGATGCCCATGGCACGCACGCTGGCTCGTATCCGCTCGGCCAAGCGGACGGGCGGCACCGTGCCAGGGCATCCATGGCATGCACGCTGGCTTGTATTCGCTCGGCCAAGCGGACATAGCCAACGTACGAGCCATGGATGCCCTGGCACGGTGCCGCCAGACCGATTGGCCCTTCAAGCGGCCCGGTGGCAGTGTGTGTGCAGGGGTCGCCCACGGCACACACGCCAAGCGGACAAAGCCAGCATGCGTGTCGAGGGCGACATTTGAATCTTCAAATGTCAAATGTCGCCGGCTGCTTGGAGGCCCAAGCGGCCGGCGGCGACGGTTGATCTAATTTTTTTTTTTTTTTGCAAAATCGTAAAACTCACCGATTGTCTTTCGTTTTCGGTCCTCCTGCATCAATTGGATGATTCCGGTGTGTCAGATGCTAGTGCCAATTCCTGATTTTCGGATTCCATTATTGAATTTGATATTTGAGAGGGAGATGAATTTTTTTGGGTTATGTTGTTTTAGAGAGAGTTATAATTTTGTTTTGGAGAGTGGGTGTTAAAATGATATTTGATAGTTGAGGGGTTGTGTTGTATATTGTTTTATTTTTGGGTTAGTTGATTAATTAAATTTAATTGGGTTTAATTAAATTTAATTGTAATTAAATTAAAAAAAAAAGAAAAAGCAAAAAGCCATTTTTGCAAATGAACTTTTGTGGAAGGCTATTTAGCCAAATATCCCTTAGCATATTTGGTCTTTTCATGGGTGATGGAAAGGATTCAGTCATTTGCAAAAATGGCCTTTGGACATATCTAATTTATTAAAATAGCTTTATGAAGTTAGAAATTGCAAAACTAGCATTCATTTAATTAGGATATTAGTTAAGGTTTTAATTAAATGAAAAATTACTAATAAAATATAATACAATTCATAAAATAAAAATCAAACTCCATTTCATCAATTTTAAAAATTCAAAATTAAACCCCATAAAATTTAGAAATTACAAAATCAAGCCCCATAATTATACCCACTAGATTCAAAAATATAAAATAAACCCCCGTTAATCAAACTCCACTAAATTTCAAAACTCAAATCAAACCCTGAATAAATTCAAAATCATAGAATAAAATCCACTAATCAACTAATCAAACCCTACTAAATACCAAAACTCAAAAATCAATCCAACTATTTCATTATAACAAAATAAACTTTAATTCTCACAAATTTTCACTTCAAAGAAAATATAGATGAAGAATTTCACAAGAAGATCAACATTTACGGTTAATATTTGATCTTCTATTGTATTTTTATTTAAAAAACGAGACTAAAATTTAAGTTTTGAGCTATTTTAAAATTTTTAATTTTTTCACTTTTTTGATCTCCTGTCTCCCGGAAACTCTAGGAGAACAGGAGACCGGTTGGTCTCTTGGTCTCCTGGAACTGTTCACAAATCCAGGAGACCGGTTCACAAATCCATGGGACCAACCGGTCTCCTGGAGTATTCGGGTGATAGGAGACCAAAAAAGTAAAAAAATTAAAATTTTAAAGATTATTGTTTAGTAGCTATGTGTTAATTTGAGTTGTTTATTTGTAGATATGGATGGTAAAATTGTTATATATGTTTGATATAATGTTAAGTGGAAGTCGGTGGACGCAACAATACGTGGAAATGGGTGGGTGGAGATGACGATATAGTAACCTTGTTTGTTGACAGAATTATTAAATATGAGGAATTATTGGATGTAATTGCGAAACCATTGGTATTGATAGGTATACCAATAAATTTGTGTTCACGCGCAAAAGCATGGAACAATTGTCTCCTGTGCACTTAAACAATTTTGTCTGTTTGGTGGGTGTTATGAACATTTATAGGAATAGAGATGAAATTGTATTGTACGTGAATTATACTCCTTGAAAAGCAGAGAAACTTTTGAGTCGGGGTGGAAAACAAGTTCAAAATCGAGCTAGTTATACGTATAATTCGGTGGGATATGATATAGGAGGAAGTGAGATACCGATTTGGCCAAGTGTGGAGTTCATAGACTACAATCAAATTTCATCTATGTTAAATTTACGTGAACATGTCGTGGTGCTTTTATGCCAATATCCGAAGAAGCGATATTTGTAGAACCTATCCCTTGGAATTCGCAAGAATTTGTGCTCGGTGAAGCTACCCGACTCGATGATGAAGGTGATGAGTATGGTGATGAGCCACGTAGTGATATAGGGGTTGAACACGAAGTACCTAATGACGGAGTTGACAAAATAGGTTTCGATCATGGTGGTGAGTTTTTAAGAATTTGTCTGGAACCAAGCAACGGTCAGGGGAGGACCGATGAGTCAAGTTTTGAAGTCGGTGAAAGCCTTAAAAATAAAGTTGCATTAGATTATCAACTTAAGCAACTTGGAGTTTCCCAGAAGTTTGAATTTAAAGTTGATAGGTCAAACCCAAAATTGAAGGTTGTCAAGTTGTTTCGCAAATAAGTGTCCATGGAAATTACGAGCCAAGAAGGAAAAAACCAGTGATGCTTTTGTCATTGCTACATATTGTAACACACACACACACACACACTTGTTCATTGTTGGGACGAAGTGGCGAACATAGACAAGCAACTAGTCGTATGATTGGCCAATGGGTGCAGGGACTATTCTTGAAATCAAAAATAGAACCTAACTCATGATAGAAATAGTGTTCGGCAAGCCAACTGTATGGCTGGAATTTAATGTAATAAATGAAGGAACTATTCAATTTCGATTAATAAATGCACTTTATTATATGGTCAACTTTATCTTATGTAATAATTATCTACGCATAAGGATAGAAGTCCTTAGATCACGGGGCTATGGGACAACCCGTGGACTGATCTCCAAGGCCGTGATCTAGAACATATTCAAGAGTCGTAGAATCCAATCGAGATAGGACATCGTTGGATTCGGTTAGACTCTCACTATTGTGTATATTCCGATGAACTGGAGAACGTTGGGGTCCACGAGCGTGACAGGGATAGTCGATACACATAAGTGGGTGACTTGCTGGGATGTCAAGTGCACTGAATACCCCAATTAGGAAATAACTCACCATGGAAGCGGTAGTCGCATAACGGGGTTGAAGTTATTCCAATTTACGATAGTACACGCGGAACGATCCCTAAATACTTGTGCTGATAGAGTTTATCTGGTACAAGAACGTCTATATTTAGATGTGAGTCCCTACCGACTGGAGATTACCAGAAAGTCTCTGTGGACTCATGTTGGGTATAGAGGGACTCGTATGCATGTTCATATCATCAACAAAGGATCCATTGACCCGACTTGATGAGTTGGGAATTTCTCCTATGGATTTCTGTGAGAAATTAATTCTGGTAAAAATCCTTGGCCAAGGTATCTGGCGACTTTATGAAAGTAGAGATTGAGTCAAAGAGAATTATTTCGAGACGAGAATGCATAAAGTCAAGACATAAGAAAAGGGAACCGATGAAAAGTCCATACCCTTAAGTCTCGACTGGGAGATTGATCGATGGAGAGATTATGTCGTATATGGAAATTGTAAATGTGATTAAAAGGTTCACTGAATTAATTCACTAGTGATTGGGCTCTACGGGCTTGTGGTCAGACAACGACCATAGAGTGCGGGAGAATTTCCAAATTGGCAGGGGTGCTAATTTTGGAATGATCAATCGATAGAGTGTTCGACTGATTTAGAGTATTTAATGCTCAAATAATTAAATAAAATATTCAATTATAATCCACGGCCAATTATGTGGTGATCCTACGGGGCATACACAATACATATGAAGTGAAAGCGAGGAAAAGGAGAATAACTAGGTCGACCGAATCGACTTGGTCGATTGGGTCGACTGGAGCGAAAGTGATCCTATTGGAATTGGATCAAGATTATAAATTAAATTGGAATTTAATTTGTGAGTTAATTAATTAAGTTGGATTTAATTAATTATAGGAAGTTTTAATTAAATAGACTGATAGTCTAATTTAATTAATTGGGAGAGTAATTAATTAATTGGGCCATTTAATTGAAAGTTAAATAAATTCTAATTAAATTAATTAAAGAGTGGGCCATGAATTAATTGGAAGACTTAGTCTTCTAATTAAAAGGGCCATGGACCATTTAGGAGACTTGGAGTCCTAATTCTAGGGGGATTAGGTTAACGAGATTCCTATAAATAGGAGACTTGATGTCATATCTCACATACACAACAGAAGAGCCAAAAAGCCAAGTCAAGAAAAATTCTCCCTCCCCTCTCCCTAGTGGAATAGGCCGAACACCCGTCTTCCTTTGGAAGAATTTTTCAATTTCGTTTTGTTCCAATCTTGTTCTCTAACCCTAGATCATAATATACCCTATGTTCTAGTAGATTAGGATATATTATATTTCGTGATATTGTGGTGTATCAACTCGTAGAGGCGCAACTCGTGGGGCGCTACAACAAGGCTTGGATCAATTCTACCGAGGAAGAAATGCAACGACTTTGCTACCTCATCGGATTTGCAAGAAGACATGTATAACTTAGATCTTGTTATTAATGTCGTTTAAATATATTCATATATATACAACCACTTTAGTATACTGGCAAGATTCCGTAAGAGACCCTAAAAGTTTTAAATTCCGCTGCCTGTAGGCCTATTTATCTTACCAAATCCCAACAGTGGTATCAGAGCCAACTCTGGCTTTGTATATATATGAATTTGCAAATTCTATGTTTTAAATCATATGTGTGATTTATGTGTGGCTAGTTCTTTAACCGTTTATGTTTTAGAACGTAGATCAGTTTAACTTGGAGTTAAAGTAAAGAAAATTTTGATTCGAAATTTTATCACGTTAATTTTATTTTTGGATTGGGATTTAATTAATTGGATCTGTTTTTAATTAAATCAAAAAGTAATCGAAACAACAAATTTTTTATTTTTATTTTTGATCAACCGCGGTGGCACGCGGCAGCGCACTGCGGCTAGGCGGCCACCGCGAGCTGCCATATGCAGCAGCGCGTGAACAGCGCGCGACCTGCGCGTGCGGCGCACGACAGCTGCTTACGGGCAGTCTGCCGCGTGCTAGCTCACGCGCGGCAGCATGCTACCACAAGCGGTTGCGCACTGCAGCAGCTGTTGCGTGCGGCTCACGCGCGGCCCTTCGTGGCCATGTGTATGCTTCCACGTGGCAGCATCCGATTGGCTACTGTGTGGCTGATTTTTTGGTTGATCTCAAATTTACCTAGTTTGGAATGTTTGTAAATCTTGGAGATTTGGAAGATTAGGAAACTTGGAGTTTTTAGATAAGGTAGAAATCTTGGTGGATTTGGACACAACCTTAGTTAACTAATCTAGTCAAAATAGGATTATCTTGAGAATCTTGGAGATTTGAAAAATTAAGAAACATAGAGTTTTGGATGAGGTAGGAATCTTAGAGATTTGTAACTATCTTAATTAACCAACTTAATCAAGAAAAGAATTGTAGATTTCTTAGAACTCAAGTAAGAGTTAATTAATCTTAGAGATTGATTGTTAATTCAAAATTAATTAATTTGGATATTTTCTGTGAATTAAAATTAAAAGAGCCGGTAAATTTATATTTATGCCCTTATGTGAATTTATGCATGTTCTTGAGTGAATATGTGGATTGGTCGATTTTGCCCCTAAGCCCTTGGTTTATTTATTTTATGGGTTGTAATTAAATGGGTCTGATTGGTACCCCTTGCTTGCGCAATTAAATGTAATAGAATAGGGCCAATTTAGTAAGTTAGACTTAGTTTAGGTTTGGAGCCGAGAAGACCTCATTAAGACTTGGAGATCCACATGGAGGCCCATGACATTGGAGGACATGGAGGCCCAATTAAGAAGGATATTACAAGAACGCCCATGCATGTATGGGTTTGAAAATTGTAATAGTTAGGACATTTAATTTACACACTAGACTAGCCAATTATCCATCGCATGGCTCGTGATGGATCGCATATGATGGGCAATCGATCAATCATATCCTACTAGGTTATGTATGTTTACTTATATTCTTTGATGTATATCTTGCATGCTTAGAATAGATCACGTAAACAAGATAAAGCAAAATCTGATTAGACCTCGCACAAGAATACTTAAAACCTCCAATTGAACTTTAAAACTCAATTATAATATTAAATCGAATAACGGGCGCATAAGAATAGTGTATATGGTCCGAGCCTATCCAATTACTAGGTCTTAGGCATATTGTACGAATATATCTCGATGTCTCACGACTCATGGGTCGAGCTATAGGAAGATGATATGTTTGATAGGATAGTGCCCTGCAAGCCAACAAAATAGCTTGTAATAGGGAACATTATTTTATCTTGAAAGAATCTTTGATTTATCAATTAATACGAACTGTTTATTTTATTGAGAATTCATAATATAAACAAATGGCCATTTTCATCTTTCGCGAACACATTTAAGCGATTGGTTGAAACCCTGAGATCACTCATGACTACGGGACTATTCACTTCAGTATTGGGTGCAATTAATCATGAAACAGTCTCAAAGGTCGTGATCTCAAAAATGTTCCAAGTCATAGATTCATATCGAGACGGGGTATCGAATGAATCGTCAAGACTTGTACGATTATGCATGATTCACTTAAAGTGAATTTGTTGTTGTTTCATGAACAAGACATTGTTAATGTCAGTGCATATGACTAGGTGGTTCGATAGGGGATCGGACGCATCGAACGACCTGAACAGAGAGACCCATTGTGGAAGTGCGTAAAAAGCATATCGGTGGTGGGATGTCTCTCAAGACTTATAACAGTGTACGATTTAGTCCTTAGACTTGAGATGCTAGGGCGAATTCGGTATACGGGTGTGCGTACTTTGATTTAGGAGCCGGGCACATAGCTTGTCCATTGTGCGCCTACGTTGGGTACGTATAGTCGTATGCGCGGATGGTTAGCATCAATATAGGATCTACCGACTCATTGTAATGGATGAGGGAATTTCCTGTACATTCTTCGATGATACATTCCGAGAAATCCATGGCCATGGTAAGTGACGGATTTGGAAAAGGGTTTCCAGATTTAGCAGTCACACTGGAAGTATTATCCTGAATTAGAAAGTACAGAATCGAGATGATTAGAGGTGCCGACCAATTCACACACCCTAGGTCTCGATCGGGAAATTAGTCGTTAGAGGGACCGTATGTACATGGTACTTATAAGAGGATTAAGGTTCACTGAAGTCAATTCACCTGAAGTTGGGCCTCATGGGCTTGTGGCTAGACATCGACCATGAGGTGTGGGTACTCCTGAATTGATGGTAGATTAATTCTGGAGTGGTCAATTGAAAGTAGTTTAATTGATCGGAGCAATTAATTAAATAATTAATTGCTCATTAATTAAATCACAGAAATGTGAGCCTGCGGCCAATTGATGGTGAACCTAGAGGGTCACACACAAAAGCTGGAACTGTGATAGTCAGTCGTAGAACGAATTGATTTAAAGGGGTTAAATCAAAGAAAATAATTAAAGGGTTAATTCTTAGAGAGAGAAAATTAATTGGATTTATCTAATTAATTAAATATTTAATTAAGGGACTAATTAAATAAATGGGCCATTTAATTAAAGTGGTTAATTAAATGACTTGGGCTTATTTAAAAAGGACTAATTAAATAAGAGGTATGGGCTAACTTATCTGATGGCCCATTAGGCCAAGAAAGAGATAAGGTCAAGAAGAGATAAGGATAAGGATAGAGATTAGGGATAGGGTTGGACTCTACTATAAAAAGGGAGTCTTGGAGACTCAAAACCCTAACAGCAAGAAAACACAAGCAACCCTAATCTCTCCTCTCTCTTGGCCGCCCCCCTCTCCCCATTTGCCCTAGCCACCGCCGCCCCTGGTTGTAGATCGGCCGTGCATCACCTCTCTCCATCTTCTTGTTCTACATCTAGAGTTGGATCTGAATCCAGCTCTTGAATCTGAAGTGTTTCTTTCCTAGTTCGTAGCCTGTGGATTGAAGCAATCACAGATCCAGCTGGTGTGGACTATTCTCTAGAGGCACAACACTTGGGGTGCTCTAGTGATCTGAAAAGGAAGACCGGAGAAACCACCACCTTGCCTGTGGTGAGGTAAAATTGCAATTTTACCACTTTATTTATTTTAGTATTTATGTGCTGAAATAAATTCAACCTTATTCATATGTGCTAATAAGAACCCTGGGTTGTGGTGTATAAAAAAAAATTTTTAAATTCCGCACCGTTGTAGTTGACAATTATACCCACAAAAACCCAACAGTGGTATCAGAGCCAGGTTATTATGCACATATGAAAAAGGCCTGAACGCATCAAATTATGTGATTATATGTATTTGTTGTGTTCTGATATTTGATTCTTGCTTGTTATGATAAATTGAATGTTCTGATTTTTGCACTTTTCAGTTTTTGGGCCTAAATTTTAATTTCCAAAAATTGGAGGGCTTATTTGCAAATTTTGATTTTTCATAAATCTGGACAGAAATTAAAATTTTGTTTTTCTGCAATTCTGGACCAAATTGTAAATTCTGAAATTTTTTTAAAAATCTGGACTGTTTTGCAATTTACGAAAGGTTAGGGGTGTTTTTGCTATTTCCGTAAATCTGGGGTCTGTTTTACAATAAACAAAAGTTTCTGGAAAATTTTGTCAATTTTCTGCTTTCTGGTCCAATTTGCATATTCTGGAAATTTTAGGGCTGATTTGTTATTTCCAAAAGTTGAGGGGTCAAAGTGTAATTTTTGAAAATTCAGGGGCCGAACTGCAATTTTCAAACTTGAAAAACAGAAACTGTTTTGTGCACTAAAAGGGTTTATTAAATCCGGAAAGTCAATTTTATCATAATTAGTAGGGACTTAAGTGAGAATCAAAGGGTCATTTTAAAGGGGTTTAAAATGATGTTAGAGATTATTTTAGAAAGGGGTTTCAAAACTTGAATATTAAGTTTTTAAAGGCTGTTTTAAAATGAGATAAGAAATAAGAAATTAGGTTTTGCTTGTTTCTTGCTCTACGTGAAATTGTTTACGTGGTTTTCGATCGCAACGAGCCTTGACCCATAGGGTAGATGTGATTGGTTAATTTTATCTTATTGGTTTTATTGGGCCTGCGAGCCTTAAGTTTTGGGCCACTTTGAGCCATTGTAATAGATAGGGCTTTACTGTTTTATTAGTTTAGGATGGTGGCCCGTTACAAGCAAGGTGGGAGCCCAAGAAGACTAAAGGACATGTATGCATGGTAAAATATGTAATAGAGTAGGTCTCTTTGAAACCTAATAGATTGACCAATAGGACCATCGTCTTTGGCTCGATGGTGGTCCGCATAGGAGGCTCCTGATCGAAAACATATTGTGGTAGCATGCATGCTAGGTGTGTATGTGTTTATTTACGTATTTATATTTGAGCTTGTATGGTGATGCGCGCTAGTTATATTTAGATCGTAAATAAAAGATAATGCATAACTGGAACGGTGAGATCTCGAGGAGAGTTACCTCAAACTCTTAAACCCGAAAAACCCTCTTGAAAATAATATTAAGTCATATTGGGTACATTTAAAATGATGTTTTAAAGATCCAAGCCTTCCATCAATAGGGACTAGTGTAAGTTGTCTACTTATCGTTGAAGGTGATCCAGAGTCTGGCACCCTAGGCGAAGAAAGGGACAATACACGAAATTCCTTGATTCTTGTTTTTAACTAAACTTGACAAGGGTGGGGACTGGTCGGGATGTGATTATCGACCGATAACCAGTTACGGGGACTTCACGACCGGGCCAGTTGCTCATCATGATTGATGGGTTAGACTTAACGATTAGTAACACTTATGATGTAGCAGTGCTAGATAAGTGCGAAGACCGAGGCAAAATAGCTTGAAGGTTGTGGAGGAACAAAATTGGTAAAAGTATACCTACCTGGGGAGTTAATTGTATGACCGCGAGTCGTGGGTGCAATTAATGTCTGCTGGGACGTCAAGACCTACTAGGAGATTAAGATTTCCCGAACAATTGAAGGGGTAATTGTTTCGAGAAAATAGTGGGAGAACATTTTCGATAACAAGTCCAACATCGTTAATTATAAGTATTAATATAGATCAGTCAGCTAAACGTTATCATTTACTTTTGTAGATCAATTCTGCAAAAATGTCTAAGAATCCATTAGCTATCATCCTTGACACTAACAAACTGAACGGATCAAATTTTGTCGACTGGCTTAGAAATCTGAGGATAGTCCTCGACTCCGAGAAAAGGAGTTACATTCTCGATGCACCCATGCCTGGTGCACTTCCGGAAGAGGAACGAGCTACCCATCAAAGGTGGGTCGATGATGATATTCAAGTTCGTTGCCTCATGCTGGCATCTATGACCAATGAGCTGCAGAAACAACATGCAAAGATGTTGCATGCTGCTGACATAATTCTTCATCTCCGAGAGCTATTTGGAGAGAAGTCTAGGACCGAAAGGTTCAAGACTACAAAAGAATTATTCAATCTGAGAATGGCTGAGGGTTCAAGTGTGAAGGATCACTGTTTGCGCTTCATTAATCTAGTTGAAAAACTGTAGAACTTGGACGTAGACCTGCACGCTGATCTCTCCACTGACCTGCTCCTCCATACTCTGCCGCGCTCATTTGATCAGTTCGTGTTGAACAACAACATGGAAGATAGAGCACACACTCTACACGAACTGACCAATTTATTGGTCACGGCAGAATCAACCTTGAAAAGGGAGAAGGCTGTCATGATTGCTGAGCAACCCAAGGCTGCAAAGCCTAAGAAGGGCAAGAAAAAGAAGAAGAAAGTAATCTCTTCTAAAACAACCAAGAAGGTTGTCGAGAAGAAAAGAAAAAGCCCAGATGATGAATGTTTCCACTGCAAGAAAGCAGGGCACTGAAAAAGGAACTGCCCAGACTACCTGAAAGAGGTGGTCAAAGGTATTTTCTTTATTGAAGTTAATATTTCTATTAACTGTGCTTCATGGGTGTTAGACACCGCAGCTGGTTCTCATATCTGCAATGATTTGCAGGTGATGGGAGCAGTAAGACCTCTTAAACCTAGGGATAGAATCCTTCGCTTTGGAAATGGAGCTAGGGTTGCGGAAAAGGCCATAGGAGACGTAGAATTAGTCCTAGGAAATTTTTCTTTGGTTTTGAAAGACTGTTTGTACGTACCAACGATTATCAAAAACATTATTTCTATTCCTTTATTGGATAATGATGGTTTTTGTTTTTCCATTTCTAATGGAAATTTTAGCATAATGAAAGGTGGTTTTACTTATGCTTGTGGTACTTTGATAGATGGTCTTTATTCCTTAGAACCTGCTAATTCTAATGTCATGCACATTCAATCAAAGAAAAGAAAACAAGATGAAAACAATCCACAACTTTGGCACGCTAGGCTTGGACATATTTCCAAGAGTAGAATTCAAAAGTTGGTCTCCTCTAGGGCTCTTGAAATAAAGAACCTAGATGATCTCCCAACTTGCGAATCATGTCTCAAGGGAAAAATGACCAAAGCGCCTTTTACTGGGAAACCGGAGCGAACCAAACAAACATTGGATTTAATCCATACTGATGTTTGTGGACCACTGAGTGTCAGTGCGAGAGGAGGATTCTCATACTTCATAACCTTCACAGACGACTTCAGTCGTTATGGGTATGTATACCTGATGAAGTATAAGTCCAAAGCTTTTGATATATTCAAAGAGTTTCGAATGGAAGTTGAGAATCAACTTGGACATAGTATCAAGGCACTTCGGTCGGATCGAGGTGGTGAATACTTAAGTCAATAATTCCTCGATTATCTTGTTGAGAATGGAATTCTCTCACAGCGAACTCCTCCTAGAACACCGCAGTTGAATGGTGTGTCTGAGAGAAGGAACAGAACTTTGTTGGACATGGTTCGTTCCATGAGGAGTTTCGCTGACCTTCCTTTTTCGTTTTGGGGCCAAGCCCTATTAACTGCTTCGAAGATACTTAACATTGTACCTTCAAAGTCGGTGCCGACGACGCCATACCAAGAGTGCTTAGGTAAAGCACCCATATACTCATATTTACGAGTATGGGGATCTCCTGCCTATGTAAGAAACAAGAAAGGAGATAAACTAGATAGTAGATCTAGTTTGTGCAAATTTGTGGGGTATCCAAAGGAATCCATTGGGTACCTGTTCTACGAACCTAAGGAACAAAAGATGTTTGTGTCCAGGAACGCCCACTTCTTGGAGGATGACTTCCTCACTAAAAGAAGCGGGATATCCGTAGAACTTGATGAAGTCCAGGAAGCGGACCCATCCCCACAAACAGTGGGAGTTGATCCTGAACCCGTTGAACCATCTAGTACACCAGTACTTCGTAGGTTCGATCGAGTTCGTAAAGAGCCTGAAAGGTATGGCTTTATTCACGAAAACGATCAATTGGACACTGATCCAAGGACATACGAAGAAGCTATGTCAGACATAGATTCGGGTGCGTGGCAAGAAGCCATGCAATCCGAAATGGATTCCATGCATTCCAACAAAGTATGGACTTTGGTTGATCCACCTGAGGGGACCTTCCCTGTAGGCTGCAAGTGGATCTTCAAGCGCAAGCTAGGAATGAATGGAGAGGTATTAACTCATAAGGCTCGCCTTGTGGCAAAAGGTTATTCTCAAAGGCCTGGAATAGACTATGAGGAAACCTTCTCGCCAGTTGCGATGTCTAAATCCATTCGGATACTATTAGCCATAGCCGCGTGGTATGACTACGAGATATGGCAGATGGATGTAAAGACCGCCTTTCTCAATGGCGACATTGATAAGGAAATTTATATGCAACAGCCAAAAGGCTTTACATCTAAAGGAAGTGAGCATAAGGTTTGCAAACTTCAAAGGTCAATCTATGGCATAAAACAGGCGTCCCGTGATGGGATAGTGCCCTGCAAGCCAATATATTTAGCTTGTATTGGAACTATCATTATCTTTCTTTAGTATAAATGTAATAATACGCATGTTTATTTATATGTGTACAAAGATAAACAATGGCCAACTTCATCTCTCGCGAATACATTTAAGCGATTGGTTGAAACCCTTAGATTACATTAGACTATGGGACGATTCACTTCAGTACTGAGTGCAATCATGAAACAGTCTCAAAGGTCGTAATCTTAAAACTGTTCCAAGTCATAGATTCCGAACGAGACGGGGTATCGTAGGAATCGCCAAGACTTGTACAAGTATGCATGATTCACATGGAGTGAATTTGTAGCGTTTCATGAGCAAGGCATTTGAGGCCAGTGCATATGAGTAGGTGGTTCAATGGAGGATTGAACGCATCGAACGACCCGAACAGAGAAACCCATTGTGGAAGCGCATGTCGCATATCGGTGATGGGATGTTTCTCAAGGATTATAATAGTGTACGATTTAGTCCTTTGACTTGAGTTACTAGGGCGAATTCGGTGCATGAAAGTGCGTACTTAGATCTAGGTATAGGCCACGTAGCTTGGTCATAACATGCCTAGGTTGGGTGCGTATGGACATGTACGCGAGTGGTTAGTACCAATATGGAATCTATTGACTCACTGTAATGGGTGAGAGAATTTCCTATACGATTCTTAGATAATATATCCAAGGAATCTGCGGCCGCAGTCGGTGACGGATTTGGAAAGGGGTTTCAAAATTTAGGAGTCACACTGGAATATTATCCTGAATTAGAAAGTATAGTTATCGAGACAAATTTAGAGGTGCCGATCAATTCACACACCCTAAGTCTTGATCGGGAATATTAGTCGATAGAAGGACCGTATGTACATGGTAATTATATGAGACGAGGTTCACAAGTATCAATTCACCTGAAGTTGGGCTTCATGGGCTTGTGGCTAGACATCGACCATGAAGTGTGGGTACTCCTGAGTTAATAGAGGAATTGATTCTAGGAGTGGTCAATTAAAGGTTGTTTAATTGACCGGAGCAATTTATTGTTCATAAATTAAATCACGAGGAATTCGTGGGCCTGCTGCCAATTGATGGTGAACCCAGAGGGTCACACACAATACAATTGGACGGTGACTGTTGAAAAGGATCCAAAAGGAATTAATTGATTTAAAGGTAATTAAATCAATTAAATGAATTAAAAGTATTTAATTCAAGTGGGAGATTAATTAATTGGCTAACTTAATTAATTAAATACTTAATTGAGTTGCTAATTAATTATATAAAAGAAATAATGATTTAATTGGACTGGACATTTAATTAAGTAATTAATTAAAAGGCTTGCAAGACATGGGCCTTTAATTAAAAGCCCATAAGGAGTCTTGCAAGACCTAGGTTGAGGGAGTCTATAAAAGGGGTTCTACTTGAGCTCAAAAGCTAACACCCTAGAAAAACTCTAGCCTCTCTTCTCTTCCTAGCCGCCGCCCCCCTCTCCTTTGCGCCGCCAACCTAGAGCCGCCGCCACCTGCTGTCGTGAGCTGCCCTAGCACCGCCTCCCCGCCTTTCCCTTTGTTCTTTTGTGTTAGATCTTGACCTGTCAAGAGAATCTACACAATCCTGCTTCGACAAACCTCCTGAATCCAGTTCTGAGCCTAAGATCTTGAGGTGTTGCCAGAATCCAATTGGTGTGGACTTACTTTGGAGGTGAGACGCTTGGATCACTTCTGTGAACCATATCCAGATCCAGATCCAGTTTCAGAATCAGAATCGAAGGTTGCCACCACCTTGCCTGTGGTGAGGTATATCGCAAAAACCCCCTTGTTCAATTACTATGTGTGTTTTTGTTCTTGCTTACGTATAATTAATATGGAGAATTAATATGGGACCTTGGGTGCTTCGAAAAATTTTAAATTCCGCACTGTCGTTGTTCTGACGATCGAGGCATCCCAACCACTATCCCAACAGTGGTATCAGAGCCAACTCCATCATTATTATACGAAAAGCCTGAACATAATGTGTTTTCACCATATATGTTTAATTATGTATTTGTAAACACGTGATAATTATGTTCTGTAAGTTGATTCTTACTTATTATGACTGGATCTATGATTGGGTAAAACAGTTTTTTTAGATCTGTGCCGTTTTTATAGTTTTTGAAAACTTCAGGACTTTTTATGCTAAAAATCGAGATTAGGGTTTTTGTGGGCTGAAAAATTCGAATTTTTGAAATCTGGAAATTTCAAAATCATGGACTGTTTTTGCAAATCTGGTCGCACGCTTTTTGGGGTCGTTTTGTAATTTCCGAAAATTTTGGGGCTGTTTTGCAATTATCGAAACTTGAGGGGTCAATTTTAAAAATCTAAAAATTTTCAGAATTCAAAATATTATTTTCTGGTAGCTGCCCAAATCTGCCCAGGGGTGTTTTTGTAACTTTTTAAAAGTTTTGGGGTCAAAGTGCAATTTTTGAAAGTTGAGGGGCGAAAATGCAATTTTCAAAAGTTGAAAAACAGAATCTAAATTTGAGCAGAAAATTTATTTTGTTTACCCGAATATTCATTTTGTCATAGTTAGTAGTGACTAAAAGTAAGAATCATAGGAAGTTAGTTTTAAAAGGTAGTTTTAAAATTAAGAAAGAAATAGGTAAAGGATGTTTGCATGTTTCTTGCTCTACGTGAATTGTTTACGTGGTTTTCGATCGAGCCGAGCCTTGACCTTAGGTTAGATGTGATTGGTTTAATTTATTGTTTGGTTTTTATTGGGCCTGCGAGCCTATTATGTTTTTGGGCCATTTTGAGCCTTTGTAATAGAATAGGGTTTTACTGCTTTCCTAGTTTAGGATGGAGGCCCGTTTACAAGCAAGGTGGGAACCCAAGAAGATATGAAGGCCATGTATGCATGGTACATTGTGTAATAGCATAGGGCTTCATGAGAACCCTTTAGATTGACAAATAGGGCCAACATCATTGGCTCGATTATGGCACACATAGGAGTCTCCCGATCTAAAGCATATTGTGGTAGTATGCATGCTAGGCTTGTATGGCTTTTATTTATTTTGTCGATTTATATTTAGCTTGTATGAGATGCGCGCTAGAATCTAGATCGTAATAAAAGATAAAGCATAACTGAATCGGTGAGATCTCGAGGAGAGTTAGTATAACTTTCAAACCAGAAATTCCCCTCTCGAATTAAATATTAAGTCATATTGGATTAAAATAAAATGAAGTATTTATATAAATTCAAGCCTTCCATCAATAGGGACTAGCGTATGTTGTCTACTTATCGATAGAGGTGATCCAGAGTCTGGCACCCGAGTCGAAGAAAGGGACAATACGTAAAATTCCTTGACTCCTGTTTTTAACTAAACACGACAAGGGTGAGGACTGGTCGGGATGTGAGGATCGACCGATAACTAGTTACGGAGAACTCACGACCGGGCCCGTTGCTCATCATGATTGATGGGTTAGACTTAACGATTAGTAACACTTATGATGTAGCAGTGCTAGATAAGTGCGAAAACCGAGGCAAAATAGCTTGAGGGTTGTGGAGTGACACAATTGGCAATAAGTATGCCTACCTGGGGAATTGGTTGTATGGCCACGAGTCGTGGGTGCAATTAATTGCCGCTGGGACGTCAAGACCTACTAGGAAATAGAATTTCCCGAACAATTGAAGAGGTAATTGTATCGATAAAATAGTGGGAGAACTTCTACGATAGAGAGTCCAACCTTCGTAGATTATAAGTATTATTCATTAACTAGTCCACTAAATGTTTGTCTTCTCTTTAGGATACTGAGCTATCTGTAATTATCCATTTTACTATTTATCCTCGACTAATAAAATAACTGGATCAAAATATCGACTAGGCAAGAAACTTGAGAATTGTCTTAAAATCCAAAAGGGGAATGATGTTCTTAAACGACGAGCCTATGCCTTATGCGCTTCCGAGATAAGTCAATATATAAGAAACGAATCACCCGTAGAGTATGGGAATATTAATGATCGTTTCCTCATATAAAGATGAATCTCAAAAGTGAAACGAATCACCTATGAAGTATGGGAATCTTAATGATCGTTTCCTCAAATAAGCATCAAGATTGAACGAGCTATGGAAGCAACATGAGGAGCATGTCTGAAGCTTCTACCCCAAAAGGCCTGTTTTGAGGACCAGTCTTCCGAAACAAACCTCCACCTCAAAAGACTTGTTTTGAGAAGTAGTTTTGAATCAATATGATTCGAGACTTCTAAGGAATTGTTTCAAAATTCGAGAATAATTGAAGGAACTAGTGTCAAGGATCACTGTCTTTGTTTTTTCAATCTGGTAGAAAACTGGATCGATTGAACGTAGGCCTGCAAGTGATCTTAACATTAACTTCCTCCTAAATTCTCCTCCCGCTCATTCAAATGACTCTTGAAATACACTGATCTTATTTGATAAGTCGATCACATTTCATGAATCAACCAAAGTACTGGTTAAAGGCAAATAGGATAAACCTGTCATGATCGTTTACACTTCATGGACTGCGAAGTCAAAGAAGAGTAAAATGAAGAAGAATTAATTCTCTTCTAAATTCGACCATAAAGGTAGTCAAAAGAACGCAAGTAGCCTAAAAGTCGAATTATCCCACTGTATCTAAGAAAGGCACTAATATGTTTAATTGATTAGATGATCTAATTAATTAAGCAACGTTGCAATTAAAGGGTTAATTGAAAAGGAAAAGGGAAGCAATTAAAGAAGTTAATTGAAAGGAAGTAAATTAATTGAATTAAACACATCTCCAAGAGTAGGATTCAAAAGTTGGTTTCACCTAAGTTTCTTGAAAAATAGAACTTGGATGAACTTCCAATCTGCGAATCATGTCTCAAAGGAGATATGACCAGATCTCTCGTCAAAGGGAATCCAGAGCGAACCAAACAAAATCTGGATTTAATCCATGAATATGGATCACTAAAAGTTACTGTGAGAGGAGATTACTCATACTTCGTACCTTTTTACTAAAGACCTTGGTCGTTAGTGAAAAATGAATCTAGTGAGATGCAAATCCGAAAAACCAAGAAAGGTATTTCAATGCGAAGTAGAGAGTCAACAAAGACATAGTATTATTCGATCTAATCGAGATAGCAAATACTTGTCAAGGATTCCTCAATTATCTCATTGAGAATGGGGTTCTCATACAACAAACTCCTCCTAAGACGTCAGGACTTATTGAAGTGTCTAAAGAGATGGAATCTGACATTGTTTAACATTGTTCGATCCATATTGAGTTTTGTTAAGCTTCCTTATGCATTCTAGGAGTTCGTGCTCCTGACTGCATCGAAGATACTAAGCAAAGTACCTTCAAAGTTCGTGCCTACAAAGCTTTACCAAGAAAGGTATGGCAAAATACCTCTATGCTCTTACCTCTGAGTATGGAGATCTCCTGCAGATGGTAGAAACGAAAAGGAGATAAATTGGCTAGTAGACCCAATTTGTATATAATTGTGGGGTATCCAACGAAATCCATTGGATACCTGTTCCACGGCAATAAGAAACAATCGTTTCTTCTGAATACCCGTTCCTCTGTTGATGAATCTCTCGTCAAAGGAAATGGAAACGTCATGGAACTTGATGAAGTCCAAGATTTGGACCCGTCCCCGCAAACAGTGGGAGTTAATCCAGAATTTACTGAACCTACTAGTACACCTACTCTTCGAAGGTCTGATCGAATTCGTAAGGAGCCAAAGCGATTTGGTTTCATTCACGAAAACGAGAATGTGGAAAGTAATCCAAAGACCTATCAAGAAGCGATGTCAGACATAGATTCGGATGCGTGGCTCGAAGCCATGCAACCCGAAATGGATCCCATCCATTCCAACAAGGTATAAACCTTGATTGATCCACCCGAGGGATTTATCCCTAGAAGTTGGTTATAAGTTGTAAATGGATCTTCAAACTTGGAATAAATGGAGAGGTGTTGCCTCTAAGAATTGACTGGTGGTAAAAAGGCTATTCACAATGTTCTGTAACAGACTTTGATGAAACATTTTCTCCATTAGCAATGCCTGAATCCATTTAGATTCACATTTGTTCTGATGAGATAGTCAAGACATTTGACTTCATTAAAACGAGTATGAATCATGAGTGTACAAAAGGATTAGTGGGAGCGCGATGAAGCTCATATTTTATATGTCGATAATGTTCTGGCTATCTGGTATGATATCGGAATGTTAGCACAGACGAAAGCATGGTTGTCCATGCAATTCTCCATGAAAGATTTAGGAGAAGCATCTTGCCTATTGGGATACGTATCTATAGAATAGATCGGAAAGAGATGCCGACACTCTCTAAATCTAAGTACATAGAATCAATACTGGAAATATTCAGTATGAAGAATCCACGAAAGGATTGCTTCAAGTGAGACACTGTATCCCTTGTTCCAAAATCTATGTGCCCTACATCAAATGAGAATAAAGGAGAATGTCTCAAATACCTTATGTTTCAAACAAAAGGTTGCATGTAGCATGCTTTACTATGTACTAGACCAGACGTAGAACATGCTCAAAGTGTCGCGAGCAGTTGCTAGTCAAACTCCAGTGAAGAAGTACTGGACCACCGTAAAAGATATCCTTAAGCTCTTGACAAAGACTAAGGATTTGTTCTTGGTCAACGGTGGTAGTGGAGAATTAAAATTCGAAGGATTCACTGATTCGAATTTTCAGTCTGATGTGGATGAATTAAGAACATCCATTTTTGGATACATATCCTGCATCAATGGGGTAACGGTGAATTTGAAAGGGTTCCAAGCAAATCACCGTAACCATCCAAACCACTGAAGCAAGATATATTTCAGCATTAAATGTAGCATTAAATGCGGCTTAAGAAAGTGTTTGGATATTAAACTTCATCCTATGGTTGGATGTAGTGCCTAGCATTGCGAAGCTCATGATTATCTTCCATGATAACATTGAAGCTATTGCTAAAGCAAGGCATTCGAGATCTTACCAGAAATCTAAACACATTTGAAAGAAAGGTACCATTTGATTAGAAAAGTCATTGGTAGAGTTAACGCGCATAATGGATCGCGTCGACTCAGAAGACAACTTAGCGGATCCACTAAAAGGAGGCTATATCATGAAATGAGTTCGAAGAACATCTTTAAAAAGATGGGTCCTAGAAACGTTTGTCATTGGCTTTAGGGCAAGTGGAAGATTGATGGGATAGTGCCCTGCAAGCCAATATATTTAGCTTGTATTGGAACTATCATTATCTTTCTTTAGTATAAATGTAATAATACGCACGTTTATTTATATGTGTATATAGATAAACAATGGCCAACTTCATCTCTCGCGAATACATTTAAGCGATTGGTTGAAACCCTTAGATTACATTAGACTATGGGACGATTCACTTCACTACTGAGTGCAATCGTGAAATAGTCTCAAAGGTCGTAATCTTAAAACTGTTCCAAGTCATAGATTCCGAACGAGACGGGGTATCGTAGGAATCGCCAAGACTTGTACAAGTATGCATGATTCACATGGAGTGAATTTGTAGCGTTTCATGAGCAAGGCATTTGAGGCCAGTGCATATGAGTAGGTGGTTCAATGGAGGATTGAACGCATCGAACGACCCGAACAGAGAAACCCATTGTGGAAGCGCATGTCGCATATCGGTGATGGGATGTTTCTCAAGGATTATAATAGTGTACGATTTAGTCCTTTGACTTGAGGTACTAGGGCGAATTCGGTGCATGAAAGTACGTACTTAGATCTAGGTATAGGCCACGTAGCTTGGTCATAACATGCCTAGGTTGGGTGCGTATGGACATGTACGCGAGTGGTTAGTACCAATATGGAATCTATTGACTCACTGTAATGGGTGAGAGAATTTCCTATACGATTCTTAGATAATATATCCAAGGAATCTGCGGCCGCAGTCGGTGACGGATTTGGAAAGGGGTTTCCAAATTTAGGAGTCACACTGGAATATTATCCTGAATTAGAAAGTATAGTTATCGAGACAAATTTAGAGGTGCCGATCAATTCACACACCCTAAGTCTTGATCGGGAATATTAGTCGATAGAAGGACCGTATGTACATGGTAATTATATGAGACGAGGTTCACAAGTATCAATTCACCTGAAGTTGGGCTTCATGGGCTTGTGGCTAGACATCGACCATGAAGTGTGGGTACTCCTGAGTTAATAGAGGAATTGATTCTAGGAGTGGTCAATTAAAGGTTGTTTAATTGACCGGAGCAATTTATTGTTCATAAATTAAATCACGAGGAATTCGTGGGCCTGCTGCCAATTGATGGTGAACCCAGAGGGTCACACACAATACAATTGGACAGTGACTGTTGAAAAGGATCCAAAAGGAATTAATTGATTTAAAGGTAATTAAATCAATTAAATGAATTAAAAGTATTTAATTCATGTGGGAGATTAATTAATTGGCTAACTTAATTAATTAAATACTTAATTGAGTTGCTAATTAATTATATAAAAGAAATAATGATTTAATTGGACTGGGCATTTAATTAAGTAATTAATTAAAAGGCTTGCAAGACATGGGCCTTTAATTAAAAGCCCATAAGGAGTCTTGCAAGACCTAGGTTGAGGGAGTCTATAAAAGGGGTTCTACTTGAGCTCAAAAGCTAACACCCTAGAAAAACCCTAGCCTCTCTTCTCTTCCTAGCCGCCGCCCCCTCTCCTTTGCGCCGCCAACCTAGAGCCGCCGCCGCCTTTCCCTTTGTTCTTTTGTGTTAGATCTTGACCTGTCAAGAGAATCTACACAATCCTGCTTCGACAAACCTCCTGAATCCAGTTCTGAGCCTAAGATCTTGAGGTGTTGCCAAAATCCAATTGGTGTGGACTTACTTTGGAGGTGAGACGCTTGGATCACTTCTGTGAACCAGATCCAGATCCAGATCCAGATTCAGAATCAGAATCGAAGGTTGCCACCACCTTGCCTGTGGTGAGGTATATCGCAAAAACCCTCTTGTTCAATTACTATGTGTGTTTTTGTTCTTGCTTACGTATAATTAATATGGAGAATTAATATGGGACCTTGGGTGCTTCGAAAAATTTTAAATTCCGCACTGTCGTTGTTCTGACAATCGAGGCATCCCAACCACTATCCCAACAGCCCGAACCTGGAACATACGTTTTGATGAGACAGTCAAGGGGTATGGCTTCATCAAGAACGTTTATGAGTCATATGTGTACAAGAAATTCGATGGGAGTTCGGTACAATTTATTGTGTTATATGTCGATGACATTCTGTTGATCGGAGACGATATCAGAACGTTGACGCAGACGAAAGCGCGGTTATCCACGCAATTCTCCATGAAGGATATGGGAGACGCATCTTATGTACTAGGCATACGTATCTATAGAGATAGATCGAAGAAGATGTTAGGACTCTCCCAATCCCAGTAAATTAACACTATACTGAAAAGATTCAGTATGGAAGAATCCAAGAAAGGATTGCTTCCAATGAGACATGGAATCTATCTTTCTAAATCAATGTGCCCTACGAGTGATGAAGAAAGAAATAGAATGTCTCTCATACCTTATGCATCTGCCATTGGCAGCATAATGTATGCAATGTTATGTACTAGACCTGACGTAGCTCACGCTCTTAGTGTTACGAGCCGCTACCAGTCAAATCCAGGGGAGGGACACTGGACCGCCGTAAAGACTATCCTAAAGTACCTGAGAAGGACTAAGGATATGTTCTTGGTCTACGGTGGTAGTGGAGAATTGAAACTCGAAGGATTCACTGATTCGAGTTTCCAGTCTGACGTGGATGATTTTAAATCCAATTCTGGATATATATTTTGCCTCAACGGTGCAGCGGTGAGTTGGAAGAGCTCCAAACAGTCGACCACTGCAGACTCAACCACTGAAGCAGAATATATCGCCGCATCAGATGCAGCGAAGGAAAGTGTTTGGATGAGAAACTTCATCCAAGAGCTGGATGTGGTACCTAGCATTGCAAATCCCATAGTAGTCTACTGCGACAACAATGGGGCAATTGCTCAAGCGAAGGAGCCGAGATCACACCACCAGTCCAAACACGTATTGAGGAAATACCATGTGATCAGGGAGATCATAGGTAGGGGAGACATTCAAATGGAGCGTGTCGACTCAAAGGATAACGTAGCTGATCCACTAACTAAGCCATTATCGCAAAAGGTGTTCGAAGAGCATCTGGGAAGGATGGGTCTTAGAAACGTTTGTGATTGGCTTTAGGGCAAGTGGGAGATTGATAGGATAGTGCCCTGCAAGCCAACAAAATAGCTTGTAATAGGGAACATTATTTTATCTTGAAAGAATCTTTGATTTATCAATTAATACGAACTGTTTATTTTATTGAGAATTCATAATATAAACAGATGGCCATCTTCATCTTTCGCGAACACATTTAAGCGATTGGTTGAAACCCTGAGATCACTCATGACTACGGGACTATTCACTTCAGTATTGGGTGCGATTAATCATGAAACAATCTCAAAGGTCGTGATCTCAAAAATGTTCCAAGTCATAGATTCATATCGAGACGGGGTATCGAATGAATCGTCAAGACTTGTACGATTATGCATGATTCACTTAAAGTGAATTTGTTGTTGTTTCATGAACAAGACATTGTTAATGTCAGTGCATATGACTAGGTAGTTCGATAGGGGATCGGACGCATCGAACGACCCGAACAGAGAGACCCATTGTGGAAGTGCGTAAAAAGCATATCGGTGGTGGGATGTCTCTCAAGACTTATAACAGTGTACGATTTAGTCCTTAGAATTGAGATGCTAGGGCGAATTCGGTATACGGGTGTGCGTACTTTGATTTAGGAGCCGGGCACATAGCTTGTCCATTGTGCGCCTACGTTGGGTACGTATAGTCGTATGCGCGGATGGTTAGCATCAATATAGGATCTACCGACTCATTGTAATGGATGAGGGAATTTCCTATACATTCTTCGATGATACATTCCGAGAAATCCATGGCCATGGTAAGTGACGGATTTGGAAAAGGGTTTCCAGATTTCAGTCACACTGGAAGTATTATCCTGAATTAGAAAGTACAGAATCGAGATGATTAGAGGTGCCGACAAATTCACACACCCTAGGTCTCGATCGGGAAATTACTCGTTAGAGGGACCGTATGTACATGGTACTTATAAGAGGATTAAGGTTCACTGAAGTCAATTGACCTGAAGTTGGGCCTCATGGGCTTGTGGCTAGACATCGACCATGAGGTGTGGGTACTCCTAAATTGATGGTAGATTAATTCTGGAGTGGTCAATTGAAAGTAGTTTAATTGATCGGAGCAATTAATTAAATAATTAATTGCTCATTAATTAAATCACAGAAATGTGACCTGCGGCCAATTGATGGTGAACCTAGAGGGTCACACACAAAAGCTGGAACTGTGATAGTCAGTCGTAGAACGAATTGATTTAAAGGGGTTAAATCAAAGAAAAGAATTAAAGGGTTAATTCTTAGAGAGAGAAAATTAATTGGATTTATCTAATTAATTAAATATTTAATTAAGGGACTAATTAAATAAATGGGCCATTTAATTAAAGTGGTTAATTAAATGACTTGGGCTTATTTAAAAGGACTAATTAAATAAGAGGTATGGGCTAACTTATCTGATGGCCCATTAGGCCAAGAAAGAGATAAGGTCAAGAAGAGATAAGAATAAGGATAGAGATTAGGGATAGGGTTGGACTCTACTATAAAAGGGGAGTCTTGGAGACTCGAAACCCTAACAACAAGAAAACACAAGCAACCCTAATCTCTCCTCTCTCTTGGCCGCCCCCTCTCCCCATTTGCCCTAGCCACCGCCGCCCTACACTACCAAGCCGCCGCCACCCCTGGTTGTAGATCGGTCGTGCAGCACCTCTCTCCATCTTCTTGTTCTACATCTAGAGTTGGATCTGAATCCAACTCTTGAATCTGAAGTGTTTCTTTCCTAGTTCGTAGCCTGTGGATTGAAGCAATCACATATCCAGCTGGTGTGGACTATTCTCTAGAGGCACAACACTTGGGGTGCTCTAGTGATCTGAAAAGGAAGACCGGAGAAACCACCACCTTGCCTGTGGTGAGGTAAAATTGCGATTTTACCACTTTATTTATTTTAGTATTTATGTGCTGAAATAAATTCAACATTATTCATATGTGCTAATAAGAACCCTGGGTTGTGGTGTATAAAGAAAAAATTTAAATTCCGCACCGTTGTAGTTGACAATTATACCCACAAAAACCCAACAATGTTTATTGCCTCTATGCACGAGTTTATTCCAAGGGAGGGGATAGCAAGGTTTTAGGCGCTGTCTCACGAGTCGTGGGGCGTCTAAAATTGAACTATTTCTCTCCACGAGTATTGGACATGATTTTACGCTAGTAAGTATGGATGCCTCACGAGTCGTGGGTCCATATCGAAAAACGAGGCTAAATAAACTTAAGGGTTAGCTGTGATGGTTAACCGACGACGATGTCGACCACCAAGTGAATCGAATAGTATGGCCAACGAGTGGTGGGTACTAGGAGATTGCATTTGGGCCTTGAGCCAGCTAGGATATTTTAAATTCCCGAAACTTATGTGGGGTATAAGATTTTGATTGAAATATATGTCACTTGATCTGCGGTTACAACATGAGCATATGGTATCTGCAAAAGAGATTCTCTCGAATCTCAAATTTAGGGGTGGGCATTTGGTATCGGGAATTGGGAACCCGAACCGTACCGATAGGGTTTTTACCAAAAAAAAAATTATGGGTTTTTCGGGTTTTGGGAAACCCGATTTCCTGATTATTATAAATCGGTACGGGTTTCGGGTAGGAGGTCCTACCCGATCGGGAACCCGATTATATATATCATATATGCACCACTAATTCTCAATTGAGTCAAATACACAAATGTTAGTCAATTTTTTATTTGTTCAGTGTCCACTCACGTTTTATAAGATAAACTAACGCTTTCTCTCAAATAAAATATGAAAATCTATCTCACTTTCAACCTCAATTTCAATTCTCAAATCAAAAATTCAAAATACTCCGCTCAAACAAAAACCCTAGCCGCCGTCAATCCTCCACTGCCTCTAGCAGTACGCCGCCTCCCCACACCGACCATTGAGAAAGCTCTCCATCCTCCTCCTCCTCCTCCTCCTCACATATGTATTGATTGTTTTACCCTAGTCTTAATATTTGTTTCGACAGTATACAATATGTATACTTAATATTTTGTTAGCCAGCATGTAGATATGACGATTTGATGTCCTTCACTTTATCTATGGCTGGAAAATATTTTTACTGAGAATTGGAGAAGTATTTGATCGAATTGAGTTTGTCTATGTAATAGTCAGGGCCAGTACTTTCTACAATAAGAAAATCATTATTAATAAAAAAACTGAAAAATTAAAAATTTCAGCACTACCGGGTTTCCCGAACCAGTTCCCGAATTCCCAATTTTTTTCGGTAACCCGAAATACCGGGTAGAGGATTAATGGAACGGCTTTCGAGAAGGAAAATTTGAATCCCGAAACCTGAATACCGATCCCGAAATTCCCGAATTCCCAAAAACCCGTATCGATCCCACCCCTACTCAAATTCCTTTATGGGATTAGAGATGGTCATCGCAGATTCGCGATCACGAGGGAACTCTTGCTAATTAGAAAGAGAAGGGAAACTCCTGTCGGAATCCACGTACACAAGATGATTCGACTTCTGACTGAACTCGATAATGTGGGTGTCGTGATGGACAATGATTTCTGTGTGGATATTATCCTACAATCTCTTCCTAGATCATATGAAAGATTTATCGCAGACTTGAATCTCCAGAGGCGAGAGATCACTGTGCACGTCCTGCGACAAATGCTCGAGGAACATGAGGCGTCTTTTGGAAAGAAAGCGAGGGTTGGCGTAAAGACTGGGCGGCGTTCAAAGTCAAGGCAAATGGAAACCAGAGCTCCTTACTGCACAAGGTCAAGGGAGAGGATCAAGTTCGAACCCTTTGAGAGTTCGACAGGTATATTCCTTGTTGAAGTTAACTTGTCAATTAACTGTGCAACTTGGGTGTTAGACACTGCTTGTGGTTTTCATCTTTGTAATGATTTACAGGTGATGGGAGCAACAATGATAGAAATAGTGTCCGGCAAGCCAACTGTATGGCTGGCATTTAATGTAATAAAAGAAGGAACTATTCAGTTTCGATTAATAAATGCACTTTATGGTCAACTTTATCTTATGTAATAATTATCTACGCATAAGGATAGAAGTCCTTAGATCACAAGGCTATGGGACGACCCGTGGACTGATCTCCAAGGCCGTGATCTAGAACATATTCAAGAGTCGACGAATCCAATCAAGATAGGACATCATTGGATTCGGTTAGACTCTCACTATTGTGTATACTCCGATGAACTGGAGAACGCTGGGGTCCACGAGCGTGACTGGGATAGTCGATACACATAAGTGGGCGACTTGCTGGGATGGCAAGTGCACTGAATACCCCAATTAGGAAATAACTCACCCTAGAAGCGGTAGTCACATATTGGGGTTGAAGTTATTCCAATTTATGATTGTATACGAGGAACGATCCCTAAATACTTGAGGTGATAGGGTTTATCTGGTACGAGAACGTCTATACTTAGATGTGAGTCCCGACTGACTGGATATTACCAGAAAGTCTTCGTGGACTCATGTTGGCTATAGAGGACTCGTATGCAGGTTCATATCATCAACAATGAATCCATTGACCCGACTTGATAGGTTGGGAATTTCTCCTATGGATTTCTGTGAGAAATTAATTCTGGTAAAATTCCTTGGCCAAGGTATCTGACGACTTCATGAAAGTAGCTCATAAAGATTGAGTCAAAGAGAATTATTTCGAGACCAGAATGCATTAGGTCAAGACATAAGAAAATTGAACCGATGAAAAGTCCATACCCTTAAGTCTCGACTGGGAGATTGATCGATGGAGAGATTATGTCGTATATGGAAATTGTAATTGAGATTAAAAGGTTCACTGAATTAATTCACCAGTGATTGGGCTCTGTGGACTTGTGGCCAGACATCGATCGTAGATTGTGGGAGAATTCTCAAATTGGCAGGGGAGCTAATTTGGAATGATCAGTCGACAGAGTGTTCGACTGATTTAGAGTATTCAATGCTCGAATAATTAAAAATATATTTAATTATAACCCACGACCAATTATGCGGTGAAACTACGGGGACAAACACAATACACATGAAGCGAAAGCGAGGAAAATGAGAAGAACTGGGTCGATCGAATCGACTGGGTCGATCGAATCGACTGGGTCGATTTAGTTGACTGGGTCGACTGGGTCAACCCAATTTGTGCGAAAGTGATCCGATTGGAATTTGATCAAGGTTATAAATTAAATTGGAATTTAATTTGTGAGTTAATTAATTAAGTTGTATTTAATTAATTATAGAAAGTTTTAATTAAATAGACTTAGAGTATAATTTAATTATTAATTGGACCATTTAATTGGAAATTAAATAAAGCCTAATTAAATTAATTAAAGAGTGGGCCATGAATTAATTGGAAGACTTAGTCTTCTAATTAAAAGGGCCATGACCCATGTAGGAGACTTGGAGTCCTAATCCTACGAGGATTAGGTAAATGAGATACCTATAAATAGGAGACTTGATGTCATATCTCACATACACAACTTAAGAGCCAAAAATCCAAGTCAAGAAAAATTCTCCCTCCCCTCTCCATAGTGAAATTGGCGGAATACCCTTCTTCCTTTGGAAGAATTTTTCGATTTCATTTTTGTTCCAATCTTGTTCTCTAACCCTAGATCTTAATATACCCTATGTTCTAGCCGTTTAGGATATATTATATTTCGTGATATTGTGGTGTATCAACTCGTAGAGGCGCAACTCGTGGGGCGCTACAACAAGGCTTGGATCGATTCTATCGAGGGAGAAACACAACGACTTTGCTACCTAATTGGATTTGCAAGGAGAAAGGTATAACTTAGATCTAGTTATTAATGTCGTTTAAATATATTCATATATATACAACCAGTTTAGTATCCTGGCAAAATTCCATAAGAGGCCCTAAAAGTTTAAAATTCCGCTGCATGTAGGGCTGTTTATCTTACCGAATCCCAACAGTGGTATCAGAGCCAACTCTGGCTTTGTATATATATGAATTTGCAAATTCTATCATATGTTTGATTTATGTATGGCTAGTTCTTTAACCATTTATGTTTTAGAAAGTAGATCTGTTTAACTTGGAGTTAAAATAAAGAATTTTTGATTTGAAATTTTATCACGTTAATTTTATTTTTGGATTGGGATTTAATTAATCGGATCTATTTATAATTAAATCAAAGAGTAATCGAAACAACAAAAAAATTTTTTTTGATCAACCGCAGTGGCATGCGGCAGCGTGCCGCGGCTAGGCGGCCACCGCGAGCTTCCATACGCAGCAGCGCATGAATAGCGCGCTGCCTGCGCGTGCGGCACACGGCAGCTGCCTACGGGCAGTCTGCCGCGTGCTAGCTCACGCGCGGCAGCACGCTGCCACAAGCGGTTGCGCATGGCATGAGCTTTTGCGTGCGTCTCACGCGCGGCTCTTCATGGCCGTTTAGTTGCTGCCACGTGGTAGCATCCGGTTGGCTATTGTGTGGCTGATTTTTGGTTGATCTCAAATTTACCTATTTTGGAAAGTTTGTAAATATTGGAGATTTGGAAGATTAGAAAACTTGGAGTTTTTGGATAAGGTAGAAATCTTTGTGGATTTGGACACTACATTAGTTAACTAATCTAGTCAAAATATGATTATCTTGAGAATATTGGAGATTTGAAAAATTGGGAAACTTAGGGTTTTGGATGAGGTAGGAATCTTAGAGATTTGTGACTATCTTAATTAACCAAGTTAATAAACATAAGAATTGTAGATAGCTTAGAACTCAAGTAAGAGTTAATTAATCTTAGAGATTGATTGTTAATTCAAAATTAATTAACTTGGATAATTTTTGTGAATTAAAATTAAAAAAGCCGATAAATTTACATTTATGCCCTTATGTGAATTTATGCATGTTCTTGAGTGAATATGTGGATTGGTCGATTTTGCCCCTAAGCCCTGTGTAGTTTTGGTTTATTTATTTTATGGGTTGTAATTAAATGAGTCTGATTGGTGCCCCTTGCTTGCGCAATTAAATGTAATAGAATAGGGCCATTTTAGTAAGTTAGACTTAGTTTAGGCTTGGAGCCGAGATGACCTCATGAAGACTTGGAGATCCACATGGAGGCCCATAACCTTGGAGGACATGGAGGCCCAATCAAGAAGGATATTACAAGAACGCCCATGCATGTATGGGTTTGAAAATTGTAATAGTTAGGACATTTAATTCCAACCCTGGACTGACCAATTGATCCATCACATGGCTCGTGATGGATCGCATAGGATGGGCAATCGATCAATCATATCCTGCTAGGTGATGTATGTTTACTTATATTCTTTGATGTATATCTTGTATGCTTAGAATAGATCACGTAAACAAGCTAAAGCATAATCTGATGAAACCTCGCACAAGAATACTTAAAACCTCCAATTGAACTTTAAAACTCAATTATAATATTAAATCGAATAACGGGCGCATGAGAATAGAGTCTATGGTCCGAGCCTATCCAATTACTAGGTCTTAGGCATATTGTACGATTATATCTCGATGTCTCACGAGTCGTGGGTCGAGCTATAGGAAGATGATATGTTTATTGCCTCGATGCACGACTTTAGTGCCAAGGGAGGGGATAGCAAGGTTTTAGGCGCTGTATCACGATTCGTGGGGCGTCTAAAATTGAACTATTTCTCTCCACGAGTATTGAACATGATTTAACGCTAGTAAGTATGGATGTCTCACGAGTTGTGGGTCCATATCGAAAAACGAGGATAAATGAACTCAAGGGTTAGCTGTGATGGTTAACCGACGATGATGTCGACCACCAAGTGAATCGAAAAGTATGGCCAACGAGTCGTGGGTACTAGGAGATTGCATTTGGTCCTTGATCCCACTAAGATATTTTAAATTCCCGAAACTTATGTGGGGGCATAAGATTTTGATTAAAATAGTGGGAGTAATTTACAAATAAAAACCATGTTTGTAAATTGCGCATTTTAAATTAATCTTTCACGTATTTATTTCTTCTGTCGTCATTTTGTAGAAATGATGTCAAAAGATCTTAGAGCACATAGAGATTTGTCCATCTCATCACTTGAATGGAACATTTTAACAGGACCAAACTTGCATTTCTGGACGCACCATTTAAATGGACTTTTTGAAGCTGAAAACATCTCATATATTTTGTCTGTACCTCCACCCGTCGTTGTTTCACATGATGTTCCCGATGAGCTTCGAAAAAGCATCACCAAATGGAAATTGGATGATGGCTTAGCTCGTGATTACATGTTGGAATATATGTCACTTGATCTGCGGTTACAACATGAGCATATGGTATCCGCAAAAGAGATTCTCTCGAATCTCAAATTCCTTTATGGGATTAGAGATGGTCGTCGCAGATTTGCGATCACGAGGGAACTCTTGCAAGCAAGAAAGAGAAGGAAAACTCCTGTCGGAATCCGCGTACACAAGATGATTCGACTTCTGACTGAACTCGATGATATGGGTGTCGTGATGGACAATGATTTCCGTGTGGATATTATCCTACAATCTCTTCCTAGATCATATGACAGATTTATCGCGGACTTGAATCTCCAGAGGCGAGAGATCACTGTGCACGTCCTGCGACAAATGCTCGAGGAACATGAGGCTTCTTTTGGAAAGAAAGCGAGGGTTGGCGCAAAGACTGGGTAGCGTTCCAAGTTAAGGCGAATGGCAACCAGAGCTCCTTACTGCACAAGGTCAAGGGAGAGGATCAAGTTCGAACCCTTGGAGAGTTCGATAGGTATATTCCTCGATGAAGTTAATTTGTCAATTAACAGTGCATCTTGGGTGTTAGACACTGCTTGTGGTTCTCATCTTTGTAATGATTTACAGGTGATGGGAGCAACAAGGCCACTTAGGCCAGGGGATTGGATCCTGATTTGGCAATGGAGCTAGATTTGATACCGAGGCCATAGGCGAAGTAGAGTTAGATTTATGTGGTAATAAGTTGTTGGGATATTTCTGGTATGGGGCTCAATTGTCAATACAACAAAGTGCGGAATTTAAAATTTTTCGAGGTCCCTACTAGTCCCATAAATCTTTCTCCACAGTTTATTATACGAAAAGCTTGAATCAAACATAAACACAAATATAAGGGGGCTTTTGCGATTTACCTCACCACAACTTGGTGGTGGTTACCTCCAGGCGTTTCGTTCGATCCACAATACGAGTGATCCATGTGTCTCACCTCCAAAGTTGATCCACACCAACTGGATTGTAGTGACACCTCCAAGTCTTAGGCTACGAACTGGGTCTTGAAGGTTTGTCAGCAAAGGACTGTAGATCTGGATCTGGATTGGGAGATCTTGATGGAAGAGAGACTAATCACAGGACTTGTGTGATTGGATCAAGTTTCGGCCCATGTTGAAATAGGCCAGGTTGGGTTCGGCCGAGTTGGTTCGGGCGACTTGGGTTTGGGGTGAAAGTTATGGGGCGATTTTGTAAATAAAATTTCTTGTGCGAAAAATCAGATTTCTTCTTTGTAAAAATCGGCTACTCTCTTTTCTTTTTAGGGTTTTCAAAAGTGTTCTCTAGTTATGAATGAAGAGAAGAGAAGAAGTATTTATAAGAGAAGAGTCCTTCTCTTAGAAGATATCTTCTTCCCTTATCTATCAAATCATTTATTCCTTATCAACTTAGGAATGCAAGATTTGATAGATCTCTTCTTGCTTGCTCTCCAAGATTAAAACTCATTTTCCTTATCTGGTAAAAATCGCCCCTCACCCCTATTTCAAGATAATTGCAAAAACAACCCATATAATTATCCAATCCTAAAATTGGTTAATTACATAATCTTCCAATTTCATTAATTAACTACTTTAATTAATTTTATAATTAATCAGATAACTCTAATTAATTAATTTAACATTAATCAATTAGATATCTAATTAATATTCTTCCATTGAATTAATGCCTTAATTCAATTACTTTGATTTAACAACTTTAAATCGTACATTTCCTTTTCGACAGTCACCGTCCAATTGTATTGTGTGTGACCCTCTGGGTTCACAATCAACTGGCAGCAGACCCACGACTTTCGTGATTTAATTAACGAGCAATTAAATGCTCCGATAAATTAAACAACTTTTAATTGACCACTCCAGAATTAATTTCCTTATTAATTCAGGAGTACCTACACTTCATGGTCAATGTCTAGCCACAAGCCCATGAAGCTCAATCAAAGGTGAATTGATAATTGTGAACCTCACCTCTTATAATTGCCATGTACATACGGTCCTTCCACGACTGATTTCCCGATCGAGACCTAGGGTGTGTGAATTGATCGGCACCTCTAATTATCTCGATTCTGTAGTTTCTAATTCTAGATAGTAATTCCAGTGTGACTGCTAAATCTAGAAACCCCTTTCCAAATCCGTCACCGACCACGGCCGTGGGTTTCTCGGAACTATAATCTAAGAACGTACAGGAAATTCTCCCACCTTATCAGGATGAGTCGATGGATCCTTTCTTAGTACTAACCACTCGCGTACAGTTGTGTACGCACCCAACTTAGGCACTTTGTGGCCAGGCTACGTGACCAGTACCTAAATCTAATTACGCACACTCGTGCACCGAATTCGCCCTAGCACCTCAAGTGTAAGGACTAAATCGTACACTATTATAAGCATTGAGAAACATCCCATCACCGATATGCGTCATGCACTTCCACAATTGGTTTCTCTGTTCGGGTCGTTCGATGCGTTCAATCCTCCATTGAACCACCTACTCATATGCACTGGCCTCAAATGCCTTGCTCATGAAACGCTACAAATTCACTCCATGTGAATCATGCATACTTGTACAAGTCTTGGCGATTCCTACGATACCCCGTCTCGTTCGGAATCTATGACTTGGAACGGTTTTAAGATCACGACCTTTGTGACCTTTTCATGATTGCACTCAGTACTGAAGTGAATCGTCCCATAGTCCATTGTGACCTTAGGATTTCATCCAATCGCTTAGATAAGTTTGCGAGAGATGAAGTTGGCCATTGTTCAATTTCACGTACTATGAATGAACGGGCGTATTAATTATAAACCATAAGAAAATAGTACTTCAACAAGCTAATTAATATTGGCTTGCTGGGCACTATCCTTTCATAAGTTAGTCCTTAGGAACGTTCTTTATGTACCTGGTTTAGTGAAAAACATTATTTCTATTCCTGTTTTGGATAATGAAGGTTTTAATTTTTTATTAATAAATGTTCCTTTTCGTTATTCATGAATGATAATTTGTTTTTCACTGATACATTAAAATATGGACTATATACCATTGAACCACCTAAGTTAGTTATGCACGTACAACAAAACAAAAGAAACAAGATAATGAAATATCTGCCCAATTGTGGCACGCTCGACTTGGACATATATCCAAGTCAAGGATTCAAAAGTTAGCATCATCTGTCGCGCTTGAAATCAATCGCATTGATGAAATGCCAACATGAGAACCATGTCTAAAGGGTAAAATGGCTAAGTTGCCATTTAAGGGAAACCCTGAGCAAGCAAAACAAACATTGGACTTAAAACAAACTGATGTATGTGGACCACTAAGAAAAAGTGCCCGTGTAACAGCCCGTCTCCGTGGGTCCGTCGGATAACGGTGGAAATACTTTTTTTTTCATAAAGAGTAAAAATATCGAAACCTTTTAAAAGAAACGATAAATTAAAATCGAGAATTAAATGTTTTAAGCGGAATCGGTTTAAAACGAAATAAGAGCAATTTTGATTACTAAGCTTAAAGCAAAAGTAATTAAAACAAATTTTAGCGGATCACATGACATGGTGAAACAACTTGTGGGACCCAAAAGAAATACAAGAAGATTAAGATTAATATTTGAAAAAATTTAAAATCATTTTCGATAGATATTCCCATTTTACAAATTATCTAAAAATAACAAGATATTTAACAATATATAATCAAAATGAACTTAAACATTATAGAAGATTTAAAACATGAGTTTAAACGAAAATCTTAAAATCAAATAAGAATTTAAACAAAAGTTCAACTACTCTTTGGAATTAGGGTGGGTCCGCAACCGTGATGACCTAACCGCAACATGAACTATCGTTTACCCCAAATACCTGTAGCTGAAAAAATTGAAACATGGAATGCGTAAGTTGATCGTCCAACTTAGTGAGGCTATAGTGCACATGTGCGTGGATGTAACATAATATACACGAGCATTCACAGCAGTACAGTAATGAACATATGCTATAACAATTTATGCACGTTAAACAAGTAACCAACATTTGTTGATGCCGTCTTCCTCTTACCCTCCAATCCACAGTCAGGAAAACCACCACCGAACACTCCAAGTAAGGTGCGACCTTACATAACAGTGCGCATTGACGTCAAATGTCATGAGTTTGACATTCACTCCCCAAAGTGTAACCTCCACACTTGGCACGTGAAGCGGGTCTACGGTGGATCGAGGTAACCCTCAGGCCCTTACCTTTCGGGTTAACCACGATTCCGCACACCAAGAATCGGGGCCCACACAGTAACAGTAAACAGTACAGTACAGTACAATAACAGCGAACAGTACATTACAGTAACAGTAACAGTTCAGTAACAGGAAATCGGTAAACAACTCAATAACAGTTCAACATACAATATCAATGACTCATAAACACATAGACATAAACAATCATTCAACGTGTAACTTGTCCTAGCAGCCGAGTTCTTTATGTTATCATACATCACATGCTTGTTCGTTTAGTAACTAAGTTACAGTTATGACTCGACCTACTAGTACATTTAGACTTACACACAGGTAACACATAGCACTCACCTGAGGAGCTTATTACGACGATCAAAATTCCACAATGAAGTGTGTTCGAAATCTGAGCAAATACGCATACGACTAAGAATATATCTAACAACCTTACTAAAACGTAACTAATGAAAATCCTACACAAGGATTTCCTAAACTTACATATCACACAAAAGTGTTTAAAACTTATGACCTCGACTTCATTTAAGAGATATTATTTTCAAAACTCGAAATACTAATTTCATAAAACAGTGCCAAAACAGCAAAAATTTCACCTTCATTTTCCAGATTTACAAAGCAGCCCCTAAACTTTTAAAAATATCCATTTTTGCAAAAAATTGCAACAAACTCTAAATCAAAAGATTTTTAACTAAACTCATATCGAAAATCAAATAAAAGTATTAAGTATCTTGTTACTTCAAAATTCAAATTTTTGAAAATCCCACAAGTTTAAAACTTTCAAATTATCAATCTTAAAACACAAGTTATCAAAGCCCTACTTCAAATCAATTAATCAAAAGTTTATAAAAGTAACGATGTAAAAACAGTAACCAAACAGCACATTTACCCCCTTATTTTCAGATTTACAAAAATAACCCCAAATATTTCAAAAACTCCCATTTTTGCAAAATATCGAAATAAACTTTAAAACAAATGTTTTTCAAGTAAACCTAACTAAATATCAAACAAAAATAGATTTTTCAGTCCATTAAACTCCCAAAATTTTTGCATCACTAACCCTTGAACTTTTAAAATCTTTCAAAAATACCCCCCCAAAGTTTCAAAAATTATAAACAATAACTTTCTTACAAAAATAAATTAAGATCCAAATATCTAATAAACATTTATTTAAACCAAGCAAAACTACACCATCCTTATAGCTAAAATCGAGTTAATCGAGATACATGCATAACATAGTATGAACTCAAATTCATGCTCAAACTAAATTCTAAAGCCAAAAATTAACCATAATGTAAATAAACACACAATAACATTTAGGCTCAAAGAACTGCCTAACGAACTCAAATCGAGAAATGAAGACCGAAAATGGAATACCCATTCCGAGATAAAGTCGCTGACCGGAGCAGCCCATGTTGACCGGCCATTGACTGCCGTTGACCACCGTTGACCGCCGTTGACCGGCACCGAAAAATGAGCCGAACCCACCATTCAGCTCTCCTCTAAGCCTAGAACACCGTGGTGAAGCTCGATTGTTGAAGAAATGATCGAAAAAGGGACATGCAAGGAAACCCACTTAAAACCGCCACTTCCTCCTCTAATTTCCGCCTGAAAACACCTTTTATTCCTTCAGTTACCACCTCCATTGTGTTCCTCTCGTCGAGTAGATCAATTTTGACTACTCATTTACTTGATTTGGTCAAGAAATGAAGAAGTTATGAGCTTAATAAGAAAGTGAATTTTTGTGTGTGCGAAAAATACTTTAGTGTGTGTGTTGGGTGTGGAAGATAAAGAATGAGAGTGTGGAGCTGAATTTTCAAGTCTTTAATGTGTGTTTTGCAATTTACACTCTCTAATCTTGAGTTTTTTCTTTTTAGTCCTCAAAGTCTTGGGACAATAAAGAAGTCCCCCTTTTATTTTTCTTTTGCATTTAAATCCTTAAAATAACACAAGAATGAGTATTTATAATTCATTATTTGCACAACAATAATAATTCAAGTGAATATCAATTTAAATCACTTCAAAATTAAAAATATGCTTACTCGTTGAATTTTTAACAACATAGATATGAATTTTAATTTCAATTACTAAATCCACATAATTAAAATTATCAATTTCAAGTAAATTAAATTATAGAAAAGAAATGAATTTTCGGGGTTTTACATTCTTCCACCCTTAAAAGAATTTGGTCCCCAAATTCGCACTTGAGTTTCGAGAAGTTCGAGTGATGATGTTGTATCTCTCTTTGTATTTCTCAAGTAGTTTATCGTATACTTTGACCGCATCGTGAGGCTTTTAACGGTGGAGTCCACTGGTTTCTTGATTTGGACGAGTATGCGAACAAATCTTTCCTCTAACTCTTGATGTTTCTGGAGGTCTGATGATATGTAGTCGCGATCATGAGGACAATCCTTCTGGAATTTCGGATACTATACGTTGAATTTTATGCGATAAATCAAAATCAAAGTTCGACGAATAATCAAACTCACATGCCGTAGTTCGATTCTACCAAAAAGGAAAACTTTCACGTTATAAGACAAAATTTTGATTTTTGCAAATGAAATTCAAAAGAGAGTGGAAGACATCTGAATTGATATTCTCAGCAGGAGTCAGAAATGACAGTCCAATGAAGTGCCTTGATAAATATTGTAAAAGATGACTGAGTCAATTGATATAGATAATAAGGTCAAACTGAATAACGGTAACGAAAAGAAGATCGATGAAGATTGCAAACAAAACAGAATAACAGTAACAATGATAATCAAGTCAAGAGATCGGAGAAACAAGAAGAAGGTTAAACTAAGAGTGCCAATATGGACAATGAAAATTAATTCAAGGGTTCTGTCAAGGGTAATCAAAGCTTTGAAATGTCTTTGATTATTTAAAAATTGAACTAAGATAAAATTCGCTACTCAAAGATTCATTTTAAGTAGTAACGAATGTAACAAAAGTACAACGTAGAAAGCGTATGGAGTTCAAGAACGAGATCCAAAAAAATTGAGAACATCATATTCGAGAAACTAACCACGATGAAAAAACATGTTTAGAAAGAACAAGATAACAGTGTGGAGTTCAAAAGAAAGTCAATGACTGAGTGAAAATGATGCATGGTCAATGAAGTCATCAAGTATGGATGATATGAAGTCAAAGAGACGATTCAAGAACAACCATATATTAGCAAAGGGGTTCAATAAAGTATCAAGCAACATCGAAATGATAAATTTCTATAAGGATCATAAAGGACAGTTGAACCAGAAATTTTGCCCATGAAAAATGAAGCAATTGAGTTTATAGACTCAGCAAAATAACTTTGGAATAAAGTAATGAAGACCTCAGAAGTTGATCGAGTCAAGGAATGTCCAAATAATATAACTAGAAAGTGGTCGACTAAGTATTTTCAATGAATGCGATAAGACATAATCGAATAGAAATCTTAACAAGGATTATGAAAATGAATGAAAAATGTGAGTTGTAATGATAATAATAGATATTCGAATAAAAAGCTCAATTTGAACAATGTAATCAAATAACAAGTATCGCTAAGGGTTATAAGACTATCACATCAGAAGTCTCAATAGAGATAACAAGAAGGTTGAATCAGGGATATCAATAAAGAGGTTTTGGTATTAATAATCAGAACATTAAAGTGTCTTTGAACATCTGAAGATCATTTTAAGACAAAATGGACCATTCAAAGGTTCATTTAAAAAAGCAATGAGTGTATTGATGATACTAGAGCGAATAAGGTTCAAGAACAAGGCACGGGAAATGAAATGGTCCAATTTACAAGGTTAATGATAACAAATAGGATAAGACAACTTCAGAAGGAATATGATACAAGTATGAAGTTGACAGTACATTCCTTTATAGAATAACAAGCAGTAATAATATGAAATCGAAGAGACTTCTTCTAAACCTATCGCAATTCAATAATTAGGTTCAGGGAATAAAGATAATGAAATATTCCTAACCACTTAATCGGATTAGGTAAGCAGTTTGATTCACGAATTCACTATGAAGAAGTAGCTCGTGAAATAAAAAGGGAGTACAAACTCCGAATAATATAAAACTCAATTATCAAATTGGAAGCTTCGATCGGACAACAAGAAGCTGAATTAAAAGTGTCAATAAATTATGAAGGGAGGGGTTTTAATTAGAATGGCAATCAGTTCAAGAAGAAATTGTCAAATTCAAGAAATTGTGAGAAACAATATTTAAAAGTATCAGATCAAGGTAAGCAAGTTCAAGAATAAAGCCTTCAATTCAGAATTAAAATTGAGAGAAAGAAACTGACTATCGCATATGGAAGCGAAGGAAATAGCATTATCGCATATGGAAAATAAACAATGAACAATTATAGAACTCAATTAGAGATATTCGTCTAATAGAAATGAGTAGAAGATGTCAAGAGACGAATTCTCTCACATCATTGAAATATTATAGAGTTAGGATTTAATTCACTTTTGAGTGATTGCGGATCTTTGAAGTTCTTGTGTAACAAAGAAGGTATCTTCGGCTTATTTCCTTAGTTGATAGCTGATTTACTAGATGACGAAGATGGTTGCAACGTTTTTCTTCAACCAATAACATTTGTTACACTCGATTTCTCCAGGGAAAACACTATAATGGGATGAGTAGGCTTCTTCAAATGACTTGTTCATCGATACACTTAACTTTTGTGGAAACATCCTTTCTCGAAATTTCAACATGCTGATAGATTCAATAGAGAGAGGAATTTCGATCATCTTGATAGACCCTTTTGTTTCTTTTAGACCCTTGTCTTTCATTATATCTGAATCCTCGATAGCAAGTCTTGATGTTAAAGACTATTTGGTTGTCGCCAAACTCCATTAATTACGTTTCCCAAGAACTTATATAATACATCATCAAGACGCGTATATAACAAGTAGGGGTCACATATTTTTGTCAACATACAAAGAGTATGCCAGAATCAAGAGTGGCAGTTCATAATAATCGAGATCAAATAATTAATACTTCGTATTTAGGAAGTACCTACAAATGTAAGTTCAGATAAGAATATCTTTCAACCTCGAGGAAAAGTAGAACCATGGATAGTTGAAGAATGAGACACACCTGAAGTACTAGGTACATGATAGTCATCATCAATCAAACTAACAATGACTAAGAAAGAATTCAATGTAGCACAAACTAGCGAGATGAATCATAGTCAGGCATAAACATTAAAATAGTAATAAACTCATTATAACAATGAGTAAATCGATCTGAAGGTTCAATTGAACTATGATTTTTAAGAATTGCATGTGAGGAATGAAATTTATAGTAAATTACCAAGATTCAAAGAAACGTTTATCGATTTCGTACTATCAAGAATAACCCATACACAAAGCTCAAAAACACGATGGATTCGGAAATGAGTTAAAAACCAAAGAACGGAGCCTAAGGAGAATCCAATTATATTCAGATTCGATGGCTCGTTACGAAAGAGTAATGTTTGAAATCAGGAGAACGAGTTTTGAATGAATTAAGCACAATTAAAAGAATCTTAAGAGCACCCATGACTACTTTAGTTAACTTACAAGTGTCCCAAGAAAAGAAACTTGATTCCAGGATCTAAATACGAGAGTAAGATAGAGAAAGAAAGTGCTTTCTCCGAATTAATCGTAGTCAAAGGATAATGAGGGTTAAATATTTGAGGTCGTTCTAGTCATTTGGTAACGAAACAGTGATACCAAGAAATCAAACATCCATTGAGATCAAACATACTCATATAATTTTGATTGCAGCCTTATTCCAAAAAGTTTGTTATTCGAATAGAGTTGACCTTAAGACTTTCACGCAAGCTTACTAAAGTTGAGAGATAAATTTGAAGAGGAAATGTCTTAAGTCAACAATATGAGTTCTGAATAAGGTAAACTCACATGATGATGGACTTCGAAAAAGTTTAGGGCTATATTAGTCATTTTATATGTTCTTCAAGTAAGGCCACTTGATTAAAGTAATTCAATAAGCACAAAATCAAGGAGCATACTCATCTACAATCATATGCAGACAATAATTCAAATAGTTCAGTCAAAGTAACGTCAAGTATATTTTGGACACCGACAATAAAACAACAAATCAAGAAATCACATTAACAATCAAACATAGCCCCTTCCCCCGAGGAGACGCACAATACCTATATTTTGGTTGCGATCTTGTCCTAAAAGTAAAATACACATTGTGGGTAGACACCCTAAAGTCTTGCCGGTGAGTCCCACCTTACTAGCATCTCGGTACAAATTCCGAGGACCCTATCCTGGCCATGAGCCGAAGCTCTGATACCATCTGTAACGGCCAGTCTCCGCGGGTCCATCGGATAACTGTGGAAATACTTTTTTTTTCATAAAGAGTAAAAATATCGAAACCTTTTAAAAGAAACAATAAATTAAAATCGAGAATTAAAGGTTTTAAGCGGAAGCGGTTTAAAATGAAATAAGAGCAATTTTGATAACTAAGCTTAAAGCGAAAGTAATTAAAACAAATTTTAACGGATCACATGACATGGTGAAACAACTTGTGGGACCCAAAAGAAATACAAGAAGATTAAGATTAATATTTGAAAAAATTTAAAATCATTTTCGATAGATATTCCCATTTTCCAAATTATCTAAAAATACCAAGATATTTAACAAGATATAATCAAAATGAACTTAAACATTATAGGAGATTTAAAACATGAGTTTAAACGAAAATCTTAAAATCAAATAAGAATTTAAACAAAAGTTCAACTACTCTTTGGAACTAGGGTGGGTCCGCAACCGTGATGACCTAACTGCGACATGAACTATCGTTTACACCAAATACATGTAGCTGAAAAGATTGAAACATGGAATGCGTAAGTTGATCGTCCAACTTAGTGAGGTTATAGTGCACATGTGCGTGGATGTAACATAATATACATGAGCATTCACAACAGTACAGTAATGAACATATGCTATAACAATTTATGCACGTTAAACAAGTAACCAACATTTGTTGATGCCGTCCTCTTACCCTCCAATCCACAGTCAGGAAAACCACCACCGAACATTCCAAGTAAGGTGCGACCTTACATAACAATGCGCATTGACGTCAAATGCCAGGAGTTTGACATTCACTCCCCAAGTTTAACCTCCACACTTGGTTCATGAAGCGGGTCTATGGTGGATCGAGGTAAACCTCCGGCCCTTACCTTCCGGGTTAACCACGATTCCGCACGTCAAGAATAGGGACCCACACAGTAACAGTAAACAGTACAGTACAGTACAGTAACAGTGAACAGTACATTACAGTAACAGTAACAGATCAGTAACAGGAAATCGGTAAACAACTCAATAACAGTTCAACATACAATATCAATGACTCATTAGCACATAGACATAAACAATCATTCAACATGTAACTTGTCCTAGCGGCCGAGTTCTTTATGTAATCATACATCACATGCTTGTTCGTTTAGTAACTAAATTACAGTTATGACTCGACCTACTAGCACATTTAGACTAACACACAGGTAACACATAGCACTCACCTGAGGAGCTTATTACGGCGATCAAAATTCCACAATGAAGTGAGTCCGAAACTTGAGCAAATACGCATACGACTAAGAATATATCTAACAACCTTACTAAAACGTAACTAATGAAAATCCTACACAAGGATTTCCTAAACTAATATATCACACAAAAGTGTTTAGAACTTATGACCTCGACTTCATTTAAGAGATATTATTTTCAAAACTCAAAATACTAATTTCACCTTCATTTTACAAAACAGCCCCTAAACTCGTAGAAATATCCATTTTTGCAAAAATTTGCAACAAACTCTAAATCAAAAGATTTTTAACTAAACTCATATCGAAAATAAAATAAAAGTATTAAGTATCTTGTTACTTCAGAATTCAAATTTATGAAAATCCCACAAGTTTAAAACTTTCAAATTATCAATCTTAAAACACAAGTTATCAAAGCACTACTTCAAATCAATTAATCAAAAGTTTATAAAAGTAATGATGTAAAAACAGCAACCAAACAGCACATTTACCCCATTATTTTCAGATTTACAAAAATAACCCCAAATATTTCAAAAACTCCCATTTTTGCAAAATATCGAAATAAACTTTAAAACAAATATTTTTCAAGTAAACCTAACAAAATATCAAACAAAAATAGATTTTTCAGTCCATTAAACTCCCAAAATTTTCGCATCCCTAACCCTTGAACTTTTAAAATCTTTCAAAAATATCCCCCCAAAGTTTCAAAAATTATAAACAATAACTTTCTTACAAAAATAAATCAAGATCCAAATATCTAATAAACATTTATTTAAACCAAGCAAATCTACACCATCCTTATAGCTAAAATCGAGTTAATCGAGATACATGCATAACATAGTATGAACTCAAATTCAAGCTCAAACTAAATTCTAAAGCCAAAAATTAACCATAATGTAAATAAACACACAATAACATTTAGGCTCAAAGAACTACCTCACGAACTCAAATCGAGAAATGAAGACCGAAAATGGAATACCCATTCCGAGATAAAGTCGCTAACCGGAGCAGCCCATGTTGACCGGCCATTGACCGCCGTTGATCGGCACCGGAAAATGAGCCGAACCCACCATTCAGCTCTCCTCTAAGCGTAGAACACCGTGGTGAAGCTCGATTGTTGAAGAAATGATCGGAAAAGGGACATGCAAGGAAACCCACTTAAAACCGCCACTTCCTCCTCTAATTTCCGCCAGAAAACACCTTATATTCCTTCAATTACCACCACCATTTTGTTCCTCTCGTCGAGTAGATCAATTTTGACTACTCATTTACTTGAATTGGTTAAGAAATGAAGAAGTTATGAGCTTAATAAGAAAGTGAATTTTTGTGTGTGCGAAAAATACTTTAGTGTGTGTGTTGGGTGGGGAAGATGAAGAATGAGAGTGTGGAGCTGAATTTTCAAGTCTTTAATGTGACTTTTGTAATTTACACTCTCTAATCTTGAGTTTTTTCTTTTTAGTCCTCAAAGTCTTGGGACAATCAAGAAGTCCCCCTTTAATTTTTCTTTTGCATTTAAATCCTCAAAATTACACAAGAATGAGTATTTATAATTCATAATTTGCACAACAATAATAATTTAAGTGAATATCAATTTAAATCACTTCAACATGGTCATACGATAAAGGCTCTTCGTTCTGACCAATGTGGAGAATTTCTTAGTAACGAATTTCTGAATTATCTTGTAGAGCATGGAATACTATCGCAGTGGACTCCTCCTGCAACACCGCAATTAAATGGAGTAGCAGAGAGAAGGAATCAAACCTTGATGGACATGGTTCGATCCATGATGAGTGCCACTGACCTTCCTCTTTCATTTTGGGGACATGCCCTCCTCATGGCAACGAAGATACTGAATATGGTACCTTATAAATCTGTAGAAAAGACACCATACGAATTATGGTTTGGCAAGGCACCCTCATACGCATTCATGCGCATATGGGGATCTCCCGCTTACATCGAAAAGGTAGTGGGAGATAAATTGGAAACTAAATCCCCTTTGTGCAAATTCGTGGGGTATCCAGAAAACTCGATGGGATACGAGTTCTATGATCCTACGAGACAAACTACGTTTGTCTCAAGGAACGCGCACTTCTTGGAGAAGGATTTCTTATTAGACAAGAAGGAACACAACGTAGAACTGGATGAGGTCACTGAAGCTGAAAAGGTCGAAGAGGTCGATCAAGCAGACTCTTCACCACAGGCAGTGGGAGAACATGAGCATGATAGTCCACCAGAAAGTACATTGATACTTCGTAGGTCAGAAAGACAACGTAGGAAACCCGAGAGGTACTACGGTCTGCTGCACGAGACTGGACAGTCTCTAATCGACCCAAGGACTTACAAAAAAGCTATGTTAGACATAGTTTCGGGAAAATGGCGCGAAGCCATGAAATCCGAATTGGACTGCATGCACTCAACCAAGGTCTGGGCCTTGGTAGATCCACCAGTGGGAGTGAACGGAGAGGTAATAACCTACAAGGCGCCACTAGTGGCAAAAGGATACACTCAAAGGCTAGGCATCGATTTTAAGGAAACCTTCTCGCCCGTCGCAATGCGTAAGTCCATTCGAATCTTGCTGGTCATAGCGATGTTGTATAACTACGAGATATGGCAGATGGATGTGAAGACCGCCTTCCTCAATGGAGACATTGATAAGGAGATCTACATGGAGCAACCAAAAGGAGACGCATCCAAAGGAGATGAGCACAAGGTGTGCAAACTCCAGAGGTCCATTTATGGACTGAAGCAAGATCCCCGAAGTTGGAACATCCGTTTCGATGAAACAATCCAAACTTTTGGATTCATCAAAAACGTGTTCGAACCTTGAGTGAACAAGAAGATCAATGGGAGAGTTTAGTGCTTTATGTTGATGACATTCTTCTCATTGGAAACAATGTAAAGGTGTTGTCCGAAACGAAAGCATGGTTGTCTACACAATTCTCAATGAAGGATTTGGGAGAAGCATCCTTTGTACTAGGTATAAGGATCTACCGAGATAGATCAAAAGGACTGTTGGGCCTCTCCCAATCACAGTACATAGATAAAATACTGAAGAGATTCCATATGGAATAATCCAAGAGAGGATTGCTTCCGATGGGACATGAAATTGCACTCTCTAAGTCTATGGCCCCAAAGACGTCTGAAGAGATAAGCAATATGTCTAAAGTACCATATGCATCCGCTATAGGAAGCATAATGTATGGTATGTTATGTACTAGACCAGACGTAGCATACGCTTTAAGCGTTACAAGTCGCTATCAATCTGATCCAGGTGAGCATCACTGGATAGCCGTAAAGGCAATTCTGAAGTACCTGAGAAGGACTAAAGAATTGTTCTTGGTATACGGTGGAGGAGAATTGAAATGGGAAGGCTTTACAGATTCGAGCTTCCAATGTGATGTAGACGACTTCAAGTCAACATCTGGATACGTGTTCTGCCTCAATGGTGGTGCGGTAAGCTGGAAGAGCTCGAAGCGAGATACTACCACTGATGGGGGCTATTTCGCACCCTACATACTGTACGGATCGACTAAAGAACATAAGATCGATTCGACCAAATCAGACAGTTCGGGATCATCTTATCGACCCGGCCGAATACAGCTCTTTTCGACTAGAAGACTATACTCCGGACCCAGGAAGGATATTTGGGCCGAGTCCTATTAGGACTATATTTCCTTGTAACGCTAGGTTTAGCATGATATAAATACCTAGTCAATCATTGTATTAAACAACTCTGAATCATAAGGCAAATACGCCATTAAATTCTGCATCAACTGCACAACTCACTGTTATTCAATAAAAAAGAGCTTTCTCTTCATATTTGTGTTATTCTTTGCGTTGGTTACAATATTTACTTTTTGTTCTTATGATATTGCTCTTCCTTGAGTTTTGATCCATCCTGAATAAAGTAACAGAGCCCTATAAAATATATATATTGAAAACCCCCAATATCACAAATTCACTGATATCTTTAACCTGACGAAATCCGGGTGGGGCTAGGTTAATTATTCGATCGACACATGGCTCGCCCAAGGAAAAGCGCTCGTATCGGAGCAAGAAGTAACACAACCACCGGTCATAACACATCTGAAGATCTACAGGACAACAATGATAATAACGCTCCCAACACCAACGAGAATTTGCAGGATACCCACCCCCGTCAGCAGGAACCCCAAGGAGGTCTTCCCGGTACAATACCAGAAGAACCGGAAGTCCCTGTGATCCCCGTTCCTCTCCCGGGCGCTCAGGAGAAACTGCGACAGATCGCAATGCTCGTTAAATCACTCTCTCCAGAAGAATTACTCGTACTCGATCAAATTCCTCGAAACGTTAGGGCTGCCAGGGCAACTCCTGCTCAAAGAGCGCCAAGGCAAAACGATCAAGCCTCTCAGCAAGCTGACAGCCCGGCAAGCGAGCGGCGCTCGCTACACAGTCCGCAGCAGGGCAATTCAAAACCCTCTGATAACCATCCCCGAAGAAAAACAGGACAAAGAAAACCGCAGCCGGGGCGCAGTGGGTCCAAGGAACGTACAATAATCCCTATCGAGGATGACATAGATGATGCAATCCCAGATCGACCACGAACAACGCGATTCTCGGAAAGAGAAATCGAAAGGATGGTGCAGGAGAGACTCGAAAAATGCCTACGATCTGTTCAAAACCCGTGGGCCCGAACCACGGAACTCCAGGAGAGCCTTGCGGCCTGTTCTCCCTTCTGCAGAGAAATAAAAGATGCACAGTCAATTGGACAGGTCCCGGGTAGACTACCCCGATATGATGGAACCACTGACCCAGATGATTATATTTTTAGCTTCACGAATATAATGAACTTATACGCCCACTCGGCGGAATTCACCGCCAAATTAATGGTGACCACATTCGAAGGACTCGCATTGGACTGGTTCGCCAAACAACCTGCCAACTCCATATTCAGTTTTCGGGAATTATGCAATAAATTGACACAGCAGTTTGCCAGTCAGAAGAGGCAAAAACTCCCGATGAGCTACTTAGGAACCATACACCAGCAAGAGGGAGAATCCCTAAGAAACTGGTTGGCGAGATTTAACGTGGAATTACTCAAAATCGATTCCCCAAATATCGATTACATAATATCTATTCTCTTCGACCTCACGAAGAATAGGCAGTTCGGGAATGCCCTCAGTCGAAAACAACCAAGAACGTTTGCCGACATCATGAGCTTGGCGTCTAAATATATGACCCAAGAAGAGATGAATTCCTTTAAAGATAAAAACAAAAACAAAGCCACAACTTCAGGCTCCAAACGGCATGATAGGATTCCTGCCCAAAGATCCATGGATTATGAGCGATCTTTTGGAAAAGGCAACGTTTTCCAGCGATTGGAATACAACAAAGCCGACCAAGAAAGGCAACCTAATTTCTACCAAATACCAAGAAACCCCGAACTACCGATCAGAGGCAGGGTTAATCAAGTAGAAAACCCAAGGTTAAATGCTCCGATGGAAGAAATATTGGAGATACTAGAAATGAATAATTGGATCCCTGAAGCGAGGAAAATCGATCAGCCAAGACCAGGATCTCGAAACTATGACCTATACTGCTAATACCATCGGGCACACGGACATCGAACGGAAAATTGTTTTCACCTTAAAAGAGAAGTTGAAAAACTAATCGAACAGGGAAAACTAGACGACTATATAGAGCGAGATAACCGTAAGAGGGAAAGAAGTAGAAGCCCTCGGAATAATAATCAAAGAAGGAATTCTCGTGGAATGTCACCCGAGCATGGTCCTACGCCGGAGTTGAACCATGACCAGATCAATGGGACTATCCATACAATATCCGGGGGACCCGTAGGCGGGAATAGTCGTAACGCCCGACGAAGGACAGCCAGATCCATAATTGGAAGCTTAAAATACCCAAAAGAAATATGGACTCTGGAAAACAAGCCATCAAACGACCAACTGATCAGCTTTAACGAAGGCGAAGTACCTAAAAACATTGTTTGGGACACAAAAGAGGATAACCCCGATTTCCCGATGGTGGTGTCGCTAGAAATAGCAAATTATAATGTCAAAAGAATCCTAATCGATAATGGGAGCTCAGCGAATATCATCTCCCGGGAGGTTTTAGCCCAGATGAACTTGGGACAGATAAATCTACAGAAAGTAGCTACGCCGTTAGTAGGGTTTGGAGGATCTGAAATCGTCCCCAGCGGAACAATAACCTTAAGTGTATCACTCGGGAAAAAACCGCACCGGACAGTGAAGCTAGTAAAATTTCTAGTGGTAGAAACACCCTTCGCTTATAACGCAATATTAGGACGACCAACCCTCAACCTATTCCTAGCCGTTGTCTCTACTTATCACCAGAAGACAAAGTTTCCGACCGATAGAGGTATCGGGGAAATAATGAATGATCACTGTATGGCATGGGATTGCTACAGCACCTCATTAACCTTGAAAGATCACCCCAAATCAATTACCCCGAGCAAAAGAAAACTCGAAGACGATCTCGTTAGAAACAAGGTTGAAATCCCTAGTACTGATCGAATAGATAAAAAGGGAAAAGAACCACTAGATTTAGCCTTTAAAACCATCAGAACATAAGGATGTAATTCTAGTACAAGGGGACTCGTCCAAAACAACGAGAATAGGTACTGAATTGAGCAAAGAAGGGGAAGTAATGTTCATCAACTTCCTCAGAGATAATGTCGACGTCTTCGCTTGGAGCGCGAATGACATTGAAGGAATTGACCCTCGAGTAATCAAGCATTCCCTAAAAATTGATCCTTTGGCAAAACCCGCCAGACAAAAGAAGAGAAATCATGGGCCAGTAAAAGATAAAATTATCAAAGCCGAGGTAGAAAGACTACTTGAAGCAAAACAAATCCGAGAGATACACTTCTCAGAATGGCTATGTAATGTTGTTCTAGAAGCAAAAGGGGATAAAAAGGACAACAAATGGAGAATGTGTAATGATTTTACCGACCTTAACAAATTATGCCCACGCGACCCATATCCCCTCCCAAGGATCGACTTATTAGTTGACTCAACCGCTGGCTTCGAGATATTCAGCATGATCGACGCCTTTCAAGGGTTTTATCAAATATACATGGATGAGCGGGACCAAGAGAAGACTACGTTCATAACCGAGCAGGGAGTATATTGCTTTAGTATGCCATTCGGCTAAGATGCCGGGGCTACTTACCAAAGATTAGTAAACCTAATGTTCAAAGAGTTAATCGGAGAGATAATGGAAGTCTATGTAGACGACATGTTAGTCAAAAGTATGAATGAAGCAGATCACGTAAAACATCTTGATCGATGTTTCCGGATCTTGAGAAAATACCGCATGAAGTTAAATCCCGCGAAATGCACTTTCGATGTTAAGTCAGGAAAATTTTTGGGCTATTTGGTACACCAGCGAGGAATAGAAGCCAACCCAGAAAAAATTCGAGCCATAACTTGAAATGAAACCTCCCAAAACCATCTCCCAAGTACAAAGCTTGGTTGGGAAAATCGTAGCGTTTAACAGATTCATATCAAAATCAGCAGACAGAAGTTTGCCCTTTTTCCAAACGCTTCGAAAAGCAAAAAACTTTGTTTGGACCGAAGAATGCGATCGAGCCTTCGAACAACTCAAAGAGTATTTGACAACACCCCCGATGTTGGCCAAACCGACGGAAGGAGAACCATTGTATATCTACATCTCGATCTCCGACGCGGCCGTTAGTTCAGTACTAATTAAGATAGAAGGATCAGAACATAAGCCTTTCTATTATTTAAGCAAATTACTGCAAGGGGCGGAGAAGAATTATTTGGAAATTGAGAAATTCACTCTGGCCTTAGTAGTGGCTGCACGAAAACTTCGACCTTACTTTTTAACCTACAAAATCGTGGTTTTAACGAATCAACCACTGAGACAAGTCTTAGCAAAGTCGGAAGCCTCCGGAAGACTAATCAAATGGGCGATCGAACTCGGCCAATTTGAAATCGATTACAAACCAAGAATTGCAATTAAGGCCCAAGTGCTAGCTGATTTTCTATTAGAAACCTCGACACAGGCAACCGAACTATCGAACAGCCTCAACGACGATATCTTGATCATAGAAGATCAAACTTGGTTAATGCATGTTGATGGTGCTTCATGCCGAGAAGGAGGAGGCGCCGGAATCAACTTCACCGGACCAAATAAAGAAGATTTAAATTATGCGATAACGTTGGACTTCGTCGTAACAAACAACGAAGCAGAATATGAAGCGTTAATCGCAGGAATGGAAATGGTGATCAAAGCCAACATAAAGAGCCTTAAAGTATAACCGATTCAGAGTTAGTGCAAAGACAAATAGAAGGCCTGTACGAGGCTAAGGAATTCAATATGGTTAAATACCTCGCCAAAGTGAAAACACTAGCTGAGAAATTCGAAAGCTTCGGTATACAGAACATTCCACGTTCGGAAAACAAATGGGCCGATCAACTATCTAAGTTCACAGGAGCCCATGACGGAAAAACCGAAAGGGTGATCAACTGGTTAATCTCTAATACACCGGCGATCGATATCGATGAAACACCGGCAGTCGATATAATGGAAATCGAAGAAGCTGAAGAAAACTGGATGACTCCAATGATAGACTATCTTCGAGAGGGAAAACTGCCGCTTGACCAGAATGAAGCTCGAAAATAAAATATCGAGCTCCAAAATATACATTGGTAGAAGAAAAACTCTACCGGAGATCAGTATCAGGAATTCTTCTGAAATGAGTCTCTGAATCACAAACCATTGATATTCTACGAGAGGTACATGAAGGAGACGCAGGGAATCACAGCGGAGCAAGGGCATTGGCTTTAAAATGCCTCCGAACAGGTTATTATTGGCCTACCATCAATAAGGATGCCGCTCAGTATGTCCAAGAATGTCATCACTGCCAAGCCCATGCTAATATATGTCATCGACCAGCAGAAAACATGCACCCAATCCGGTATGTTGGCCTTTCGATCAATGGGGAATGGACATCGTAGGACCGTTCCCAGCGGCTAGATCCAAGAAAGCTTATGTCCTGGTCGCCGTAGAATACTTCAGCAAATGGATAGAATGCATCGCCCTCGCACGAATAACTCAATTCCAAGTGATCAACTTCCTATGGAAATTCATAGTTTGTCGATTTGGCATCCCAAGGATCCTAATTTCTGATAATGGAACCCAATTCGCGGGAAAACAGGTAATAGAATGGTGTTCGAAACTTGGGATTCAACAAAATTTCACTTCGGTCGGGCACCCTAGAGCGAACGGACAAACCGAAGTAGCAAACCGAGAAATAATAAAATCCTTGGAAAAAAGATTAGGAGCAGGCCAAAGGAAAATGGCTCGATGAACTCCCAGGAGTACTTTGGGCTAATCGAACCACAGTCAGGAGCTCAATCGGGGAAACCCCATTTAGCTTGGTATATGGTTCAGAAGCTGTTATTCCTGTTGAAACTCTAATCCCAACACCAAGAATTGAGATGTACGACGATCAAGAAAATAAAAAGACAAGAGAAAGTGACGTCGATTTAACAGAAGCTTTGAGAGAAAAAGCCGTTGTACGCCTGCAAGCCACTAATATGGAAAAGGCATACAATCAAAAGGTACGCATCCGAACCTTCAAAGAAGGAGACCTGGTCTTGAAAAAGGTAGAAGTATCCAAGCATGTGGGAAAGTTACAACAAAATTGGGATGGACCTTACGTTGTCGTTGGCGTAGGAAAGAAAGGTTCATACAAAATTGCACACTTGGATGGAACAGCCTTACCAAGAACCTGGAACGCAGTCAACCTTAGGAAATACTATGGTAAATAAATTTTAGCAGATTATGCTGCTTTGTTTTATTTTATTTTATTAAGTTTAATCTTTGTAATAAAGGCCTTGGCCTACAGTTCAATTATTAAAGATTTTAGCAATTTTAAATATTAAGTCAAGATCGAGTATAAATCGATTGTTTCGGTAAACACTCCTTGGAATTCTACTATCATATTGGTTGAGATCGGGACAAAAGGAGTTAAGTATACATTGATCCGCTCAATAAACACTCCTCGATCCGACCATACAAACGAGTCGAGTATACATTGATCCGCTCAATAAAAACTCCTCGGTCATTATTCACGAAGATTAAAAGACTTTTGGTATTGAAAACCTAAGTCTAAGTAGAAACGAGTCGAGTATACATTGATCCTCTCAATAAACACTCCTCGATATATTTACAACGATTGAAAGACTTCAGGTATTGAAAACCAAAGTCTAAACAAGACGAGTTGAGTAAACATTGATCCGTTCAATAAAAACTCCTCGATCTACTTATGATGATTAAAAGAGACTTCAGGTATTAAAAACCTAAGTCTAAACAAAACGAGTTGAGTAAACATTGATCCACTCAATAAAAACTCCTCGATCTACTTATGATGATTAAAGAGACTTCAGGTATTAAAAACCTAAGTCTAAACAAAACGAGTTGAGTAAACATTGATCCGCTCAATAAAAACTCCTCGATCTACTTATGATGATTAAAAGAGACTTCAGGTATTAAAAACCTAAGTCTAAACAAAACGAGTTGAGTAAACATTGATCCGCTCAATAAAAACTCCTCGATCTACTTATGATGATTAAGAGACTTCTGGTACTAAAAACCTAAGTCCAAATAAATAAAAGAGTCGAGTATACATTGATCCGCTCAATAAACACTCCTCGATATATATTCAACGATCAAAAAAGACTTTTGGTATAAAAACCTAAGTCTAAATTATAACGAGTTGAGTATACATTGATCCGCTCAATAAACACTCCTCGATCCGTTTTCAACGACCAAAAAGGCTTTTGGTATAAAAACCTAAGTCTGAATAAGACGAGTCGAGTATACATTGCTCCGCTCAATAAACACTCCTCGATCTACTTATAACGATTAATAGACTTCTGGTATTAAAAACCTAAGTCTAAACATAACGAGTCGAGTATACATTGATCCGCTCAATAAAAACTCCTCGATATATTGACAACGATTAAAAGACTTTTGGTATGAAAACCTAAGTCTAAATTATAACGAGTCGAGTATACATTGATCCGCTCAATAAACACTCGTCGATCATTTTCAACGATAAATAGGCTTATGGGTTAAAAACCTAAGTCTAGATAAAAAAGAGTTGAGTATACATTGATCCGCTCAATAAACACTCCTCGATCATTTTCAACGATAAATAGGCTTATGGGTTAAAGACCTAAGTCTAGCCAAATAAGAGTTGAGTATACATTGATCTGCTCAATAAACACTCCTCGATCATTTTCAACGATAAATAGGCTTATGGGTTAAAGACCTAAGTCTAGCCAAATAAGAGTTGAGTATATATTGATCTACTCAATAAACACTCCTCGATCTGTTCCTAACGATCTAAAAGATCTGCTAATACACCTAAGTCTTGAAGATGAATTAAGTATGAGTTCAGCTGCTCGAAAAATGCTCCTCATGAATAAAATTATGACAAAGTCAACAAACGAAGAGAATTCAGGGGATAAAAGTAATGTTTTATTCATCGAATCGATTACATACAAAAGTCCTAAATTACAAAGGTTTACATACTACTTAAACATCGTTACAATGGTTTAGATAAAAAGATCTTATAGATCAGCGATCTTCACGACAATGTCCACGGAAACACCAATCTCCTCCCTAGTACCTCGTCGATTATGATAAACCACCTAAGAAGCATGCTGCTCAGGATGGTCGACTTCTTTAGTTCGATGGCCAGGGACGAAAGATCAAATGTTCCTCCAGACGAAATGAGCATTACCAGCCAGATAACCGGCAATACTCATTCACCCACAACAAATACTGCTTCTACATTAGGAGTTGGCATTTTACTCTGAAGCAGCATTTCGCAAGGACTGTCGCGATAAGCACATTTACCAGCCCACCCCGGTAGTCTATCACTCCGGAGGTAACATCAAAGAGCGGGGGTGACTGGCAAATATGAACCCTCCATGTGCAAACAGAAACCACGGACCTCAAATCTGTGAAAACAACTTTTGAGGCCTCATGGGACCCGTTAGTACAAGGTAGGGCTTCCATGGGACCCGTCAGTACAAGGCAGAAGAACATCAAGCTATTACGGTATGAATCACGATAATGTGACTTTTTTAATATTATGGGATCTGAAGGCAAAATAAAATTTAAGGAAACTGAGATCTCCATCCTTTTTAAGAAATTGCAAATGAAGTATGCAAGTCACTTCCCTATTTATAGGGATAAACCTAAGCAATCCAACGGCTGAAAAAGTATTTGATCAACGGACGAAATTGCGACCTCTTGACTTCCCGTATTTAATGCAAGAAAGTTGGAACGGCACCCACTAATCGAATCAACGAATCGATGACAAGAGAAAACTTAGATCGAAGCGATCAAAGAACTCTCAAAGCGTACCTAAAGAAGCTCCGGACCAGAAAGGTCTGCACACACATATATGATAATCGCTCGACAGAAAGCTTAAGATCCTCAACGAAGGCATGCAAGTTTAAACCATTGCAAAAAGGATACTTGGTCGCCTAGAGATAAATGACCAAACCTTCTACCATACGAGGGTCGTCACTGCATCATACATCATATGGGTAACCATTAACTAAGCCATACAAGAACTCCTTTGGAGTCCAAGATATCTGACATAGAAATCAGGAGAATAGTCCTCCTTATTCGAAACTACAAAGAAGTCACTGCCTAACATACCAAAGAATTGCTGAAGGAGGTCTGAACAGGTCAGATCTGGCCAAGACTCCTACATTTTCCAATTCCTCCCATATCAAGGAAATGATATAATGATACACTGGCTGAGGAACATATAGTTCAAAGTTAATGCTGGGAAACATGAAGCTTTGGAAGATACTGAAAGGGATATTTTCTCTTAGTCTGATAAAAAGAAAAAGCGGAGTTCAACAGAAGGGGCAATAGCCTCCTTATATAAGATATACGTCACAAAAAGACAAATTTACAAGGCATGGATTGAACATCGACCAAGATGCTGAGCAATCCTTAACAGCTATTCAATCGTTTACCGATACGAATGACCTACTGCCTACATTCTGACGAACAACGTGATTTTGGATATAACCCAAGGGACTATACTGGGTTGATCAACAAAAAATTTGATTTGCAGAGCAAATATTATACCATTCAGTTACTTAAATAAATGACCGTAAGCTACCTTTTCTCTATTCTGGATATTCTCCGCAAAGATCAATATCAGATAAGTATGCTAATCAATGCTGATTATTTCATGATGATTATATTTATGCATAAAAGCAAAATGTGCATAACAAAATATATCTACAAAATAAAATTGATCAAGGCAAGGATCTGCCTACAAAAGATCATAATTTCCAAATTAGTCGTTCTCCCAATACAAAAAATTAAGCCCGAACAGCTACACAAAAGTTGGGCACAAAAAAAAAAAAAAAAAAAAAAAGGAAACAGTCCAAAGCCTGCCAAGTTAGACAAAGATCACTGAGAAGAATCGCCAGCAGGACGACTAGCAAAAATTGTCCTCCGAGGAGTCAAGTTGCCAGCAAACGCCATCAACTCCTCTTGACGCTTTAGATAACCGGCGTCATAACCCTCCTCATAAGACCGCCGTCGAGACTCCTCCGCCAAGACAGCAGCCTGAACTAGATCATTTTTCTCTTTCTCAAGAACGACCCTCACGGCCTCTAATTTTTGAAGATCATCTTTAGCAAGCTGCAGTTGCAGGGTCAGCCCTGCGACCTTCGCCGATTCCGACTCCAACCGTCTTTGGTAAGCATCCTTACCATTCCACAGATCATCGTTCTGCACACCCAGCTGAAGGGCAAAATATTTGGCCTGGAAAAGAAGAAGAATGAGAAAAACCCTCACACAACAAGAAAATCGAAATAAAAGTAGGGAAAATTATCGAAAGATATGTCTACCTGCTCGCACATCTTAACTAGCGACTGAACAAGGCGTACATTGGAAGTACCCTGAAGTTTCCTCAGCTCACCAGGCAAAATGGTGCTTAAACCCAGATCCCAAGACAAAGCATCAGGCTCAACTGAGCCAGGCAATTCGCTATTAGAAGGGACACCGTCAGGGCGCGGAGTCTCCGACAACATAATATCCTTAACCTGCTCAAGGATGCATCGATCGTCTAACGGACGAGGAGAATCCCTCTCGTTTGGACTAACTGAGGTCTCCTTACCCGAAGCAGAAATAATGGTTCGACGACCAGACCTCGACCCAAATCGACCCACAGAAGGTCCCCCATATTCGAAAGAAGTAGTCATCACAATAGTATCATGAAATAAATAGTCAGGACAATCCTTCAAAATAGATTGTGTTGTGGAAGGATTGAAAAAGGAGCCCTCACCAGCTTGGCCTTCACTGATGATCGGGGCAGTAGAAGTAGAAAAAGGAAGGGAATTAGCGAAATCCCCTCCATGAAAAGCATGCTCAAAGGAAGAAACGCCTGAAGAGACAGGTATGTCGAAAGTCTGCTCCATGTTGGATGTATCACCGAAAGCCACCCGACCAGGGGAAGGCCTACTCCCAATTTCAGTAGAAGAAGAAAAATTTGATTGTACAAAAGATGAGCTAATTACGGAAAAAGGTTCAGAAGGGATAACATGAGTATCGATCACCGACCTAGTTATTGGAGACGAACGAGGAGGCTCCATCGAGGGCCCATCTCTTCGAGATTTTTTGGATCTATTATCCCTAGCGCTCTCACGAGAAGGTCGCTTCGAAGTATTGCCGAAAAGATTACTCATGATCGAATTGTTAAAAAGTATAAAGTAAATAACGAGAAGGTTTATCGACTAGCCAAAGAAAAAGTATCAGAAGAGACGAGTATAACGGTAAATAACAAGCCAAGTTTTTACCTTTTGTATTTATACTACACGAAAAGACGCAACAGACCTAAAGAAAGGGCGCGAAATACTGAAATATAGCCTTGGAATAAACAAAAGAATTTGAAACGACATACGCATAATGATTACGGCGAAGTTAATGACTTGTCTGAATCATTACAAAAGAACACGAAAGGACGCGACTGTCAGAATACAAAATGTTTATTTCAAACGGATGAAAAGGTAAAGTTACAATTAAACCTACTGGTAAATAATTACAACGATTATTTCAAAAAGTCAATATATCATAGAGCCTGGTCGCTATCTGGGAATTTTTGTTCGCTACCGATGTTCTCTTCCTCGGTCGTACCAATATCTTCTTCTTCTTCTTCTTCTTCGTCTTCTGGATCGATAAAAGTATCATCGAGCTCATCGTTAACATCAGAAGGAGGAATCGGCAATGGTTTCCCGAACTCTTTGACAAGGTGAGCCAAATGAAAACTTTGATATACGACATCTGGAAGCTCGGAAGGAGAATAAACTTCACCATAACGGTTCAACCGAATATGTGCCGCCTTAAAATACTCCTTTCGACGGTCATCGATCATTTCAAAGGCGACCAACTGATGAACCGCCTTCTTGAAAGTACTCTCCAGAAGAGGACCGACCATCTGATACACCAACGCCGTATGGATAGGAGAGTTAAGGAATTCGCGAATCACTCTTTCATCAGGGTTCCTACCATATCGATCCATAAGTCCACTAAGAGGAATGTCTTCCTCGAACTTCTGCAAAGAGGCTTCAAGACTTGATACTTGAGATTCTAGCTCACTAATACGAGCAGTACTCTGAAACTGGAATTCCTCTAACTTTTTAGCCATTTGATCAGCTTGCTCTTGAGCATGAGAAGTCTCCATAACCCTGTTTATGATCTCCTGGTCTTCAGTACCTGTAACCCTAGTCTTAACGACCGGAACGGAAGAGGACGTTGAAGGACCAACCTCTAAACCAGAGGACCTGTGAAGTAAAGCTTGGTATTTCTCATCCAGAAACTCACATTGTTGTTTCCAGAGAGCAGTTTCATAAGCATACGAAGCCAAACAAGTCTTAGTCTGAAAAAAATAAAGGAGTAAGACAAAAAATAAGTAAAGCAAAATAGAAAGACCTGCGAAAGGAAATATTTTGTGAAGCAAACATAAAAAGAGGTTACCTTTTCAGCATACAGAGAAGCTCGCTGAAATTTCTCCAGAGGATCCTTCCGAAAAAGCTTATTCAGATCGTGAGTAAAAACGCCGGACAAAAGAACACGAGTCGCCTTATCGACCGTATTCTCGCTTTCATCATGGATCAGAGAATCTTTCTCAGAATAACCAGCGGCTCTCTTCCCCTCTAAATGATCTTCGATCATTTCAACCAAGGTAGGTTTCAGATGATTGTCGCCGAGTAAAGAAAGATCGTTGCCAGAACGACCATAATAGCTCCTTTTTCTCCCCACCGGGTTGTCGCTAGGATGAGGCATCGACCAGCTACGACATCCACGAATTCCCAAGGATGTTCTAAGTTGAAGGGGGGGATAACCAGGTCCAGTCCCTTGTCGAACAGGGGAATCTTGGGAAGAATCTGGAGACTCCTCCCCATTCTCCTCAGACTCATGACTCAACTCCAGCTTTCTCTTCCGAGAAGCTCTCTTCTCGATCAGGATGTTCTCTATAGATTTAGAGGATTTGGACAACACCATTTTTCCCTTTGAAGAATGTCGTGAAGTTTCTACCATATGAGCTGAAAGAGAAACAAGATGAAAGTTAATTTCTTTATATAGAAGATATCATCATAACCCTAAGCTAAAGTGAAGTGCTTACCCAGTGATTCAGATGATGAACTGATTGGAAAAGTATGAGTACTCAATCCCGCTTTACGAAGGAAAGCTTCCCCAATCAGAAGAGCACTCTGATATTTGTTTGCACGCATAGTGGGGATTTCACCGATAAACTGAGTATCGTCAGGAATAAATTCACCAGTCCGCAGACGACCTCCGTAAACCCATTTGAAACCATGATCCCACGAGAAGGGTATAGTCGAACCATCCGCCGAACGAAGATGAGGTGGGGGGCGAACAAAGAAAAAATGAGATTTCCAAAAAGGGTTGCTAGAAACAAGGGGATCAAAGATTGCTCGACTAGGCCTCTGACTAGCGAAGAAATACCCGCGATTAGAAGAACTGGAAATATTGAACCGGAAAAGTTGCGTAAAGTTACGAAAGGAAGGTTTAAACCCTTTTGCGATCATCAAGACAGAAAAGCAAACCAGGAAGGCCACAAAATTTGGAACTAATTGTGTCAAGGACACACTAAATATTTTCAGGATATCAAGGAAGAGGGGAGACAACGGAAGACGCAGGCCGCTATTGAAGTGAGCCGTGTAAAAGGCGCGACATCCTTCCGGTGGAGATGTGACCCTATCAGAAGGGGAAGGAATAATTATCTCGGAACCCTCCGGGAAATATTTGGCGTGATTTTTCACAACCTCCAGAAAAGTATCCACCGTATAAGCACAAGCTGGGTCCTCAATTGGTTCAGAAATCTGAGGAGCAGTACCTTTGCCCTTTTTGGCTCGGGCAGCAACATCCGTATCAGAAAGGATCTGTACCTTAAAAGTATCTTCTACAGGAACGACGAATTCAGAAACTGCAGCTTGTTCGCCCAAAAGATTAGAGTGCAACTCCTCCTCATTATTAGGAGCAACATTCTCCCTCGAGGAAGAAGAAGATTTTCTTAAAGAAGCCATGTTTTCAGATTCTCGAAGGATATAAGTCGATAAAAGGAAAACTTTATATGATGAACGACTAAGCAAGAAAATGACTACGAACTATAAGCAAGTATAAAGGAAAAATGACGAACTCAAAAGTCACCTATTTATACTAAGATGAGAAAAGACGTTTCGAACTCATCACAACTAATCACATTCCCGCCAAAAACGGAAGGAGATTAAAAGCCTCCCGAATGGACGCATGGCGATTCGTAATTGGAAAGAGAAAACAACTATCTATGATATGAAGCACTATTTTCCTTACTTAAGATTTTTTCCCACAGGGTTTTTTCTTAAGAAAGGTTTTTAACGAGGCTCCATTCATAGAAGATAAACAATCGTAAAGAATTATCTACTTCTACGAGCTTCTATTATCTATACGCTCGAAGAAGTGAGGGAGTACTGATGGGGGCTATTTCGCACCCTACATACTGTACGGATCGACTAAAGAACATAAGATCGATTCGACCAAATCAGACAGTTCGGGATCATCTTATCGACCCGACCGAATACAGCTCTTTTCGACTAGAAGACTATACTCCGGACCCAGGAAGGATATTTGGGCCGAGTCCTATTAGGACTATATTTTATTGTAACGCTAGGTTTAGCATGATATAAATACCTAGTCAATCATTGTATTAAACAACTCTGAATCATAAGGCAAATACGCCATTAAATTCTGCATCAACTGCACAACTCACTGTTATTCAATAAAAAAGAGCTTTCTCTTCATATTTGTGTTATTCTTTGCGTTGGTTACAATATTTACTTTTTGTTCTTATGATATTGCTCTTCCTTGAGTTTTGATCCATCATGAATAAAGTAACAGAACCCTATAAAATATATATATTGAAAACCCCCAATATCACAAATTCACTGATACCTTTAACCTGACGAAATCCGATTAAATCAACCGCAGATTCAACCACCGAAGCATAATACATTGCCGCGTGTGAAGCAGCAAAGAAAGGTGTTTGGATGAAAAACTTCATCTAAGAATTGGATGTGATGCCTAGCATTGTTGAGCCCATTACTATCTTCTGCGATAATAATGGGGCAATAGCGCAATCAAAGGAGCCGAGATCTCATCAAAAATCCAAGCACGTACTCAGACGATACCATTTGATAAGAGATATCATTGGTAGAGGAGACATTAAGATGGAACGTGTCGACTCATAAGATAATACTGCGGACCCTCTAACGAAGTCACTGCCTCAAAAGGCATTCGAGAAACATCTGCTAAAGATGGGACTCAAGAACATAAAAGGTTGGCTTTAGGACAAGTGGGAGATTGATAGAAATAGTGTCCGGCAAGCCAACCGTATGGCTGGCATTTAATGTAATAAATGTAGGAACTATTCAATTTTGATTAATAAATGCACTTTATTATATGATCAACTTTATCTTATGTAATAATTATCTACGCATAAGGATAGAAGTCCTTAGATCACAGGGCTATGGGACAACTCGTTGACTGATCTCAACATATTCAAGAGTCGTAGAATCTAATCGAGATAGGACATCTTTGGATTCGGTTAGACTCTCACTATTTTGTATACTCCGATGAACTGGAGAACGCTGGGGTCCACGAGCGTGACTGGGATAGTCGATACACATAAGTGGGTGACTTGCTGGGATGGTAGGTGTACTGAATACCCCAATTAGGAAATAACTCACCATGGAAGCGGTAGTCGCATATCGGGGTTGAAATTATTCCAATTTACGATAGTATACGAGGAACGATCCCTAAATACTTGAGGTGATAGGGTTTATCTGGTACGAGAACGTCTATACTTAGATGTGAGTCCCAACCGACTGGAGATTAGCAGAAAGTCTATGTGGACTCATGTTGGGTATAGAAGAACTCGTATGCAGGTTCATATCATCAACAAAGGATCTATTGACCCGACTTGATAGGTTGGAAATTTCTTCTATGGATTTCTGTGAGAAATTAATTCTGGTAAAATTTCTTGGCCAAGGTATCTGACGACTTCATGAAAGTAGCTCATAAAGATTGAGTCAAAAAGTATTATTTCAAGACCAGAATGCATAAGGTCAAGACATAAGAAAAGGGAACCGATGAAAAGTCCATACCCTTAAGTCTTGACTGGGAGATTTATCGATAGAGAGATTATGTCGTATATGGAAATTGTAAATGAGCTTAAAAGGTTCACTGAAATAATTCACCAGTGATTGGGCTCTATGGGCTTGTGGCCAGACATCGACCGTAGAGTGTGGGAGAATTCCCAAATTGGCAGGGGTGCTAATTTTGGAATGATCAGTCGACAAAGTGTTCGAATGATTTAGAGTATTTAATGCTCGAATAATTAAATAAATGTTTAATTATAACCCACGGTCAATTATGTGGTGAACATACGGGGGCATACACAATACATATGAAGCGAAAGCGAGGAAAAGGAGAACAACTGGGTCGACCGAATCGACTTGGTCGATTTAGTTGATTGGGTCGACTAGGTCGACTTGGTCAACTGGGTCGACCCAATTGGAGCGAAAGTGATCCAATTGGAATTGGATCAAGATTATAAATTAAATTGGAATTTAATTTGTGAGTTAATTAATTAAGTTGTACTTAATTAATTACAGGAAGTTTTAATTAAATAGACTTAGAGTATAATTTAATTAATTGGACCATTTAATTGGAAATTAAATAAAGCCTAATTAAATTAATTAAAGAGTGGGCCATGAATTAAATGGAAGACTTAGTCTTCTAATTAAAAGGGCCATGGCCCGTGTAGGAGACTTGGAGTCCTAATCCTAGGAAGATTAGGTCAATGAGATACATATAAATAGGAGACTTGATGTCATATCTCACATACACAACTTAAGAGCCAAAACGCCAAGTCAAGAAAAATTCTCCATCCCCTCACCCTAGTGAAATCGGCCGAACACCCTTCTTCCTTTGGAAGAATTTTTCGATTTCGTTTTTGTTCCAATCTTGTTCTCTAACCCTAGATCTTAATATACCCTATGTTCTAGCTGATTAGGATATATTATATTTCGTGATATTGTGGTGTATCAACTCGTAGAGGCGCAACTCGTGGGGCGCTACAACAAGGCTTGGATCGATTCTACCGAGGGAGAAACGCAACGACTTTGCTACCTAATTGGATTTGCAAGTAGACAGGTATAACTTAGATCTACTTATTAATGTGGTTTAAATATATTCATATATATACAACCAGTTTAGTATCCTGGCAAGATTCCGTAAGAGGCCCCTAAAAGTTTTAAATTCCGCTGCCTGTAGGGCTGTTTATATTACCTAATCCCAACAAACAAGGCCTCTTAGGCCAGGGGATTGGATCCTGAGATTTGGCAATGGAGCTTGAGCTGCTGCTGAGGCCATAGGCGAAGTGGAGTTAGATTTAGGTGGTAATAAATTAGTCCTAAGGAACGTTCTTTATGTACCTGGTTTAGTGAAAAACATTATTTCTGTTCTTGTTTTGAATAATGAAGGTTTTAATTTTTTATTAATGAAGGTTCATTTTCGTTATTCAAGAATGATAATTTGTTTTTCACTAGTACATTAAAAGATGGACTATATACCATTGAACCACCTAAGTTAGTTATGCACGTACAACAAAACAAAAGAAAACAAGATAATGAAATATCTGCCAAATTGTGGCACGCTCGACTTGGACATATATCCAAGTCAAGGATTCAAAAGTCGGCATCATCTGGCGCGCTTGAAATCAATCGCATTGATGAAATGCCAACATGTGACCCATGTTTAAAGGGTAAAATGGCTAAGTTGCCATTTAAAGTAAACCCTGAGCGAGCCAAACAAACATTGGACTTAATACATACTGACGTATGTGGACCACTAAGAAAAAGTGCCTGAGGTGGGTATGATTACTTCATCACTTTCACTGACGATTATAGTTGTTATTGATATGTGTTCTTGTTGAAACACAAGTCTGAAGCCTTTGAGCGATTCAAAGAATTCAAGATGGAAGTAGAGAATCAACTTGGTCATATGATAAAGGCTCTTCATTCTGACCGAGGTGGAGAATTTCTTAGTAACGAATTTCCGAATTGTCTTGTAGAGCATGGAATACTATCGCAGTGGACTACTCCTGCAACACCCCAATTAAATGGAGTAGAAAAGAGAAGGAATCGAACCTTGATGGACATGGTTCGATCCTTGATGAGTGCCACTGACCTTCCTCTTTCATCTTGGGGACATGCCTTCCTCACGGCAACGAAGATACTGAATATGGTACGTTCTAAATCCGTAGAAAAGACACCATACGAATTATGGTTTGGATTGGCACCCTCACACGCATTCATTTGCATATGGGGATCTCCCGCTTACGTTAAAAAGCTAGTGGGAGACAAATGGGAAACTAAATCAACATTGTACAAATTCGTGGGAATCCAGAAAACTCGATAGGATACGAATTCTATGATCCTACGAGACAAACTACGTACCTCTGTCTCAAGGAATGCGCACTTCTTGGAGAAGAATTTCTTGTTGGACAAGAAGGAACACAACGTAGAACTGGATTAGGTCACTGAAGCTGAAAAGGCCGAAGAGGTCGATCAAGCAGACCTATCACGACAGGCAGTGGGAGAACAAGAGCATGCAAGTGCACCAGAATGTACAACGATACTTTGTAGGTCAGAAAGATTAGAACCCGAGAGGTACTACGGTCTGCTGCACGAGACTGGATAGTCTCTAACCGACCATGGACTTACGAAGAAGCTATGTTAGTCATTGATTCGGGAAATGGCGCGAAGCCATGGAATCCGAATTGGACTCCATGCACTCAAACATGGTCTATGCCTTGGTAGATCCACTAGTAGGAGTGACTCACGTGGGTTTCAAGTGGATCTATAAGTGAAAGCTTGGAGTGAACGGAGAGGTAATAACCTACAAGGCGCGACTAGTGGCAAAAGGATACGCTCAAAGTCCAGGCATCGACTTTGAGGAAACCTTCTCGCCCGTCGCAATGCCTAAATCCATTCGAATCTTGTCGGCCATAACTGTGTGGTATAACTACGAGATATGGCAGATGGATATGAAATAGCCTTCCTCAGTGGAGACATTGATAAAGAGATCTACATGGAGCGACCAAGAGGATACGCATCCAATGGAGATGAGCACAAGGTGTGCAAACTCCAGAGGTCCATTTACGGACTGAAGCAAGCTTCCCGAAGTTGGAACATCCGTTTCGATGAAACAATCCAAACTTTTGGATTCATCAAAAATGTGTCCGAACCTTGCGTGTACAAGAAGATCAGTGGGAGTACAGTTGGGTTTTTTAGTACTTTACGTTGATCTAGTTATTAATGTCGTTTAAATATATTCGTAAATATACAACCAGTTTAGTATCCTGACAAGATTCCGTAAGAGGCCCTAAAAGTTTTAAATCCTGCTGCCTGTAGGGCTGTTTATCTTACCGAATCCTAACAAACAATGCCACTTAGGCCAGGGGATTGGATCCTGAGATTTGGCAATGGAGCTAGATCTGATGCCGAGGCCATAGGCAAAGTGGAGTTAGATTTAGGTGGTAATAAATTAGTCCTTAGGAACGTTCTTTATGTACCTGGTTTAGTGAAAAATATTATTTCTATTCCTGTTTTGGATAATGAAGGTTTTAATTTTTTATTAATAAAGGTTCCTTTTCGTTATTCATGAATAATAATTTGTTTTTCACTGGTACATTAAAATATGGACTATATACCCTTGAACCACATAAGTTAGTTATGCACGTACAACTAAACAAAAGAAAACAAGATAATGAAATATCTGCCCAATTGTGGCACGCTCGACTTGGACATATATTCAAGTCAAGGATTCAAAAGTTAGCGTCATCTGGCGAGCTTGAAATCAATCGCATTGATGAAATGCCAACATGTGAACCATGTCTAAAGGGCAAAATGGCTAAGTTGCCATTTAAGGGAAACCCTAAGCGAGACAAACAAACATTGGACTTAATACTTACTGACGTATGTGGACCAGTAAGAAAAAGTGCCCAAGGTGGGCATGATTACTTTATCATTTTCACTGACGACTATAGTCGTTATAAATATGTGTTCTTGTTGAAAAAGAAGTTTGAAGCCTTTGAGAGATTCAAAGAATTCAAGATGGAAGTAGATAATCAACTTGGTCATACGATAAAGGCTCTTCGTTCTGACCGAGGTGGAGAATTTCTTAGTAACGAATTTCCGAATTGTCTTGTAGAGCATGGAATACTATCGCAGTGGACTACTCCTGCAACACCCCAATTAAATGGAGTAGAAAAGAGAAGGAATCGAACCTTGATGGACATGGTTCGATCCATGATGAGTGCCACTGACCTTCCTCTTTCATCTTGGGGACATGCCTTCCTCACGGCAACGAAGATACTGAATATGGTACGTTCTAAATCCGTAGAAAAGACACCATACGAATTATGGTTTGGCAAGACACCCTCATACGCATTCATGCGCATATGGGGATCTCCCGCTTACATTAAAAAGCTAGAGGGAGATAAATGGGAAACTAAACCCACCTTGTGCAAATTCGTGGGGAATCCAGAAAACTCGATAGGATACGAGTTCTATGATCCTACGAGACAAACTACGTTTGTCTCAAGGAACGCGCACTTCTTGGAGAAGGATTTCTTGTAGGACAAGAAGGAACACAACGTAGAACTGGATTAGGTCACTGAATCTGAAAAGGCCGAAGAGGTCGATCAAGCAGACCCATCACGACAGGCAGAGGGAGAACAAGAGCATGAAAGTTCACCAGAAAGTACCCCGATACTTCGTTGGTCAGAAAGACAACGTAGAGAACCCGAGAGGTACTACGGTCTGCTGCACGAGACTGGACAGTCTCTAACCGACCCAAGGACTTACTAAGAAGCTATGTTAGACATTGATTCGGGAAAATGGCGCGAAGCCATCAAATCCGAATTAGACTCCATGCACTCAAACATGGTCTATGCCTTGGTAGATCCACCAGTGGGAGTGACTCCCGTGAGTTTCAAGTGGATCTATAAGTGAAAGCTCGGAGTAAACGGAGAGGTAATAACCTACAAGGCGCGACTAGTGCAAAAGGATACGCTCAAAGTCCCGGTATAGACTTTGAGGAAACCTTCTCGCCCGTCGCAATGCCTAAATCCATTCGAATCTTGTTGGCCATAACTGCGTGGTATAACTACGAGATATGGCAGATGGATATGAAATCGCCTTCCTCAATGGAGACATTAATAAAGAGATCTGCATGGAGCGACCAAAAGGAGATGATCACAAGGTCTGCAAACTCCGTAGGTCCATTTATGGACTTAAGCAAGCTTCCCGAAGTTGGAACATCCGTTTCGATGAAACAATCCAAACTTTTGGATTCATCAAAAATGTGTTTGAACCTTGCGTGTACAAGAAGATCAGTGGGAGTACAGTTAGGTTTTTTAGTACTTTACGTTGATCTAGTTATTAATGTCGTTTAAATATATTCGTATATATACAACGAGTTTAGTATCCTAGCAAGATTCCGAAGAGGCCCTAAAAGTTTTAAATTCCGCTGCATGTAGGGCTGTTTATCTTACCAAATCCCAACAAACAAGGCCACTTAGTCCAGGGGATTGGATCCTGAGATTTGGCAATGGAGCTAGATTTGATGCCGAGGCCATAGGCGAAGTGGAGTTAGATTTATGTGGTAACAAATTAGTCCTTAGGAACGTTCTTTATGTACCTGGTTTAGTGAAAAATATTGTTTCTATTCCTGTTTTGGATAATGAAGGTTTTAATTTTTTTTTATAAAGATTCCTTTTCGTTATTCATCAATGATAATTTGTTTTTCACTGGTACATTAAAATATGGACTATTTACCATTGAACCACATAAGTTAGTTATGCACGTACAAGGAAACCCTGAGCGAGCCAAACAAACATTGGACTTAATACATACTGACGTATGTGGACCACTAAGAAAAAGTGCCCGAGGTGGGTATGATTACTTTATCATTTTCACTGACGACTATAGTCGTTACGGATATGTGTTCTTGTTGAAAAACAAGTCTGAAGCCTTTGAGCGATTCAAAGAATTCAAGATGAAAGCAGATAATCAACTTGGTCATACGATAAAGGCTCTTCGTTCTGACTGAGGTGGAGAATTTCTTAGTAACGAATTTTTGAATTGTCTTGTAGAGCATGGAATACTATCTTAGTGGACTCCTCCTGCAACACCGCAATTAAATGGAGTAGCAGAGAGAAGAAATCGAACCTTGATGGACATGGTTCGATCCATGATGAGTGCCACTGACCTTCCTCTTTCATTTTTTGGACATGCCCTCCTCACGGCAACGAAGATACTTAATATGGTACCTTCTAAATCTGTAGAAAAGACACCATACGAATTATGGTTTGGCAAGGCACCCTCATACGCATTCATGCGCCTATGGGGATCTCCCGCTTACGTTAAAACCTAGTGGGAGATAAATTGGAAACTAAATCCACTTTGTGCAAATTCGTGGAGTATCCAAAAAACTCGATAGGAAATGAGTTCTATGATCCTACGAGACAAACTACGTTTGTCTCAAGGAACGCGCACTTCTTGGAGAAGGATTTCTTGTTAGACAAGAAGGAACACAACGTAGAACTGGATGAGGTCACTGAAGCTGAAAAGGCCGAAGAGGTCGATCAAGCAGACCCATCACCACAGGCAGTGGGAGAACATGAGCATGAAAGTGCACCAGAAAGTACACTGATACTTCGTAGGTCAGAAACACAACGTAGAGAACCCGAGAATAGGGGTGAGTATCGGTTCCGAACCGGATCGAACCGAACCGAATTTTGGTTCTAGGCCAGTTCGGTCCTGAAAAACGAGGACCGTTTATCGGACCGAAATATTCGGTTCGGTTTGGTACAAAAACTGACCGGTCCGATTCGGTCCGTTTCAGTCCACTATGTACCGAATTTCCAGCCATTTTCTATTCGTATTGATTTTCCAAAATTACTTACCATCATATAAGGAAAAATTAAGTGGAGATGTAAGAGTTCAGGAAGGGGCGGAGTAAAAGGAACAGTGAGAAATCAATCAATTCAATCAATGGAAATGGAATGAATTATTTTTCTTCAGTGTCAGTGGAGATAGATAAGAGAACTCATATAAGGTTTGTGATTCAGATTGGCCCATTAAACATGCTTCTCCCACAAATCTATATAAGTTTAAACAAAACCCACATGTAGGCACTAGGCAGCGGAGGAATGGGTTGGCACTTGGCAGGTTGCTGTCGGCGGAGGCTGCTGGCAGTGGTTGTTGTCGGCGGGGGACAGATCGGGCTGGAGAAGGAGAAGGTTAAAGAAAATTGGAATGGACAATTTTGATTTGGGAATAAATTGGAATGGGCAATTTTGATTTGGGATAAGTTGAAAGAACTTGTTGGAGAAGGAGAAGGTTGAAGAAAATTGGAATGGGCAATTTTGATTTGGGATAAATTGAAAGAACTGGTTGGTTGGAGAAGGAGAAGGTTGGAATGGGCTGGAGAAGGAGAAGGTTGAACCCTAATGTAAGAAATATATATATATATATATATATATATATATATATATATATATATCGGTTCAACCGGTTCGGGGAACCGATCGGTTTTATCGAAAACCGACCCCTATAAGGGGTCGGTTGTGAGTCAATAACAGGTTACCAAACCGATTTTCCGATTTAGTACTCGGTCCGGACCGAATCGGTCGGTCCGGTTCAGTTCGATCGGTTGATCAAACCGGGTTCAGCCCTACCCGAGAGGTACTACGGTCTGCTGCACGAGACTGGACAGTCTCTAACCAACCCAAGGACTTACGAAGAAGCTATGTTAGACATAAATTTGGGAAAATGGCGCGAAGCCATGGAATCCGAATTGGACTGCATGCACTCAAACAAGGTCTCGGCCTTGGTAGATCCACCAGTGGGAGTGAACGGAGAGGTAATAACCTACAAGGCGCGACTAGTGGCAAAAGGGTACACTCAAAGGTCAGGCATCGACTTTGAGTAAACCTTCTCGCCCGTCGCAATGCCTAAATCCATTTGAATCTTGCTGGCCATAGCTGCGTGGTATAACTACGAGATATGGAAGATGGATGTGAAGACTGCCTTCCTCAATGGGGACATTGATAAGGAGATCTACATGGAGCAACCAAAAGGATACGCATCCAAAGGAAATGAGCACAAGGTGTGCAAAGTCCAGAGGTCCATTTATGGACTGAAGCAAGCTTCCCGATGTTGGAACATCCGTTTCGATGAAACAATCCAAACTTTTTAATTCATAAAAAACGTGTTCGAACCTTGCGTGTACAAGAAGATCAGTGGGAGTACAGTTGAGTTTTTAGTGCTTGATGTTGATGACATTCTTCTCATTGGAAACAATGTAAAGGTGTTATCCGAAACGAAAGCATGGTTGTCTACACAATTCTCAATGAAGGATTGGGGAAAGGCATCGTTTGTACTAGGTATAAGGATCTAAACGAGATAGATCAAAAGGACTGCTGGGCCTCTCCCAATCACAGTACATAGATAAAATACTGAAGAGATTCCGTATGGATGATCTAACGTGGTTTCATAGGAGATCAATAATAGAACGTAAACACAATGAAAGGTGATAAAATGCTAATGATGGGGTCAAATGTATATTATCGATCGTGATTACAATATAATTCGAGGTCCTACTTGGGCATTACTGGATGTTGAGACTAGTGCACACAACGTTATCGAATCCTAAATTCCAAAGAGACTTCGAGCAGTAGCTTCGAGCGGAGTGCACCTGGGGAATCGTGCGTTGTCTTGCGTCATAAATGATTGTGGTATTTATAATTGAGGCGGTGTGCTAGTTGAACCAACCACAGGGGTGTATTCCTCGGCCCATAGGCCTGGGCCTGGGGTCGGCCCAACAGTGGAAACCGAGCATGAACCCGTTGGCCTGTGATCGGAGCGGGTTGTATAGCGTTGGAGGTCGGCCGATATGTCTTCGAGGTCTGATACTGTGACTTCCGATCGTACAAGTCCTTCATAAAATAGAATATCCAAAGTACCCCTCATCAATACTCCCCCACTTCTTGAGCGTAAGTGAAGCTGAAGCTCGGAGAAGTAAATATTGCCATATGACTGGGATGAACCATTACTTACTGTTTTGGATATGTCTCATTAAAAAGCAAGCTCGGAAAAACCCTTTGGGATAAAAACCGAACCAGGGAAAAAGAGTTCATATCTTGGAAACTCTAAAATGATTATCCGTTGTGGTGTAAACTATATGCTTTGTGTTCTTCCTTGTAACGATTGATCTTGTTGAAATTTTTTGAGTAGATACTGCTTTCTGTTTTGAACTCCTTAGTTAATAACTGCCTTGCCTGAACTCATGGTCGATCGGCTTAATGCCTCACTAATACTCCCCTACTTCTTCGAGCGTAAGTGAAGCTGAAGCTCAGAGAAGTAGGTTTATTTTGAAACTGAAAGGATGCGTCTTTTCCATTAGCCATTCTGTAGTCTAAATTCATAGAGTATAGGGGCCAAAAGTGCAATTTCCCAAAAAATTACTGCTTGGAGAGCTTCGCGGTTACTCGGGCTCCGATTTTCAATTTTACTTTTTTAACCCCATATATATATATATATACGTTGACCGTTGAAGATTTATTTACGAAAGATTCTCCAATTCTTGATCGGAGCGTTGTGATCGAATTTCAAAGAAGAGTCCCAAAAATCGATCATTTCCAATAAATCATTTCTTCTTCCAGAGACCGCAAAGGAAAAGCCAAAGTAGGGGAAGGGTCGGATATCGATCCTTTGATGTTTATAGATAAATATAGAGCCTCTAATGATGAGAAGGCCGAAAACTCTGGAGATACTTCAAACTCCGAAACTGAGGAGGGAGAGGTTCGCCAGGGTTCAAGTGATGACGAAGGAGAGACTGAGGAAGAAATTTCCGAGGGCGAAGCGGTCGATGGTGATATTTCACCTCTGTGCGAGAATGAAGCTGAGAAGTACAAGGTAGGTGGGAGAGCAGTTGTTACTATCAAGAAATGGGTAGAAACCACAACCAGTTCTAACCATCATCGAACAGAGCGCAGAGTTGATCAAAACTTTACCTTCTATAATACGGAGGAACATCGGACGAACTTAGAGCTCGAGTTCGGAAAATATATTCCGGAGGGTTATACCATCGTTGTGCCTACTCCCAAGCAACGAGTTACCAATCCACCTAAAGGTTGTCAGGCCTTCTACAGCAGGCAATTCCTCTTCGGGCTGAGCATTCCATTTATTCCATTTCTTCGGGATGTTCTGGTACTGGTTTTCTCACTTGCGCTTGCCCATATATTGCTGAATTTGATTGCGTACATAGTTGCGTTTAGCGTTCTTATGCAGGCTAAGGGGAAGGAGGCGTCCTTCCAGAATTTCTGGCAAGTATTTCAAATGAGCATTTCGACGGCTTCTAATGCCGGCTTTGTCTATTTCTCCCAAAGGTCGAACAGGTCAATATTCTCGAACATGGTTTCGAGTAATACAAAAGGCTGGAAAAGGGAGTTCTTCTTCGTTCACGGTCCCGATACTCCTGCTTCGGACGGTGTCTCCGAGCCGAAAGGACATGTTTGGGACGGGGAATCTGCTTGGATATACGGTAAGCGGTCCCTTAAAGGAAAAATCCCTTTGATCCTATCTTCGAAATTCTTGAAGAGCCTGCAATCCGATCAGTACCAAACGGCGTTATTAACGCAATAGGGGGTCTTAAGGTTGGTTGGGCTCAATACGTGCACTTATCCTGCTCCAGCTATTGAGTTTGGAAATACTCCTGAGATCGAGGGAAATTCTGAGAATGGTCAACCCGCCCAGGCCACTCCTGCGGAGGCTCAAGCCATAGTTGCTCCCCTCTCGTTAGGTAATTAACTTATCTACTTAAGATGATTCCTGATTTGCCTCTGCCATTTCTTATTAGACTCTCTATTACTTGAATTATGCAGTTGAGATTGTGGAACAATTCCGAACCTCGATAGCAGGTTCCAACGTGGCCTCTTCATCGAAAAAGACCCAAGGCCAGCCTCAAAAATAGAAAAAATCGAAGGCGAGTAAGAAAATTGGAATGGCTGGTGCCAGCACTTCTGCAATGGTGGTTCCGCCTCCGGCCTCGAGCGTTCCCAGGGTCGATATTGAGGATATCTTGCAAGCGGATGAAGTTGGCCGCCTGAGGACGATCTTTTCGATCAATACTGCTGATCCTAACGCAGTTGGATACATTTATTATGCCTTCAAGCATATCCAAGCCCAACAACTGATTGAGGAACGGTTGGCTTGGAAAAGGTACAGTGATGCCCCCGAGTCGTCCAGAAAGGTCAAGCCTTTTGGTCAGAATCTAGGCCCCATTCCCCTTCAATGCCGACCCGGAAAAACTGAACCGGACTTAGCGGATTATATCGAAGATCATCTTTGCGGACCGAGGGCGACAGGCTATGCTGAGGATGGGAGCATTCAATCGGATTTTGGCCCCAAGGGAGAACATTCAGTAGATTATAAATCGATCCAGGTACTTCTGGCTGGGCGATTCAAGGATGACAATACTGAGCTGTTCTTCAAGGATGGCTTTCAATGTAACACCCCGTAAATTTATAATATTTTGAAATGAAGTTATTGAATTTTTAATCCGATTTTGTGTGACGCATTTTATTCTAATAAACATAGTATTTCTTTAAACCTAAGCGTACGATTAAATTTTTCGAGCACAAAAATAGAACTTGAAAATGTTTTGAAAGGTGATATAAACTTTGTGGAAGTTTTAGAAAAGTTTATAAAAGTTTTGGGTTTGACCGCGCATTTATTTTTATTTTAGAGCGAAATTGCACTTTCTCAAAACTTGAGGGGGCAAAGTGCAAAATCGCCCCAATCTTTTCAATTCTGCAGCAAAGTAATGATGGTTCCCTTCCTTGAAAATGTAAGAGCTGCCATTTTCTCTCTTGGGTGAAGGAAACTTCACCAAACAAGAAACCTAGCATTGGTGGGAGATGGAAATAATTGTATTTCCCTTTCCTATGTAATATGTATAGAAGATATACATCTATAATCTGAAATTAGGCTTATACATATATATATATAGTCACTCCCTCACACTCTACCATTTTTACCACTAGTAGGTGAATATTCAAGAGAGAACAATATATGAGAGATAAAAGAGAATTAGAAAAGAAAAGGTGAGAGAAGTGAGTGTTTATTTTGGAAGGAAAAAGAACCACCACCACCACCGCCGCCGGACCGCCACCGTGCTGCCGCCACTGCCGGAATCCGCCGCCACCTCTACCACCGGAGTAAAAAGGGCAGTGAGTTTGAAGAAATAAATCAACCTTCAAGTTTAGGTATAAGCTCCTTTAACCCCTTTTTGGTGTTTTTGTTAGTAGTTGTTTTAAGAAATAAGTTTATGTAGAAAATAATACAAATCCTTGTTCATCCCTTTTAAAACTTCTTGAACCCTAGATCTATAGTTTTGATTTTCGGATTTAAGTTTTGAAGTTTTGATTTTCTTATGTGAAAAAGTTTAGTTTTGAGGTTTTATTAAAAATCTAGGTTGAGTTTGAAGCTATTTCTTAAAAATTCTTATTTTATAAAATGTTATGAAAGTTTGGTTTTTATGTTTTAGTTGTGAATGATGATTGAAAAATATTATGAATCTTTTTATAGATCTTGAAATGTTAGTGAAGAATATTGTTGGGTTATGAAAGAATGACTCTTTTATTTTAAGTTTCAAAGAGTTTTGTGGTTAAAAATGAATATTTCAAAATATTGAGGATTTTATTGAAATAAAAAGTTTAAGCTATTCTTCAACACTTAAAGTAGAATTTTGAGAAATTTTTTGTTGAATTTTATTTTGTAAGTTTGATTTGTAAATTAATTCACAAAACTTTTGATTGTTTATTTTATGGGTAGAAAATATAAAAATTACCTAGTAGAAGGGGGAGAGGTGCAATTTCCGGTGAGGTGACAGGAGCCACCCCATCGTAGGCCGGAAGCCGGCCGGCTAACTGCTGCACACAGCAGCAGGCCTTTGGGCCTGTTGTCTTGCAACAGGCCCAGGTCTGTTGCCACCCAGTTGGGACTGTTGCAATGCAACAAGACATCTAGGCCCATTTGGGGTTTGGCCCAAAGACCAGCCCACATAAATAAAAAAAAATATAAATAAAAAAAAATTATTAAATAAAAGTTAAAAAGAGAAAATAAGAAAAACCAATTTGATGGGGGCTATTTCGCACCCTACATACTGTACGATCGACTAAAGAACTTGAGATCGGTTCGACCAAATCAGGCTGTTCAAGATCATCTCATCGACCCGGCCGAATACAACTCTCTTCGATCAAAAGACAATACTCCGGACCCAAGAAGGATATTTGGGCCGAGTCCTATTAGGACTATGTTTCCTTGTAACGCTAGGTTTAGCATGATATAAATACCTAGTTAATCATTGTATTAGACAACTACGAAATCCCTGAACTCTAAAATTACATGATTGAACACTGCTTACAACAGCACAACTCAATAATATTCAATATTATTCAAAGAGCTTTTTTACCTTCATATCGGTGTGTTCTTAGCTTTGCTTTGTGGTTTTTACTTCTTGTTCTTGAATATTGCTTTTCTTTGTAATCGATCCATCCGGAATAAAGTAACAGAGCCCTATAAAATATATATAAATATCGGAAACCCCCCGATATCACAAATTCACTGATATTCAATTAACCCGACGAAATCCGGTTAAATCAGTTGGCGCCCACCGAGGGGCTAGGTTAATTATTCGATTGAGACATGGCTCGCCCAAGGAAAAGCGCTCGTATTGGAGCGAGAAGCAATACAACCACCGGCCATAACACATCGGAAGACATACAGGACAACAACGATAATAACGTTCCCAATACCGACGAGAATGTCCAAAATACACACCCCCGACCGCAGGGACCCCAAAGAGGCCTTCCCGGTGCCATACGGGAAGAACCAGAAGGCCCCGAAATCCCCGTTCCTCTTCCGGGCGCTCAGGAGAAACTGCGACAAATAGCAATGCTCTTCAAATCACTTTCTCCAGAAGAATTACTAGTACTAGATCAAATTCCTCGAAACGCTACGGCTGCCAGGACAACTCCTGCTCCAGGAGTGCCAAGGCCAAACGAACAAACCTCTCAACAAGCTGACAGCCCAGCAAGTGAGCGACGCTCGCTACACAGCCCACAGCAGGGCAATTCTAAACCCTCCGATAACCATCCCCGAAGAAAACCAGGTCGAAGAATACCACAAGCGGGTCGCAGTGGATCGAAGGAACGAACAATAATCCCTATCGAGGATGACATAGATGATGCAATCCCAGATCGACCACGAGCGACTCGATTCTCGGAAAGGGAAATTGAAAGGATGGTGCAGGAGCGACTCGAACAACGCCTACGATCTGTTCAAAACCCATGGGCCCGAACTGCGGAACTCCAGGAAAGCCTTGCGGCTTGCTCTCCTTTCTGCAGGGAAATAAAAGAGGCACAATCCACGGGACAGGTCCCAGGTAGATTACCCCGATATGATGGAACCACCGACCCGGATGATTATATCTTTAGCTTTACGAACATAATGAATTTATATGCCCACTCTGCCGAATTCACCGCCAAGTTAATGGTGACCACATTCGAAGGACTCGCGCTGGATTGGTTTGCCAAACAGCCGGCCAACTCTATATTCAGTTTCCGGGAATTATGCAATAAACTAACGCAGCAGTTTGCCAGTCAGAAAAGACAAAAACTCCCGATGAGCTACCTAGGAACCATACACCAACAAGAGGGAGAGCCCCTAAGAAATTGGTTGGCGAGATTCAACGTGGAATTACTCAAAATCGATTCTCCAAATATCGATTTCATAATTTCTATCCTCTTCGACCTCACTAAAAACAGGCAGTTCGGAAACGCCCTCAGTCGAAAACAACCGAGAACGTTTGCCGACATCATGAGCTTGGCATCAAAGTATATGACCCAAGAAGAGATGAATTCCTTTAAGGATAAAAACAAAAACAAAGCCACAGCTTCAGGCTCCAAACGGCATGACAGGATTCCTGCCCAAAGATCCTTGGATTACGAGCGATCTTCCAGGAGAGGTAACGTTTTCCAGCGATTGGAATACAGCAAAGCCGACCAAGAAAGGCAACCTAATTTCTACCAAAGACCGAGAAACCCTGAACAACCAATCAGAAGCAGGGTGAATCAAGTGGAACACCCAAGGTTAAATGCTCCAATGGAAGAAATATTGGAAGTTCTAGAAAGAAATAACTGGATTCCCGAAGCGAGGAAAATCGCTCAGCCAAGACCAGGGTCTCGAAACTACGATCAATACTGTAAGTACCATAGGGCACACGGACATCGAACGGAAAATTGTTTTCACCTTAAGAGAGAAGTTGAAAAACTGATCGAACAAGGAAAACTAGACGAATACATAGAGCGAGATAATCGCAAAAGGGAAAGAAGTAGAAGCCCTCGGAACGGTAATCAAAGGAGAAGTTCTCATCGAAGGTCACCTGAACATCGACCTACTCAGGAGTTGAATCGCGAACAGATCAATGGGACTATCCATACGATATCCGGGGGGCCCGCGGGTGGAGATAGTCGTAACGCCCGACGAAGGACAGCCCGATCCATAATTGGAAACTCAAAATACCCAAAAGAAATTTGGACCCTGGAAGGCAGGCCATCAAACGATCAGCCGATCAGCTTTAACGAAGGTGAAGTACCTAAAAATATCGTCTGGGACACAAAAGAGGATAACCCCGACTTCCCGATGGTAATCTCGCTAGAAATAGCAAACTACAATGTCAAGAGGATCCTGATCGATAATGGGAGCTCAGCCAATATCATCTCCCGAGAAGTTTTAGCCCAAATGAACTTAGGACAGATAAACCTGCAGAAAGTAGCTACGCCGTTGATAGGATTCGGAGGGTCCGAAATCATCCCCAGCGGAACAATAACCTTAAGCGTATCACTCGGAAAAATACCCCACCGGACAGTGAAGCTAGTAAAATTTCTGGTGGTAGAAACCCCTTTCGCTTATAACGCAATATTGGGACGACCAGGTCTCAACCTTTTTTGAGCCGTTGTCTCTACTTATCATCAGAAGATAAAGTTTCCGACCGATAGAGGCATCGGAGAAATAACAAACGATCATTGCATGGCCTGGGATTGCTACAGCACCTCGTTAACTATGAAAGAACACCCAAAATCGATTACTCCAAGTAAAAGAAAGATCGAAGACGATCTTATTAGAAATAAAATTGAAATCCCGAGTACTGATCGAATGGATAAAAAGGGAAAAGAACTGCTAGATTTATCATTGAAACCTCCAGAACATAAGGATATAATTCTAGTACAAGGGGATTCGTCCAAAACAACAAGAATAGGTACAGAACTGAGCAAAGAAGGGGAAATAATGTTAATCGACTTTCTCAGAGACAATGCCGACGTCTTCGCCTGGAGCGCAAACGACATTGAAGGAATTGATCCTCGAATAATCAAGCATTCCCTAAAAATTGATCCTTTGGCGAAACCCGCCAGACAGAAGAAGAGAAATCATGGGCCGGTAAAAGATAAGATTATCAAAGCCGAGGTAGAAAGACTGCTTGAAGCGAAACAAATCCGAGAAATACATTTCTCGGAATGGCTATGCAATGTTGTTCTAGTGGCAAAAGGGGATAAAAAGGACAACAAATGGAGAATGTGTAATGATTTTACTGATCTTAACAAGTTATGCCCACGCGACCCATATCCCCTCCCAAGGATCGACCTATTGGTCGATTCGACCGCTGGCTTCACGATATTCAGCATGATGGACGCCTTTCAAGGGTTTTATCAAAAATACATGGATGAGCGGGACCAAGAAAAGACTGCATTCGTAACCGAGCAGGGAGTATATTGATTCATAGTAATGCCATTCGGCTTAAGAAATGCCGGAGCTACTTACCAAAGGTTAGTAAACCTAATGTTCAAAGAGTTAATCGGAGAATTAATGGAAGTCTACGTCGACGACATGCTGGTCAAAAGTATGAACGAAGCGGATCACGTAAAACATCTTGGTCGATGTTTTCAGATCTTAAGGAAATATCGTATGAAGTTAAACCCCGCGAAATGCACCTTTGGTGTCAAATCAGGAAAATTCTTGGGATATTTAGTTCACCAACGCGGAATAGAAGCCAACCCAGAAAAAATTCGAGCCATAATTGAAATGAAACCTCCCAAAACCATCTCCCAAGTACAAAGCTTAGTTGGGAAGATCGTAGCATTAAACAGATTCATATCAAAGTCAGCAGACAGAAGCCTTCCCTTTTTCCAAACTCTCCGAAAGGCAAAAAACTTCGTTTGGACCGAAGAATGCGATCACGCCTTCGAGCAACTCAAAGAATATTTGACAACACCACCGATGTTGGCAAAACCAACAGAAGGAGAACCATTGTATATGTACATCTCCATCTCCGACGTAGCTATTAGTTCAGTACTAATTAAAGTCGAAGGCTCAGAACATAAGCCGGTCTATTATCTAAGCAAATTATTGCAGGGGGCGGAGAAGAATTATTTGGAAATTGAAAAATTCACGCTGGCTTTAGTGGTGGCTGCACGAAAACTTCGACCTTACTTTTTAACTTACAAAATAGTGGTTTTGACAAATCAACCGCTAAGACAAGTCTTAGCAAAACCAGAAGCCTCAGGAAGACTAATTAAATGGGCAATCGAACTAGGCCAGTTCGAAATCGATTACAAACCAAGAATCGCAATTAAGGCCCAAGTGTTGGCTGATTTTATATTAGAAACACCGACACGGGCAACTGAATTATCGAGCAGCCTCAACGACGATGTCTTGATCATAGAAGATCAAACTTGGTTAATGCATGTCGACGGTGCTTCATGCCGAGAAGGAGGAGGCACCGGAATCAACTTCACCGGACCAAATAAAGAAGATTTGAATTACGCGATAACGTTGGACTTCGTCGTAACAAACAATGAAGCAGAATATGAAGCATTGATTGCGGGAATGGAAATGGCGATCAAAGCCAACATAAAAAGTCTTAAAGTATTAACTGATTCAGAGTTAGTGCAAAAACAAATTGAAGGCCTATACGAGGCTAAAGAATTCAATATGGTCAAATACCTCGCCAAAGTGAAAACACTAGCTGAGAAATTTGAAAGCTTCAATATTCAGAACATCCCACGTTCGGAAAATAAATGGGCCGATCAGCTATCCAAGTTCACAGGATCCCATGACGGAAAGACCGAACGGGTAATCAACTGGTTGATCTCTAATACGCCGGCAATCGATATCGATGAAACACCGGTAGTCGATATAATGGAAATCGAAGAAGCCGAAGAAAACTGGATGACCCCGATGATAGACTATCTTCGAGAAGGAAAACTACCACCTGACCAAAAGGAAGCTCGGAAAATAAGATATCGAGCTCCAAAGTATACACTTGTAGAAGGAAAACTCTACCGAAGATCAGTATCAGAAATTCTTCTGAAATGTGTCTCTGAATCACAAACCATCGATATACTACGAGAAATACATGAAGGAGATGCAGGAAATCACAGCGGATCAAGGGCATTGGCCTTAAAATGTCTCAGAACAGGTTACTATTGGCCTACCATCAATAAAGATGCCGCTCAGTATGTCCAAGAATGTCATCACTGCCAAGTTCATGCTAATGTATGTCATCAACCAGCAGAAAACATGCACCCAATCCCGGTATGTTGGCCTTTCGATCAATGGGGAATGGACATCGTGGGACCGTTCCCAGCGGCTAGATCTAAGAAATCCTATGTCCTGGTCGCTGTAGAATACTTCAGCAAATGGATAGAATGCATCGCCCTCGCACGAATAACCCAATTCCAAGTTATCAACTTCTTATGGAAATTCATAATTTGTCGATTCGGCATCCCAAGGATCCTTATCTCCGATAATGGAACTCAATTCGCGGGAAAACAGATAATAGAATGGTGCTCAAAACTTGGAATTCAACAAAATTTTACCTCGGTAGGACATCCTAGAGCGAATGGACAAACTGAAGTAGCAAACCGAGAGATAATAAAATCTTTGGAAAAGAGATTAGGAGCTGCCAAAGGAAAATGGCTTGATGAACTCCCAGGAGTACTTTGGGCTAATCGAACCACAGTAAGGAGCTCAACCGGGGAAACCCCATTTAGCTTGGTATATGGGTCGGAAGCTGTTATTCCTGTTGAAACCTTAATCCCAACGCCAAGAATAGAGATGTTCGATGATCAAGAAAATGAAAAGGCAAGAGAAAATGACATCGATTTAACAGAAGCTTTAAGAGATAAAGCTGTTGTACGCCTACAAACCACTAAAGCAAATATGGAGAAAGCATACAATTAAAAAGTACGCATCCGAACCTTCAAAGAAGGAGACTTGGTTTTGAAAAAGGTAGAAGTATCCAAGCATGTGGGAAAGTTACAACAAAATTGGGATGGACCTTACATCGTCATCGGCGTAGGAAAGAAAGGTTCATACAAAATTGCACACTTGGACGGAACAGCCTTACCAAGAACCTGGAATGCGGTCAACCTTAGGAAATACTATGGTAAATAAATTTTAGCAGATTATACTGCATTGTTTTATTTTACTTTATCAAGTTTTAATCCTTGTAACAAAGGCCTTAGCCTACAGCTCAATTATTAAAGATTTTTAGCATTTTCTATACATCGATTATTTCGGTTAACACTCCTTGGAATTACACTATCATATTGATGGAAATTAGAACGAAACGAGTCGAGTATACATTGATCCGCTCAATAAAAACTCCTCGTTCAGTCTCATCGATCTAAAGACTTTTTGGTGACAAACCTAAGTCTAAATTATAATGAGTCGAGTACACATTGATCCGCTCAATACACACTCCTCATTCCCACCATAAAAACGAGTCGAGTATACATTGATCCGCTCAATACACACTCCTCATTCTGACCATAAAAACGAGTCGAGTATACATTGATCCGCTCAATAAAAACTCCTCGCCCATAATTCAACGATCAAAAAGACTTTTGGTGTTAAGAAAACCTAAGTCTAAATTACAGATGAGTTGAGTAAACATCGATCCGCTCGATAAAAACTCCTCGATATATCAAAAAGACTTTCAGGTACTAAAAACCTAAGTCTAAACAAAACGAGTCGAGTAAACATTGATCCGCTCAATAAAAACTCCTCGATATATTTACGACAAAAAGACTTTCAGGTACTAAAAACCTAAGTCTAAACAAAACGAGTCGAGTAAACATTGATCCGCTCAATAAACACTCCTCGATATGTTTACGATGATTAAAAGACTTTTTGGTACTAAAAACCTAAGTCTAAACAAAACGAGTTGGGTAAACATCGATCCGTTCGATAAAAACTCCACGATAAATTTTACAACGATCAGAAAGATTTTAGGTGATAAAAACCTAACTCTAAATTATAACAAGTTGAGTCAACATTGATCCGCTCAATAAACACTCTTCGATCTATTCATAACGATCTAATAGATCTGCTAATACTCCTGAAGTTTTGAAGATGAATTAAGTATGAACCCGTCTGCTCGGAATATGCTACTCATAAATAAATTATGGCAGAATTAACGACAAGGAAGATGCAAGGGATAAAAGTAATATTTTATTCATCAAATCAATTACATACAAAAAATCCTACGTTACAAAGATCTGCTTGCTACTTAAAGATCAATACAATGATTTAAATAAGATGATCCTATAAGATCGACGATCTTCATGACAATGTCCACGGAAACACCAATCTCCTCCCTAGTACCTCGTCGATTATGACTAACCACCTAAGAAGCATGCTGCTCAGGATGGTCGACTTCTTTGGTTCGATGGCCAGGCTCTGAAGATCAAATGTTCACCCAGACGAAATGAGCATTACCAGCCAGATACTCATTCACCCGCAAGAAGATACTGCTTTTACATTATCTATAAAACATTTTACTCTAGAGCAGCATCTCTTCGGGGCCGTCGTGAGACGGTAAGTTTACCAGCCACCCCGGTGGTCTATCACCCCTGAGGTAACATCGAAGAGCGGGGGTGACTGGCAAGTATGAACCCTCCATGTGCAAACGGAAACCACGGACCTCTAATTGATGAAGACAAAAACTAAAGCCTCATGGGACCCCTTAGTACAAGGAAGGGCTGACATGGGACCCGTCAGTACAAGGTAGAAGAACATCAAGCTATTACAATATGAATCACGATAATGTGACTTTTTGAATATTATGGGATCTGAAGGCAGAATAAAATCTAAAGAAGCTGAGATCTCCATTCTCCTTGGGAAATTGCAAACGAAGAATGCAAACCACCACCCTATTTATAGGGATAGACTTAAACAATCCAACGGCTGAAAAAGGAATTTGATCAACGGACACAGATGCGACCCCTTGACTCCCCGTAATAAATGCAAGTAAGTTGGAACGGCACTATCTAATCGCCTCAACTAGTCGATAACAAAAGAGGTCGTAGATCGAAACGGACAAACCTAAAAAAAAAAAAAAAGGGCTTTGGATCAGACATACCGGCACGATCATACTTCATGGTCGATCGCTTGAAAACCTAGAACCCACAAACGAAGTCATACAAGTTTTAAAATCGCACTGAAAAGGACAGTTGCTCGATAAAAGATAAAAGACCAAACCCTTCGCCATACGAGGGACGTCACTGCCTCATACATCATATGGATGACCATCGACAAAGCCATACAGGAACTCCTTTGGAATCCAAGATATCTGACATAGAAATCAGGAGAATAGTCCTCCTTATTCGAAACGGCAAAGACGTCACTGCCTAACATACCAAAGAATTGCTTAAGGAGGTCTGAACAGGGTAGATCTGGCTAAAACCCCTACATTTTCCAATTCCTCCCATATCAAGAAAGTGATATAATGATACACTAGCCAAGGAACATATAGTTCAAAATTAAGGCTGGGAGACATGAAGTTTTGAAAGATACTGAAAGAGGAAATTTGCTTTTAGTTTAATGAAAAGAAAAATGAAGTTCAACAAAAGGGTCAATAGACCCCTTGTATAAGATTTACATCGCAAAAAGACAAATCTACAAGGCATGGATCGAACATCGACCGAGATACCGAGAGTTCTTTAACAACTATTATCGATACGAATGATCTATTGTCTACATCTTGACGTAAAACATGTTGATGGACATAATCCAAGGGATTATACTGGGTTGATCAATAAAAGATTTGATTTGCAGGAGCAAACATTATACAATTCAGTTACTTAAAAAGTAACCAGTGACCGACCAAGATCAAGCTACCTTTTCTATATCCTGAAGTTTTCTCCGCAAAAATCAAATTCAGACAAGTATGCTAATCCATACTGATTATTTCATGATGACTATATTTATGCGTAAAGGCAAAATGTACAACAACAAAGTGTATCGACAGAAGAAAATTGATCAAGGCAAGAATCTGCCTGCCAAAAGGTCATGATTTCCAATTTAGAGCTTCTCCCATTACAAAAAATTTTTAGCCCGAACAAATGCACAAAAGTCGGGCAACCACAAAAAAAAAAAAAAAAAAAAAAAAAAAAAAAGACAGTACAAGGCCTGCCAGGTCGAACAAAGATCACTGAGAAGAACGGTCAGCAGGTCGACTACCAGAAACAGCCCCCCGAGGAGTCAAGTTGCCAGCAAATGCCATCAACTCCTCTTAACGCTTTAGATAACCGGCGTCATATCCTTCCTCATAGGACCGCCGTTGAGACTCCTCTGCAAGGGCAGCAGCCTGAACTAAATCATATTTCTTTTTTTCAAGGACAACTTTATCAGCCTCTAATCTTTGGAGATCATCTCTGGCAAGCTGAAGTTGCAACGTCAGCCCTGCAGCTTTAGCTTTCTCTGACTCCAACTGACGTTGATAAGCACTTCTATTTTTCCACAAATCATCGTTTTGCACACCCAGCTGGAGTGCAAAGTACTTAGCCTGGAAAAAGAAAACAATCCTTATGTAAGAAGGAAGTCAAAAATTAAAACAAATAAAATAATGAAAAGATTTGTCCACCTGTTCACATATCTTCACCAGCGACTGAACAAGGCGTCCGCTGGAGGCACCCTCAAGCTTCTTCAGCTCACCAGGCAAAATAGTGCTTAAACCCAGATCCCAAGACAAAGCATCAGGCTCAACTGAGCCAGGCAATTCACTATTAGAAGGGACACCATCAGAACGTGGAGTCTCTGACAACATAATATCCTTAACTTGCTCAAAGATGCATCGATCATCTAATAGACGAGGAGATTCTCTTTCGTCGGGACTAACGGAGGTCTCCTTGCCCGAAGCAGAAATAACGGTTCGACGACCAGACCTAGAACTGGTCCAACCTCCGGAAGGTCCTCCCGATTCGAAGGAAGTAGTCATCACAGTAGTATCATTAAACAGATAATCAGGACAATCCTGCAAAATTGATTGTGTTGTGGAAGGATTGACAAAAAGGTCATCACCAGCTCGCCCTCCGCTGGCGACTGGGGCAGTAGAAGTAGAAAAAGGAAGGGAACTAACAAAATCCCCTCCATACTCGTAAGAAGAAAAACCTGAAGAAACAGGTATATCGTAAACCTGCTCCACGTTAGACGAATCTCCGAAAGCTATTCGACCAGGAGAAGGCCTATTACCTACCTCTGTGGAAGAAGGGAAGTTTGGTTGAACAAGCGACGAACTAACTCCTGGTAAAGGTTGGGAAGGGACAACGGGATTATCGGTCATCGAATTGCTGATCAAGGACGAACGAGGAGGCTCCATCGAAGGGCCCTCTCTTCGAGATTTTTTAGGTCTATTATCCCAAGCGCCCTCACGCGAAGGTCGCTTCGAAGTATTACCAAAAAGGTTACTCATGATCGGATTATGGAAAAGTACGAATTAATATCGAGAAAGTTTATCGACTGGTTGAAAAAAAAGAGTATTCTATTAAGAGAGGAGTATAGCAGTAAAAAAACAAGTCAAGTTTTTACCTTTCGTATTTATACTACACGAAAGGACGCGACAGACCTAAAGAAAGGGCGCGAAACAGAAAAACTGACCTTGGAGCAAACGCTAGAATTTGAAAAGACACACACATAATGATTACGGCAAATTGAATGACTTGTCTGAATTATTACGGCGAATGTGAAAAGACACGACTGACAGAATACGAAACGTTTAGCGTACAAAGAGATGAAAAGGTCAAATTACAATTAATACCTACGAGTAAATAATTACAATGATTATTTCAAAAAATCACTATTTCAAGAAGCATGTTCGCTATCCGGAATTCTCTGATCACTACCGACGTCCTCAGTCATGCCAATATCGTTTTCCTCTTCTTCTTCATCTTCTGGATCGATAAAAGTATTATCGAGCTCATCGTTGACATCAGAAGGAGGAATCGGCAATGGATTTCCAAATTCTTCGACAAGGTGAGCCAAAGGAAAACCCTGATATACGACATCTGGAATCTCGGAAGAAGAATAAATTTCACCATAGCGATTCAACCGAATGTGCGCCGCCTTAAAATACTCCTTTCGACGGTCGTTGATCATCTCTAAGGCGACCAGCTGATGAATCGCCTTCTTAAAAGTATTCTCAAGAAGAGGACCCACCATCCGATACACCAACGCCGTATGAACAGGAGAATTAAGGAATTCACGAACAACTCTTTCGTCAGGATTCCTACCGTATCGATCCCTAAGTCCACTAAGTGGGACATCCTTTTCGTACTCCTCTAAAGAAGTTTCAAGGCTTGATACTTGAGATTCAAGCTCACTAATTCGAGCCGTGCTCTGTAACTGGAATTCCTCTAACTTTCTAGCCATTTGATTGGCCTGCTCTTGAGCACGAGAAATCTCCATCACCCTGTTTATCATTTCTTGATCTTCAGTCCCGGTAGCACGAGTCTCTACGATGGGAACGGAAGAAGATGTTGAGGGACCAACCTCTGAACCGGAGGATTTATGAAGTAAAGCTTTATACTTCTCTTCCAGGAACCCGCACTGTTGTTTCCAAAGTGCATTTTCATAGGCGTATGACGCAAGGCAAGTTTTAGTCTGGAAAAACAAAGAGAGCAAGAAAAAGAGATGGATTAGTAAATTAAGGAAGACCCTTAAAATTATCTGTTAGTATGATCAAAGGAAAAAGATATCACCTTTTCAGCATAAAGAGAAGCTTGCTGGAATTTCTCCAGAGGATCCTTATGAAGAAGCTTATTCAGATCGCGAGTAAAAACACCAGACAAAAGAACACGGGTTGCCTTATCGACCGCGTTCTCATTATCATCGTGAACAAGAGAATCCTTCTCGGAATAACCAGCGGCCCTCTTTCCCTCTAAATGATCCTCGATCATTTCGACCAGAGTAGATTTTGGATGTTTATCTCCGAGTAAAGAAAGGTCATTACCGGAACGGCCATAGTAGCTCCTTTTCCTATCAACTGGATTATTAGCAGGATGGGGCATCGACCAGGTGCGACATCCTCGAATACCCAAAGATGTTCTAAGCTGAAGAGGAGGATAACCAGATCCCGTACCCTGACGAATAGGGGACTCACGAGAAGAATCTGGAGATTCCTCTCTATTCTCCTCAGATTCATGACCCAACTCCAGCTTCCTTTTTCGTGACGCTCTCTGCTCGATAGGGGCGTTCTCTACGGATTTGGAGGATTTCGACATCACCATTTTTCCCTTCGAAGAATGTCGAGAGTTTTCTACCATATGGGCTGAAAAAGAAACAAATTATAAGTTATTTTTTCCTATAAAAGGTGTCATCACAACTCTAAGCTAAAATAAAGTACTAACCAAGAAGTTCAGATGATGAACTGATAGGGAAGTTATGAACACTTAACCCCGCCTTACGAAGGAAAGCTTCCCCAATCAGAAGAGCACTTTGATATTTGTTTGCACGCATTTCGGGGATCTCAGCGATAAACTGTGCATCGTCAGGAACAAGTTCACCAGTCGGTGAGCGACCTCCAGGAATCCAACTGGAACCATGATCCCATGAAAAAGGCATGGTCGAACCATCCGCCAAACAAAGATTAGACGGAGGACGAACAAAGAAGAAATGAGATTTCGATGAAGGATTACTAGAAACAGGGGCGTCAAAGATTGCTCGACTAGGCCGCTGACTAGCGAAGAAATATCCACGATTTGAAGAACTAGAAATATTGAAGCGGAAAAGTTGCGTAAAATTACGAAAAGAAGGTTTAAACCCCTTTGCGATCATCAAAACGGAAAAACAAACCACAAAAGCAACGGAATTTGGAACCAGCTGTGTCAAGCACACACTGAAAGTTTTCAAAACCTCGAGAAAGAGGGGAGACAAAGGAAGACGAAGTCCGCTATTGAAGTGAGCCGTATAAAAAGCCCGACATCCCTCCGGTGGAGAAGTGACCCTATCAGAAGGGGAAGGAAGAATTATCTCGGAACCTTCCAGAAAATATTTGGTATAATTATTCACAACCTCCGGGAATGTTTCCACCGTATAAGCACAAGCTAAGTCCTCAATTGCTTCAGAAATCTGAGGAACGGTACCTTTGCCCTTTTTGGCTCGGGCAGCTACATCCGCGTCAGAAAGGATTCGTACCTTGAAAGTATCTTCTACAGGGACGACGAAGTCAGATACTGTAGTTTGTTCGCCCAAAAGATTAGAATGCAACTCCTCCTCGTTATCAGGGGCGACGATCTCTCTAGAAGAAGAAGAAGATCTTCTTACAGAAGCCATATATTCTGGTTCGCGGAAGATGAAGGTCGATAAAAGGAAAAATTTTATAAGGAAGTATAAAGGAAAAATGGCGAACTCAAAAGTCACCTATTTATAATAAGATGAGAAAAGACGTTTCGAACTCATCGCAACTAATCATATTCCCGCCAAAAACGGTAGGATATGAAAAGCCTCCGGAATAGACGCGTGGCGATTCATAATCGGACAGAGAAAACGACTATCTATGATATGTAGCACTCTTTTCCTTACTTAAGATTTTTTCCCACAGGGTTTTTTCTTAAGAAAGGTTTTTAACGAGGCTCCATTCATAGAAAACAAACGGTCGTGAAGATTTATCTACTTCTACGAGCTTCTATTATCTATACGCTCGAAGAAGTGAGGGAGTACTGATGGGGGCTATTTCGCACCCTACATACTGTACGATCGACTAAAGAACTTGAGATCGGTTCGACCAAATCAGGCTGTTCAAGATCATCTCATCGACCCGGCCGAATACAGCTCTCTTCGATCAAAAGACAATACTCCGGACCCAAGAAGGATATTTGGGCCGAGTCCTATTAGGACTATGTTTCCTTGTAACGCTAGGTTTAGCATGATATAAATACCTAGTTAATCATTGTATTAGACAACTACGAAATCCCTGAACTCTAAAATTACATGATTGAACACTGCTTACAACAGCACAACTCAATAATATTCAATATTATTCAAAGAGCTTTTTTACCTTCATATCGGTGTGTTCTTAGCTTTGCTTTGTGGTTTTTACTTCTTGTTCTTGAATATTCCTTTTCTTTGTAATCGATCCATCCGGAATAAAGTAACAGAGCCCTATAAAATATATATAAATATCGAAAACCCCCCGATATCACAAATTCACTGATATTCAATTAACCCGACGAAATCCGGTTAAATCACAATTAAACATAAATTTGTTAAGTATCATTTAAAGTAATCTACTTTAAGATAATAAAGTAAATAACTTTTATAAGTAAATATTTTGTCTTAAAGAAAAATTATTGTTTTATTGCTTTTAATATTAAATTTCGAAAATGGTGATTTAATAAAATTAAGTAACAAAAATTTATATTTGTTTTTATTTATGTGGGCTGGCCTTTGGGCCAAACCCCAAACGGGCCTAGATAATTTTTTGAAATTAATAATTTTATTATTGAAAACAATAAATAAATTATGATAACTTTAAATAAGGTAAATGCTTAACATTTTCTGAGATAATAGAAAAAGTAATTTATAATAAAGAGATCAATATGAAAATAATAAGTTTGTAATTATTTTCAAGTTAAAAAAAACATTTAGAAAACAAAATTTAACAATTATTTTCTGAAAAATAAATAATAAACCCATTTTTTCGAATAATAAAATATTTAATAAATATGCTCCAAAAATAAATATTTTACTTATTGAGAAAAAAAAAAGAATGTTAAATTGTTGGTTAATATTGGAGAAGGTTTTGAAGATGACAAAAAGGGTATAATGGTTATAATGGTTAAATTGGAAGTCATCAACTAAGAACTGAAAAGCTTAGTGAAACCTATCTCATGGTCTGGAAGCTATGTGACCGAATCAGCCGAGTGGGATATCAGATCAGTGAAGATCAGATGGGTGCTATCAGCCGAGTCAAGATAGATGTGTTCATTCTTGAATCAGCAGAGTAGCCATCAGCCGAGTGATCATCAATAAAGTGATCATCAGCAGAGTACTCCAATCAGCCGACAGCCGAGTGAAGACGGTCAACAAGCTGTCCAACGGTAACCTGCTGAGTGCATTAAATGCGACTGACAGAAAGTACAGCAGACTGTACTGTAGCAGTTGCAGGGAGCCGTTCCAGAAAATGGGGACCAGAACTCGAGGACTGCAGATTTCTGTCTCATCTTCAACGGGCAGAAATTCAAATTCGAGAGTATAAATAGAAGACTAACTGAAGATCTAAAAAGTGACTTGCACAATTCAAGATCACATCTTAAGAGCAAGATCCATCAGTTGAGTCGTCTGATCACAAGCCTAGTCATCTGTTGACGAAGCTTTTCATTGAAGAACAGAGAACTCGCGTTGTCTGTCTGAGTGACTTTCAACTGAGAAAAGAAAGGAGTGTATATCCATCTGTGTGAAGTGATATAGCTTCTTAGTGTAGGTTTTCTTTGTGAGCTCCTATACTGAAAATAGCGTGAGGAGTGTAGATCCATCTGTGTGAGTGATCTAGCTTCGGAGAGTAGGATTTCTGTGTGATTTCTTACTGCGCACTTGTGGCCATTTCATTTGTTGTTTGGCGCAAGCATTGTATACTGATTACTTTGTGTTTTCTAGTATAACCCAAGATCTGTGTGACTTGGAAGAGTGGACTAAAGGATCTTTATCCATATAACCACTATAAAAATTATGTGTGTTTGATTCATTGCTTCTTTGCCTTGCTTATTTTCAAAAGAACTCAAACATACGAACTAAACCAAAAGATTTTAAAAGGAGTTGTGAAAACTGGGGATAAAATCTTTTGAGTGAGAAAACTTAATGAGGAACAGATTGGTTGAGAAAAACACTTGATAAATCCGCTGCCAACTAGTTTCTAAAACTCTGATATTTTATCTGAATCAGATTAGTGAAATAAGATGAGTGGTCAACTCTGCTGTTCAAAGCTTTGTGCACGATCAGCTTAGTAAACTCACAAATCAGATCAGCTGAGTCTGCTGACAGAAAAAGTTAGAGAAAAAGTCTTAAAAGTTTTTCAGAGATCTATTCACCCCCCCCCCCCTCTAGATCTCATAGACCACTTTTGGGACCAACAAGTGGTATCAGAGCAGGTTGGTTCATCTGATCCTCTGCCTGATCAAACGAACTTGATCCAAGGTGTGTTTTTAAAATTTTTCAAAAAGAGAGCATATTTTGAAAATCAAAAACTTTTTGAAAAATGGATTTCATAAGCCATGTTCCTCACATTGGCCTTATGAACTTTGAAAGCTGGAAAATCAGAATGGAAATCCTTCTTGCCGCTTACGACGACAACATGCTTACTTGTTTTACAAAAGGACCATTCAGATTTAAGAAAACTGTGAAGGTTGCTGGCCAACCAGATCAGATAGTTGACAAAGAGCTGGATGAGCTGACTCCCAAAGAAGTCAAGTTAGTAAATCTTGATAAAAAGGCTAAGCTCATTATGTTCAAAGCTGTAGACGAAGAAAGATTCCAGAAGATCAAGCATTTCAAAACTGCCAAAGAGATGTGGGATAAAGTCTGCGAGCTAAGCGAAGGAAACGACGCTATCAAAGAACACAAGCTCAGTGTGGCTCTTGAGGAGTTTGAAAATTTCAAGATGAAGTCTGGTGAAACGATTGATCAGATGGATACCAGATTTACCAAAGCTCTGAATGAAGTTCTAAGGTTTGGTAAAGAATTTTCAAACAAGGAGATCACCGCAAAGGTTCTCAAGGCCTTGCCACCTAAATTCAACATGAAGGTGACAGCCATGGAAGAATCAAGGGATTTAGGGAAGATTTCTCTTTCCGAACTGTTCTCATCCCTCAAAGCGTTTGAGTATCAAATGCCAAGAATGGGATTAGAAGTGTCAACCAGTTCAGACCCTAATGCTGCTGCTCTAATGACGTCAGACAAGTCAAGAAAATCAGCAGACAAGTCAAAACAGAAGACTCTGCTGAGTTCAGAAAAAGTCTACACTGCTGATGACGTTACCCTGCTGTTGAATGATTTCAAGAAGTTCTACAAGAAGAAAATGAAATTAAAATATAAAAATGCTACCTCATCTTCTTCTGATCATTTTCAGGAAAACAGGGATTCCTCCAAAGCAAAACTTAGAGACTACAATGAAGAGGAGTATGGACTCTTGATCAAAGATCATTCTCACTCATCATCTGGAAAGTTTGCTGAAAAGGAAAAGAGTGCCAACGAGGAGTGTAAGCTTAGAAAGAGCAAATCAAAGTTAGCTGATGCAGCAAAGCTAATAAACTCCGGCATATCTTATTCAGACAACCAGTCGTCTGATAAAGAATTTGAAGAAGTACCTGAAACTCTATGCTTAACTGTCATAGAATCTGATGATTCTGAAACTGAGGTAACTTCTACTATTAATTAAATGCACTATTTGAATGGTTGAATAAATGCTATATTACAAATTCAAATATCGTTTGTGCATTTGCCAAGCTTAATGAAGAGATGACTCTGCTAAAAAGAGCAAAACAGATCACTGAAACTTCAGGTTGAAAAACCTCAAGAATCAGCTGACTATCAAAAAGCTTGAGCATGAGAATGAAACTCTAAAAGCTGAGTATGCAGTTTGTTTTGAAGATAAATGACTTTAAAAGAAAAACTTGCATCATTCTCTAAACAAAAAGAAATCAGAGGCTTGAAAGAAGAAGTCTACTGATGCTCAACAGGTTAGAACACCTAGTAAGCTACCTAAGACGAATCAGACTACTAAAACCCATCAGCCTAACAGGCTGCTGATAGGAGTAAAATTTAAATGTCAAGTCTGCTAAATCAAAGGTGAGTTATTAAATAACTCGGGTAAGAAATTGAGGCATAAATGAATTATCTGGCAAGAATTTGAATCACATTATGATAATTGTTATTATGACATGTACTACACTTATTCATATTATCATATTGATCATGTTCACTGTGCTGATTGCCATCCTCATTTCAATATGCATGTTTATCACAAACTTCATGCATCTTACCTTGCTTATGAGCATTGTTTTAATCATGACTAGTAAAGTGGTATCATAATGACAAGTGGTATCATCATGATAAAACATAAGTCACTAGATCATCACATGTCAAAGGTTTTACTAACCCCGCTGGACCCAATAAATAAGGGGTACCAAAATTAGTCATCTGTTTTACAGGTGAAGTACATGTGAGATGACAAAGATGAGTTGACTGCCTTGAAAATTTCACCAAGTTCAACAAGTGGTCTCACCAGCGAGCATGTACCAACAAGTGTGTTATCAAATAAGTGGTATCAACAAAGTGGTATAATTAAAGTGGTAGACTCTACATTTGAAAATTTCAAGGAACGCAAGAGTGTTGAAAAGTTGAAGATTATCAAAGAATAACAAGTGGTATTAAAGACCAACAACTGATCGCAACAAACAGTATCACCAACAAGTGTGGTATCAGTCAACCATGTGACGAAGAAAGTGGTTTGTTGATTTTGGATTCATAAGTTGAGGGGGAACTTATCAGAAGACAAACCCAGAACAGCTTACTGAAATTCAACGGCTGAGTGTCTTGAAGAGAAACTCTCATCAGACTACTTGACCACGGATTCTTGAACTTAGGGGGAACGTGTACGACTAGCGGTACTCCTAAATAAAGATGAAGTTTTCAATATGTCAAAATGAAGCTATCAGAAGACTGCTTCTTATCAGTCGATTGGAACTCAACAGCCAAGTGTTATTCAAGAATGTACTACATCAAGTGGTATCAGCAAGAGTTATCACATCAACAAGTGGTATCAGCTGACTAATCTGATTTACATTTATACAAGTAGTATCAGACTACAAGTAGCATCAGACTACAAGTGGAATCAGACCACAAATACCAACAAGTGGTATCAATTCTTGAAGTTAAGGGAAATTTTCTAAGCTGGAGTGATAAACAGCAACGAAGACTACCTAAATCAGCCTAGTACTCACCTAATTGTCTTCAGCATACTAAGTTTGCAATCCTATAAAGAGAAAAAGGGGAAGAAGAGATGCAACTCAAGTATCATTGTTGATGACAAAAAGGGGGAAGATAAAGGATGCAACTAAGAACCCTTTAAACAGAAGAACAGAAAAGGGAAAAGAACCAAATATGGTATTTTTTTTTGAAAGTTGTATCAGATCAATAAATTTCCATCTCAAGGTATGAAGACCAAATCTGAAGACTTAGAAGACGTTCTTAGTTGAAGGTTTTGTCATCATCAAAAAGGGGGAAATTGTTGGTTAATATTGGAGAAGGTTTTGAAGATGACAAAAAGGGTATAATGGTCATAATGGTTAAATTGGAAGTCATCAACTAAGAACTGAAAAGCTTAGTGAAACCTATCTCATGGTCTGGAAGCTATGTGACCGAATCAGCCGAGTGGGATATCAGATCAGTGAAGATCAGATGGGTGCTATCAGCCGAGTCAAGATAGATGTGTTCATTCTTGAATCAGCAGAGTAGCCATCAGCCGAGTGATCATCAATAAAGTGATCATCAGCAGAGTACTCCCATCAGCCGACAGCCGAGTGAAGACGGTCAGCAAGCTGTCCAACGGTAACCTGCTGAGTGCATTAAATGCGACTGACAGAAAGTACAGCAGACTGTAATGTAGCAGTTGCAGGGAGCCGTTCCAGAAAATGGGGACCAGAACTCGAGGACTGCAGATTTCTGTCTCATCTTCAACGGGCAGAAATTCAAATTCGAGAGTATAAATAGAAGACTAACTGAAGATCTAAAAAGTGACTTGCACAATTCAAGATCACATCTTAAGAGCAAGATCCATCAGTTGAGTCGTCTGATCACAAGCCCAGTCATCTGTTGACGAAGCTTTTCGTTGAAGAACAGAGAACTCGCGTTGTCTGTCTGAGTGACTTTCAACTGAGAAAAGAAAGGAGTGTATATCCATCTGTGTGAAGTGATATAGCTTCTTAGTGTAGGTTTTCTTTGTGAGCTCCTATACTGAAAATAGCGTGAGGAGTGTAGATCCATCTGTGTGAGTGATCTAGCTTCGGAGAGTAGGATTTCTGTGTGATTTCTTACTGCGCACTTGTGGCCATTTCATTTGTTGTTTGGCGCAAGCATTGTATATTGATTACTTTGTGTTTTCTAGTATAACCCAAGATCTGTGTGACTTGGAAGAGTGGACTAAATGATCTTTATCCATATAACCACTATAAAAATTATGTGTGTTTGATTCATTGCTTCTTTACCTTGCTTATTTTCAAAAGAACTCAAACATACGAACTAAACCAAAAGATTTTAAAAGGAGTTGTGAAAACTGGGGATAAAATCTTTTGAGTGAGAAAACTTAATGAGGAACAGATTGGTTGAGAAAAACACTTGATAAATCCGCTGCCAACTAGTTTCTAAAACTCTGATATTTTATCTGAATCAGATTAGTGAAATAAGATGAGTGGTCAACTCTGCTGTTCAAAGCTTTGTGCACGATCAGCTTAGTAAACTCACAAATCAGATCAGCTGAGTCTGCTGACAGAAAAAGTTAGAGAAAAAGTCTTAAAAGTTTTTCAGAGATCTATTCACCCCCCCCCCCCTCTAGATCTCATTGACCACTTTTGGGACCAACATAAATAAAATATAAGAATTTTCCGAATAAGAATCTAATTAATTTTGCAAAAAGAAAATAAGGTTAAATAATAATTAATTATTTTCCGAATAAGATCATGATTAAATAATATATTTGAAAAGATAATAATTCAAGGTTACATTAATTCTTAATTAAATAAAATAAAAAAATTTGAATAATATTTCTTCGCAAAATAAATAATTTAAAAATAAAATAAAATATTTTGATTAAATAATTTTCTGAATTTAATAATTCAAAAATAAATTTTTTATATTTAAAAAATAATTTTAATTAATCTTGAATATTAATTTCCATAAAGAAAATTAGTAAATAATTTGATTAATATTTTCTGGAAATAAATAATTTCAAAAATAAATTAAAATAATTTTGGATAATTATTTTTTCTGAATTAACTGATATCAAAAATAAATTATAATTATTTCGAATAATAATTTTTTTGAATTCTAATAAGTCAGAAAATAAAGATAAAAATGTTTTACAAGAAAATAATACATGATCAAGGAGAAGGAATTAAATTATTTATCCAAATAAAAAGGATAAACAATAATCAATTATTTTTCAAATAAAATTTGATAAAGAAATTAATATTTTGAAAAGATAATATAAATAAAGTTTAATTTTCGATATAAAATGTTTCTAATAAAATTAAAATTACAAATTTGAAAATAAGTTATTGTTTGAATACTTTAGAAACATAAAGTTATTTGAAGGTAATAACTTAACTTTAAATTTTTAATTAAATATTATAAAGCTCTATTAGAACAGTTTTGTTCTAGTTTAACTTTCGCGTGGTTATGTTTACCACGCTTTACGAACAAACCATAGAACCTTTAGATCGGACGTAAATGTCCAAGTTTTGATCGTGATTCGTTATTGAACAACCACGATTCAATTGTTTGCTCGACTAAAGCAATAATCTAGAATCATTGTGGAGTAATTAGATTCGAAGATCATTATATAAACGTGTACAGGAACCGAAGATGCTACTTTTCAGCATTTCTTCGAGAATCGTAAGCTACACTGGTGAGTGTTGTGTGTTACTTGTGTGTCAGTCCGAATGTGCTAGTGGGTCGAGTCATAACTGTAACTTAGTCCCTAAACGAACGAGCATGCGACGTATGATACAATGAAAAACTCGACTGTTAGGACAAACTATACATACCTTGAATTATTATGATAATGCCTATCTGCTTACGAGTCATTGATATCATATATTGAACCATTTTAATAATTGTTATTGAGTTGGTTGCTGATTTCATGTTACTCGATTGTTATTATACTGTATTGTTACTGTACTGTATTGTTTATTATTATTATGTGGGCACTATTTTAGTGTGCGGAATCGTGGATAACCCGGAAGGTTAGGGCCGGAGGGTTACCTCGATCCACCGTAGACCCGCTTCACGAGCCAAGTGTGGAGGTTACACTTGGGGAGTGAATGTCAAACTCCTGGTATGAGACGTCTATGCGCACAGTTAGTAAGGTAGCTCCTTACTTGGAGTGTTCGGTGGGGGCGTCATAATATGGACTGGAGGGTAAGAGGAGGACAACATCAGCAACTGTTGGTTACATGTTTAATGTGCTTAAATTGTTATCGCGTGTTTTTTTTTATATAATGTTATATATGTTCATGTACAATATGTTGCATCCATGCATCACACGCACATGTGCACTACAGCCTCACTAAGTTGGACAATTAACTTACGCATTCGTGTTTACTCCTTTTTCAGATACAGGTATCCTATGGTCTGATGTCTAGCGTTGGTGTTGTCCGTCTCCGGGATCCTGTCTGTCGATCGTTAAGGGTCATCCTCGTTGCTATCTTTTGCTTTTATTATGTTGTTACGTTTTGTGTCGTTTATGTATCTGGCATGATTAGTACTTAAGAGTGTTTATTTAGGAAACTTGTTATCACGTGATTTGCGCTTGTTTTGAATATTGTGCCCGCTCCTGCACATAGCAGTGTTTCGGGTTTTTATGCTCTCGTGTTTGAACTATGATTCGAATTTGGGGTGGGCACGGGGCGGGTTTGGGACGGGTTCGGTGCTAGATATATGGGTATAGTAAATTTCGGGATTGACAATTTTCATCCCAAACCCGCCCCGTAATAATTCGGGTACCCGGAAGCGGGTACCCGAATTATTGCGGGACGGGACGGGACGGGATTACGGGTCCCATATTATTTTTATTCATCAATTCTTCATCCACCTCACAAAATAATATTACAATATTACGTAATTATATTTCGTCATTTCCCTTTTGCTAAATCGTATCACTTTTAGCTCATTATTACATAAATATATCATCAATTTATCATATCGACAATTTTAAATATATCCAAACACGATCAAAAAGTGAAATCATATAATGAGCATATGATAAAATACGATCCACATCGAGTCTCAATAAGAAAAATTCAATCCAAATACTATCTATAATTGATACCAAAATAATTTATCTAAGCCTACACTTAAATTACGCAAAAGTTATAATTTTTTAAAACAACTAAAAGTCTAAAATCATATAATGACCCATAATATTGATTACTAATAACTAATGTAAGATTTAAAAGGAATACTAGGGTAAAGTAAAAATGTTCATTTATTAGATAATGTTAATTAATTTTGTAAGTAAAAAGTGTATAAATTATATCATAATAATATTATATAGGCGGGTTCGGGTATTCGGGGTTGGAGAGACCAATCCCAAACCCGTCCCATATTCCCGTAATAAAATACGGGTATTCAAGTTCGGGTACCCAAACCCAAAAAAAACTCGTTCTGTTGGTATTTTTAAAACGGGACGGGTCGGGTTTGGGTTACCCGAACCCAACACCCACCCCTAATTCGAATTATTGTGAATTAATGTAATGTGTTGTTGTTTAAAAAAAAAAGTTTACTCTAATTTTGGTTATGATTCACTGAATACGGACCCGGACTCGGAGGTGGGTCCATGTAGAACCCGACCCGGAGGCTCGGGCCGTCACATTCAAGTCTTGGGTGATTTTTCCCAAGCGTATCAAAAGGTAAAAACTTAACTTCGCTGCGTATTTTCCGATCTTAGTATATGTGAAACTTACGAAAATACTTTGTTATCCTCGTAGGCCGGAGATCTATTCGTTCATCAATCCCATCGGCTTGCCATCTTGGAGGAGGAGTCTGACCAAACTCATCGGGCCCTCAAACGCATTCTGAGAGAAGATGCAATAACGGCGGCTCAGCGGACTGAGACTTTGGCCAAGCTGTCCGAGGTGGAGAAAGAGCTTACTGAGACCAAAAGGGAGCTTGAAGAAGCTAAGGCTGGTAAATTCACAATTGTGGTCGAGGAGGATCTAGTTGGAGTGGTCGGAGAGAAGAGTGCTCTCGAGCTCAAGGTCGAGCGCTTAAAAGCTGAGCTGGCACAGGTGAAGGCGGATTCCGAACGCTCATACGCTCAGGGTCGAGAAGAGGCCAGACTTCCAGCAATAAGGGAGTTTTTGGAGTCTCCTTTTCTCGATGCTCTTGTTCGATTGCGATCTGGTCCGATCAACCAATCCCTCTTATATAAAGGTGTTCAGCAGTTGGTCATAGCTGGGAAGATTCCGGGCCAACTCTCGGAATATCTTCCTTATATGAATCCCTATAAGAACATCCTTGGAGAGGATTACAAGGCTTCATCTCTTCCTGTTGGGTTGCCTCGATTGTCGGAACTAAAGTGCGAAAATTTAAAATTTTTCGAAGCACCCAAGGTCCCATATATTAGATCTCCATATTATGTATACGAAAGCTTGAAACAAAACACACAATGTATTAAAACAAGGGGGTTTCGATTTTTACCTCACCACAGGCTAGGTGGTGGCAACCTCCAACTCTGATTCTGATTCTGGTTCACGGGAGTGATCCAAATGTCTCACCTCCAGAGTTTAGTCCAAACCAACTGGATTCTGGCAACACCTCCTAGTCTTAGGCTAAGAACTAGATCTAAGAGGTTTGTTAATGTAGGACTGTGCAGATCTACTTGGCAGGGCAAAATCCAGCACGGAGGAACGAGGGAGAACTCACGGCGGCACTATAGCAGCTCACGGCTAGCAGGAGGCGGCGGCTATTGGTGGCGGCGCAGGGTTTGGGGCGGCGGCTACTAGGGCAGAGAAGACTTAGGGTTTTGTGCTAGGGTGTTAGCTTTTTGAGCTCATGCAGAACCATATTTATAAGTCTCTTCTTGACCTAGGTTTGCAAGACTTCTTATGGGCTTTTAATTAAAGGCCCATGTCTTGCAAGCCTTCTTTTAATTAACAACATTAATTAAATACCCAGTCCATATTAATTAATAAATTAATATTTTCTTTAATTAATTAATTAGCAATTCAACTAATTATATTAATTAATTAAATGAACCAATTAATTAATCTCCCACTTGAATTAACACTTTAATTTATTTAATTGATTTAATTACCTTTAAATCAATTAATTCCTTTTACATCCTTTTATAACAGTCACCGTCCAATTGTATTGTGTGTGACCCTCTGGGTTCACCATCAATTGGCAGCAGGCCCACGAATTCCTCGTGATTTAATTTATGAACAATAAATTGCTCCAGTCAATTGAACAACCTTTAATTGACCACTCCTAGAATTAAATCCTCTATTAATTCAGGAGTACCCACACTTCATGGTCGATGTCTAGCCACAAGCCCTTGAAGCCCAACTTTAGGTGAATTTATATTTGTGAACCTCGTCTCTCTTATAATTGCCATGTATCGACTAATATTCTCGATCAAGACTTAGGGTGTGTGAATTGATCGGCACCTCTAAATTTGTCTCGATAACTATACTTTCTAATTCGGGATAATATTCCAGTGTGACTGCTAAATTTGGAAACCCCTCCAAATCCGTCACCGACTGCGGCCAGATTCCTCGGATATATATTATCTAAGAATTGTATAGGGAATTCTCTCATCCATAACGATGAGTCGGTAGATTCCATATTGGTACTAACCACTCGCGTACATAACTATACGCACCCAACCTAGGCATGTTATGATCAGGCTAAGTGATCTATACGTAGATCTAAGTACGCACATTCATGCACCGAATTCGCCCTAGCACCTCAAGTCAAAGGACTAAATAGTACACTATTATCAGCCTTGAGAAACATCCCATCACCGATATGTATCATGCGCTTCCACAATGGGTTTCTCTATTCGGGTCGTTCGATGTGTTCAATCCTCCATTGAACCACCTACTTATATGCACTGGCCTCAAATGCATTGCTCATGAAACGCTACAAATTCACTCCGTGTGAATCATGCATACTCGTACAAGTCTTGGCGATTCCTACGATACCCCGTCTCGTTCGGAATCTATGACTTGGAACAGTTTTAAGATTACGACCTTAGAGACTGTTTCATGATTGCACTCAGTACTGAAGTGAAACGTTCCATAGTCAAATGTAATATAAGGATTTCATCCAATCGCTTAAATATATTCGCGAGAGATGAATTTGGCCATTGTTTATCCTTATACATATATAAATAAACGTGGGTATTATTACATTTATACTAAAGAAAGATAATGATAGTTCCAGTACAAGCTAAATATATTGGCTTGCAGGGCACTATCCCATCACTTCCAGCAGACCTTGGAGATGTACAAGGCCATGAATTCACTCCCCTTCTTGATGAGTTTGGGTTCCCTATGCCGAAACCAGATATGCTCGAAGCTTCCAGTTTTCCACAGTCGGGGAATGAGGTCAAAGGAGATGCAGAAGTTGATATTGAAGGTGACTCCGATGCTCATGAAGATCATCCTACCCCTCCTTCTGCTGAAGTTGATGGTAATGCTGATGAAGAGAGCAGTGAAGAGAGTGATAGCTCGGGTAGTGAAGACGACGACTCGGATGATAGCGATACCGATGAGGACGAAGAAAAAGAAGATGAAGGAGAAAACCCTTGATAATTAGTCAAGTCCTTGTAATAGATTTATTTTGACATGGTTTCCTTCTGTGTATGTAACCAAGATTTTTTTCCTGACTTTGTACGTATGAAGTAATTTTGCTATTTAACGATCAGAAATGTCTAATTATATCTTATATATACATGCTCGAATTTTCTCGGGAGTTGCGACTATTCAATTCTAGTAAGGTGACGTGTTGCTTCTGCTATAAATATAGGGGCCATTTCAAATCATTTTGCTATCATATCAGTTTATTGCGATCGAAGCTCGTAGATTAGTAAATAAAATTCGAGCCGAATCACCCCCTTAATTTGAAGACATGGACAAAATATTAGGTTCCTCGATCGACCCTTCATCGCTCCTAGGCGGTGTCAAAAACAAGGGTCCCTCGAAGGAGGCCTAACCGAGCAAAGAAAAGAAATCTACGAAAAGTTCGCCCAAGTCTTCAGCACTCTCCCCAAAAACTTCTAAAGGTGGGGAAAGTAAGAAAGAGAAACACACTTCTTCGAAGTCAGGCAGAACTATTTCCAACAAATTCATAATATCGAAAGAAGAACCCGAGACTGAACCCGAAGGCTCTCCTGTCAAACCCTTAGACAACTCCAAGCGGGCTTTTCTTGGGCAGAAGACGTCTGAGTCTTCGAACAAAACACCTTTGTCTGAAGGGATCACTCCGACCGAGACCCTTCAGAAACTTGTGGATGAGAATAAGCTGCTGACTGGTGCCCCAATGATCAATCCCGAGAGCGGAGGGCCGAGCAAGAAGGAAAAAATGACTGCTGCTGAGAAAGGCATACCCGAGCCTAAAATTCCTTCGACCCAAGGTGCAACTGAATCCTCTAAGTTCGAAAAACCATCCGATTAGCCCCTTTCTTCTTCGATTCCGGAGAATATCTCTTCTGCTCCTAGAAGTTCTAAAGACAAGCCCCGTTCTGAAGGGACGCTAAAAAATGTCATTCTGAGCCTTCTGCAGGCTCACATCTCAGTTTCTGATACATGCCCCCTCTAAGGGGAAAAATCCTTTGCAAATGTTTCAACTGGAATCAAGCTTCCTTACGTAGGTTTTAAAAAAAATGTTACTAGAAAAATGTGTTGCTACTGCTAGTTCTCTTCCTTCTTTTTTTATTTTTTTTATTTCACATATATGTCAGTACCGTCATCTTTTGTCTTCCTTGTTAATAGGCTGAGAAAGAGTTCCTCGAACTCAAACTGCTGGCTGAGCAAGAGGCCGAATTCCGAGTTGGAGAATGCCCTGGAGGCCACCAAGGTGCTCGAGGAGAAGATAGCTTTGGAGAAAGAGAAAGCCGCCAAGGATAAGGGTGAAGAAATCCATCAGCAGCTGGGAAAGGAGCTCGAGGATCTTAAACGACTTTACGAGCAAGAGAAGAAGGATTCGGAGCGCCGTGAGAATGATGCTTATAATCAGGGTTATGATGTCCGCAGTGATGAAGTTCGGAAGATTTTTTCCGATAATAAACTTCTCTAAGCTTGTAGTCGTTTCCCGGCAAGTTGTAATTGATAATAGTTGAAGTGTCCCATCAGTCTGCCTGTAATATTTCTAAATAATTTACTTTGTCGTTTCTTGAAGAATTCATGTACTTTGAATTTGTGATCGGCCTTCGCGCCATTTTATTGAATCTATTGTTTTTCGATGCTCAACGATATTTCTCTGTTGAATAAGTATTTATTCCCAATAAAGTGTGCGTTTCTCATCGTAGACAATAACATTAACATTGTGAGAACAACTCTGTTGAATGTTTCGTTCCTTTCGTTTTAGTCGAACCAAAATTCCTCAATTGTCAAATTTTGATCATACGAGTGCCAAACCGCCATTTCCGAACCCGTGCGATATCGTGAGTTAAATCGATAATTGTTCTGCAAATAAACTGATAATTCTTTGATTTCCTCCACCAGACAATCCAATCATCGGGAAATGGAACAGTCGCTGAATCTCGTTCGTTCATCTTAACGAATCGCAGCCGTTGGATCGAGTCCAACTGTTACTATAAAAGGGGTCTCCCTTGACATTCATAATTTTGTCCATTTTTCAATTTTATTCATTATTTTTGCTCCGACAATGGTGATCGAGAACCTTTCCCTTTCGACCCAACTTTTTGAATTTAGACTTCGAACCCTTTTTTATAAAAGTATGGGCGACCTTAACTCGCTTAGAATATCTGCAGACAAAATTATTTCCGATATGGAAAGCCAATAAACCAAATCCAGAAAACTAATAAGCTACCGATCCTTGTCTGGGGTCAGTCAGTCAAGGAAAATATCTTGGTATTGCTAACTACCCGGGATTCGGAGATCTGCTCGACCCGCAAAAGTGTTGGTGGAGTACAAGCATCAAGTTCTCCAAGGATGGTCGCTAGCATTGTCGTTCCTCTGGCATTGTTCTCCATTTGGGGGACCTATTGCCACAATGCATTTTCGAAGGTATAATATGGGCGGCGTCAGAGGACGAGGTCAGCAATAAATATTTCATGCTGCACCTAGAAAAAGATGCCTTAGCACGTTCATTTTCGGAAAGTCGTAAATAAGGACAAAAACCTGTGGGTCTAAAGAAGATTCCATGCTCGAGCATGGAAAATATCGACCAACCGGTGGGAGAAGAAGCCGAAAATTTCATAGGATTGTAGAATGTAATAGGATCGGAATGTAATGTAGTAGCTTATAATAGGATCGGAAAGTATCTCTTGTAACTTTATACCTTCTGAAGTCTTGTATCTTAATAGGATCGAGATTGTAAACACTTTCTTGTTCGAAATAAAACATGTAAATTTCTCTGCCTCCGATCGAACTTTAAATGATTAATTGAATGATAGCACTTGAACTGACCTTCTAAGCCAGCAACCAAAAGATAATTCCTTGGAAAATTTTCTGAGTATCAATTAATCGACCATGAGCAATTAATCGAACATGAAAAATCGAAGGAATGCTGTTGAATGAACTTCTTAGTTCGAGCAACTCCGATCGAACGTAACTTGCCAGTAATAATGCTTGCACTCATTTTCTGAACTTGAATCGTTGGTTGAACATAAACAGTTTATCTAACATAAACGATTGAAGGAATAAAATTTCAAAATTAGAACTCGCATGAAGCTGTTATTGATGATACCACGCGATGTCTATTGCTGAAGTTATTCGATCGTAGTATCAAGCTGTTGCCATGAATTCAACTCTCTTTTTTTTTTTATTTATTTATATGTGCACGGTATAACGTGAAGAAATATGTTGCTGGATCGATCCACAATTCGATCGTCCTTCGGAAATTCCGAGCATGATTTGAGGAGATTTTTCTCCTTCCATCCAAACGGTTCCCTATTTCTCGGGAAGCGGAACGGTCGGCGCATTTATCGCTGATATCATAGCCGTTCATCCCGTGTAATCTGATCCATTGGTTTTATCTTTCCTCCACTATAAATAGTTTCAAATTTACCATCACACATTTTTTACCTTCATGCAAATGCCTTGTCCGAACTTTTCCTCTCAAATTCCAAATATTCTGATCAATATGATCCATCCCATTTCCCAAATAAAAGAGTTCGAAATTAGGACTCGCACCCTTTTTTCCGACCTCATTCCTTTTGACGAAACTTCATTCGCTTAGAATATCGACAGACAAGAAACCTAGCGCTTAGAATACCGGCAGACAACCTGCTTTCTTAGATATCCCGCATTTGAGACGGGTTAGAATTTCGGTCTTCTGGCGCTGGATCCGGTCGGATTGTGGGTCGACTTCGATGGAAGCCCTTACAATCTCGAGCATCAGCTTCTTCAAGGTGTTTCTTGAAGAATGGTGCCTTCGAGATTGCTTGGAGTAATCCCGCTGTAGTTGTTTCCCGCTGTCCTGGATCGGATAAGGGTGTGAACAAACCAGCGGGGAAACGGTAGCAAGAGCGCTGGAAAAACCATTTCCGACAGGAGCGCCTGACTTCAAGGTCGGAGATCGATCTGAAGATCTAAGATTGGGCATAACAATCATTGTTGACGGATGGAGATCTTAGATCGGTTAAAAGTCCTGGAGATAGGCCCCGACCCTGCTCTTCGTTGCTCCGAAGCTCGATCGAAGACAGTTTGCCTAGTTCGTAGAATTTGTAGTAGGATAGGAATGAATGTAATTTTCTGTTTGAGCTCGAATTTCCTTATTGTAATCGAGAAAACACTTGTAATTTGTTCGGAAAATACATAAATGAAAAGTGGTTTTGCTTAACTGTTGTTGCATTTCCTTTTTCTTCTTTGCTCGAATAATAATAAAATTTAACTTCGAACTGATTGATCGAATGAATAAATCAAACTCAACTATCATGTAGTTAATCTTAATAAGCAAATCTGAAGTCTTGGTTTGTTGACGTTCGAACATAAATTCCAGAAATGATCCGAGCATCATTTGCTTCTGAAATTAAATATAACTTTAAACTTCTTCGACAATCAATTAAGATTGAATTAATCCAATCATTCATTGGTCGACGAATTTGATCGTCCAAAAATCCCATCAACCATATAGTTGTTTACTTATAATCACGAGATCCTTCGAAATAGTTATCGAGCAAGCGAAATAACTTGAAATCAGATGCATAGACCTGCTGCGTTTCTTCATAACTTATCTTTATAAGTTTATGTCACTTATAACCGGTAAGCGTCATGATCGGAAGATAATACTTAACCATGAGGTAAGTTTGACGTGTTGATCGAAGGTTTTATTCCGATCTATGGGCATAGAATTACGGCGAGTTTCGAGCTTGGAGTGGGAAAGTTATCAAGCACAATCCAAACGATCCCCTATTCTTCGGGAACTGTAACTGCCGGCGCATTTCCCGCTCATATCGTGACCGTTCGATTGAATAATCTAAGCCGTTGATCCTATTTTGTGCTTGCTATAAATATCCCTGAAATTACCCTCTCATTCTTTACCTTCTCTGTAAATGTTTCGTCCGATTGTTGTTTGTTCAGACATAGTTTATTTGTTCAAGATAAGGGATTTCCTATCTCCCATGACGATGTTCGATATTAGGAAGCGTAGCCTTTTTCTCGATCGTGCCATTATCCCGAACAAGAACACCTCCGCTTAGAGTTTCGACAGACAAAAGGCTTGGCGCTTGGAATATCGGCAGACAACCTAACTTCTTGGGTATATCTTATCTGAGACGGGTTTGTGTTGCCGAACTCCAACGCCTCGTTCCATAACTCATACTGCCTTACTTCAGAGTAAGGAGTTGGCTTGATTGAAGACTAGTCCGAGCCTTGCATTCTTGGACGAAGGGTAGACGTCGAACTAGCTCTCGTCAGCCTTGCTGGTCGCTCAGAGATCCTTAGCGTAGGCCTTAGGATTTTGTGGTAGGTCGATCCTCAAACTTGTAATTCCTTTTGCATTCGAACTCCACTATTGTAATATGTATCTGTAATTGTTAAAAGTTTATGAATAAAATTTTATTCGATCGTATATGTCCTGCAATCTTCTATCCATGTCTTACGTTATACCAACTTCATTAGAGCTCGAATTTCCTAACCGGACAAATATTACAAATAAACCGAGGATGATCTAAATTTACTCATTATGTAATTCCAATAACTCGAATGTTTTTGCCTTTATATGTAGAGTTAGCATTAATCGACGGTAAACGATTGATCAAATAACACGCTGCAACTTATTGATAAGAATTTATATAAGGCCGAAACATCACCATTGCCATGTAATATTCCAATTAATAACTATTTCGATTAACAACTGATGAACGTCTTGTAATTTCGATATAAGGGGCTTAGCAACGGCTTTCACCCTTAGTCAATTTTCGAGGGTCGTAGCAACAACTTTCACCCATTTTTTTTATTTTGATCTAAGGGGCGTAGCAACGGCTTTCACGCTTAGTCAATTTTTGAGGGTCGTAACAACAGTTTTCACCCAAGGGTCGTAGCAACAGCTTTCACCCATTTTTTTTTTATTTTTTTCTAAGGGGCGTAGCAACGGCTTTCACCCTTAGTCAATTTTGGAGGGTCGTAACAACAGCTTTCACCCAAGGGTCGTAGCAACAGCTTTCACCCATTTTTTTTTATTATTTTGATCTAAGGGGTGTAGCAACGGCTTTCACCCTTAGTCAATTTTCGAGGAGAGGCTAAATGCCGATCTTGAATATAATAGATAATTTGTAGAGATGCACATAATCGATGGGAACATTCAAAAATAGCAATATTTCATTGATTTTTTCAATAGTAGTAGACATAAATAAGTCGAATAAAGAACAATAACGATGGATAAACTAAGAACCGAATACAAAGTCTTCACTTCCCGTAATACTTCCTTAGATTAACTGCATTCCATGTTCGTGGAAGAATTTTCCCATTTGGATAGGCAATTTTATATGAGCCTTTCTTTCCGACTTCGACAACTACATAAGGACCATCCCAATTGGGTTGTAATTTCCCCACGTGTTTATAGACCTCAACTTTCTTCAGCACTAAGTCACCGACCTTGAAGGTTCGGATCCTGACCTTTTGATTGTATGCCTTCTCCATATTGGATTTTGCAGCCTGAATTTTCAACTTAGCCCGATCTCTTTTGCTATCCGCATGATCGACCTCCACTTCCCTCAAATACTGATTGTTTTCTGGATCATAGAATTTTACTCTGGGAGACGGAATAAGATTTTCCACCGGAATAACAGCCTCCGACCCGTAAACCAGACTAAAGGAAGTTTCTCATGTAGCAGCTTTCACTGTTGTTCGATTGGCCCATACGACTCCAGGCAGTTCATCGAGCCATTTTCCCTTTGCCTCGGCCAATCGTTTTTCCAAAGATCGGACAATCTCTCTGTTTACGACCTCAGTTTGTCCATTTTCTTGCGGGTGTCCAACATATGTGAAATTTTGCTGTATTCCGAACTTCTCACACCATTCCAAGATCTTTTTCCCAGCAAACTGAGTTCCATTATCTGAGATCAGTACTCTGGGAATTCCGAACCTGCAGATAATATTCTTCCAGAGAAAATTTATAATCTGGAACTGAGTGATCTTGGTCAAGGTCACACACTCTACTCACTTGCTGAAATATTCGACGGAAACCAATACATAATTCTTCCTTGCTCTAGCGGTCGGAAAAGGACCGACAATATCAATACCCCATTTATCGAAAGGCCAGCAAATATGAATAGAATGCATCTACTCTGCAGGTTGGTGAATCAAATTCGAGTGAATTTGACAATGATGGCATTTCTTCACATAATCGACTGAGTCATAAATAAGAGTAGGCCAATAATATCCTACCCTCGAGCATTTCAGAGCCAATGCTCTAGCGCCACAATGATTTCCAGCTTCCCCTTCATGGACTTCTCTCAAGATCGTATCACATTGACTTTCGAAAATACATTTCAGCAGAATTCCTGACGAGGATCTTTTATAGAGCATTCCTGCGAAGCGTGGTGATCAATATTTAATCCTCCGAGCCTCATTAGTATCTTCAGGTTGTTTTCTTTCTCGTAAATATTCTACGAAAGGATCAACCCAGGAGGGTTTTTGTTCATCGATCTCCATAATATCGATGTTCGGAGTGACATCTAACTCAATAGCCGCTGTGTTTGAAAGTAACCAAGTAATAACTTTTTCCCTCTTTCCGTCAGTAGTTCCTGTAAATTTAGAGAGTAGATCTGCCCACTGATGTTCTTCCCTGGGAATCGGTTGGATTTCGAACTTCTCGAACTTGGAGATCAGATCTTTTACTTTAGCAAGGTATTTTACCATATTGAACTACTTAGCTTCGTAAATTTCCTTAACCTGTCTATGTACGAGTTCGGAATCTGTAAGCACAGTAAGGGATTTTACCTTTGCTTTCAGGGCCATTTCCATTCCTGCAATTAGAGCTTCATATTCCGCTTCGTTATTGGTAATAACGAAGTCCAATGTAATTGCGTAGCTCAAATCTTCCCCGCCAGAACCCTGGAAATGTATTCCTGCTCCTCCTCCTTCTTTAGTTGAAGATCCATCAACGTGCAGTAACCATACCGGCTCCTCGGCTTCTTTGATCGAATTTACTTCTGAAGATTCCACTTCATTCGGAACTGTTGTATCTGTGGTTTCTAGGATAAAATCCGCCAATACCTGAGACTTGACTGTTGTCCTTGGTCGATACTCAACTTCAAATTGACCGAGCTCTACCGCCCACTTTATCAATCTCCCAGAAGCCTCTGGTTTGGATAAAACCTGCCTCAAAGGTTGGTCAGTCAAAACAATAATCTTGTAAATCTGAAAATAAGGTCTTAATCTTCGAGCAGCCACTACTAGAGCAAGCGCGAACTTCTCGATCTCCATATAGTTCTTCTTCGCGCCTTGCAATAATTTGCTCAAATAGTAGACGGGTTTGTGCTCGGATTTCTCCACCTTCACTAAGACTGAGCTAATTGTCTCCTCTGAAACCGCTATGTAGAGGTATAAAGGTTCACCTTCAGATGGTATAGCCAGCATCGGCGGTGAAGTAAGTTAAGCCTTGAGATCTTCAAAGGCTTTATCACATTTAGCAGTCCACTCAAAGTTCTTAGACCTTCGTAATAATTTGAAGAAAGGCAAACTCTTGTTGGCTGACCGCGAAATGAACCTGTTCAAGGAGATGATTTTATCGACCAAACTCTGCACGCCCGAAAGTCTCCTCGGCGGCTTCAGTTCAGTGATAGCCCGAATCTTTTCAGGATTAGCCTCAATTCCTTGCTCGTGTACAAGGTAACCCAAGAACTTTCCCGATCTGACCCCGAAGGTACACTTCGCTGGGTTCAACTTCATACCATATTTCCTTAGAATTGCAAAACACCGATCAAGGTGCTTGATATGATCCTCTTCGGTCATAGTTTTCACGAGCATATCATCAACATAAACTTCCATGATTTCTCCAATCATATCTTTCAACATCATATTGACCAACCTTTGATAAGTTGCTCCAGAATTCCTTAGTCCGAAGGCATGACAATGAAGCAATAAACCCATCGCTCGGTAATGAAAGCTGTTTTATCTTAATCCCTCTCGTTCATAAAGATTTGGTAAAACCCTTGGAAAGCATCCATCATACTGAAGAAAATGAACCCTGCAGTAGAGTCTACCAGCATGTCTATCCGGGGCAATGGATAAGGGTCCCTTGGGCATAACTTATTTAGGTCGGTGAAATCGTTGCACATTCTCCATTTGTTCTCGACCTTCTCTCCTTTGGAAACTAAAACCACATTACACAGCCATTCGGTGAATTTGATCTCTTTAATTTGACCGACTGCCAACAATCTATCAACCTCCGCATTGATTATTTTATCATTTTCTCGTCCATGATTTCGGTTCTTCTGTCGAACAGGTTTTGCCTTTGGATCTATGTTCAGCGAATGCGTGATTACTCGAGGGTTGATCCCACAATATCATCCGAGCTCCATGCAAAGACATCCACATTTCTTCGTAGAAAATCAACGATCATAGTATCCATTCCCTCGCTCAGTTCCGTTCCGATCCTGGTAACCTTTTCTGGAGAACTAGGAACTAAGGCAATCTTCTTGTAGTCGGGGGCTTGGACGCTCATATCTACATTCTTGCCTTCTTTCCTTGTAGTTTATCACAGTCGAGGACTGGTAGGTCCGAAATCGATCCTGAATTCAAAATCGACCAGCCTTCTTTTGCTCGGAATCTCGGGTTTGACCTTTCGCTTTATGGAAAAGGAAGAATTATAACATTCCCAGGCCATATACTGGTCATTCCGCATTTCTCCAACCCCTCCATCAGTCGGAAATTTCACCTTTTGATGATATGTCGAAACTACAGCCTTGAATGCGTTCAAAGCCGGTCTTCCCAGTATGGCGTTATAAGCAAATGGTGTTTCCACTACTAAGAATTTTACCGTTCTAGTTACACTCCTTGGTTTTTTTCCGAGGGTCGTGCTCGGCAAGATGGTTCCCAGCGGGACAATTTTTGAACCACCAAACCCGACTAAAGGAGTAATCACTCTATCCAAATAAGGATGCTGGAGATTCATTCGAGAAAGAGCTCCAGAAAAAATAATATTCGCGGAACTACCATTGTCGATCTGAACTCTTTTAACTTCATAGTTAGCAATTTTCAGAGTTAGAACCATCGAAAAATCAGGATCGTCATCATTCATATCCCAAGTTACATCTGCGGGTCTGTCCGCATCACTGAAGCTTATGACTTGATTTTCCATGGAAGGTGGTTCCAAAGAGAATATCTATTTCTTGGCCGATACAATAGCCTTGATCGACCTCATTGTTCTTTTCCTTGCATTTCTGCTGTCTTCCCCAGCTGGTCCGCCTACAACATGTTGATCACTCCGTTCGGCTGCTCGTCTGGTTGATTCCGAGCTTCGTGTTGCTGAACGGCGAACTTCCGGGGGCTTCTGGATCTATAACGATTGTTATAGTTTCCCCTTTTGACGAACTCCTTAATTTTTCCTTGTACAATTAATTTCTCGATCTCGACCTTCAGTTGATAACAATTTTCCGTACTGTGTCCTCGAGCCCTATGATATCGACAATATTTGTCATAGTTCAAGGCTCCTGGTCTAGCCTGAGTAATCTTTTCTGCTTCAGGTATTAAATTCCTCTCCTCCAAAACAGTGAGAATCTCTTCCTTTGAAGTGTTAAGTTCGGTAAAATGAATTTTTCTCGGGCGTGGAATTGGATTAGGATCGGAGACCGGACCATAGGCATTAGGTCAGTTGTTTGACATCTGGGGTTTGTAGGCGTTGATTCTCTGCCATACCGACCTCCTATTCTATCCACCGTAATCCCTTGGTATTGGTACAGGGGCTCTGTCTTGCTTCTTTCCGAGTGGAGGCCTCGGGTTTTGAGCGTGCTTTAGCTTGTTCATCTCTTTCTGTATCATATACTTTTCTGCTCTCTCCATTATCCTTTCAAAGGATTTTGGCTGCTTTCTACACAGTGCATTCCCGAACTGTGTATTTTTCGTTAATTCGAACATCAAGGAGGACAGGTGTTGGATGAAGATGAAGATCAGAAGACAAGTTATTTAGAAGTTAAAGGGAGGTTTTGATGATTTCCAAAACATCTTAACCAGCTAAGTTAGGAAAGATTAGTAAAAACCCTTAGAAGAATTTTGATTGAAGTTAAAGTTATATCAGTCAAGTCAAAGTTCAAGATGGTCCAAAAGACTACTGATCTGCTGTTGAAGGAAGAAACCAGATTGGTGAAAATCAACCGACTCAAATCAGATTAGTTCAAGTTTGGGATCAGCTCAGTTCATCATCAGACTAGTGTACTCATCAGCCAAGTGGAAAGGATCAGAAAGTCTCTCCAACGATAATAAATACACTTGGAGTAATAAATGCTGAAGACCGAGGGTATTAATGACAAATGATTGAAGAAAAACCTCGTATCAGCTTGGTGCATTAAATGCTGCCTGACAGAAAGTACTGTTGACAGTACTATCGCAGTGCAGAGAGCCGTTCGCAGAAATTAAGGACCAGTACCCGAGGATTTGAATCTTGTATTTCTTCAACGGACATTTTTCCAAACTCTGAGTATAAATAGTTCGTGAGACTGAAGAAGAGAAGAAGAACACAAACTCTGAGAAGATTTCCAAAGCAAAATCTTTAAGTCTCAAGAACAGCTCACTCATCAGCTTAGTCATTTGTTGACAAAAGCCGAAGTTGAAGATCAAAAGATAAACATTTTTCTGAATGAAAAATTGTAAGGAGTGTTGTGCGAAGTGTAGATCCATCTTTGTGAGTGATCTAGCTTCAGTGGATAGGTTTTCTTAGTGATCTCCTATTGTGAGCTTGCGGCCAGATTCATTTGTTGTTTTGGTGTAAGTGTTGTATACTGTAAACTTTGTGATTATAGTATAACCCAAGATCTAAGTGACTTGTAAGAGTGGACTTAAGGATTTTTATCCATATAACTACTATAAAAAAAATTAGTTTTAACTTGCATTTTTACTTGCATATTTTCTAAGAGTTGCATAAAACTTTCAAAGAAATTGTTAAAAGATTTTAAAAAGGAGTTTATTTAAACTAGGGATAAAATCTTTTCAAATAGACTAAGGATAATTGTGAAAAACATTTTAAAATATCCGCTGCAAGTGCTATGTTTTAAAGCTTGCTAAAATCAGCTAAGTAGTATAAAGAGAAGTGGTTAACTGTGTTGTTCAAAGATTTGTTCAACGATCAGCTTAGTCAGCTTACTGACCTATAACAGCTTAGTCTGCTGACAGACGAGTGAAAAGTTTTAAAGTCTAAAAATTTTCAGAGGTCTATTCACCCCCCCCCCCCCTCTAGACCTCATCTGACCACTTGGGACCAACAACATGTATTCGACCTGTGGAGTATCGACCTTAAGAAGTTCGATGCTGAATCTTGCCAACCATTGCGTCAAAGTCTCACTTTCAATCTGTTTTACTGTCCCCAGATGGTTAGCAAGCAATCTAGGTTTCCTCTGGCTTGCGAATTGGTGTTTGAGTTTGTCACAGAATTCATCAAAAGAGAAGATGGAATTCGGTGGCAATTTTCCGAACCAATCAAGAGCAATTCCTTCGAAGGTAGTGACCATGATTTTGCAGCAGAAATCTTCCGAGTCCCCATACAAATTCATCACATTAATGAATGTGTTCTGCGGGGTCGGTAGTCCCGTTATACTGTGGTAGTCTCGTGGGCACTGTCTCAGTATTTCTAGCCTCTCGGATTTCCTGGCAAAAAGGTGAACATCTCATAATACTATTTCCAATCTCTCTGTCTCTTATATTCTCTCGAATCGTCTCTCTATTCTACATTATTTCAGTGCGTCTGATCGTCGTGCCCACGTGCCGAGCTTCTTTGGTCAGTTCCTCTCTGTCTAACTTCTTAGCCACTCTCTCTTGGACTATTTTTTCCAGTTCAACTTCAGTGATTCTCTTATAGGTCTATTTCTTTTCCTTATCAGCACTCAAAGGTTTACTTTCCCCAACTACTGAGTCCTCCAGGTCATGTACCGCTTTGGAGGGTAATACCGATCGAACATTTGATTTCGACGGAGCTGGTTAGGGAGGATTCGCCATAGGTGCTTTTGATATCGACCGAAGCAGACTCCTTTCCTTTTGAATATTTGAGGATGGAATCTCAGGTCTTCCATGCATTGCAGGTTGATCCACCGGTGACTAATCAGCTCTTCCACTGTTCAAGAATTCCCTGCACATCATACCAATAATGGATCTTAGATCGGCCACAGTTGTGCGGATTGGAATATCCTCTTGTGGCATGATCGATGGAGCTTCTTGTTGACGAGCCGCTCGAGAAAGATTATCGAGCTCGTTGTTAACGGAATTCTGTGCTCCAGCTACGTGTGAAGGTTCTCCTCGCATGTATGTATTTCGTCTCATAGTAGGTATATTTCGATCTAACGCCCAAATAAAGCCCCACGGTGGGCGCCAATTGATCAAACGTGGTTTCGTAGGAGATCAATAATAGAAAGTAAACACAATGAAAGGTGCTGAAATGCCAATGATGGGGTCAAATGTATATTATCGATCGTGATTACAATATAATTCGAGGTCCTACTTGGGCAATACTGGATGTCGTACAAGCTAGAGACTAGTACACACAATGTAATCGAATCCTAAATTCCGAAGAGACTTCGAGCAGTAGCTTCGAGCGGAGTGCACTGGGGGAATCGTGTGTTATCTTGCGTCATAAATGCTTGCGGTATTTATAGTTGAGGCGGTGTGCTAGCTGAACCAACCGCAGGTGTGTATTCCTCGGCCCATAGGCCTGGGCCTGGGGTCGGCCCAATAGTGGAAACCGAGCATGAACCTGTTGGTCTGTGATCGGAGCGGGATGTATAGCGTTGGAGGTCGCCGATATGTCTTCGAGGTCGGATATTGTGACTTCCGATCGTACAAGTCCTTCATAAAATAGAATATCCAAAGTACCCCTCATCAATGGAAGAATCCAAGAGAGAATTGCTTCCGATGAGACATGGAATTGCACTCTCTAAGTCTACGGCCCCAAAGACGCCTGAAGAGAGAAGCAATATGTCTCAAGTACCATATGCATCCGTTATAGGAAGCATAATGTATGGTATGTTATGTACTAGACCAGACATAGCATAAGCTTTAAGTGTTACAAGTCTCTATCAGTCTAATCCAGGTGAGCAGCACTGGATAGCCGTAAAGGCAATTCTGAAGTACCTGAGAAGGACTAAGGAATAGATTGTTCTTGGTATACGGTGGAGGAGAATTGAAATTGGAAGGCTTTACAGATTCGAGCTTCCAATGTGATGTAGACGACTTCAAGTCAACATCTGGATACGAGTTCTGCCTCAATGGTGGTACAGTAAGCTGGAAGAGCTCCAAGCAAGACACTACCGCAGATTCAACCACCGAAACAGAATACATTGCCGCGTGTGAAGCAGCAAAGGAAGGTGTTTGGATGAAAAACTTCATCCAAGAATTGGATGTGATACCTAGCATTGCTGAGCCCATTACTATCTTCTGCGATAATAATGGGGCAATAGTGCAAGCAAAGGAGCCGAGATCTCATCAGAAATCCAAGCACGTACTCAGACGATACCATTTGATAAGAGATATCATTGGTAGAGGAGACATTAAGATGGAACGTGTCGACTCAGAAGATAATACTGCGGACCCGCTAACGAAGCCACTGCCTCAAAAGGCATTTGAGAAACATCTACTAAAGATGGGACTCAAGAACATAAAAGGTTGGCTTTAGGACAAGTGGGAGATTGATAGAAATAGTGTCCGGCAAGCCAACCGTATGGCTGGCATTTAATGTAATAAATGTAGGAACTATTCAATTTTGATTAATAAATGCACTTTATTATATGATCAACTTTATCTTATGTAATAATTATCTACGCATAAGGATAGAAGTAGATCACAAGGCTATGGGACAACCCGTTGACTGATATCAACATATTCAAGAGTCGTAGAATCGAATTGAGATAGGACATCGTTGGATTCGGTTAGACACTCAATATTGTGTATACTTCGATGAACTGGAGAACGCTGAGGTCCACAAGTGTGACTAGGATAGTCGATACACATAAGTAGGTGACTTGCTGGGATGGCAAGTGCACTGAATACCCCAATTAGGAAATAACTCACCATGGAAGCGGTAGTCGCATATCGGGGTTGAAGTTATTCCAATTTACGATAGTATACGAGGAACGATCCCTAAATACTTGAGTTGATAGGGTTTATCTGGTACGAGAACTTCTAAACTTAGATGTGAGTCCCGACCGACTGGAGATTACCAGAAAGTCTCTGTGGACTCATGTTGGGTATAGAGGGACTCGTATGCAGGTTCATATCATCAACAAAGGATCCATTGACCCGACTTGATAGGTTGGGAATTTCTCCCATGGATTTCTGTGAGAAATTAATTCTGGTAAAAATCCTTGGCCAAGGTATCTGACGACTTTATGAAAGTAGCTCATAAAGATTGAGTCAAAGAGAATTATTTCGAGAGCAGAATGCATAAGGTCAAGACATAAGAAAAGGGAACCGATGAAAAGTCCATACCCTTAAGTCTCGACTGGGAGATTGATCGATGGAGAGATTATGTCGTATATGGAAATTGTAAATGAGATTAAAAGGTTCACTGAATTAATTCACCAGTGATTGGGCTCTATGGGCTTGTGGCCAGACATCGACCGTAGAGTGTGGGAGAATTCCCAAATTGGCAGGGGTGCTAATTTTGGAATGATCAGTCGACAGAGTGTTTCGACTGATTTAGAGTATTTAATGCTCGAATAATTAAATAAATATTTAATTATATCCCACGGCCAATTATGTGGTGAACCTACGGGGGCATACACAATACACATGAAGCGAAAGCGAGGAAAATGAGAACAACTGGGTCGACCTAATTGACTGGGTCGATTGGGTCTACTGGGTCGAGTAAATCGACTGGGTCTATTTAGTTGACTGGGTCGACTGGGTCAACTGGGTCGACCCAATTAGAGCGAAAGTGATATGATTGGAATTGGATCAAGATTATAAATTAAATTGGAATTTAATTTGTGAGGTAATTAATTAAGTTGGATTTAATTAATTATAGGAAGTTTTAATTAAATAGACTTAGAGTCTAATTTAATTAATTGGGAGAGTAATTAATTAACTGGGCCATTTAATTGGAAATTAAATAAAGCCTAATTAAATTAATTAAAGAGTGGGCCATGAATTAATTGGAAGACTTAGTCTTCTATTAAAAGAGTCATGGCCCATATAGGAGACTTGGAGTCCTAGGAGGATTAGGTTAATGAGATCCCTATAAATAGGAGACTTGATGTCATATCTCACATACACAACTTAAGAGCCAAAAAGCCAAGTCAAGAAAAATTCTCCCTTTCCTCACTCTAGTGAAATCGGCCGAACACCCTTCTTCCTTTGGAAGAATTTTTCGATTTCGTTTTTGTTCCAGTCTTGTTCTCTAACCCTAGATCTTAATATACCCTATGTTTTAGCCGATTAGGATATTTTATATTTCGTGATATTGTGGTGTATCAACTCGTAGAGGCACAACTCGTGGGGCGCTACAACAAGCTTGGATCGATTCTACCGAGGGAGAAACGCAACGACTTTGCTACCTAATTGGATTTGCAAGGAGACAGGTATAACTAAGATCTAGTTATTAATGTCGTTTAAATATATTCATATATACACAACCAGTTTAGTATCCTGGCAAAATTCCATAAGAGGCCCTAAAAGTTTTAAATTCCGCTGCCTGTAGGGCTGTTTATCTTACCGAATCCCAACAACTCAGAATCAGCGATAAAAAAAAATTCTGGGAAGAACATGTGGCCATTAACTATTGGAAAGCTTGGAGGGGGAAAAAATTGCACAAGAACTCGTTAGAGGCAGTTTTGAAGAAAATTTTGCCAACCTCCCCTCGTATTGTTACATGTTGAAGCAATTAAATCCGGGCACACACACATGCATTCATACCGACTCAGATAACAAGTTCAAGCACTTATTTGTAACTTTGGGATAGGCTATTCATGGATTTCAATTCCTAAGAGATGTAATTGTAATTGATTCGTGCTTAATAAACCAAAATTACAACGGAGCCCTCTTAATTGTATCTGCGACGGACAATGAATGTCATAGTTGCCCACTTGCCTGGGGGCTAGGTGACTCCGAGAACTCGAAGTGGTGCACTTGGTTCCTCTGGTGTCTGCATGAGTTGATACCAAATAGAGAAGATTTGGTTATTATTTCGATAGAGTCGTGTAGATTAAGAATGCGGTAAAAGTTGTTTATTCGCTGGCAGAACACGGAGCGTGTTATTGGCTTATCATGGGGAACATCAAAGCAAAATGGCCAAGGGTTCAGGGTATATTAGCAAGCCGCTATCGCATACAATATTACGGATTTTGAAAGGTGTTTTACCGAGTTGAAAACTAGGAGCATGGGATGCGCGTGGTGGCTAGAGAATGATGTCATGTTTGAGAAATCGTTTGAGAAATGGGCGAGGGCACACCATCGTGTAAACATGTATGAGATGATGACTTCTTACCATTTTGAGGTCATAAATGGCATTTTGTTGGATGCAAGAGCGGAGCCTATATGTGCCTTGTTTGATATCATTATTGATAAGATGGGGAAGTGGTTTATGGAACGTCGTGCAGCGGCAAATAGTTTTTGGGCCAACTTACTCCAGAAAGGGAGAAAATCATATGTGAACGATTCAATAAAGCAGGAAGATGGGCGAAAAATAGATTGAGTACATGGATGTGGAAAGTGTGGTCCACTGAATGGTCTGGAGTTGTAGACTTGAATGCAAGAAGTTGTGCATGCGACATATTTCAAATCGACTTTATACCATGCGAGCACGCAATAGTAGCATGTATGGGCATGCGATCGGATACCGGCGTGTATGCATATGAACTTTATTCACCGTACTTCTCTAATCGATACATGATTCTTGCATACAGTGAAGTTATCATGCCCGTTCCATCTAAAGATCAATGGAGGGATATCCCGGACGATCTCCAGATGTGAACAGGATGTTGGGATTTATGGGTATAATTTGTCAACTACAACAGTGCGGAATTTAAAATTTTTATCATACACCAAATCCCATGGTTTCTTATTAGCACATATGAATAAAGGTTGAATTTAATTAAAGCATGCATATACTTGAATTAAATAAAAGTAGGTAAAAACAATTTTACCTCACCACAGGCAAGGTGATGGTAATTCTTCGGTCTTCAATTGTTCACTAGAGCACCCCAAGTGTTGTGCCTCTAGAGATAGTCCACACCAGTTGAATTTGAGTGACTTCGCGAAATCCCCAGGCTCAGAACTAGGATTAAGGAATCGTCTCGTCAGGAATAGGATGCAGATCCGGAAGAAGACTTGGAGAAAAATCCTACACAGGGGTGGGGCGATTTTTGCACAGGGTTCGGTTTTCAGTAGGGGCGAGAATGAGGGCTGAAATTTTCGGCCTTCTTTGTTTTTCTTGTGTTGTGATTTTCTTTTCTTTGCTTAGAATAAATCTCTTAGGGTTTTCCAACTCTTTCTTAGATTGTGTATATCTAGTATTTATAGGTGTCTCTATTAGAAGACTCCTTCTCCTAATAGACATCTAACTCTTGAAAGAATATCTTCCTTTTCAAGAGATAAGATATACACAAATCTTATCACATTAGGAAAGAAGATCTCTTTCAATCTCTTTCCTAGTTACACAAGAAAACACAAACTCTTTTAATCCCTATCATAATCCAACATAATCAACATTAATTTAAGACTAAATAAACAAGCAAAAATCGGCCAACCTAGTTCAATAAAATCGGCCCATGTGCTTTTAATTAGTCCTAAACTTAATTTGATCATTGTTCCCAAAATCAGCCCATGCAAGATTAATTAATCCCAGATTAATTTATCTTTACAATAATCGGCCCATATGCTTAAATTAATTAATCCTAGATCAATTAACTTTCATATGGATTGGCCCATGTGTTTAATTAATTAATCCACTATTAATTAATTAATCCTTTCCAATTAATACTTTAATTGAGGATTTAATCAATTAGAAATTCCAAATGATTCATTAATTAGTTACTCCTAATTAATGATTCTCCACTTTGAATTAACACTTTAATTCTCGATTAATTAATTAGTTACTTCTAATTAATTATTCTTCTTCATGAATTAATACTTTAATTCATATATTGATTTAATTCCTTAAATCAATTGATTCCTTCCAGACTGTCACTGTCCAACTGTATTGTGTGTGACCCTCTAGGTTCACCATCAATTGGCAGCAGGCCCACGACTTTCGTGATTTAATTAGTGAGCAATTAATTGCTCCGATCAATTAACCACTTTAATTGACCACTCCAGAATTAATTTCCTTATTAATTCAGGAGTACCCACACCTCATGGTCGATGTCTAGCCACAAGCCCATGAGGCCCAACTTCAGGTGAATTGATATTCGTGAACCTCCAACTCTTATAAATGCCATGTACATACGGTCCTTCTATCAACTAATTTCCCGATTGAGACCTAGGGTGTGTGAATTGGTCGGCACCTCTAATTATCTCAATTCTGTACTTTCTAATTCAGGATAATAATTCCAGTGTGACTGCTAAATTTGGAAACCCCTTTCCAAATCCGTCACCGACTACGGCCGTAGATTCCTCGGATTTATTATCTAAGAACGTACAGGAAATTCTCTCATCTTATCAGGATGAGTCGACAGATCCTATATTAGTACTAACTATCCGCGCACACGTTCATACGCACCCAAAGTAGTCGCACAATGACCAAGCTATGTGATCGGCTCCTAAATCAAAGTACGTATTCCCGTGTACCGAATCCGCCCTAGCACCTCAAGTCAAAGGACTAAATCGTACACTATTATAAGTCTTTGAGAGACATCCCATTACCGATATGCTTAACGCACTTCCACGATGGGTCTCTCTGTTCGGGTCGTTCGATGCGTTCGATCCCCTATCGAATCACCTAGTCATATGCACTAGCATTCAATGCCTTGTTCATGAAACGACAACAAATTCACTTCATGTGAATCATGCATAATCCTACAAGTCTTAACGATTCATTCGATACCCCGTCTCGATATGAATCTATGACTTGGAACATTTTTGAGATCACGACCTTTGAGATTGTTTCATGATTAATCGCACCCAATACTGAAGTGAATAATCCCGTAGTCATGAGTGATCTCAGGGTTTCATCCAATCGCTTAGATACGTTCGCGAGAGATGAAGTTGGCCATTGTTTAATTCACGTACTATGAATAAACGGGCGTATTATCTTATGAATCATAAGATTGCTTCTAAAGGAAGTTCCTTAACAAGCTTATATTTGTTGGCTTGCTGGGCACTATCCTATCAATCTCCCACTTGCCCTAAAGCCAACCACATACGTTTCTAAGGCCCATCTTACTCCAGATGTCCGTCGAACCCTTTTGTGATTATGACTTAATTAGTGGATCTGCTATGTTGTCTTCTTGACGTGCCCCCACGTCTCATTCTACCTATGATTTTCCAGATCATATGGTATATTTGTGTTTAGATCATGGGTGAGATCTCGATTCCTTTGCTAAAGCAATTGCCTTAAGTTATCATTGAAGATAACTATAGGCTTCGCAATGCTAGGTACTACTTCCAATTTATTGGAAGAAGTTTTCGTCCAAACACTTTCCTTCGCTGTATTCAATACTGCGAAATATTCTGTTTTAGTGGTTATCCCAGCATCGATTGTCTTTTGAACCTCTTTCAAATCATCGTTGCCCCATAAAACCAGAATATTAAATTCACTTCAGACGGGAAACTCGAATCACTAAATCCTTTGAGTTCCAATTCTTCATTATTACCGTTGACCAGCAATATGTCCTTAGAACTCCTAGAGTTCTCTAAGGAATGCTTCCTTTATGTATACCAGTACTCCTTATTGGTGTTCGACCAACATCAGCTTATGATACTCATAGCAAATGTTTAGTCTGGTCTATTACATGACGTTGCATATACTATGCCACCTTTTATATGGAAGGTGTTCAGAGATATTATCCTCTTTACTCATCAAATGTAGGGCTTATTGACTTTGAGAGAGATTTTATATCTCTATGGAAATTGTCCTCTCTATGACTTTCCATACTGATTTTATTCAGTTTTGTCCATGTACTAGATTTGGGATTTCAAACATCTCTCTAATCTATCACAATAGATACGTACTGCCAATACGTGAGATGTATCCCTCAAATCTTTTAATGAAGAATTTCGTGAATGAACATGCTTTCGTCTGCGTTTAACACTCTTACAACATCTATGTCAACTTTAGTGTTTATATTACGAACAATGCAAAAACTCCCACTGATTCTTTTGTACATTGAGATTTACATGCAATTTTGATAAAGTCAACTACCTTGACTGTCTCATCTAGTTGCATGTTCCAGCTTCGGGATACTGGTCTAGAATTATAGATTTACCTTTGGATTTAAATCCAATGGATATTCTTCGCAGTCACACGAAGCTTCTATGATTCGTTGTTTCCAAACGGATTATTTACAATCCACTTAGATCACATGGCGTTTAAGCTATGTGCCCGAATCTATGTTATACATAGATATTTCGAAAGTTCTTGGATTACTATCCAATTGATCATATTCGTGAACGTACTGGTTCTTTTCGAATTCGATCGAATCATCGAAATTTGGTGTACAAAATTTTGGTTCAGTAAGTTGGATAATATACTCCCACTATTTGTAGGGATGTGTCCAAGTCTAGGACTTCATCAAGTTCCATGGTAAAATCCCATTTCTATTTGCGAGGGAACCACCCTCTAAGAATTGGGTATCCTTAGCAACAGACTCCTTTCGTTCTTAGGATCATGGAACAGGTATCCAATGGATTTCGTTGGATACCCTACAAATTTTCTCAATTGGATCCACTATCCAATTTTATCATTCATGGATGATATACCATACTTGGGTTAGTACGGTTTTCGTAGGAATTGACTTAAGAAGGTTACAAGTCAAAGTATCATTCTAGAGTCATGGGGTTGACCCCAGAATTGTTTGAGGAGTTATAGCAATACTAATTTAAGGAATGAATCCAGTCTTTCATAGTTCAATTCCTTTATTAGATTTAACTTGCTATTCAAGAATTCTATTCTCGATTTAGATAATTTGAGTAATTTAGGGCTTATGTATTAATCACTTCGATTAAATCGAATGATCATACTTTAATGCCCTTAATTGCTTCGATTTTGGAATCCTTTGAATCCTTTCAACATTTCCATACTTGCACTTTACTTAGTGCCTTTATGAAACACTTTGAACCCTTCAATCTTTCCAAAAACTTGTACCTCCAAAGTACACATATCCTAAATGCCATTAGGATATTTTATGAAGCAATTAATTACTCGCACTAATGCTTTAGTGATCCACATGTGTGTTAACGGTTTTATCCATTAAACACTTGGTATTTAAAATACCTTCAATCGATTGATTTCCTACTCAGACAGGATTCGCATGTTTTGAATTCATCAATCTTCTATATTTCAAGAGCCATGATGAAAACAATCCATCGATTCCTTCTTTTAGGAATTATGATCGAGTGTGGATAATTATCTAATTTGTTTTTTCTTTTCTTGATTTAGCATAATTGTTTAAGTTTTATCAATGCTTATTTCATTGCTTTATTTACAACAGTAAAGCAATTATGTACGAATTAAAAGCTTTAATTAAAATAATTCCATTCATAATGGTAAAGCTAAAAAGTTTCGTACAATGTTCGAAATAAATAGACAAAACTCTAACTAATGCCTAAATCCAGAATTAAAGAAAAACATATGCTAATAAGAAAAATCCAGATGCTCCTTGACCCATTCCTTGAAGTATGTTTCCCTCATGTGCAATTGAAACCCAGACTTGGTCACTTGCAGCACGTTCCAGTCATCCTCTGTAAACACTTTTACAGAAACCAGAAATGTTAGATGATTTACATCGAAAGAAAATCTTAAGATGTTTTTCATCAAAAGGAAATAACTTAGGTTATACCTTGGTCAAGTATGTTTCGGAATTCCTCATCAGTCATGTTCTTCAGTTCCTCATTTTTCTTACATAAGGGACAATTCTTTCCTTCGATCAATCCTTGTCCTCTTTCGAGGGCTTTCTCATATTTGTCTAACAATTTATGCAAATCATTGGTCTCAATTCCTTTATGTGGAACTTCACAATGATCGATAAAATGAGAGAATGATTCAGGCAGGCCATTTGTGATGATTACCATCTTATCATCTAGAGTCAATATAGCTCTAAGCTCATCGATTCGTTTTAGCCTCTTGATTAGGTAAGTGCAATATTCACTAACACTTTTGAACCTAGTCATGCCTTCATCGTGGAGTGATGATATCCAAATTTGCAATATAGTTTGTTCGCAATCGGCAGTGAATATTGGCATGGCTAAATATAAATAATAGACAACAATAAGCAGACAGATTTAAGATAATACTTATAATTAACGAAGATTGGTCTTTCTATCGAAAAAGTTCTCCCACTATTTTATCGAAACAATAAACCCCTTGCATTGTTCGGGAAATTCTATTTCCTAGTAGGTCTTGACGTCCCAGCAGACATTAATTGCACCCACGACTCGCGGTCATACAATTAACTCCCTAGGTAGGTATACTTTTACCAATTGTGTTACTCCACAACCTTCAAGCTATTTTGCCTCGATTTTCGCACCTATCTAGCACTGCTACATCATAGATGTTACTACTCGTTTAAGTCTAACCCAGTCAATCTTGATGAGAAACTGGCCCGGTCGTGAAGTCCCCGTAACTAGTTATCGGTCGATAATCACATCCCGATAAGTCCCCACCCTTGTCTTGTTTAGTTAAAAACAAGAATCAAGGAATTTCGTGTATTGTCCCTTTCTTCGACTCGGGTGCCAGACTCTGGATCACCTCTATCGATAAGTAGACAACATACACTAGTCCCTATTGATGGAAGGCTTGGATCTATAAAACATCATTTTATAGTTTACCCAATATGACTTAATATTTTAATTCGAGAGGGGATTTTCGGTTTTAGGAAGTTTGAGGTAACTCTCCTCGAGATCTCACCGCTTTAATTATGCTTTATTATTTATTTAGTGATCTAAATTCTAGCGCGCAAGCCAAAATAAATCAACAAATAAAATAAAACATCCACACCTAGCATGCATGCTACCACAGTATGTTTTCGATCGGGAGCCTCCTATGCGGACCACCATCGAGCCAAAGACGATGGTCCTATTGGTCAATCTATTAGGTTTCATATAGACCTACTCTATTACACATTTTACCATGCATACATGGCCTTTAGTCTTCTTGGGCTTCCACCTTGCTTGTAACGGGCCTCCATCCTAAACTAATAAAACAGTAAAACCCTATCTATTACAATGGCTCAAAGTGGCCCAAAAACTTAAGGCTCGCAGGCCCAATAAAACCAATAAGATTAAAAACAACCAATCACATCTAACCTAAAGGTCAAGGCTCGGCGCGATCGAAAACCACGTAAACAATTTCACGTTGAGCAAGAAACAAGCAAAATTATAATTTTCTTATTTCTTATGTTATTCTAAAACTACCTTTTAAAATAACTCTAGATTCTAGTTTTAAAAACCCCTTTCTAAAACAATCTCTTCACTATCATTTTAAAAACCCCTTTTCAAAATGACCCTTTGATTTTATTTTAAAACTCCTTTTAAAATTAAATCACAATTTCTATTTTAAAACCCCTTTTAAAATATCTCATGGTTCTTACTTTAGTCCACTACTAATTATGAAAAATTAATCCTTCGGATAATAAAACACCTTTTAAACATAATTCAGGTTCTGGAAATTTCAAATTTTGAAAATTACAGTTTGGTCCCTCAATTTTCGAAAATTACGTTTTGACCCCAAAACTTTCGGAAATGATAAATCAGCCCCAAAAATTCCAGAACTTGCAAATTGGCCCAGAAAACAGAAATTAATATTTTATTTCCAGAAACTTTTGTTAATCGCAAAACAGCCCCTGAAGTTTTTCGTAAATTGCAAAACAGCCCCTCAACTTACGGAAATTGCAAAACAGACCCCTCAACTTACGGAAATTGCAAAACAGACCCCTATCACTCGAAAAAACAGATTTTCAATTTCAGCCCAAAATTTCCAGAAAAGTAAAATTTCAGATTCTGTCCAGATTTTATAAAAATCGTAAATTGCAATTTTAGTCCTGTAAAATTCATAAATTGCAGATCTGGCCCAAATAAGAATTATGCTAATTATCCGAACACATAATTAATCATAATCAGCAAGATCCATGCATAGAACACGACAAATAAACATATTCACGAAAATTTGAAGTGTTCAGGCCTTTTTTCATATGTGCATAATAAGTTAGGCTCTGATACCACTGTTGGGATTTATGGGTATAATTTGTCAACTACAACAGTGCGAAATTTAAAATTTTTATCATACACCAAATCCCAGGGTTTCTTATTAGCACATATGAATAAAGGTTGAATTTAATTAAAGCATGCATATACTTGAATTAAATAAAAGTAGGTAAAAACAATTTTACCTCACCACAGGCAAGGTGGTGGTAATTCTCCGGTCTTCAATTGTTCACTAGAGCACCCCAAGTGTTGTGCCTCTAGAGATAGTCCACACCAGTTGAATTTGAGTGACTTCGCGAAATCCCCAGGCTCAGAACTAGGATTAAGGAATCGTCTCGTCAGGAATAGGATGCAGATCCGGAAGAAGACTTGGAGAAAAATCCTACACAGGGGTGGGGCGATTTTTGCACAGGGTTCGGTTTTCAGTAGGGGCGAGAATGAGGGCTGAAATTTTCGGCCTTCTTTGTTTTTCTTGTGTTGTGATTTTCTTTTCTTTGCTTAGAATAAATCTCTTAGGGTTTTCCAACTCTTTCTTAGATTGTGTATATCTAGTATTTATAGGTGTCTCTATTAGAAGACTCCTTCTCCTAATAGACATCTAACTCTTGAAAGAATATCTTCCTTTTCAAGAGATAAGATATACACAAATCTTATCACATTAGGAAAGAAGATATCTTTCAATCTCTTTCCTAGTTACACAAGAAAACACAAACTCTTTTAATCCCTATCATAATCCAACATAATCAACATTAATTTAAGACTAAATAAACAAGCAAAAATCGGCCAACCTAGTTCAATAAAATCGGCACATGTGCTTTTAATTAGTCCTAAACTTAATTTGATCATTGTTCCCAAAATCAGCCCATGCAAGATTAATTAATCCCAGATTAATTTATCTTTACAATAATCGGCCCATATGCTTAAATTAATTAATCCTAGATCAATTAACTTTCATATGGATTGGCCCATGTGTTTAATTAATTAATCCACTATTAATTAATTAATCCTTTCCAATTAATACTTTAATTGAGGATTTAATCAATTAGAAATTCCAAATGATTCATTAATTAGTTACTCCTAATTAATGATTCTCCACTTTGAATTAACACTTTAATTCTCGATTAATTAATTAGTTACTTCTAATTAATTATTCTTCTTCATGAATTAATACTTTAATTCATATATTGATTTAATTCCTTAAATCAATTGATTCCTTCCAGACTGTCACTGTCCAACTGTATTGTGTGTGACCCTCTAGGTTCACCATCAATTGGCAGCAGGCCCACGACTTTCGTGATTTAATTAGTGAGCAATTAATTGCTCCGATCAATTAACCACTTTAATTGACCACTCCAGAATTAATTTCCTTATTAATTCAGGAGTACCCACACCTCATGGTCGATGTCTAGCCACAAGCCCATGAGGCCCAACTTCAGGTGAATTGATATTCGTGAACCTCCAACTCTTATAAATGCCATGTACATACGGTCCTTCTATCAACTAATTTCCCGATTGAGACCTAGGGTGTGTGAATTGGTCGGCACCTCTAATTATCTCAATTCTGTACTTTCTAATTCAGGATAATAATTCCAGTGTGACTGCTAAATTTGGAAACCCCTTTCCAAATCCGTCACCGACTACGGCCGTAGATTCCTCGGATTTATTATCTAAGAACGTACAGGAAATTCTCTCATCTTATCAGGATGAGTCGACAGATCCTATATTAGTACTAACTATCCGCGCACACGTTCATACGCACCCAAAGTAGTCGCACAATGACCAAGCTATGTGATCGGCTCCTAAATCAAAGTACGTATTCCCGTGTACCGAATCCGCCCTAGCACCTCAAGTCAAAGGACTAAATCGTACACTATTATAAGTCTTTGAGAGACATCCCATTACCGATATGCTTAACGCACTTCCACGATGGGTCTCTCTGTTCGGGTCGTTCGATGCGTTCGATCCCCTATCGAATCACCTAGTCATATGCACTAGCATTCAATGCCTTGTTCATGAAACGACAACAAATTCACTTCATGTGAATCATGCATAATCCTACAAGTCTTAACGATTCATTCGATACCCCGTCTCGATATGAATCTATGACTTGGAACATTTTTGAGATCACGACCTTTGAGATTGTTTCATGATTAATCGCACCCAATACTGAAGTGAATAATCCCGTAGTCATGAGTGATCTCAGGGTTTCATCCAATCGCTTAGATACGTTCGCGAGAGATGAAGTTGGCCATTGTTTAATTCACGTACTATGAATAAACGGGCGTATTATCTTATGAATCATAAGATTGCTTCTAAAGGAAGTTCCTTAACAAGCTTATATTTGTTGGCTTGCTGGGCACTATCCTATCACAGGACTCCCAGAAGACCAAGATTATCTCGTATTCCTTCTCAAGGAAAAACGTCGAAAAGAAAATTCAAATGTTCGATTTGCGCCAGTATAGATCACAACAAAAATACTTGTCCTAGACGCGATTACTCGTAGAAATGACTTGATGTTATTATTTGGATAATGATTATTGTAATATTCTAATCATTTTAAGATAATATTCTAATCATGTTTATTTTAATATTTCGTTGGTGTATTTGTTTGATGAATAAAAAAAATTATTGAAGTATTTGTTTGTTGGATTAAAATGTAATTCTTTTTTAAATTTTGGAATTGTCTTCGGTGTCCATGCCAGGGAACCGAATCTCCCAGTCTCCGTGCCGAACTGGCTCAGCCATGTCCTTGCTAGGGAGCCGAGCACGGACATGGCCGAGCCGGCTCGATAGGGAGAACGGGAGACACGGGCAATTAATTTAGGGTTAGGGTTAGGGTTTAGGGTTTAGGATATAGGGTTCTCGGAATTGTGGACATTTAACATAAACGTAACCAAATACTAACAATAACCATACTGTTGATTAAGTTCAACAATTTTGAGTTTACGTCCATATAATCGATAATTGGTCCAATTGTTGATCAATTTCCGAATTGTGAAGATTTGGGTAATATATAACTAACCTAATCGTAAACAAATACTAACAATAACAATATTGTTGATTAAATTAACAAATTAGATTTTATGGCCATTCATTCGATAATTGGTCCGGTTATTGATCAATTTCCAAATTATGAAGCTTTGGGTTATGTGTAACGAACCTAATCATAACCGAATACTTACAATAACCTTTAGCCGTCCATTTTTCATCGATTTTTTTATTGATTTTGAGACATTTCTCCACCGGTTTAACCATTTTTAATTGGTTTTCATCGATTTTGATCCATCTTTTATCGATTATGAGCCATTTTCACCTGTTTGAGCTATTTTTAGCCGGTTTAATCATTTTTTTACTTGTTTTTGAGATGTTTAACCATTTCACCGGTTTTCATATTGTTTTTTACCGGTTTAACCATTCTTTCACCGGTTTTTTCGATTTTGAGCTACTTTTAACCGATCTAACCATTTTTCTACTTGTTTTTGCGATGTTTAACCATTTTCACCTGTTTAACCATTTCTTCACCCATTTTTTTTCAATTTGGAGCTACTTTTAACAGGTTTAAACATTTTTCTACTTGTTTTTGCACTATTTAACCATTTTCACATGCTTAACCCTTTTCTTGGTTTAACCATTCTTCACGTTTTTTATTTATTTTGAGCTACTTTCAACCGGTTTAACCATTTTTCTACTTGTTTTGCGCTATTTAACCATTTTCACTTGTTTAACCATTTTTCACCGGTTTAACCATTTTCTACTTGTTTTGCACTATTTAACCATTTTCACCGATTTAAATTGATTTTGCCCTCTAATATCACAATTGAAAATCTAAATAAGATACATATAATAAATTTACAAAACTAATAGTTTGAGTGTTATAAATTATACAAAACCAATAATCCTAATTCAAACATATAAATCATGGTAAAATGTGGCTCATGGCACGCTTAGATCTCCTCTTCTTTCGAAGATCATTCTACAAAAGACCTCATACAGTTTTCTTCCACTTGCTCGGGGACTTCCAGATCAACACCTTGGCCATAATTTTGAGAAGACACCTAGAAGTAAACAATAAAATACACATCACTATATAACACACATTACCAGACAAAAAACAATAAAAATAGCGCTGCTGAATCGCATGAATATCAACCAACACATTATTACATCACAAAAATAAAATATAAATTGTACCTCCGATTCGCGCCGCCCGGCCAGTCTGCTGTAAGTCATGCATGATCTGTGCATGACTCTACTCGGCCAATTGTGTATGATTCTGCAATATCTCTGCTAAACTCTGTTGAATGGCTTTATGCCTCTGTTGAATGTCTTGATGCCTCTATTAAGCCAATTGTGCCTCAACAACTTGTCTACCCTCTAATGCCTGAAACATTTGCTCGAACTAGATTGCCCAAGGAGTATCGGATGAAGGCGCCCGAGTGGTTGATTGTGCATCGTTTCCCACATTTTGAGGCTCGACATTATAATTTTTCGGCTCGTTCCCCACATTATTCCTCATATGCTCAGCAAATCTATCACAAAGTTGAACTATTTTCAAGAACTTGCTCAACCTTGTGTAGTTATAAGAAGGTTTGTTGAAATTTTTCATGAACCTCCTAATCCCATGAATATAGGGCATCTCCTTTTCGATGGGGTCTGGCACAAGTTTGCGGGATCACAACCTGAAGAAAAAAAAAGTCGCAATCTAATAATTAAAATTGGAATTCCGGAGTATTTTAAATAATAAAAAACTGAACAAACCCATACTTTCACACTGTCGAGGAATTTTGCATTTTTGTTATTGTTTGGGGATAGGTCACCCAAAATCCAATGCAACATTCTTGGGTATACGTCGTGGGAATCGACTGTGCGTGTGGAATATATTATATTGTCCATACCTTCTATTGCCTTGAGCATCGAAAACTGCACAAAAAAAATGTATAACCGTTCCAAAATTAAAAACTGTCATTATGGTTTCGACAAAAATAATTTAATTCAATTCAAAATACATACCAAAATAAACCACGCACAACCGGGTGATTCCCAATTTTCTTTGATATCCTTAGTTTGATCGATATGCTTCTGGACTCAGTCAACAATGTCCCTATATGCCTTGTCCCAACACCGTTTTCCCCAATCAAAATTTTCACATATATCAAAATTATCACAAATCTAATTAAAATAAACTCAATATCTTAATACACGACACATAATTCATTCGACTCAATTTTATTACGTATAAAAAAATTGAACAAATTTAAATTACCTGAAACCAATAATATATTCATCAATTCTTCCCTATCGGTTTGGCAGCACGATGAAATTTGATACAATCAAAACATACACGAGCTTCAGCTGGTCCATGCTTTCTATATTTTCCTTTTTCATAAATTTAACCTGATCAACGACGTTGGACATGTACATACACTTTATCTTCGCCTATATTTGAAAAGTATCTTCTTTTGGGAGTAGATGCATCCAATCTAGCATGATCATGTTTAGTAATCTTACAACTAAAATTCAACCCGAAAACCAACGCGAACTCGATCGCACTATACCTCACCGACTTTCCATTTACTAGAAACCACAATCGTAAAGGTTCTTCATTAGTGGACGATCCATAAGTCGGATCATCAGTTGGTGATACATCATCCCCTTAAATTTCCCGGTTGTATTAAGCATTAGAAAATTACCCAGTCGAGGGTAATTTCGGGCATCTCGAAGGTTCCTTTCAGTAAGGTAAACCCTTGTATTCACTCAATTTGTGCCAAACCCCCTTATAGTCAATTTTCCTTCGTTAATAATTTTTCCGAAAGGAAGCCCGGGAATATCCTCAGGCAATTCATGATAACAACAAAAGACCTTGTGAGAGGGATCCATCTGTTGGATAAGGATGAAGATGGAAGCACTGAAGACAATTTGTAAAGGGAGGTTTTGATGAATTCCAAAACTTCAAATCGGCTAAGTATGGATTAATTTAGCTGATATCCCTTTGAAGAATTTTGACTAAGTATAGAAGATATCAGAATAGTCAAAATTTAAGGTCCAAGACTATTGATCTGCTGAAGGAAGAATATCAGACTGATGAAGATCGGCCGACTCAAATCAGATTTGTTCAAGTTTGAGATCAGCTTTGTTCACCATCAGACGTGCACTTTCGTCAGCCAAGTGGAAATGATCATAAAGTCTTCCCAACGGTAATAAATGCCCGTGGAAGTAATAAATGCTGAAGTACAAGGTTATTAAAGACAAATGATTGAAGGAATGCTTCGCATCAGCTGGGTGCATTTAATGCTGCCTGCAGAAAAGTACTGTTGACAGTACGGACAGACTGCAGAGAGCCGTTCGCGAAAATTAAGGACCAGTACTCGAGGAATTTGAATCTTGTCTCTCTTCAACGGACATTTTTCAAACCTCAAGTATAAATAGCTGAAAGAGACGAAGAGAGAAAAAAAACAACAACACATTCTGAGAGAAATTTTCAAAGCAGAACTCTTCAAGTCTCAAGAACAGCTCACTCATCAGCTTAGTCATTTGTTGACGAAAGCAGAATTGAAGAACAACGATAAAATTACATCTTCTGAGTGATTTTGTAAAAGTGAGTGTTGTGAGAAGTAGATATCCATCTTTGTGAGTGATATTACTTCAGAGAGTAGGAATTTCTTTGTGATTTCCTACTGCGAGCTTACGGCCATATTCATTTGTTGTTTTGGCGTAAGTTGAAATATTGTAAACTGTGTGTTTATAGTATAACCCAAGATCTGTGTGACTTGGAAGAGTGGACTAAAGGATATTTAAATCCATATTACCACTATAAAAATTACTTGTGTTTTTACTTGCATTTTTACTTGCATATTTTCAGTTGCATAAAAACACTTTGAATTAACAGTTTGAAAAGTTTTCTAAGAAAAGGAGTTTTTGTAAAACTGGGGAACAAACTTTCAAACTGCTGAGTTTACTTGTGAAAAACACTTTATAAATCCGCTGCAAGTACTCTAAGTATTAAAACTGATTTAGACAAGATCAGCTGAGTGATTATCAATTTAGTGGCCTACGAAGCTGTTCAAAGATTTGTTCGCGATCAGCCAAGTAACTTACTATTGATAACAGCTGAGTCTGTTTGAGTTAGAACTAAAAAGTTTTAAAGTTAAAAATTGAAAATGTTTAGAGGTCTATTCACCCCCCCCCCCCCATCTAGACCTCATCTGACCACTTGGGACCAACAAGTGGTATCATAGCAGGTGGTTCATTAGAATCAGCTGCCTGATCAACGAGCTTGATCCAAATGTTTTTCAAAGGTTTTCAAAACTTTTCAAAAGAGCATCTTTTTGAAAAACAAAAACTTTTTGAAAAATGGATTGTATCAGCCATGTTCCCCCCATTGCTGGTATGTCGTTTGAAGATTGGAAAATCAGGATGGAGATTTTTCTAGCTGCTTATAATGATAACATGTACACATGTATCATCAAAGGTCCATTCAAATTCACCAAGACTATTATAGTTGATGAAGCTGAACTAGTGGTGGAAAAAGATCTGACAGAAATGACAGCCGAAGAAATAAAACTGTTCAATCTGGATAAAGTTGGCCGTTTCATCATGACCAAAGCCCTGGATAATGATCGGTTTGACAAAGTCAAACATTGCAAAACTGCAAAGGAAATGTGGGATAAGGTTCATGACATGAGCGAAGGAAACGACGCCATCAAAGAGCATCAGCTGAGTGTTCCTCTGGAAAAGCTGGACAACTTCAAGATGAAGTCTGCGGAAACCATTGACAAGATGGATTCAAGGTTTACAAGGACGCTGAATGAAGTGTTGAAGCTTGAAAAAACCTTCACTGACAAGGAGATAACCGTCAGAGTTCTGAAGGCTCTACCTCCGAAATTCAACATGAAGTTGACAGCCATGGAAGAGTCAAGAGATCTGGGAAAGATTTCACTCACCGAGCTGTTCTCAGTACTCAAGGCGTACGAGTATAAACTGCCAAGAATGGGTGTTGAAGAAACCTCTACTTCAAGTCCCACAGCAGCCCTAGTTGCTGCTGAAAATCCCAGAAGACCAGCGCACAAAAACAAAGATGTGGACTCATCTGATGAAGCCACACTACTCAACAAAAAGGAGTACACTGCTGGTGACGTAGCATTGCTGATGAACAACTTCAAGAAGTTCTACAGACGGAAAATGAAGAACAAATATAACAATGCTTCTACTTCTAACCCTACTTCTTCTTCTCAGGATAAGGATTCTTACAAATCCAAAATGATGTGCTATAATTGCAGGAAACTGGGTCATTTCATCAGAGACTGCCCATATCCTAAAGCTGAGAAGTATACAGAAGAAGAAAAGAGAATCAGAAAGGAAAGAAAGCATCATAAAGGCAAGGTGCTGGTGGCAGAAGCAGAAAAACTAGCTACTGTCTACTCATCTGATTCAGATTCAGACACTTCTGATGAAGAGTCGTCTGATGAAGAGAGTCCTGCTCTTCTCTGCCTGATGGCTAAGGAATCTGATGACTCCGAGGACGATGAGGTAACTCCTCTTGATAATGAATTATTTAATTCATTTGAACAAATGATGCTCAACAATACTAGCATTGCTGATGCATTTAAAAAGCTTAAGGAAGAGATGATATTGCTGAAAGAGCAAAACAGTTCACTGAAACTTAAAGCTGAAAAGCCAAAAGAATCGGCTGAATATAAACTGCTTGAGCAAGAGAATGAATCTCTGAAAGCTGAATGTGAAGTTTTAAAGGGTAAAATCATTGAGCTTGAGAAAGTCATTGAGTCTCATGAGAAGTCATCTGTTGCATCCACTCATATGTCTAGTAAACAGAAGACACCTTTAGATCAGGATAAGTTAGAACTGAAACATACTGAAAAATTTATATCAGCTGACAATAGTAAGGTCATCCTGTATGTTCAGACTACTAAACCTGCTTCACCTGAGAAAGTGTTAAAGGAGACAAAAGCTCCTAAGGCTATAAAGAACAAAGAGTCTAGTGTAGGTCAACAGACTGGTAAGTCCAAACAGAAGAGTCCTAGGAAGTCTTCTGATAAGGTCAAAACCAATCAGACTAGTGACAAGACTAAGTCATCTGTTAATGAGCAAGCATCTAGTAAACCAAAGAAGCATAAAAATAAGAAAAATCAAAATGCTTGGTATGGAAATGAGTCATATTATGTGCAACCTGTTGCATATCCTCCTATGTATCATGCACCTCAATTTTCTACTTACTATGCACCATATCTTGCTCATCCAATGCATGCATACCCTGCTTATCATGCACCTTTCCCTGCATATGAACATTTTCCTTATCATACTGATCATCAACATGACTTATCTGCTGAATATGATAATGATAAAACTGTTCATGCTCCTGTTAAAACTCAGAAGCCTAAGAAGCCTAAGACATCAACATCTTGGGTTGTCAAAGGTGGAACTAATTCTCCAGGACCCTCTCAATAAGGGTACATAAAACAATTTTATTTTGTTTTGTAGGTTAGGATTAGGAGTAGGAGTAAAGTAGAGAAAATTTGGTACTTGGACAGTGGTTGTTCAAGACATATGTGTGGAAACATACATGAGCTGACTGATGTTGTTGCTGTGGATGGTCCTAAAGTCACTTTTGGGGACAGCAAAGAAGGCAAGATTGTAGCAAGTGGAAAGCTGATCAAAGGCAACATTGAGATATCTGACGTCTCTTATGTTAAAGGCCTCAAATACAATTTGCTAAGCATAAGTCAATTTTGTGACAAAGGATATTCAGTTATCTTCTCAACAGATAAGTGTTACGTTGAACAGATTGGTACAAAGAAGGTCATCTTATCTGGAAGACGACAAGGAAATGTCTACACAGTGGACTGGAATTCTGCTGACAAGAATTCTAGCATTTGTTTGGTGGCATCAACACCAAGTGAAGTAAGTTGGCTGTGGCACAAAAGAATGAATCATGTGAATTTCAAGACCATCAACAAACTTATCAAGAACAATCTGGTAGAAGGAATTCCAAAGACAGTCATGAGCAAAGACAAGCTTTGTGACGCATGTCAGAAGGGTAAACAAATCAAGTCATCATTCAAAAGCAAGAAGCATCAATCTTCTGGAAGAATATTGGAGCTGCTACACATGGACTTATTTGGACCCATAGATCCAATCAGCAATGGTGGAAAGAAATACTGCCTAGCTGTTGTGGATGATTATTCAAGATATACTTGGGTGATTTTCATGAAGAAGAAAAGTGAAACCAAGGAACATCTTACAAATCTGATGGAAAGGATTTAAAATGAGAAAAGTATGAAAATACTAAAGATCGGATCAGATAGAGGGACTGAGTTTACAAACTCTACTGTTGAAGAGTATTGTAATGATAGAGGAATCAGTCATGAGTACTCTGCTGCCAGAACCCCTCAACAGAATGGAGTTGCTGAAAGGAGAAACAGAACTCTTAAAGAAGCTACCAGGACAATGATAGCTGAAGCTAAGCTGCCTCAAAGATTTTAGGCAGAAGCAACAAATACAGCATACTTTACCCAAAACAGATGCATGATCAACAAGCACCAGAACAAGACTCCATATGAAGTTTGGAACAACAGAAAGCCAAACATTCATTACTTTAAGATATTTGGTTGTAAATGCTTTGTTTTAAATAATGGGAAAAATCACCTTACTGCATTTGCAGAAAAGGCTGATGAAGCTGTTTTTGTAGGATACTCTACTGTTAGTAAAGCTTATAGAGTTTTTAACAAAAGAACTTTACTTATAGAGGAATCCATTCATGTAGTATTTGATGAACCAAGTTAATCTTCTGAAAAAAATCAAAGTACTAATCAAGATCTGTCTACTGATTTACAGAAGTTGAATGTTGGAAAGAATGAAGAATATGTTCCCATCATACTACCTGATCTCAACCCAGCTGATAACTCAAGTGCTGTTCAAAATCACAGTGCTGATTGTCTAACAGACGAGTTGCAAACAGCTGACCGACCAGAGACTGTTCAACAGACAAGAACTGTTCAACAGACTACTACTGGATCTCCAACAGTAGTGTTGCAAGATCAAGACAAATGACAACATTATGATTTGCAACCTGATCTTATATGGCTCAAGAATCACCCACCAGAGCTGGTGATTGGTGATCCTTTGGATAAAGTGAAGACAAGGAGAGCTGCTGCAAGTGAAGCAATGTTTATCAGCTTCCTATCTCAAATTGAGCCCAAATAAATTGAAGAAGCTCTTAGTGATTCAAACTGGATTGAAGCTATGCAAGAAGAGTTAAATCAATTTGAAAGGAATGAAGTCTGGTACTTAGTTCCTAGACCAAGTCATCAAAGAGTCATTGGCACTAAATGGGTATTCAGGAATAAAATGAATGAAGATGGTGAAGTCACCAGAAATAAAGCAAGATTAGTGGCCAATGGTTACTGCCAAGAAGAAGGCATTGACTTTGATGAAACGTTTGCACCAGTAGCAAGATTAGAGGCAATCAGACTCTTTCTTGCCTATGCTGCTCACAAGAATTTCACTGTCTATCAGATGGATGTGAAATCAGCTTTTCTCAATGGGGAATTGCAAGAAGAAGTTTATGTTGAACAACCACCTGGATTTGAAGCTTATCAAGAAGAAGACAAGGTGCATCGTCTGAAGAAAGCCCTATATGGACTAAAACAGGCTCCAAGAGCATGGTATGATACCCTATCTGATTTCCTCTTAATTAAAGGATTTCGTAAAGGTAAGGTAGACAAGACCCTGTTCACTATTGAGTGGGAAGAACATATTTTGCTTGTGCAAATTTATGTGGACGATATTATTTTTGGTTCAACAAATCAACAGATGTGTGACAAGTTCTCAAAGCTGATGCAGAACAAGTTTGAAATGAGCATGATGGGAGAACTTAACTATTTTCTTGGTTTGCAAGTAAGACAGTTGCCTGATGGAATATTCATCAGCCAAGCAAAATATACAAAGGATCTGTTCAAGAAATTTGGTATGGAAACTAGCTCTACTGCTAATATTCCAATGTCTACTAGTCTTCGTTTGGATAAAGATGAAAATGGCAAATCAGTGGACATAACCAAGTACAGAGGAATTATTGGGTCACTGTTATACTTAACAGCTAGCAGACCTGATATTATGTACTCTGTTGGGGTTTGTGCGAGATATCAATCAAATCCTAAGGAATCTCACCTCTTAGCTGCCAAAAGGATACTCAAGTATCTTAAAGGTACTGAAGATTTGGGATTGTGGTATCCTAGGGAATCTGGATTTGAACTCATTGGATATTCAGATTCTGACCTTGCTGGCTGCAAGATTGACAGAAAAAGCACAACAGGTGCCTGTCAGTTCTTAGGTAGTCGTCTGATCTCATGGATGAGTAAGAAACAGACTTCAGTCTCCATATCAACTGCTGAAGCTGAATACATAGCTGCTGGAGCTTGCTGTGCACAAATATTATGGTTGAAGCATCAACTTGAAGATTACAACATAAAAATCAGTGGAATCCCTATCTACTATGACAATACAAGTGCAATCAGTCTTACTCAGAATACTACAAGTCATTCAAGGACTAAACATATTGAGATCAAGCATCACTTTATTAGAGATCATGTGGAGAAAGGAAATGTCATAATAGAATATGTATTTACTGAAAATCAAATTGCTGACATCTTCACAAAACCTCTAAGTGAGACAAGGTTTTCAACTCTAAGAGCTGAACTGGATTTATTAAAATTGGATGCATAAGCTGAGGGGGAACTCAACAGAAGACTGAAGTTCAACAGCTTAACCATCACAGTCATCTTCAAGGATTAACCTTCAACAGACTAGTTAACTTATGAATTCTTAAAGCTAGGGGGAACGTGTACGACTAGCGGTACTTCTGATTAAAAGATGAAATTTGTTGATGACAGTTACTTGAAGTTATGTTTTCAACAGAAGATTAAAGTCTTGAAGATTGAAGATTTATTATCTAGCTGGATTGGCAAACAGCCGAGGAAGGTTATCAGTTATTGGCTTTCACTGATAACAGCTTTGTCATCAGGACAGTAGTCCATCAGATAAGTATCTATTTTACTCATCTGATCGCTTATTTAAAAGTTTACTGTTTAAAACGCTTCATTTCAAAACACGCTTTTACAAGTGACAGGAGGGCGGTACAAATTCCCGCTCCTCATTAAATGCAATTTGAATTTGAAAGGTCGTAACTGAGACCACACGATCAGCACTGACAAGAAACGGATCTAACGGTTAGCTGGTATCACGAAAACCAAGATACCCTAACTCTATAAATCAAGATCTGATCAGCCGTGTAGTTCTTAACGCACCCAAATTATTCAAAGAGTACTTTTGAGAAAATACTTGCAATTTTCTGCAAATTTCTTCTTGTTTCCCTAACTCTCAACAGATTCACAATGGCTGCTGAAGGTATGTACCTAGTCTATGAGTCTTATTACCAATCTGGTACCGATCTGATGAAAGAACTGCTGGAGAAGTTCAAGTCAGCCTTACTGGTAAATTTCATGGAGTACAATGAAGGAGTAATCTGGACTGACCAGGTTTTGGAGTACTACAAGACCGGATCTGTTGATTTCACATCCATGGAAATCAAAGCTACAGTTAGTGGTAAATCCATCATCATTACCCCTGCTGTCCTTCACGAGACCTTTGGTCTTCCTAACAAAGGACGACATGACGTCACTGTGCTGACGGAGGACAAGCACCAACAATTCTGGGCGATCTGCGCCAAAGAAGGGGAGATGTTGTCTGGCAACATCAAGAAGAAACAGTTGAAAGACGAGTATCAGCGGATGGCTGATATGGTTTCAAAGCTGATCGAAAACTGCACATTTTCTCTAGATGCTGTTACCATGAAGAGATTCAGCATCATGGCCGCCATTTACTACGGACTGGAAGTCAACTGATCAGTTGTTATCTGGTATGTTTTGGCAAATTTCTTTGAAGTAAAGAAAGGCAAGACTCCTCAAACCAATCACAGAATCACGCTCAGTTATCTGCTGTTCAAACTGGGTTGTTATATGACAAATGGAAAGGAGATCCATAAATCAAAGGCAATGGTGAAGTACTTGCCAGTTCTAAAGAGAAAGACTGATGAGCCTGATGAGGATGAAATTGAGGAACAAAAGGATGTTCCTGCCAAAAGGCTAAGAAGACTGGACAAAACAGCTGAATTAGCTGTTGAGACTCAGAAAAAGAAGGCTGCTGAAAAGCCTAAGGAGAAGACTCCTAAGAAAATGAAGAAAGTGGATGATGCTGAAGCAACTAAGATAGTTGATCTAACCACTGCTGATGACAGGAATGTGTCTCCTGCATCATCTTCAAGAACTCAAACTGCACAAGCACCTGATGAGACTGTCTCTCACGGGACAAGAAGTCAGTTAAGAGACACTGCTGCTTCAAGGCCCATTCAAGGGAGAACCAAGAAGACAATGAGGAAGCAGGTGACATTCACTGAAGAGCCTACTGAGATGGAAAATTCAGTAAGGCAAAGCCCCCAATCTGCTGAAAGACCTGTTGGAGATGAAGAAGCTTCAGTTGCTGAATAGACTAATAAGCAACAGCTTACTACAGCACAGCCAACAGTTGAGGTTGCTAAACCTCAGGATGATCCAGATGTTATGATCATCCATCCTATTACTGCTGCACCGATCTCATCTGCTGGTCCAGCTCCTGTCTCAGCTAACAAAGGGAAGAAAAAGATAGTGATTAAAAGGAAGAAGGTATCCAAAGCTGAGAAGAGAAAAAGGGAGGAGGCTGAACAGAGAAAGAGAGACGAGCAGGAAGAACAAAAGGCAAAGGAGCTTAGCAAGATCCAAGCAGCCAAGGATGAAGAGAGAAGAAAAATGACTGAATCTGAGAGAGAAGCTGCTGAGAAGGCAGAACTTGCTATGGTACTTGAAATCAGCAAAACTGATGCCTATGGACCAGTCCATGCTGGAGGTATCAAGATTGATGGAGCTGATGGAGAGAAACCTAAAAAGCCCAAAATGCCTGCTGGGGAAGTTAAGCCCAAAGAAAAATTTGAAGTCAGAAAAGCATTTGACATTGTCTATGCTGATAAGGAGCTCTTCAAAAGGTTCGAAAAGACCTTGGCATACTATGATCAAAAGCTCATGCTAAAGACATTGTTCACCCAGGAGAAGCCTAGATACATCAGATGGAGAGAAAACAGGATGAACAGATCAATAGCTGAACTTCAAAGTCTGAAGGAGTTAGCTGATGAAGAACAGTGGGTTCTAATTTGGCTAAGAACAGACTCTATTCAGAAAGCCTTGGATCCTCACTATGTTAGAGATATTATGCATCAATATGCAAAGGAGTTTGCATTAGAGGAGGCCAAGAAGATCAAGAACACTTTGCCTGCCAAGAGAAGAAAATCTGATAATGCTGAAGAAATGGCTATTAACATAGCTGCTATGACCGCCTTGAAGAGATGGGCAGAAAGGTCAAGGTATCAGCAAGGCTGTTCAAGTGAATTGTCTCAGCTGCCTAGCATTCAGCAAATTATTTTTGGCAAAGAAGTAAAGGACTTTTGTGAAGTGCCCAAGGGTAATAATGCATTTGTGAATCCTTAGATAATTGTGCGACAGATTCGCCAAACAACTTGTTTCAATGATGATGGCACTATTACAAACCTGTTCTATGATGATGTCACTGATGAGTACAAGAAAGCTGATGAACCCTTAGCACTTGAGTGGAACGCTAAGGACACCAAAGCTGATCAGGAGACTAAGCTGAAAGATGTCCCTGTCCACCAGGAGACTGAAGAAAATGAAGCTGCTACTTCTGCTTCATCAGGTGATCAGCACTCATCACTGATGGAAGCCTTCCAGATGCTGATGGAGAATTCTGTGAAGGAACTGGAAGAGAAGTATAGTCAGCAGCTGAGAAAGATGAAAGAGGAGCTGAAGGAAGAACTGAAAGCAGAGTTGGTAGAGTCCAACAGACTTCAGCTGGAAACTATGTAACAATCAACAGAAAAAATCATCAAGACTGAAATTGATAGTTTCCCTATTCGTCAAGATCATTCAAAGCAATTAGTGCAAAGCCTTATTGAGATGAACACTAATGTGGAAGATGTGAATGCTGATGTAAATCATCTTCATGCTGCCCTACAAAGAGCTGAACATAAGATTGCTGATCTAACTTCTAACTTCATCAAGATCAGTGAAGAAGAGAAGTCTATCAATGTTGGACTGTTGCAGGAACTTCACAAAGCTGGAGACATTATTCATGGAGAACTCTCAACTATGCAACTCAATATTGACTGCTTCAATGACCAAACTGACAACATCAGCACCATTCTAACTCATCTGACTGCAAGTCATGATGTAGTAAATCAGAATTTGAAAGCTTTATGTGCTACCATGAAGATTCCAACTGTTGCACTCAACTCTGCTGCTGAACCCAAGATTGTCACCAAGTCTGATGATGATAAAAAGGGGGAAGATAAAAGGGAAGAATCAGCCAAGGAAACCTCTGCTGCTGTTGAAGCTAAGAAGACTGATGAAGCTACTGAAGAGACTAAGGCTGCTGAAGAAGTTGGAAAGGTAGAAGGCAAAGAAAAGTCTGAAGAAGAGACTAAGGACAAAGCCAAATCTGATGAAGAAATGGCTGAAACCAAGGACTCTGCTGAAGATCAAACAGAGCCACTTACCAAGTACAAAAACACTGAATCAGCCAGGAAAGCAATGGAGCTACTGAAGGAGCAGCAACTCAAAGAAAAAATGGAAGCTGCCAGAGCAAATATCCTTCAAGATGAAGAAGCTGATGAAGATGATGAAGAAGAAGAAGATGATGAAGAATCATCTTATGAGTATGAAGAAGTGCTTGAAGGATCTGATGAAGAAGCTGATAGTTAGAACTTATAAATCTTTTGTAATCAGTTTACTTTATCTATTCTTCAGACATCTCATCTGATAAACTTGTACTTGTAATATTTTCCTTATATAAATGAAAGTCAAGTTTATTCCAACACATCTTTTCTATCTCAGAAACTTTTGAGGATTACATTCGTTAGTTTAGGTATTAACAGGTACTTAGCTGAAGTTTTGTCATCATCAAAAAGGGGGAAATTGTTGGATAAGGATGAAGATGGAAGCACTGAAGACAATTTGTAAAGGGAGGTTTTGATGAATTCCAAAACTTCAAATCGGCTAAGTATGGATTAACTTAGCTGATATCCCTTTGAAGAATTTTGACTAAGTATAGAAGATATCAGAAGAGTCAAAATTTAAGGTCCAAGACTATTGATCTGCTGAAGGAAGAATATCAGACTGATGAAGATCAGCCGACTCAAATCAGATTTGTTCAAGTTTGAGATCAGCTTTGTTCACCATCAGACGTGCACTTTCGTCAGCCAAGTGGAAATGATCATAAAGTCTTCCCAACGGTAATAAATGCCCCTGGAAGTAATAAATGCTGAAGTACAAGGTTATTAAAGACAAATGATTGAAGGAATGCTTCGCATCAGCTGGGTGCATTTAATGCTGCCTGCAGAAAAGTACTGTTGACAGTACGGACAGACTGCAGAGAGCCGTTCACGGAAATTAAGGACCAGTACTCGAGGAATTTGAATCTTATCTTTCTTCAACGGACATTTTTCAAACCTCAAGTATAAATAGCTGAAAGAGACGAAGAGAGAGAAAAAACAACAACACATTCTGAGAGAAATTTTCGAAGCAGAACTCTTCAAGTCTCAAGAACAGCTCACTCATCAGCTTAGTCATTTGTTGACGAAAGCAGAGTTGAAGAACAACGATAAAATTACATCTTCTGAGTGATTTTGTAAAAGTGAGTGTTGTGAGAAGTAGATATCCATCTTTGTGAGTGATATATTACTTCAGAGAGTAGGAATTTCTTTGTGATTTCCTGCTGCGAGCTTACGACCATATTCATTTATTGTTTTGGCGTAAGTGGAGATATTGTAAACTGTGTGTTTATAGTATAACCCAAGATCTATGTGACTTGGAAGAGTGGACTAAAGGATATTTAAATCCATATAACCACTATAAAAATTACTTGTGTTTTTACTTGCATTTTTACTTGCATATTTTCAGTTGCATAAAAACACTTTGAATTAAATGTTTGAAAAGTTTTCTAAGAAAAGGAGTTTTTGTAAAACTGGGGAACAAACTTTCAAACTGCTGAGTTTACTTGTGAAAAACACTTTATAAATCCGCTGCAAGTACTCTAAGTATTAAAATTGATTTAGACAAGATCAGCTGAGTGATTATCAGTTTAGTGGTCTACGAAGCTGTTCAAAGATTTGTTCGCGATCAGCCAAGTAACTTACTATTGATAACAGCTGAGTCTGTTTGAGTTAGAACTAAAAAGTTTTAAAGTTAAAAATTGAAAAAGTTTAGAGGTCTATTTACCCCCCCCCCCCCCCTCTAGACCTTATCTGACCACTTGGGACCAACACCATCTAAGAAGAAAAGAACCAAGAGAGAAGAGCCACATATCATTAGTTTGTATAGTTTACTTATTTGCAGTTGTTTGCTTAAGTTTGCATTTCCAATCATTAAATTTTCCATTTCATTGCAGGTGGCTAGAATTAGGGTTGAGCAAGATCCAGTTCATCAACCGAACCGAACCCAAAATTTCGGTCCGAACCGTTTATCAAACCAAAATTACAGTTCGGTATTCAGTTTGCGCCCCATAACCAACCTTGAAGAGACTTCGATTTTCGGTAAAACCGATTTTGTCTTTGATCCTAAATTCCTAAAACCTAAAACTACTAAGCCGCTTAATAACAAAATAAAGACAAAAAATTAACATCTCTCCTCTTCCTTCAATTTGTGCCCACCCCACTTCATCTTCCTCCAACTTCTGCGCAGCCCGTCCCTAGCCGTCGCCGCACAAACTACACCCTCCGACTTCATTGCCGCATCTCTCTCCTTCTCCCAAGGTATTTTGTGATTTTTTTTTTTTTTTGATAAATGTAAGCCCCAACCCTTGAAAGCAAAAACCCCGAATTAACATAGATTGTTAGAAGTTCATGGAAATGGAAAAATATTTTATGAAAAATTATTATTAATTATCATTATTTTAGAAATTGTGTATTATCTTATTAACATGAATTATCTATTCAATTTGCAAACTAGTTTCATATCACAAAAATATGGAAAAAATAATTTAATTATGAAGTACAAATAATTTTATTTTTTTAAACAGAAAATGCATTTTATTTGCAGTTTATTTTGCAAAAAATTTGAAAATTAATATTTAAAATATAAATATCTACCAATACACTAAATATAAATTTGGTGTAAAACATTTACATATCCATGTATAAAAATATATAATACATTGACAACCCTCCCATGAACCAAACATAGCTTTGTATGCAAAGGGCATAATTGTTCATGAAAGTTGCTACAGTAACCGTAAGGGTAAAATGAGAAATTCATTAAAATATTGATGCTATGTCAGCAAAAACTAATGAAAACTTAATGGATGTATAAGGTTTCTAAAACGTTGGGGGAGGTGGATGTAATCATGAAATTGGACACAAGTTCACTTTTAAAACCAATTATTAGTCCCTCTTATATTTTTAGTAACACTTTTTCGATCAAATTACATCGATAAAATGTATTATCCCGATCAAATAAAAATATTATAACACATAAAACTAAAAAGTACCCTTACTAAAAGTCACGTGACTTGCACGTGGTTGCATTTTTGTCAGATAAGTGTCGATCGATGTAACACGTTTTATATAAGAGGGACTTAAGTATAAAATTTTGGCACGATGGATAAATGTGAAACACATTTTATATAAGAGGGACTTAAGTGTAAATATTTTGACAAGAGGAATATAAATGTAAAATATTTTATATTTGAGAGACCATAAATTTGTTTTAGCCGCTTATGGCCTATTTGTTTGTCATTTGGGACAGTAGTTTGTAAAAGTGATGGGAGTTCGTGGCATAATATCGATTTGCGTAGTTTGAATTTTGGGAGAGTGGTTTGAAAAATAAGGTGAGTGTAGTTTTTCTTGGAAGAATTTAGGTTGTAGGTACAAGATGTAAGATGTGTACGACTTCAGGTCAAATTATGTTTGTTATGTGAGATAAGTTGTTTAAGATATAAATTAGTTTATGTTAAATCAAAATAGAGTTTGTGTAAGTTTTTTTTATAGATAAGATAATTGTTGTTTGAATGACTTTTGGAAGATAATTTGAATAATTTAAGAAAAAGATAAATTTATTTCAAAAAATAGAAATATTGTTTGTCTCGCTTTTCCCAAACACAATTTTGTTTTGGGAGATGCAAAACAAACATACCCTTAAATTCTCTAAATTCGCACGACTTGCATTAATTTACTCGTTTCAACTAAAGTCGTCGTAAGGTTTTCCAGGTTTTCAAAAGCCTTGTCTGCAAACGCGATTTAGTTATATATAAGTAGTAGGATTTTCGGCACACGGCCGTCTAGCTTCACGAAGGAGTTAACAATCTCCACTCTCTGCTACCTCCATCAATCCTCGCGAGAAGGTGAGAATTTGTCTCTCTATTTCTATGTTTCTACACTTTTATTTGTTTATGTTTGTATCTATTTGTTATTCCCTTTGTTTCGTGGGGATACTGTTTGATTTTGCAGAAAGTTGGAAATACTAAGGGAATTTAGAGTTAGGGATTGAATTATTTGAACTCTAATTTTCAGAATTCATATTAAGGCGAATGTGTTGGTCCGTGATTAGAGGAAATTTTCTTTTTAATATACCTAATTAGTGTTTAGCAAACCATGTTTTGGATTTATCAGGAACAACTTTGTCTGATCTGAGTTTAGTAAAATGCATAAATTCAGATTTTACTGCTCCGGTTCTGGCGTTAATTTGGATTTATCTAGTGTCAGGCGATGGAACCAAGAAATTCGTGTTTTGTTAATTTTTATCATAGTAGAAATTATGTGAGAGATTTTAATTTTTTTCTTTCAGAATGTGCGTTGTGAATACAAGTTCAATTACAGCTTAGTTTTTCTTTTTAGTTTTTCATAATTTAACTCATCCCATGATTTAAATTAATCAAACTAGGATTTCTGAAATGTGGTTTACCTGGATCTTTCTTTAAATAAGTTTATCCAGAACTTGATTGAGTCAAAGTTCGAAAAAAGAACTTTGGAGATGATTGATATAAGTTTCATTGAGTAAGAACCAGTACCTTAGACGTCAGATAGTTTTCCTCATGAATGGAGTGATCCCCTAGCTGGTATAGTCCTATAATCCTTCACTGATTATAGGTTTTGTAACACAAGTCTATAAATTGACTTGTTCAGCAAATTAGTGACTGGGTTTTGTTTCAGTAAAGTAATCCCCCAAAAAGAAAATGAATGATAATGAAAGAGATAAAGATCAGTAAAGTGAAATTATGATTTTGGACAGAATTGGAATTATAGCATGTGATCTTTCTTTCATTTTCCGTCTAGTAGTGTTATGGTTTCTCCCATCTATTGAATAGTGCTATATATTGCGTAGTAACCCGATAATGGCCTTAACCCTAAATGATAGTATTCTATAATTGGTTTTAAATTCATTACATTCTATCTCTAATGTTAGATGGAAAGGGTGGATGTACCAAATGAGGATGTTACAAACATGGGACCAGAAATGACGCAAGGTAATGCTGCTCTACTGGATGGTTTCAAGAATAAAGTCAACGAGCTAACCACAAAAGTTAACAGAGTAATTGTTTGCTTATTTTCAAATGTTCTAAAGGTTATCATAGGTACATTGCCCATATAGACTTGCTATCCCAAATGTTTTGAAGCATGGATTAAAGTTTCGTTTTTGATGTATGTTTCGGTCAGTTAAAAATTAGAAACTTTTTGGGATTTTTTCGATATGTGTTAATTTAGAAACCACTTTATATTTTCGTCTCCATTGACTCAAAAACAGAAATTTTTCGGTGGAAACATATTGAAACTTTAGATCCATGCTTTAAAGACACGTTTATCCCATGTTGACTTCAATATCAGTTTCATTTGATGTCATGATGATTGTGGTAATCAGTTGATCATGATTGATTCTTCTTTTCCATGCTCACGAATGGCCTGATACGACAACCTGTCATTGTTTCTACAGGAGCTTCCATGCATAACCTACTTTTATAATATTTTTTCTTCCTTGCAGCTTGAGCAAAGAGTGGATGAAATTGAGAAATTTTACTTAGCTACAGAAATAAAGGACGCAAACACTTCGAGAAATAGCTCAACCATTAGGAATAAAGAGGAGAAACATATCCCAACCAAGAAGAAGCTACAGCAGGATGCTTTGCATAGAGAGGATGCTGCTGCAAAGAGAATGCAAGAGCTTATGCGCCAGTTTGGAAGTATATTTCGTCAGGCAGGTCACTGAATTAAGTTCCTATTACTTTGACATGTTAAGCCAGGGTAGTTTTTTGTTATAAATTAGAAATATTTTATATTGTAGAAATCAGATTTAGTCTTATAATACTTTAGAACCTCAATAACAACATATTGCTTGATATGGGATTCATCAGGTGTGGAATAGGCATTAGTTTGAGGGGATGGAGTATACTGTTTTATTGTCTGAAGATTCTACCTTCTATCTAGTCTAGTACACAATCTTAAATTCACTTTGACACTGCAGACTATATCTATTTCTGTTTTCTGCGAATATTGATTACATGCCTTCCTTTAGGCCCAGTTCGTTTTGGCCGATTGTAATCGGCCCAAAATCAAATTCCAATTTTGGTTCATTAAATAATCGGGCCCAATTGTTTTGTCTTATGTTCGCCCTATTATAATCTGGACCCAATATATTAGTTGGACTTTGGCCCAATATATTAATTGGGTGTTCGGTTGGCCCGATCGTGCCGCAATTACCATTATACCCTCAGCGAATTTTAAAACTGGCCGTTGATTTTTTGATTTATTCTCAGCCGTTGGATCAACTGTAATAGAACGGGTTGGGCTAGGGTTCTTTCATTTCACACTCTCCTTTCTCTCTCTTTCTCTCCCGACCGCCGCCGCTCGATTCTTCCCTCAACCTCTCTTCTCTCTTCGTCCCACCGGGAAATCACCATGAAAATTGTTTCTTTGTACGAATCCTTAGGGTTTAGAAATAATTTGTCTATTTGTCTCCTAGCATAAATCCCCCTCGTTCCTACCCTAATCTTCAATTTATCTCTTTCAATCACACGAATAACCACAAATTTAGGGGTTGTTAGTAGTCCTTCTCGTTCGTAACTATTTTGCCGAACGATTTCTACTTGTTTTTGAAGATTAGGGTTTAGGAATTTGAAGTTTCCTTGAAAATTAGGGTTTGTACGATTTTACCGTACGATTTCTACTTGTTTTTGTACGGGGCCGTCGACATCTTCAAGGTAATTGCATTTTTCCTAATTTTTGTTAAGTTTTCTTGAAATTTTATTTTTGTGAGATGGGTTTTTGAGATCTAATGTATACAGTTTGCATCTATCTGCAGTTACCATAGTTATCTAATTTGGGTCTAATATTTTTTGTTATCTAACTTTTGAACCTACCAGATTTTTTATTTTTAATGATTTGTGTGAAAATTTTGTGTTGCGTGCAGCCCAACTGCATCATTCTGGCAATATGATTTTAGTGGAGATATTGCTACTTCAGATGCTATTAAACTTGCAAAGGAAGTCGATGCATCAGGTAAAGTTTAATTGCCAAATGATTAAATGCATGAATGTTAATTTGAATCAATTGAATAATTTATGTTGTATGACTTTGTTAAATTTTTTATATCTTACACGCACACACACTATAATTTATAAGAATCCACCTTTTTGGAACATTATTCTTATTAAGTAAAAGGATATAATTATTTCCCTAGAACATTAATAGTTCAAAAACATAGAAAGTTACTTTATATCTTTTGCTATTTATCATGAATTATGATTAAAGTGAAGAAAGCTTTAACGAAAGTATGTATTCTTTGAACATGTTGTATTCCAATTGAGTATATGGTATCCACCAGGTTATTATTTGTTACATTACTTTTATGTTAATTTGAATCAATAATAATATATATATATATATATATATATTTGTACCCTCTATTCAAAGATTGGAAGCAGGTAGTCATACTTTGATTAATTGATTATATACATGCTTCAATTCCTATGTTATTACATCCATCCATAAACTCTATGACTCATGTATGTTGGAAATTTGTATGTTACAACATTACATTACATAGCTAGAATGTAGTCAAATTACATGTTAGTACTATATATATATATATATATATATATATATATATATATATATATATATATATATATATATATATATTTCTATGCATGCATGATACTAACTTTAGATCTTTATGAAACAATAATTAAATCAATGAATGCAAGTGGTCAATCATAGCTGGTCATATTTAGATTTTTCCCAATTTTTTTTTATTTTTCTTTTGAAATTAGGTTACGAAAATTAGTTCATATTTAGGTTTTTGTAAAATATGGTAAATTCCTTGTATTTCTGGATTGATATAATAATATTTTTAACTGTTTTTTCATTGTTTTTGACGTAGGGTTTATTTTCTGGATTGGGAGACACTTCCAATAGTACCGGACGTGTGCCTGTCTTCTGGAAAATCAGTGAGTAAATTTACCCATTTAGTTTATAATTTGTGCTCTTTTGTGGGTTGTTATTACCGCAAGCAAATGTGATTTATTGCTTGGTTGTTATTACTGCTTGGTTTGTAATTCTTATATATCTATGTTTGCAACTTGGAAATGTGATTTAGTTTAGGTGGAAATTGAATGAGGTTTTGAGGTTCTTTGCAAATTGAATGAAATTGAATTCACTGTAAAGTTTGCAAATTGAATGAAATTTATTGTTTGGTTTTGATGTTGTTATTACTGCTTGGTTTATCCATGTTTGCAAATTGAATTCACTGTAAAGTTATTTGCAATTTCCAGATTTGAGGTTTACTTGACCTAAGAACTTGAACTGTAATTTTCATTTTTGGTTTTATAATTGAACTAAGTTAGGTTCCCTTTCAGTTTTGGTTTTAATTTACCTTAAATTTGCAAATTATGTCATAGTTCACATGTATATATATCAAAACTGAAAAGTTGAAAAAAGTTATAGGACTTGAAGTTGACCAAAGTTTGTACATTGGATAGTTTAGTTTACTGCTTGGTTTTTATATAATGAAATTGCATACCCTATTGCAAATTATGTCATAGTTCACATGTATAGATATCAATTCTGAAAAGTTGGAAAAAGTTATAGGACTTGAAGTTGACCAAAGTTTGTACATTTGGATAGTTTAATAGACCCTATCTGTTTTGTTGTGCATTATTACAAGGTGCAATTCATAATAATGATTACATATGCAGAATCCAGTTCAGATTTGATTTTGTACATATATTTGTCTTGTTTGAATTGTCTTGTGCATTCTTGCTAAGTCATTTCATGTCTTTTCCATAGTTGCTTTTTGCATGCTACATTTATTGCTTTTTTCATTTCCAATGCATGTATTTAATGACATAATCTAACATTTACCATTTATTTGGATACCAACTCTCACTTACCAACATTAATTGGTAAATAGTTGATCTTTGACCTGCCTATATATATGGGTAGATCTATTCAACCGAACACCCATTCTCCAATCCAACAAAAAACAGTTAAGTTCCTAACACTTTTATTCTTCCATTTTTAATTCCTATTTGCAATTTATTCTTGAAAAAGTTTACCTAAATATGTCTCTTTCTTATGTTAACTGCAGGAAACAAAAAATACCTTTGACTAGGAGGCAACGAGTTGACCTTAATGCTCGGTACGATGGCTGGAGTCCGGAGGAGGAAGCATAATTGATAGGGAAACTGTTTTGTTGTGCGCGGAGGGGATTTGTTAAGCACATTGACGACTTGCGTGAATGTCTTGAGGTAATCAGTGAGAGAATGACACATAACTTTGGCCGAAGGTTCCACCTCACCTCTCTGCGTTTGAAGTTGGAGAGGATCCGACTGGAGTATGCGGACTTTAAAGAATTTCTGTCCCAGCTGGGGATAAGCTACGAGCAGACCAGTAAGCACTAGAGACGGTGATGTTGCATGCATCGTAGCTTATCCCCAGCTGGGACAGAAATTCTTTAAAGTCCGCATACTCCAGTCGGATCCTCTCCAACTTCAAACGCAGAGAGTTGAGGTGGAACATTCGGCCAAAGTTATGTGTCATTCTCTCACTGATTACCTCAAGACATTCACGCAAGTCGTCAATGTGCTTAACAAATCCCCTCCGCGCACAACAAAACAGTTTCCCTATCAAATATGCTTCCTCCTCCGGACTCCAGCCATCGTACAGAGCATTAAGGTCAGCTCGTTGCCTCGTAGTCAAAGGCTTTTTTTGTTTTCTGCAGTAAACATAAGAAAGAGACATATTTAGGTAAACTTTTTCAAGAATAAATTGCAAATAGGAATTAAAAATGGAAGAATAAAAGTGTTAGAGGAACTTAACTGTTTTTTGTTGGATTGGAGAATGGTTGTTCGGTTGCATAGAACTACCCATATATATAGGCAGGTCAAAGATCAACTATTTACCCATTAATGTTGGTAAGTGAGAGTTGGTATCCAAATAAATGGTAAATGTTAGATTATGTCATTAAATACATGCATTGGAAATGAAAAAAACAATAAATGTAGCATGCAAAAAGCAACTATGGAAAAGACATGAAATGACTTAGCAAGAAGGCACAAGACAATTCAAACAAGGCAAATATATGTACAGAATCAAATCTGAACTGGATTCTGCATATGTAATCATTATTATGAATTGCACCTTGTAATAATGCACAACAAAACAGATAGGGTCTATTAAACTATCCAAATGTACAAACTTTGGTCAACTTCAAGTCCAATAACTTTTTCCAACTTTTCAGAATTGATATCTATATATGTGAACTATGACATAATTTGCAATAGTGTATGCAATTTCATTATATAAAAAGTAAACTAAACTATCCAATGTACAAACTTTGGTCAACTTCAAGTCCTATAAATTTTTCAACTTTTCAGCTTTGATATCTATACATGTGAACTATGACATAATTTGCAAAGTTTAAGGTAAATTAAAACCAAAACTGAAAGGGAACCTAACTTAGTTCAATTATAAAACCAAAAAATGAAAATTACAGTTCAAGTACTTAGGTCAAGTAAACCTCAAATCTGGAAATTGCAAATAACTTTACAGTGAATTCAATTTGCAAACATGGATAAACCAAGCAGTAATAACAACATCAAAACCAAGCAATAAATTTCATTCAATTTGCAAACTTTACAGTGAATTCAATTTCATTCAATTTGCAAAGAACCTCAAAACCTCATTCAAGTTCCACCTAAACTAAATCACATTTCCAAGTTGCAAACATGGATAAATAAGAATTACAAACCAAGCAGTAATATCAACCAAGCAATAAATCACATTTGCTTGCGGTAATAACAACCCACAAAAGAGCACAAATTATAAACAAAATGGGTAAATTGACTCCCTGATTTTCCAGAAGACAGGCACACGTCCGGTACTATTGGAAGAGTCTCCCAATCCAGAAAATAAACCCTACGTCAAAAACAATGAAAAAACAGTTATAAATATTATTATATCAATCCAGAAATACAAGGAATTTACCATATTGTACAAAAACCTAAATATGAACTAATTTTCGTAACCTAATTTCAAAAAAAAATTTGTGAAAAATCTAAATATGACCAGCTATGATTGACCACTTCCATTCATTGATTTAATTATTGTTTCATAAAGATCTAAAGTTAGTATAATGCATGCATAGAAATATATATATATATATATATATATATATATATATATATATATATATATATATATATATAGTACTAACATGTAATTTGACTACATTGTAGCTATGTAATGTTGTAACATACAAATTTCCAACATACATGAGTCATAGAGTTTATGGATGGATGTAATAACATAGAAATTGAAGAATGTATATAATCAATTAATCAAAGTATGACTACCTGCTTCCAATCTTTGAATAGAGGGTACAAATAATTTATATATACATATATATATATATATATATATATATATATATATATATATATATATATATATATATATATATATATATGTATATGTATTATTGATTCAAATTAACATTAACATAAAGGGATGCAACAAATAATAACCTGGTGGATACCATATACTCAATTGGAATACAACATGTTCAAAGAATACATACTTTCATTAAAGCTTTCTTCACTTTAATCATAATTCATGATAAATAGCAAAAGATATACAGTAACTTTCTAAGTTTTTGAACTATTAATGTACTAGGGAAATCAACGGCCAGATTTAAAATTCGCTGAGGGTATAATGGTAATTGTGGCACGATAGGGCCAATCGAACACCCAGTTAATATATTGGGCCAAAGTCCAACTAATATATTGGGTCCAGATTATAATCGGGCGAACATAAGACAAATCAATTGGGCCCGATTATTTAATGAACCAAAATTCCAATTTTGGGCCGATTACAATCGGCCGAAACGAACTGGGCCTAAAGGGTTTCTAATTATTATTGCGAGTGTCCTTTAGTATCTGCCTCTGGCATTGTGATTACATGTCGAGCATCATCTACTGGCTTCCCCTAAAAGATTTAATTTTCTTCTTGTCAAGGTTGTCTCACTTTGAGATGAAATAGGAGTTTCCCAGAAGAATTCAGTTTGAGGAGGGAATATCTCAGCATGGAATTGTTGTCTTATTCTTGATATGGATTTGCCTTTAGTCTACCTCTACCACTATTCTTTTTTTTTTTTTTTTTTATTGATAATTAAGTCTACCACTATTCTTATATGAGGATATCTGAACCAAAATTCCAATTTTGGGCCGATTACAATCGGCCGAAACGAACTGGGCCTAAAGGGTTTCTAATTATTATTGCGAGTGTCCTTTAGTATCTGCCTCTGGCATTGTGATTACATGTCGAGCATCATCTACTGGCTTCCCCTAAAAGATTTAATTTTCTTCTTGTCAAGGTTGTCTCACTTTGAGATGAAATAGGAGTTTCCCAGAAGAATTCAGTTTGAGGAGGGAATATCTCAGCATGGAATTGTTGTCTTATTCTTGATATGGATTTGCCTTTAGTCTACCTCTACCACTATTCTTTTTTTTTTTTTTTTTATTGATAATTAAGTCTACCACTATTCTTATATGAGGATATCTTATACTCCGTATTTGAATTCTCTTTGTTTTGCGAAATAAATTATATTCCTTGCATGTATTAAATGATCATCATAGTGCCTTTTAAATTTCTCAGATCACGCAGCACAAATGGGCATGGCCTTTTATGCAACCAGTAGATGTCGAAGGACTTGGATTGCTCGATTACTATAAGGTACCTTCTATATGTCTTCCCTGTAATTCATTTATCCTCTTTATACTTGTTTTTATTTTTGCATGTTACCCGTTGGCCATTGAGCCATATAATTGAATAAACACTCTCCCTCACCCCCACCCCCACCCCGCGAAATAGATCTGATAGATATGGAAGATAGAAGTCACAAGGTATTCAATTCTAAAAAGGTTGGATTGAATTGCCACTACTTCTCCTGATCCTTTTTAATTCAGATCTATGGCTTGGCTTCCCTTCTTGACTATAAGATGGAAAAGTATCGTCTCCAACTATTTTGTTTTTGATAAGCAAGTTGTGTATTACATTATATGATTTAATTCTATATTAAAATCACAAGGTAGCTAGAAACAAAGAGCAAACCAAAGTAACCCGAATAAATCCAATTAACCCATATTTTTGCCTTAAGATAAATCTGTAGTGCCACCTGATCACCTATATGATCAAGAAGTGTCCATAGGAGCAATATATTGGATTGCACGAGTACTATACAGTAATTGCCAGGACTAACAGGTCAGTACTCACGAAGTAAATAGTTCTAAGAATAAGCCATAAATTTGTGTCAGGAAACAATTCTGCATCCAAGCATTACAAGCAATAGGAAGATAGGTTAGTTATAAATTGTCATTTTGACAAAACAGATGTAAAAGTCACTATCATTTTGGGATCTCTCAAACTCCAATAAAATATGTGGTATAAAAATCATGTACACTTTAGGGAAGCCGCTACTCACGGGTGTGTCAATTGATTAATTAGTCATCTTGCTATCGATCCCCTTTCTCCTCCCTTATTCTCAATATTCTGTAATATTACATGCCATCTTATTTCTCTTGTTTCTTAATTTTATATATGTGGTCTTGAAAAAATGATATTAGATATACGCTTGCAAATGATGTATATCAGATTATTGACAGGCCATGGACTTCAGCACAATAAAAAATCAAATGGAAGCCAAGGATGGTACTGTTTATAAGCATGTTCGTGATATATATTCTGATGTGCGGTTGGTTTTCAAAAATGCAATGAAGTACAATGATGAAAACAGTGACGTTTATGGCATGGCAAGTATCTTACTCGAAATATTAGAGGAGAGATGGCTGCAGCTTTTGCCAAAAGTTACAGAAGAGGTAATTACTAAAACTAAAACTGGCTGCTAGTATTTCATTTATGATTTTACATCTCCTGAAGAAAGACAAGGCACGAGCTTCGATGGCTTGTTAGCACTCAATCCATTCTCATTTCCCCACAAAAGCAACCAACAAAGTAAATGGTTTGGAGATGTCTGTTTGATTTGAGCATCTTTATTTACAGGAACAAAGACGAGAAGAGGATGAAGCTGAAGCACAAAGAAACATTCTCCTTGCTCAGGAGGCAGTTCATGCGAAGATGGCCAGGGATATAAATAATGAGGTATGGTAGAATTTCTAGTTTCTGTATTGACAAGAAGACAGTAAATTATTTGGAAACTTGTGACGCTTTTTCTTACCCATTAATGAGCCGATAATTTGTTTCAGCTTTTTGAGGTTGACATGCATATAGAAGAGCTCAGAGAGATGGTTGTTAAAAAGTGCAGGTTAGTTTAAGTAAACTGTATGGCATTCCAAAATTAAATTGCTATCATGTGTTCGGTTCTAAAATCAGTATGGTGGTAGCAACTGTTGATGTCTCTGTAAGTACATTAATGACTCAGTATATTCTATTTAACACCAAAAGTGTTACTCATAGCATTCTCCCACCTTTAATTATAGGCCCCACATCATATGTAATGGGTCCTCCATAACCCAGGGTCGATATTGTTCTAGGAAGAACACCCCTGGCCCAGCATAAACTCAAATATTCTACCTCTAGTGGAAACTGATAGCTGTATACTTGCATGTTACCCTTTTGTTATTCAACTTTGATATTTCTTCGAACGCATTCGTTAGCAGTAAAAGTGATTGTACTAATTAGAGCAATGTGATTGAATACTTTAAGAAATAAATGATGAAAGAGAAACCAAAAACTAAATTAAAATAGAAATGGTTTTGTGGCTTCAAATAGACTTCTGATTTATATGTGAAATTGCTCCTGATCTCTTTTACTTATTTTTCGGTTCTTTTATCAAAATACTATTCATGAACATTTTAATGCAGAAACATGTCTACCATGGAGAAACGAAACCTAGGGGTTGCTATCTCCAAATTATGTCCTGAAGATCTTATGAAGGCGCTGGAGATAGTTGCTCAAGTAACCCCGACATCCAAACAACAGCTGCCGAAGTAGAGCTCGACATAAATGCTCAGGTTCTTGTAAAACCCTTTGCAGTTTTACTAGCAAATCATCTTTTGCATATCCCAATACCCTTTTTGTAACTTGGATGCAGAGTGAATCAACATTGTGGAGGTTGAATTTTTTTGTGAAGGATAGGTGTAATGACAGTTCAAGCAAAGATGGGGATACTAAAAATATCAATCATGGTGATGCTTCTGGCAACCGCGATAACTATATTGTCTCAAAACGTAAAAAAGAAATATGTGATGCTCTTGCAAAAACTGCAAAAAGACGGAAGAAAAAGGCCGTGTCTTGATTTGTATCCTGCTCGATTTCCTTCGTGGTATTGAATACAAGTTATATGAGTGATGAGGTTGTTGACTTAAAGTAAGCTTCAATAACCATATTAAGTGTAGAGGATTTAAATTAGAGTTTTCATTGTGCAATGAATCTGTAAATTTAATCTCCCCTTCTTTGAGAATTCTCTCAAGTTTTTGGTTAGATTCACTTTGGTTTTTTATGTAGCCAAAATTAATCGTGATGCCATTTTTTATTTATTTTTTGGTTGAGAAGTAGTTGAATTTACTCATATAATTTTATTCTTTTTTCATATAAATCTTTTGAATGCTGTTTGTAGGGCTGTAAATTGAACTAGGCAAAATTGCAAGTTTAGCTCCATACTATATCACGATTGCATTTTTTAGATCGTAATAGAAATAATCCCACCGTTAAATTTTAGACTATTTGTCTGGTAACCTGCATGAGGACGTGACAATTTTTTTTTTTTTTATTATTTTTTAACTACTAAAATAAAGCTATCCATTTCTCATTCTCAGTATTTACCACAACATTTAAACCATAATTTGATCTCTAAACTCCAAAACTCCCCCATCATTTTAATTGAAAACCCTAATAAATTATTTATTCCTATGATTTTGGTCATCTTCTTCAATAATCGTTTTACATTTTGAATATTTTTTATAAATGTTGATTGTTGTTAACGTTAGTTATGTGTTTTATACATTATCACTTTGGTTGTCTATTTAGATAATTGAATTTTGAGGTACCAATCCAAGAGAAATAAAAAGAGAAAAGAGTGGAAATTCTTCTCCATATCACTTATCAGCAGTTTTTGGCATGACAATTGGGTTGGGTTTGTCCAACAACTTTCCTTAAAGAAAGAAAACTCAAACATTTTTTACAGGCGCTGATTCTCGGGTTTTTTTGCACTTTGCACCTCCAAAACATGAAAAATAAGCACTTTGCATCCTCGAAATTTAGATTTAGCACTTTGCAGCCTCGAAAAATAAAAAATACAGCACTTTGCACACTCTTTTATTTTTAAGCAAGAACTCAAGGGCAAAATAGGTAATTCTATTGTAAATCTTTGGCACTTTGTCTCCCAAAATAAAATTAGCACTTAACACTTCCTAATTAAGAACAGATTAACAACTTACACTCTCGAAACACAATAAATGGACACGTTGCACTCCAAAATATAAAATTAACACTTAACAGCCTCAAATTAAAATTTCAAGTTTTAAGGGTGCAAAGTGCAAAATTTCAAGTTTTGAGGGTGCAAAGTGCCAATACTATTGAATTACCTATTTTGCTCTTGAATTTTTGCTTGAAAATAACCGATGGTGCAAAGTACAAAAATACCCTGATTCTCCTCTCCTCTCTTCTGCAACATAAATGCAGGGCCCAAAAACACCACAGTAATTCATCTCCCTCCTCGAAAATAAACCAATAATCCAATTTCAATTCTCAAACGAACACACACATTCACAAACAGTCACGCACGCTTCGTTTCTCAAGCAACCGAATCATGACCGACCTCAAATCCAAATTCTTGCATGTTTACTCTCTCATGAAATCGGAGCTATTGAATGACCCTGATTTCGAGTTCACAGATGATTCTCGTCAATGGATCGACCGGGTACTATTTCCTCTTTCATTTTTACGAGTAGGGGGGGGGGGGTTGTCTTCTTTTTCCTTTTCAGGTTTTCTTAAATCATGGAATATTTATTTTGTTTCTGATGGATTATTCTCCACCTTATAAGCTGAATTGAGTTCTAATTATGTTTATGTGGCAATTTCCTTTTATGATCACTGATGATGGATTACAATGTTCCTGGAGGTGGGATTCATATGGTTGCAGTAATCTAAACTTAAAAGAGATTTTATTATATATCTAGGCTTCTCTTTTGAACTTAATACATAGTCAATAGAGGTTAATGATGAGTGTGTTATCGTTAGGGTATTTATTTCTAATCAGTGTTTCGGGTCTCACGACTCGTCAATGTGAGGATCAGCAGGTCAATCAAGCTTCTCCTCAATTTGTATAAGGGATCCTAACCTGCAATCAAAGATAACTACGTCAGGTTAATGCCGGTGGTTACCCGACGATAACCCTCCGATGCTAAAGTAAGTATCGAGATAAGGTTGGAGATCGGAGCGTAATTAATACTCGGAACGTGCGTACCTTTTATCTCATTTATGAGGGCTATTTATAATTTCAGGATGGGTCACCGGGTCAAATCAGGATTGGACGTTTTGGTTCGAATATGGATCCTCAGCATTTGATCCGATCCGGTTGTAAGTGGGTTAATTTTAAAAGAACGTCGGCCACTATATCGGATAAGTCGAATCGATCGAGGTCGATGCCGACGTTAGGTTATCTGTTTATGTTCGATGTGAACTGGAGAGGGGAGGTCCTCGATATTACTCGATTGACCCCTAGTAGTTTTATAATGACGAAGACTTGGTACATCAAGAGTCCCCCAAGTTCTAGAGTTTGAGCGTAAGTCGAACTCTGGAAATTTGAAGTAGTGTTCGTTTGAATTTTAAATTCTGCATGTATCAGTGGGAGTCCCCAAGTTCGAGAGTTCGAGCGTAAGTCGAACTCTGGAAATTTGAAGTATCGGAGCAGAATTTCCCGCCATAGCGTCTATGTTTTCGCGCCGTCGCATATTTAGGGTTTAAATTGGCGGGTAATACCTATATTAGGGGTGGAAGATTAAACGTCGCGTCTTGTCATGGGGCAGTGTGCAATTTTGGTGAAGCGGTAGTTTTTGCGCCTATATATAGGTTGGTTGTTCTTCCTGTGTTTTTACACCACGGTAAAAAATATTTTTGACGTCGGAGCTTTGTACGCAAATAAGAAAGAGCTTTTTCGATTTCTGTTCTGAGATACTTAAGAGATGTCGGACAGCGAAGTATCTAGTCCGGAGAATGTTCATGTAGAGGATGTCATCGAGGAAGTCTTTGGCGAGGAAGAAAATCGATAGGAAGGCATCGAAGGTGACATACCTGTAAGTGGTGGTCAGGCTGATGACGACGACGAAGACGAAGAGGAAAAAAGGCTGGCATATCATGAGATTCAAGCTGGGGATTATAAAAGACCGTTGCCGACCTGGCTGTCATCGTTCTCGATTGCTCAAGGTTGGGTATTATCGACCCCAAATAAGGTACAGCGAATGCACAACCCGCCGAAGAAGACAATAGTGATACACGAGGCGTCGATGGAGTGTGGATTTCGAGTTCCCATTGCTCCTGAGCTGGCCTCGATTCTCAATCATTTGGGTGTCGTACCTGCCCAGATTGTTCCGAATGGCATGTCAATGATTCTAGGGTTTATCGTTGTCATGAAGGCTTTTAGACAAGAGGCGTCGTTCGGCAACTTTTGGTGTTTATTCACTGTGAGGGAGTCTCCGAAGTCGGGCAAGGGCTTCTATCAAGTCAAGTCCAGGGGGAATAGGAATAGTTTTCTGACAAATGCGAAAAGCTCTCATGGGAAAGGATGGAAAGCCCGATTTGCGTATCTTAGGCCACCAAAGGGACAAAAGCTTAACATTACATCGTCCTGGCGTATCGGCCCCATCAACGTACAGAGGCCTCCACTACCGACACTGTCACCACAATTTTTGGAGAATCTACGTACCTTCTGCCTAGATGTGAAGGTTCTTATCCAAGAGCCGTATCTTCGAACATGCGGGTTATCTGCATCAAAAAGGAGGGGCGACGATCCTTCCTTAGATGATCTTCTTAGGGGCGCTATGCTTGCGCCCAAGGGGAAGAAAAAGGAAGCTCTGGAGGCCGAGATTCAACGTAAGTGGCCACAAGGCTTTGGCGCCATGGCTGGACCTAGCGCGGAGGGACGAGTGAAGAGCGTTGGTGATAATGAGGCTCGTCGAATCGACATTAAGCGAGGAAAGAGGCCTCGCACAGAAGAAGAGACGGTATTGCAGACAAAAGATGATCCCGTCGTTCCGATCGAGGATGATAGCGACAAAAGCTCAGATGATGAGGAGTTCGATCTTAATTGGTCGATATCTCAATGGGTCGATTCCGAGCATAAGTATCCCGGCGGTTTGGGCTCAAGTGATTCGGTTCTTCAACGAGATTCAAAAGATACTGGTTTCAAAAGTTTTATTCACAGCATTTTTAGTCGCGATCAGAGGTGGTTGTCGAGGAAATCGCTGCAGAAGAATTTACATACCTCGGGGCGAGCAGTCTCTGCAGTAAGTATTGTTTCTCAATATCAGCTTTTTAATATTGATAATGAATCATGTATCGGAGGTCATTTGTTTCGTTTTATGCAGGTAAAACAATATCTGTTTCAAGGCTACCTCCAGGCGGATCTCGCGCGACAAGAACTGGAAAAACTCAAGGCCGAGCATGATGTCGCCATTAAAGAGCGAGAGCAGCAACTTGATGAGGCTATGAAGCAGCTTAGCATTTCTACTCGAGAAGTTGATCGACTTCGTTCTGGGTATCCTCCAGAAGCTAGGGTGGTTTCTTCCGCCCAGCGTCTAGAAATTGTTAAGGAGTTTCTCGCATCTCCCGTTTATGACTACCTTGCCGAAGCCAGGATGGGAGATGCCTTGGTCGAAATGCATACGAAGACCATCAAACAGTGCCAATACAAAGGTTTTCTTACTGCGAATTTCGATTCATCAGTTATAGGAGCAACTCTCGACGAGCAGTGTCAACCCCCGGTGCTCGATGGTATAGAAGAAGAATATGAAGCTGCTCGATCGCATGAGTTTGGATGCTTAATCGTAGATAGGGTGTAGTTCTTAGAAGTAGGGTCATATGTTAAGAACATTTTGACTGTATCGATGAACTGTCGACGGATCTTTTTTGATCGATATATATATGCAATTGTCTATTCGTCTCTAATCGTTTATAATCGAATCATCGACTTCGAATATTGTAAATGGGCTAAATACTTGGGCCAACTTCCTTACTTCGAAAGGAGTGTTATTGGGCCGGAATATTGAATCAGTCTATTTTAGATTGAACCGCCACATCTATTCAAATAATTTGCCAATGGGCGCGCTCTTTAGGAATTCTTGCCTATATATAGGGTGTTAGGAGCTTAACTGTTCATACTTATAAAAACGGCTTGGGCGGAAAGTTGTCGGAGCGTTGTCGATCAGCGATAGCTTGCAGCCTCTAAGTCGGAGTACTCCTTCCCTCTTAGGTATTTCTATCTCTTTCTCTTATTTATGTCTGGTGGGTCTAAGTCCATAGGAGGTGAGTCTGTCGGGGAAGGGGAAGGTGTGTCGATAGGTTCTGTAAGGCATCCGAAGAAGGAAGTCACGATCCCTTCGGGGTCTAAGTCGGACCATCGAACGAAAGAATTATTCAGTGCCATATCGGCATGTCGTCTACGTATGTCGGATGAGTCGTTACTGCTGAAATATGAATTCCCTTCAGGTTGGGGTATTAAGATGCCATCTTCGGATGATAGGATGAACGAGCCTCCGAGCGGCTATAGAGCTTTTCATATCGATAGTCTGGAAAACGGTCTTCGTTTTCCTTTAGCAAAGGAATTCATCGACATAGTTAATGTTCTCGGTTTATGCCCTACTCAATTGGTCCCTAATGCTATTGGATATATCATTGCTTTCTGTATAGTGATGAAGGCAGTCGGTCAACCCGCTTCTTTTGCTAATTTTTGTGGTCTTTTCGATGTCCGCCCTTCCCCTCAGTCCAATGAAGGTTTTTACTTTGTACGGTCTAAACCCAAAGTTAGGTTTCTTAGTGATCTGAAGTCGTCACATGGGAAAGGTTGGAAGAATAGATTTATTTTTGTTCATGGTCCCGAGAACTATGTATGGAGGACGACACGTGAATGGAGGTCGGGTGGCATTCTGTTGAAGAATATACCCGAACCTTCATGGGGGCCCGACTTTCTTTCTCAGTTGTCGGAATCGACTTATGACACCAACGCACTTCTGCGAGAGCCAATTTTGAGTCTAGGAGGAATGTCGATGACTCCCTTACCTGTCGATTGTCCTACTTTAGGTAGTTTTGATCGTTCTTTGTGTTTCTTTATATAATATATTGATGTATTCTTTTAATATATTCGTTTGTGCAGAAAACATCGTTCCTATGGCTAATCGTGCCCTTAGATCCATATGGAAATCTCAGCATATTGTGAAACCGCATGTGCCTCCGTCTCCGACTGCTGCTACCGACAAGGCCTCGAAGCCTCTTGGCCACTCGAGCACTGTCCCTCCACAGACAAACCATCGGGCGGAGGGAGAACAAGAAACTGATAAGGGAAAACGGCCTGTTTCGGTTGAAGTCGATCAGGCAGACCTACCTTCGTCGAAAAAGGCTAGGTTGGATGATCTACCGACCCCTACAAGTAGTGAGATCCCTGCCCCTGCCGGAGGCAACCTCGAGTCCATTCTCGAGGAACACAAAAGAAAGCTCGGATCGAGGACGGCCGGCATCTCGATGATGAATCCTGCAATGTTGGATTCTTCAATCACTCCTCAGGTGTGGGAGAAATTTTTGTCGACAGTGTCCTTCGAGGATCACGCCACTCTTTTGAAGAAAGACGATGCGGACATCCTACGGTTGCAGGCGTCCCTCCTTCTTTCGGTATTGTTCGTTCGATAACGTTTCACATTCTTTTTTCTTTAGTTCATGTTAATAATGTACGAAATTTGGATCTTGTAGCTAGGCCAGACCATCTATTCTTCTGCAGCTTGGCATGACAGCCTGAGGAAGCGTTATGAGAATAGTAAAGGTTCTGGCTCTCATCTGAAGAAAAAGGTCGGTCATCTGGAGGAGAAGATGAAGGGGGTCGATGAAAAGGTAGCTGCTCTGGAGAAAGAGGCGACGATTAAAGATAGTCGAATTGCCGAGTTGGAGGCAAAACTTGAGCTGAAGGATCAAGAGTTTGCCACGAAGCTAAAGGATGAGGTTGCTGATAGCTTTGAATTGGGTCGACAAGAAGGACTGAAGAGTCGCAATGAAGCAACTGCTGCTGAGAGGAAGGCTATCGTTACTGAATTCTTTCACAGCGTCGTCTATGAGGAGCTTGTCGAACGCCAATCCGGAATCGATCTATCCAAGGTCTTCGAGAAGGGCTGGAAGCAGTGTAGGGCGCTGGGCTTCTTGAACGATCATTTTACGAGACGAAGCTTAGCGCCACTTCTGATGAAAATGGTGTTCCGCTCGACTTGGATTTCTTGATAGATGATGACTCCAAGGGTGCTCCTGAGGACCATGAATTTGGATTCCTACTCGAGCTGCAAGCGTCCAAGCTGAGAGCTGAGAGTGCTGACCACGGAGGTGAAGTCCCCAAGTCGACTTCCTCTGATCATGTTGATCTCCTCAACTTTCAGACCCATAACGATTGTTGACGGCATTTATTTTGGCACTGAGTTTGAAAAAAGAAAAGACTTTTATTTCCTCTAAAGCTCGGTTTGTTGGTTATCGAGTGGCGTGTGGGCGGCGTGTTTTGCTGTTTATATGTAATTTTTTAAAGAATGTTGAATATTTCCATTTTCATTGATCGATTGCGTTTAATCTGTTTATCTCCATGTTAATTGGCTTTTCCTCATCTGAGTATGTTCGATGATTGTCGTTTTTTATTCCATCGTGTTAGTCGGATTAAGTCGACTAAATCTCAATCTAACTCGATAATAATGATATGACCCCTTGTGGTATATTACCTTTTGGTATGCTGAGGTACGAATGTGTACCAAAGAGGTTCTCTTTGGTAAACTTATAAGCTAATATGTTCGACATCGCAGGGTTAGTTTCCAAATTACTAGTCGAACCATTAAAACTGTGGGGTAGTTGAAGCGGTCAGCGCATTAAATGGGAACAATCTCAGCCGTTGATCGTGGCTTTCCCTTGACCGTTGGATATAGGCCGTGTTAGTTACCTCGGGTAGCGTAACGGTCGGCTACTTAAATGCCCTCCATCCTGACCGTAGATCCTGATAATTCAGGGTCGTTGGATTGGATTGGCCAACCCTATAAATAGGTGGAGGGGTTCCCAGTTTTCTCCACACCAAAATCATACCAACATGTTCCTTTTTAAGAAATATCCGAGGAAAATATTCCTCGATAGTTCGGTCTCCGATATCCAGTTATCGAAGGGTCCCTTTTCCTCCTTTGGGACCTTTCATCCAACTCGACCTCCAGATCAAGACAAAAAACGTTGATATTCTTTTCGATTGGGTGGTATCGGTAAAGGGAGTACTTCAATGGGTGGGCCTCGTTGTTCGAATGGGTGGCATCGGTAACGATAACGAGGTTCACCCGGGGGCATCTCGGAATCCTCATTGGATCGGCACTGTGCAACATATGCCGGTCCTCGATGATTTCGAGGTGCTTCCGAGGATTCGGAGGGCAGGGGTGAGGTAGAAAGTATGGCAGCCGATCAGATGGTGGAGGACTTAAAGCGCAAAAATATTGAGCTACTTTTTCCTCTTCTGTCGCTTGGTCGAAGCAGATAGACCCATCACCCATGGTCGATTTATTGACTGAGATGGTGTGTCTCTCTAGCAATCATGCTGCCATTAAAAAGATCCTCCTGTCCTTCGCTGACACCGAGGGTGAATCTTCCCCTCAAGGCTTCGACCAAGGAGAGAAAAAGCTATAGGCGGAAAACCTCCATATTTAAGCCTATATCTAATCCGAAGTCAGTCGTCTTCAGTAGTCCTCGGTCGTCGAATCTATAGGAAAACTCGGGATTTCCTCAACTTAGTCGATTTAACCCATGTAATAGCCTGTATTAGATTTTCGATAGCTGTATTGTCGATTTCATTTGTACATTTGTATCTAAGTCGATATCATGAATAAAATAATCATTAAATATCTCAACCTTTTGAATTGTTCCTTTTATTCAGAACTTCAATTTTTTATTTCTGAACGTATTTGTTGACTCTGCTTATATAATTGGTATCTTTATTATGATCGAGATATGTTTATACTTATTTTTATCTCCAAGTGTCTTTGTCGACGTTGATTTACAATCGATGCCTTTATCATGATCGAGATATGTTTATACTTGTTATTTATCTCCAAGTGTCTTTGTCGATGTTGATTTACAATCGATGCCTTTATCATGATCGAGATATGTTTATACTTGTTATTTATCTCCAAGTGTCTTTGTCGATGTTGATTTACAATCGATGCCTTTATCATGATCGAGATATGTTTATACTTGTTATTTATCTCCAAGTGTCTTTGTCGATGTTGATTTACAATCGATGCCTTTATCATGATCGAGATATGTTTATACTTGTTATTTATCTCCAAGTGTCTTTTCGTAATTTTGATTATAATCGAGGAACATTTGGCGATTTCGACGATTTGGAGTTTTTCATCCCGATGCCTCAGCGGCTATCGAGGAACGTTTGGCGATCTTGATGATTTGGAGATTTCGACGATTTGTAGATTTCCTCTTGATGCCTCAGCGGCGATCGAGGAACGTATGGCGATTTCGACGATTTGGAGATTTCGATAATTTGGAGATTCCCTTTCGATGCCTCAGTGGCGATCGAGGAACATATGGCGATTTCGACGATTTGGAGATTTCGACGATTTGGAGATTTCGATAATTTGGAGATTTCGACGATTTGGAGATTTCAATAATTTGGAGATTTCGACGATTTGGAGATTCCCTCTCGATGCCTCAGTGGCGATCGAGGAACATATGGCGATTTCGACGATTTGGAGATTCCCTCTCGATGCCTCAGTGGCGATCGAGGAACATATGGCGATTTCGACGATTTGGAGATTCCCTCTCGATGCCTCAGTGGCGATCGAGGAACATATGGCAATTTCGACGATTTGGAGATTTCGACGATTTGGAGATTTCGATAATTTGGAGATTTCGACGATTTGGAGATTTCGATAATTTGGAGATTTCGACGATTTGGAGATTCCCTCTCGGTGCCTCAGTGGCGATCGAGGACCATATGGCGATTTCGAGATCTTTGCAAAATCATTAGAAAATGACAAGAGAACTTAACATTAGTTTTCAAAAATAACTTTCCAGGAACTTACAAAACATCTGGAAGTATAATTTACTGAATACTTGGAAATTAAGACAAACTAAAGAAAATTTCTTAAGTATAGAATTTTCTGAGGTTTCTCCCATTCCATGTCCTCTTTACGAGTTCTCCTTCCATCGTATTTAATCGATAAGCCCCCTTCTTTCCGACCTCGACCACCTTGTAAGGTCCTTCCCAGTTGCTGTCAAGCTTTGCTTTTTTCTTCGAGACGTCAACTCGTTTTAGCACGAGGTCTCCTACCTGAAAAAATTTTAATCTTACATTTTTATCATACGCCTTCGCCATTGTGGTTTTGTGGGCCTGTATTCGTGCGGAGGCCCTTTCTCGTTTCGATTCTAGTTGGTCGAGCTCGAAGTTCCTCTTGTCAGCGTTGTCCGTTTGATCGTAAAGATCGATTCTCGGAGATGGTACTTCTAATTCTGCTGGGGCCACTGCTTCGGAACCATAAACTAGACTAAAAGGGGTTTCTCCGGTTGCCGTTTTCTCCTTCGTTCGATTAGCCCAAACGACCCATGGTAATTCATCCAGCCAGGCACCTCCAGCTTCCGACAACCTCTTCTTTAGTAATCTTAAGATTTCTCTATTAGTGACTTCGGTCTGTCCATTGGTCTGCGGGCACCCAACCGACGTGAATCGCTGCGTAATTTTGTGTTTGGTGCACCAGTCGGTCACCCTCTTTCCTGCAAATTGGGCACCATTATCTGAGATGATCACCCTTGGGAGTCCAAGCCTGCAGATTATTGACCAGTAGAAGTTGACAATCTGAGTTTGGGTGATTTGTTTTAACGGCACGACCTCTATCCACTTGCTAAAGTACTCAACTTCCACCAATAAGAAACGTTACTGTCCTCTGGCTACAGGTAATGGTCCGACCAAGTCTGCGCCCCACTGGTCGAAGGGCCATGAAATCGAGATCGACTCCATTACTTGGGCAGGTTGATGAGGCATAGTTGCGTGATATTGGCACTTGGCGCACTTTCTAGCGTGACTGTTGGCGTCTTTTACCAAGGATGGCCAATAATATCCTAAACGAGATACTCTAACTGCTAGTGCTCTGCCGCCCGAGTGGCTTCCGCAAGAACCCTCATGAACCTCTTTAAGTATCAAGTCGGTTTGAGGAAACGCTATGCATTTTTGAAGTACTCCGGTGACGGATCGTCGGTACAAATCGTTATTGATAATAGCATAGTGAGGAGCTCGGTATTTAAGTCGTCGAGCTTCAGAGCGATCAGTTGGTAGTGTCCCTTTGAGTAGATAATCTAATAAATCTGTTTTCCATGTCGGCTCCTCGCTCTGGAGATTCAAGACTTCCGTGCAGGGAACGTCGCACCGTACGTCGATGGCGGGCTTGTTCGATATCATCAGTGTTACCTTTCTGGTGGTGATTCCTTCTATCAAGTTCCCGAACTTGGAAAGCGCGTCGGCTCTTGTATTTTCAGTTCGCCTTATGTACTCCAATTGGAAAGTTTCAAACTTCGAAACTTGAGCCTTAACTAAAGACAAGTATTTGATCATCGAATCCTCTTTGGCCTCAAATAATCCTTTGAATTGTTTCTCGACTAATTGCGAATCGGTATAAGCAACGAGATTCCGAATTCCCGTTTCAACTGCCATTTTCAGGCCGGCCAGTAAGGCTTCGTATTCCGCTTCATTGTTCGACACAATAAAATCCAATTTTAAAGCGAATTCCAGTTCTACTTCATTGGGGCCTTGGAAATAAATTCCTGCACCACCTCCCGCGGATGTCGACGACCCATCGACATGAAGCATCCAAATTTCTTTTTTCTCTTCTTCTACTTGAGTGCTCTCGAGCACAAAATCGGCCAATATCTGTCCTTTTATCAACGTTCTAGGTTGATACTGGATATCATATTCCCCCAACTCCACGGCCCATTTGATTAATCGTCCTGACGCGTCTGGTTTGGATAGCGTTTGCCTCAGTGGTTGATTAGTTAGGACGATGATTTTATGAGACTGGAAATAGGGTCTCAACTTCCGAGCAGTGGTTATTACGGCGAGGGCGAATTTTTCAATTACAGAGTAATTCTTTTCAGGGTCTTGCAAGACTCTACTCACGTAGTATATCGGGTAGTTGTCCTTAGCTTCCATTCTTACTAGGACCGAGCTGATCGCTTGTTCAGAGACAGCTACATAGAGGTGGAGATCTTCGTTGCCCTGCGGTTTCGCTAGAAGCGGAGGAGATACGAGATACGCTTTCAATTGTTCGAAAGCCCGATCACATTCCTCCGACCACTCGAATTTCTTCGCGTTTCTCATGATTTTGAAAAAAGGGAGGCTTTTGTCGGCAGATCGAGATATAAATCTATTCAGGGCTGTGATTTTGCCGACGAGCTTTTGTACTTCATTCAAGTTACGCGGGGCTTTGAGGTCAATTATTGCTTGAATCTTCTCCGGATTAGCCTCAATTCCTCTTTCGTTTACCAAATAACCAAGAAACTTTCCTGACCTAACTCCAAATGTGCATTTTGCTGGGTTTAGTTTCATACCATACTTTCTCATTATATCGAACGCTTGTTTGATATGGACCAGGTGGTCGTTCTCATCAAGACTTTTAACTAGCATATCATCGACATATACCTCCATCGATTTGCCTATTAATGCTTCGAACATCTTGTTTACTAGTCGTTGGTAAGTCGCTCCTGCGTTTCTTAGTCCGAACGGCATCACTTTGAAAAAATAGATGCCCATCTCAGTGATAAATGCTGTTTTCTCCTGATCTTCAAGGGCCATAAATATCTGGTAGAAGCCCTGGAAGGCATCCATCATACTCAAGATAGCACATCCTGCTGTGAAATCTACCAGGGAGTCGATCCTTGGAAGGGGATATGGGTCCCTTGGGCAGAGTTTATTTAAGTCTGTGAAGTCGTTACACATCCTCCATTTCCCCCCTCCTTTAGCGACTAAAACAACATTGCAGAGCCACTCCGTGAATTGAACTTCAGCGATGTAGTCGGCGTCCAGAAGCTTCTGGACCTCTTCCCTTATTATTTTGTTTCTTTCTGGGCCAAAGTTTCTCTTCTTCTGCCTGGCAGGACGAGATGAAGGATCGATATTGAGTCTATGGACTATGATCTTTGGGTCGATTCCCTGTAGGTCGGTGGTTGACCAAGCAAAGACGTCCACGTTTTCCCTTAAGAATTCAATTAATTGAGTCTCTAGCCCTTCAGATAGTTGAGTTCCTACCCTAGTAGTTTTTGACGGCTCTCCAGGTACCAATTCAATCGATCTGTGTCCTTCCAGTGGTTCGATTCTTTCAAACTTTCTTTTCTTGGAATTGATTTCTTCTTGTTTTTCTTTCTTCTCTTGCGTTACATCTGGCTTGAGTAAATCGTCGGTATCGACCGGGGCGACCGGTCTGATTTTTACTTCCGCGCCTATCTTCGGAGCTTCCGAGCAAAGCTCCTTGTTCTTCGCTTCTTGATTGAGGGAGACTGTGTAGCAATCCCACCCGTCTTTCAGGTTTCCAATCACTTCACCGACTCCTTGAGACGTCGGAAACTTTAGTTTTTGGTGATAGGTGGAAATGATAGCCTGAAAAGTGTTCAGAGCGGGTCTACCCAATATCACATTATAAGCACACTGTGCCTCAACCACCAGGAATTTTACCATTCGGGTTCTCGAGTTGCTAGCCTCTCCTAAGGTGAGCGATAGGGTTAACGTCCCTCGAGGAACGACCTGGGCTCCTCCAAAGCCAATAAGCGGTGTTACTACCGTCCCCAAAGGAGTGGGACCGAGGTCCATTCTCTCCAGCGCGTCCAAGAAAAGGATATTTGCCGAACTCCCCGAGTCTATCAGGATTCTTTTGACGGTAGCTCCAGCAATTTGGGCCGTGATTACCATCAGGCAATCCGGCACGTCCTGGTCATTGAATGGCAGATAATTCCTTTGTCGATCAGAGTCATCAAACCCTATTACTTGATTTTGTGTCGTGGGTCGTATCGAGAACACCTCCTTCCTATCGTTCAGGGCTCCCTCTCGGAGTATTCGAGAAACAACTCTTCTTGAGTTCCTACTGTCTCCTCCAGCAGGCCCCCCTGATATCATATTGACAATAGTTCCAGGCTGGGCTCTCCTGGGCTGTTCTTCTCTGGTGTCCTGATTATGATCCTTCCTTGGGGGAGATCTGGAGCGCGACCTATTGTTATGTGATCGATTTGCAACATGGTCATTGTTCGAGACTTTCACATAGCCAGTTAAGTGTCCCTCCGCTATTAATCTTTCTATTTCGTCTCTCAATTGATAGCAGTCGTCCGTATCGTGTCCTCTTTGTCTATGGAAACGACAATACTTCCTTGAGCTCGGATTGTCTCTTATTGCGGCAGGCTTTCTCAACAAGTTTTTGTCTTGTATGGCAAATAAGATTTCCGACCTGAGTTTTTTCAACGGAGTATAGTTGTCGTGGTACTCTCTATTTGATCTCCCTGCTCCTCGTTTCCCAGGATTAAAGTTTCTTTCTTCTCCGTATCCTCTCCTGTCTTTCCTTTCATTATATTGATTGTTTGGAATCCTTTCCAATGGTCGATCTGCAACAACGACCGGCTGCTTGTCTTCGGTTTTTGCCAGTCCAAAGAAGGTTCCCCTTAGCTTGTTCATCTCTTCCTCGTTCATATATTGATTGGTCATTTCCATTAATTTTTCATATGTCGATGGATTTTCCCTGAATATGGCGCTAGCAAAGCCTCTATTCAAGGTACTCTGAAACAATACAGTTATTAGGAAGTCCACTCTGGGCATCTCGACCTTTAGGAGCTCGTTGTTAAACCTCCCCATAAAGCTCCTAAAACTCTCGTCAGGTTTGTGTATGATAGAGTATAGGTGATTGGCGGGGGGCCTAACTGCTCGTTTGCTACCGAACTGGCTCATGAATTTGTCGCAAAGTTGATCGTAGTCAAAGATGGATTTCTCCTCTAATCTTCCAAACCACGACTGTGCCATTCCCGATAGCGTCGTCGAGAAGGCTTTAGCCGCTACATTGTCCGAGATACCGTGTAGCTGCATCTGAAGGTTGAACGAGGCTAGGTGCTCGTCAGGGTCTTCGGTTCCAAAATAACGAGGTAGTTGAGTAGGTAATTTTTTGTCGAGTGGCAATCTCTCGAAGAAGATTTCATCGCAAAAGGGCGATTTTCTTAATCGGGAATTTGACACCGGGAGTTCGTTTCTTTTTTCTTGCCTGTCCAACTTCTGATGAAGCGACCTTACTTCTGAGGCGAGTTTGTTGACCTCCCTAACTGATTGTTCTTCAGAATCCTGTTTCCCCAAGCGTCTAGCTTGACGTTTATTTGCCCAACAGTCGGCTTGGTCAACTTCTACTTCATTATCAACGTCTTGGATGATAGCGCGAGGGAGTCTTTGGGGAAGGTTATGATTTTCCCTTGCGGCTTCTGCTAGCCACTCCTTCTTGGCGTCATCCAAGAGTGCCTTCAAGTCATCCTTGGTAAGTTGAAAAGTAGGTGGGGCCGGGGGTCTAGAAGTTCCCCCTTCGTCATTCTGCGGCTGCTCGGGGTTTCGAGGTAACAAGTTGTCACCCTGACCTTCCCCGTTTTGATCTCGATTGGCCTCTCGCTCTCGAGCCAGAGCTGCTTTAGATCTTGTAGTCATCTTTCACGATTCAAAGTTAAAGTTTCCCACAGACGGCGCCAATTGATGAGTGTGTTATCATTAGGGTATTTATTTCTAATCAGTGTTTCGGGTCTCACGACTCGTCAATGTGAGGATCAGCAGGTCAATCAAGCTTCTCCTCAATTTGTATAAGGGATCCTAACCTGCAATCAAAGATAACTACGTCAGGTTAATGCCGGTGGTTACCCGGCGATAACCCTCCGATGCTAAAGTAAGTATCGAGATAAGGTTGGAGATCGGAGCGTAATTAATACTCGGAACGTGCGTACCTTTTATCTCATTTATGCGGGCTATTTATAATTTCAGGATGGGTCACCGGGTCAAATCAGGATTGGACGTTTTGGTTCGAATATGGATCCTCAGCATTTGATCCGATCCGGTTGTAAGTGGGTTAATTTTAAAAGAACGTCGGCCACTATATCGGATAAGTCGAATAGATCGAGGTCGATGCCGACGTTAGGTTATCTGTTTATGTTCGATGTGAACTGGAGAGGGGAGGTCCTCGATATTACTCGATTGACCCCTAGTAGTTTTATAATGACGAAGACTTGGTACATCAGTTAATAATGTAAATGTTAATATTTTATTGTCTTCTTTGCAGGAAAACTGAATCGAGGAATCTCCGTGGTTGACAGCTATAAGCTGCTGAAACTTGGAAAGAACTAGCCGACGATGAAATGTTTCTTGCATGCTCACTTGGATGGTGCATTGAGTGGGTATGACAAATTAATGTTAGGGTAAATATCATTTTTGGTCTCTCTTATCATTAATTTTTTACAGAGTGATCCTCTTATATTTATTTCCCACTTTAGTCCCTACTATGAATTATTTATTTCACTTTAGTCCTTATCAGGTGGTTCTGATAACACGTGACATGCATATGAATATATTTTAGGGTATTTTCGTCCATTCGCTGTTAAGACCATTTGAGATATTGTTTAATTGGTGAGCAATTTTGGTGTTTGAAGAAGATTTTGGGAGAAAACTTTAGTTTGGAACGAAATGGACGATTAAGTTGGACTGGAATGAAAGCCTAGTTTGGAAGAGATTAAATCTTTAGTTTTTTTTCAAATGATTAGAAAGACGAAAATATCCATGTTAGTTTACTTGAAATCACGAAATTGCCCTTATGAGCATATCACATGTTATAGGAACCGCCTTAGAACACCTGAAAATGACTAAAGTGAAACAAATAATACATAGTAGGGACTAAACTCGGAAAAAAAATATAAGAGGGACCACTCTGTAAAAAGTTAATGATAAGAGGGACCAAATGTGGTGTTTACCCTTAATGTTATTAGTTTGTTCAAAATCTTTTGTACTTTCCAGACCATGACAACTATGTTTCTTTGCTAGCTATTTATCTTCAGTATATATTGCTTTTGGTCCTTCGGATTTAACAGAAAATGACATAAAAATACAGCTTCAAGCTTATTTCCTAGTTCTTGATGATATAATGGATGGCTCTCATACACGACGACGAGGACAACCTTGTTGGTTCAGATTGCCCAAAGTATGGCTTTTAATGATAAAATATTTTGTATTTTCTCTATCTACTCAGGATTGTTTATACATTTTCAGTAATAATGGTTAAATGTTTGGTTTGCAATATATATATACAAGGTTGGGATGATAGCTGTGAATGATGGGATAATACTTCGCAATCATGTTTCAAGAATTCTCAAAATGCATTTCAAAGGAAAGCCTTACTATGTGGATTTGGTGGATCTATTTAACGAGGTACAATCTTATTTATTCGTGCTACAGGATAGTTGAATGTAAATATCCCGTAGATGATTCGTGATGTCGTCTCGCGGTTTATCAGGCGGAGTTTCAAACAGCACATGGACAAATGATAGATCTAATCACCACACTTGTTGGAGAGAAGGACTTATCAAAATATTCAATACCTTTGTAAGTGTGTATTTAAGTGTTCATAACTGCCAATCTCAATTTCGAATACAAATTCATGTTTCTTTTCTTATTGCCATGCTATTTAATATCTTGTTTGGTAACTTATCATTTGTATGAAAGAAACACTTTCTTTTGTTTTCGCACAGGCACCACAGGATTGTTAAATACAAAACTGGCTATTACTCGTTTTATCTACCCGTGAGTAACTCTAAGTTCCAGATAAGGATATAACTTCTACTATTTTCTTTTCTTAACTTTTTAAGTACTCTGCTCTACTCAAACCAAATCTATACAATATCATTTGAATTTGGTGTCTAGAATTGCATCAAAGTTTATTTAAAACTGTCACAGGTGGCTTGTGCACTTCTTATGTTTGGTGAGAATCTGGATCAACACGTCAATGTTAAGGACATACTTGTTGATATGGGCACTTATTTTCAAGTTCAGGTATTAATATTAGTATATAAAATTGTACCTTGCTCTGTACTATATAATTCTTGATTGTAATAAATTTCACTTATATTGTAGGAGGGTTTTTTGCAAGTTAACTCCCTGTGATATGTCTAATAGGCAATTTACCTCCCTGTGAAATAAAAATAGGCAATTTAACTCCCCGTGAAATGAAATAATGGGCAATTTACCTCCTCGTGATATAAAAATAGGCAATATACCTCACTGTGAAATGAAATAATGAGCAATTTAACTCCCTGTGATATGAATTAATAAGCAATTTAGAGGGAGACAATGTGCTTCTTTTATAAAAACACAGGGAGCTATTTTGCCATTTTTCTTAATACAGGGAGTTAAATTGCCTGTTTAGGATATCACAAGGAGGTATTTTGCCCTTTTATTTATCTATCTTGATTGTTTTGGTGATCCCGATGTTATTGGTAAGGTAAACATTTAAAACTTTGTGCTGTCAATGAAGTGTTCATCGTCCTAAAAATCAACACTGGATTACCATATAAGTTTCATGTTGTGTGCATTTGCAGATTGGAACAGATATTGAGGATTTTAAGTGCTCTTGGTTGGTAGTTAAAGTCCTGGAACTCTGTAATGAAGACCAAAATAAATCTCTCTATGTATGTCACTATGTTGTATACAAAAATGAATCTGGTATTATTTCATTGTCATGTTGGTGATTATAAACTAAGCTAATAAACGAGCTTAACTTTATTTGAGGAGAATTATGGGAAGGATGATTCAGTTTGTGTAGCTAAAGTCAAAGATATTTATAAAGCTCTGAAGCTTCAGGTTTCTTTTCTTAACAATTGCTCTTTATCTTAGTAGAAGATTTCATTGATATAGAAAAAAACAGTTTCTGGTAATATATAGTGATTTAGTCCTCGTTCAACCTCATAGGATGTTTATCTGGAATATGAAAGCAAGATTTACGAGAAGATAATCAACTCGATTGACTCTGTTCCCAGGAAAGAAGTGCAAGCAGTCCTGAAATCATTCTTGGCAAAGATCTATAAGAGGCAAAAGTGAAGACATGATGACTAGATAATATACCACAGAATTGTTGATAGTGCCTCATCATTTCCAGCTCTGATTAATGAATGCGGAGAAACAATTAAGTAGTTCTTGCAATAAACGTTCTTTTCAAATAGGTGGTGGTTGGAGGAGATGGATTCAAAGAACAAGGTTAAAAATTCTCGGGTTCTGGTTTGAATATTCTTGAAATAAAGAAGCAATATGTCGCTTTACCAGCGCAGAAAGTGACAAAATGACCGCAGCCAATGTGCAAGTGCAGTGCCTCTGCTCGCTCGACACACACCGGATCTTGAAATTGTTTATTTAAATCAAATTTATATCAGATTTTCTTTGCCAAGCCTTTCTTTTCTAAAACGATGATAATCGTCAAGCATAATCTTCTGTGTTACTGTACAGTTGTAAATGTTTTTGGAAATGTGAAATATCCAGATTCATATCAAATGGTGATGGTAATGAAAGTTTTTGTAGTATTTTGCTTTTTCTTAGTTCTATGAAAGTGGAAAATATTTTATTAATTTGTTTGAAGTTTTTGCTGCTAAATATATATCTTGTGATATTTTAAGCGAAACACAATTCCATAAAGAAGGAATGAGACTACATTATGGACAATTATAAATTTTATTAATTATTAAGAGGTAAATATATAATTATGGATTCTATAATTTACAAGATATAACAATTAGCAGTCAAGTTTTAACATTCGTACCAACAGGTGATTGGTCTACTGAAAGGGATTAGTCACTACAAAGTAGCGGACTCAGGTTCGAATCCCTGTTATCAAAAGGGATTAAACCCTTGGGGGAAAAAAAATTTAACATTCGCTAAATAGTATAAACACTACAAACAACATCTCATGACAAAATTAGAACATTCTAAGTGCAATTGGTTATTTATAATTAGGTGATCAACATTTCAGAATTTTTGTAATACCCAATATACGAGGATGATTTTATAATTAAGGCACATATTGGAAATTGCATAAAGAACGAATGAGACGACATCAACTACTTACATTTATTTATGTTTTCTTTTTTGGCCATTGGATTATATCTTAAAGACGATTTATTTACATTTATCATTTATATTTTCAATGCAACACATTGTTTACAAATTCTATATGAAGTATGAACACAGAATTGGGGAAAATGCACGATAATTTTATGTGTTATGCGAAATTTGCACCAAACTATTCTGTAAAATATTTTTTGCATTAAACAATTTTTTACTTTCAAAAACTCTGCATAAAACATCAAATTTCTATTAGTTACTAACACCGTTAATTTTTAATTGAATTGCATAAATTACCCCTATATATATTTAAAAGTATAAGGGAGTTTTGTCCAGACGTTCAAAATTACAAGGGAATTTTACGCAAACTTCCAATTATACAAGAGAATTTTGTGCAAACGTTCAAAAGTACAAGAGAGTTTCGCACTAACATTCAAAGTACAAGGAAGTTTTACGCAATCAAAATTATGTAATAATTAACGGTGTTAATAACTAACAGAGATTGAGTATTTTATACAGGGTTTTTGAAAGTACAAACGAGTTTGATAAAAAAAAATTACAATATATTTTTGTGCATATTTCATATAACACATGAGAATATCATGATCTTAACATTTATCCCAAAATTGGATTCAATTTGCATACAATTTTGGTACAACATACAAAATAAGTTTGAGAGCTCTTAAACTATAATTAAAACATTTCGTCTTAATTGTTTATTGTAAAAGAAACACATCATAAATAAATTTTATTCTTTCAAATCTTCAGTAAGCTAAAGAAAAGAAACTTATATATACATATAAAATAAAAAAAGAGAGAGAAGGAAAGGGGATGTAAATTGTAGGCAAAATTGCAAAGAAAGTAAAAAATTAATTAGTGAAGAATTTTCGCATCAAGCTATCACTTAATCAAATTCATCTCGTAAGTTTATATTCTTTTGGAATATCGTTCCACTTTCCACACGGATGCTTACGTATCATGATGTGACAAATTTTAGCATAAATAATTATATAAAATAATAGAAATTATCCCAAACAAATTACAAAGTTTATTTCTAGTCTCAAACTATAACACTCCGACTTCCGTCCCGTAATTGAAATGACATGGAAAAAAAAATTGTTCCAAACTAATTATGAATATATGTTAATTATTAATACAAAAAATGCACAATTTTTTCCTAATGAACTGTGATAGGATTTTTTTTTTATCTCAAAAGCGCACGAGAATTTAAAAAATTCATATTATTTTTCTCTTTAAAAAAAGTTCATGGAAACTTACTTTCATGTGATATTCGTAAAGATCAATTTACCTCCATATGTTATGACAATGTGGCAGTTTACCACCTATGTTATGATAAATGTGGCAATTTATCTCATGTATTATAATAAATGTAGCAATTTATCCTCTATGTTATAAAAAAGTTTGCATGTCCACTCTCAATTTATGCAATGAGTTACACTCTCCGGTTCAAGAGGATAAATTTTTATTTTTAAAATTTTCACAAGGGGGTAAATTGCTCCTTCTCATATTACAGGAGATAAATTGAACATTATGAATATCACATGGGATAAATTTCCAGTAGTTCCTTAAAAAGTAAAAGATAAATTGTCATTTAATTAAATTAAAAATTTAAAAATGGACTAAATTCATGCAAAATGACAAATTGAAATTATGAGACGAAATTCGACGAATTAATATAGTTTGGGACAAAAAATTAAAATGTGTAATTAGTTTGAGACATATTCTGCAATCTTGTATAATTGTTCATGCTAAAATTTATCACGTCTTGACATATAAGCATCCATGTAGCAAGTGAGACGATATTTCAAAAGAATATAAAATTACGAGACAAAGTTGAACTGGAGGACGCTGGGGTCCACGAGCGTGACTGGGATAGTCGATACACATAAGTGGGTGGCTTGCTGGGATGGCAAGTGCACTGAATACCCCAATTAGGAAATAACTCACCATGGAAGCGGTAGTCGCATATCGGGGTTGAAGTTATTCCAAATTTATAATAGTATACGAGGAACGATCCCTAACTACTTGAGGTGATAGGGTTTATCTGGTGCGAGAACATCTATGCTTTGATATGAGTTCCGACTGACTGGGGATCGCCAGAAAGTCTCTGTGGACTTATATTGAGTATTGATGAACTCGTATGCAGATTCATATCATCAACAAATGTTCCATTGACCCGACTTGATAGGTTGGGAAATTTTCCTATGGATTTATGTGAGAAATTAATTCTGGTAAAATCCTTGGCCAAGGTAACTGACGACTTTATGTAAGTAGCTCATAAAGATTAAGTCAAAGAGAATTTATTTCGAGACCAGAGTACATAAGGTCAAGACAAAAGAAAAGGGAATCCGATGAAAGACCATGCCCTTAAGTCTCGACTGGGAGATTGATCGATGGAGAAATTATGCCGTATATGGAAATTATAAATGATAAAAGGTTCACTGAATTAATTCACCAGTGATTGGGCTCCATGGGCTTGTGGCTGGACATCGACCGTGGAGTGTGGGAGAATTCCCAAATTGGCAGGGGTGCTAATTTTGGAATGGTCAATCGACAGAGTGTTCGATTGATTTAGAGCAAGTATTGCTCGAATAATTAAATAATATTTAATTATAACCCACGACCAATTATGTGGTGAACCTACGGGGGCATACACAATACACATGAAGCGAAAGCGAGGAAATAAGAACGACCGAGTCGACTGGGTCGACTGGGTGAATAATCGACTGGGTCGATTATTATGGGTGGGTCGACTGGGTTGACCCAATTGGAACAAAATGGGATCCAATTGAAATTGGATCAGGATCATAAATTAAATTGGAATTTAATTTGTGGATTAATTAATTAAGTTGGATTTAATTAATTAGAAAGGATTTTAATTAAATAGACTTGGAGTCTGATTTAATTAAATGGGAAATTAAGTTAATTAATTGGGCTATTTAATTGGGAGATTAAAAAAAGTCTGGTCAAAATTAATTAGCTGGGACATGAATTAATTAGAAGACTTGGTCTTCTAATTAAAGAGGGCCATGACCCATGTAGGAGAGAAGAACCCTAGTCCTAATAGGACTAGGTTAGGGAGATAACTATAAGTAGCTATCTTGTAGTTATTTTTCACACAACTCCATAAGCAAAAATTGAGCAAGAGCAAAATTCTCTCTCCCCTCCCTACCAGATCGGCCGAACCACTTCTTCCCTGTGGAAGAATTTTTCGTTTTCGACCTTGTTCCAAAATCGTTCCTAAAATCCTAGATCTTAATATATCTTGTGTTCTAGTCGATCAAGATATATTATTTTCGGGATATTGTGGTGTATCAACTCGTAGAGGCGCAACACGTGGGGCGCTACTCAAAGGCTTGGATCGATTTTGCTGGAGCAGAAATCAGAGTTCGTTTTTGCTGACTGCCAACTTGAATTTGCAAGGAGATAGGTATAACGTGTAAACTTATACTATCGTTTTATTTATATATTCATATATATACAACTAGAGAATATCCTGGCAAGATTCCGTAAGAGGTCCTAAAATTTTTATATTCCGCTGTGCCTAGGGCTGTTTATCTTACCGAATCCCAATAGTGGTATCAAAGCCAGCTCTAGGCTTTGTATATATATGAATTTGCGAATTCTGTGTTTTTAAATCATATGTTTGATTTATGTGGCTTATTCTTTAACTTTGCATGTTATAGGACGTTAGTTAGTTAACTTGGAGTTAATGGATAATTTTAGATTCGAAAAATTTTGTCATGTTAATTTTTTAATTTTGGATTGGGATTTAATTGATTGGGTTTGTTTAATTAAATCTATGAGTAATCAAAACAAAAAAAAAATTATTTGGATCCAACCGCGGTGGCACGCGTCGCGCACCGCAGTTGGGCGGCCACCGCGTGCTGCTGCCCACGGCAGCGTGCGAACAGCACGCTGGCCGCGCGAGCAGTACACGGCAGCAGCCTACGGGCTGCCAGCCGTGTGCTGTCGCGCGCTGCCGGGCGCTGCCACACGCTGTCACGCGCAGCAGCGGCTGCTGCGAACAGCCACGCGCGTACTTCGTTTCCGCGCGTGTGTTGTCCACGTGGCAGTCTTCGATTGGCCTCGACTGGTTGATTTTTGGTTGGACTCTATTTCTGCCTATTTTGAAAATTCTGGAAATTTTAGAATTTTGGAAGATTAGGAAACTTGGAGTTTTTGGATAAGGTAGTTATTTTGTTAGACCTAAACACTACCTTAATTAAACTAATCTAAACAAAATAGGATTATCTTGAAAATCTTGGAGATTGGAAATTTTTGGGAAACTTAGAGTTTTGGATAAGGTAAGAATCTTAGAGATTTAGATTACCTTAATTAACCAATTTAATCAAGATAAGGTTTGTAGATTACTTAGAGCTCCAGTAAGAGCTAATTAATCTTAGAGGTTAATTGTTAATTCAAAATTAATTAACTTAGATAATTTTTTAGAATTAAAATTATAGGAGCCGGTAAATTTACATTTTTGCCCTTATGTGAATTTATGCATGTTCTTGAGTGAATGTGTGGATTGATCGATTTTGCCCTTAAGCCCTGTGTAGTTTTTGGTTTATTTATTTTTTGGGTTGTAATTAAATGGGTCTGATTGGTGCCCTTGCTTGCGCAAAACAAATGTAATAGAATAGGACCATTTAAATTTGTAAGCTAGGCTTAGATTAGGCTTAGAGCCGAGAAGACCTCATGAAGACTTGGAGATCCACATGGAGGCCCATTACCTTGGAGGACATGGAGGCCCAAATTCATTACATGGAGGCCCAATCAAGCTGGATATTACAAGAAGGCCCATGATGTATGGGTTTTGAAAATTGTAATAGTTAGGACATTTAATTTCCACCCTTGACTGACCAATTGATCCATCACATGGCTCGTGATGGATCGCATAGGATGGGAAATAGATCAATCATATCATACTAGGTGATGAATGTTTACTTTTTCGTAATTATTCTTTGATGTATGAGATGCATGCTTAGGATAGATCACGTAAACAAGATAAAGCATAATCTGATGAGACCTCGCACAAGATAACTTAAAACCTCCAATTGAACTTAAAATTCAATTAGAATATTAAATCAAACCTAAGGGCGCATATGAATAGTCTCTATGGTCCGAGCCTATCCAATTACTAGGTCTTAGGCATATTGTACGAATATATCTCAATGTCTCATGAGTCGTGGGTCGAGCTATAGGAAGATGATATGTCTATTGCCTCGATGCACGAGTTAAGTGCCAAGGGAGGAGATAGCAAGGTTTTAGGCGCTGTCTCACGAGTCGTGGGGTGTCTGGGATTGAACTATTTCTCTCCACGAGTATTGTACATGATTTAACGCTAGTAAGTATGGATGTCTCACGAGTCATGGGTCCATATCGAAAAACGAGGCTAAATGAACTTAAGGGTTAGCTGCGATGGTTAACCGTCGACGTAATCGACCACCAAATGAATCAAATAGTATGGCCAACGAGTCGTGGGTACTAGGAGATTGCATTTGGGCCTTAAGCCCGCTATGATATTTTAAATTCCCGAAACTTATGTGGGGGCATAAGATTTTGATTAAAATAATGGAAGTAATTTACAAATAAAAACCATGTTTGTAAATTGTGCATTTTAAATTAATCTTTCGCGTATTTATTTCTTCTCTCGTCATTTTTATAGATATGATGTCAAAAGAGCTTAGAGCACTTAGAGATTTGTCCATCTCATCACTTGAACGTAATATTTTAACTGGACCCAACTTACATTTCTGGACGCATCATTTGAATGGATTATTTGAAGCTGAAAACATATCCTATGTTTTGTCTGTGCCACCATCCATTACTATTTCACATGACGTTCCTGATGAGCTCCGTAAAAGCATCACCAAATGGAAACTGGATGATGGCTTAGCTCGTGGATACATGTTGGAATATATGTCACTTGATCTGCGTTTGCAACATGAGCATATGGCATCCGTGAAAGAGATTCTCTCGAATCTCAAATTCCTTTATGGAATTAGAGATGGTCGTCGCAGATTCGCGATCACGAGGGAACTCTTGCAAGCAAGAAAGAGAAGGAAAACTCCTGTCGAAATCCACGTACACAAGATGATTCGACTTCTTTCTGAACTCGATGATATGGGTGTCGTGATGGACAATGATTTCTGAGTAGATCTTATTCTACAATCTCTTCCTAGATCATATGACCGATTTATCGCGGACTTGAATCTCCAGAGGCGAGAGATCACTGTACATGTCCTGCGACAAATGCTCGAGGAACACGAAGCTTCTTTTGGAAAGAAAGCGAGGGTTGGCGAAAAGACTGGGCGGCGTTCAAAGCCAAAGCAAATGGAAACCAGAGCTCCTTACTGCACAAGATCAAGGGAAAGGATTAAGCTCGAACCTATGGAGAGTTCGAACAGGTATATTCCTTGTTGAAGTTAATTTTACAATTAACTGTGCATTTTTGGTGTTAGACACTGACTGGATTTCTCATCCTTGTAGGTGATGGGAACATCAAAGAAACTGGAGCCTGAGGATTGGATCCTTGAATAAGGCAATGGAGCTGGAGCTGCAACCAAGGCCATAGGCAAAAGTTGATTTAGGTGGTTTGATAAAGTCATTAGGAAACTTTCATTTATGTACCTAGGTTTAATGAAAAACTTTTATTCATGTTATTGAATAATGTTGATTTTAATAAAAGCTCATGTTTTCGTTTTTCATATAGTACATTGAATTATTGACTTTACATCATAAAACCACCTAAGTTAGTTATGCACGTACAACAAAACAAAAGGAAACAAGATAATGAAATATATGCCCAATTGTGGCACGCTCGACTTGGACATATTTCTAAGTCAAGGATTCAAAAGTTAGCATCATCTGGCGCGATTGAAATCAATCGCATTGATGAAATGCCAACATGTGAACCATGTCTAAAGGGTAAAATGGCTAAGTTGCCATTTAAGGGAAACCCTGAGCGAGCCAAGCAAACATTGGACTTGATACATACTGACGTATGTGGACCACTAAGAAAAAGCGCCCGAGGTGGCTATGACTACTATATCACTTTCACTGACGACTTTAGTCGTTATGGATATGTGTTCTTGTTGAAACACAAGTCTGAAGCCTTTGAGCGATTCAAAGAATTCAAGATGGAAGTAGAGAATCAACTCGGTCATACGATAAAGGCTCTTCGTTCTGACCGAGGTGGAGAATTTCTTAGTAACGAATTTCTGAATTATCTTGTAGAGCAGGACTCCTCCTGCAACACCCCAATTAAATGGAGTAGCAGAGAGAAGGAATCGAACCTTGATGGACATGGTTCGATCCATGATGAGTGCCACTGACCTTCCTCTTTCATTTTGGGGACATGCCCTCCTCACGGCAACGAAGATACTAAACATGGTACCTTCTAAATCCGTAGAAAAGACACCATACGAATTATGGTTTGGCAAGGCACCCTCATACGCATTCATGCGCATATGGGGATCTCCCGCTTACGTTAAAAAGCTAGTGGGAGATAAATTGGAAACTAAATCCTCTTTGTGCAAATTCGTGGGGTATCCCGAAAATTCAATAGGATACGAGTTCTACGATCCTACAAGACAAACTACGTTTGTCTCAAGGAACGCTCACTTCTTGGAGAAGGATTTCTTGGTTGGCAAGAAGGAAAATAACGTAGAACTAGATGAGGTCACTGAAGCTGAAAAGACCGAATAGGTCGATCAAGCTGACCCGTCGCCACAGGCAGTGGGAGAACATGAGCATGAAAGTGCACCAAAAAGTACACCGATTCTTCGTAGGTCAGAAAGACAACGTAGAGAACCCGAGAGGTACTACAGTCTGCTGCATGAGACTGGACAGTCTCTAACCGACCCAAGGACTTACGAAGAGGCTATGCTAGACATAGACTCGGGAAAGTGGCGCGAAGCCATGGAATCCGAACTGGACTCCATGCACTCAAACAAGGTCTGGGCCTTGGTAGATCCACCAGTGGGAGTGGCTCCTGTGGGTTGCAAGTGGATCTATAAGCGAAAGCTTGGAGTGAACGGAGAGGTAATAACCTACAAGGCGCGACTAGTGGCAAAAGGATACACTCAAAGGCCAGGTATCGACTTTGAGGAAACCTTCTCGCCCGTCGCAATGCCCAAATCCATTCGGATCTTGCTAGCCATAGCTGCGTGGTATAACTACGAGATATGGCAGATGGATGTAAAGACTACCTTTCTCAATGGGGACATTGATAAGGAGATCTACATGGAGCAACCAAAAGGATATGCATCCAAAGGAGATGAACACAAGGTGTGCAAACTCCAGAGGTCCATTTATGGACTGAAGCAAGCTTCCCGAAGTTGGAAAATTCTTTTCGATGAGACAATCCAAACTTTTGGATTCATCAAAAACATGTTCGAACCTTGCGTGTACAAGTAGATCAGTGGGAGTACAGTTGAATTTTTGGTGCTTTACGTTGACGACATTCTTCTCATTGGAAACAATGTGAAAGCATTGTCTGAAACTAAAGCATGGTTATCTACACAATTCTCAATGAAGGATATGGGAGAAGCATCCTTTGTACTAGGTATAAGGATCTACCGAGATAGATCAAAAGGACTTCTGGGCCTCTCCCAATCCCAGTACATAGATAAAATCTTAAAAAGATTTAATATGGAAGAATCCAAGAGAGGATTGCTTCCAATGAAACATGGGATTGCACTCTCTAAGTCTATGGCCCCCAAGACGCCTGAGGAGAGAAGCAATATGTCTCGAGAACCATATGCATCCGCGATACGAAGCATAATGTACGGTATGTTATGTACTAGACCAGACGTAGCATACGCTCTAAACGTTACAAGTCACTACCAGTCTGATCCAGGTGAGCGGCACTGGATAGCCGTAAAGGCAATTCTGAAGTACCTGAGGGGGACTAAGGAATTGTTCTTGGTATACGGTGGAGGAGAATTGAAATTTGAAGGCTATACAGACTCGAGCTTCCAATGTGATGTAGACGACTTCAAGTCGACATCATGATACGTGTTCTGCCTCAATGGTGGTGCGGTTAGCTGGAAGAGCTCCAAGTAAGAAACAACCGCGGATTCAACCACCGAAGCAGAATATATTGCTGACGCAGCAAAGGAAGGTGTTTGGATGAGAAACTTTATCCAGGAATTGGATGTGATACCTAGCATCGCTGAGCCCATTACTATCTTCTGTGATAACAATGGGCAATAGCGCAAGCAAAGGAGTCGAGATCTCCTCAGAAATCCAAGCACGTACAAAGACGATACCACGTGATAAGAGATATCATTGGTAGAGGAGACATTAAGATGTAACGTGTCGACTCAGAATATAATACGGCGGACCCGCTAACGAAGCCTCTGCCTCAAAAGGCATTTGAGAAACATCTGCAAAAGATGGGACTCAAGAACATAAAAGACTGACTTTAGGACAAGTGGGAGATTGATAGAAATAGTGTCCTGCAAGCCAGCTGTATGGCGAGCATTTATTGTAATAAATGAGGAACTATTCAATTTTGATTAATAAATGCACTTTATTAAATGGTCAACTTTATCTTATGTAATAATTATCTACGCATAAGGATAGAAGTCCTTAGATCACAGGGCTATGGGACAACCCGTAGACTGATCTCCAAGGTCGTGATCTAGAACATATTCAAGAGTCGTAGAATCCAATCGAGATAGGACATCATTGGATTCGGTTAGACTCTCACTATTGTGTATACTCCGATGAACTGGAGGACGCTGGGGTCCACGAGCGTGACTGGGATAGTCGATACACATAAGTGGGTGGCTTGCTGGGATGGCAAGTGCACTGAATACCCCAATTAGGAAATAACTCACCATGGAAGCGGTAGTCGCATATCGGGGTTGAAGTTATTCCAAATTTATAATAGTATACGAGGAACGATCCCTAACTACTTGAGGTGATAGGGTTTATCTGGTGCGAGAACGTCTATACTTTGATATGAGTTCCGACTGACTGGGGATCGCCAGAAAGTCTCTGTGGACTCATATTGGGTATAGAGGAACTCGTATGCAGATTCATATCATCAACAAAGGATCCATTGACCCGACTTGATAGGTTGGGAAATTCTCCTATGGATTTCTGTGAGAAATTAATTCTGGTAAAATCCTTGGCCAATGTATCTGACGACTTTATGTAAGTAGCTCATAAAGATTAAGTCAAAGAGAATTTATTTCGAGACCAGAGTACATAAGGTCAAGACAAAAGAAAAGGGAATCCGATGAAAGACCATGCCCTTAAGTCTCGACTGGGAGATTGATCGGTGGAGAGATTATGTCGTATATGGAAATTATAAATGATAAAAGGTTCACTGAATTAATTCACCAGTGATTGGGCTCCATGGGCTTGTGGCTGGACATCGACCGTGGAGTGTGGGAGAATTCCCAAATTGGCAGGGGTGCTAATTTTGGAATGGTCAATCGACAGAGTGTTCGATTGATTTAGAGCAAGTATTGCTCGAATAATTAAATAATATTTAATTATAACCCACGGCCAATTATGTGGTGAACCTACGGGGGCATACACAATACACGTGAAGCGAAAGCGAGGAAATAAGAACGACCGAGTCGACTGGGTCGACTGGTTGAATAATCGACTGGGTCGATTATTATGGGTGGGTCGACTGGGTCGACCCAATTGGAACAAAATGGGATCCAATTGGAATTGGATTAGGATCATAAATTAAATTGAAATTTAATTTGTGGATTAATTAATTAAGTTGGATTTAATTAATTAGAAAGGATTTTAATTAAATAGACTTGGAGTCTGATTTAATTAAATGAGAAATTAAGTTAATTAATTGGGCTATTTAATTGGGAGATTAAATAAAGCCTGGTCAAAATTAATTAAATGGGCCATGAATTAATTAGAAGACTTGGTCTTCTAATTAAAGAGGGTCATGGCCCATGTAGGAGAGAAGAACCCTAGTCCTAATAGGACTAGGTTAGGGAGATAACTATAAGTAGCTATCTTGTAGTTATTTTTCACACAACTCCATAAGCAAAAATTGAGCAAGAGCAAAATTCTCTCTCCCCTCCCTACCAGATCGGCCGAACCACTTCTTCCCTGTGGAAGAATTTTTCATTTTCGACCTTGTTCCAAAATCGTTCCTAAAATCCTAGATCTTAATATATCTTGTGTTCTAGTCGATCAAGATATATTATTTTCGTGATATTGTGGTGTATCAACTCGTAGAGGCGCAACACGTGGGGCGCTACTCAAAGGCTTGGATCAATTTTGCTGGAGCAGAAATCAGAGTTCGTTTTTGCTGACTGCCAACTTGGATTTGCAAGAAGATAGGTATAACGTGTAAACTTATGCTATCGTTTTATTTATATATTCATATATATACAACTAGAGAATTGATAGGATAGTGCCCTGCAAGCCAGTTCTGTTAGCTTGTAATAGATCTATCCTGTATGAAACGATCTTTGATTTTATAATAATACGCATGTTTATTTATATATGTATAAGGATAAACAATGGCCAACTTCATCTTTCGCGAATACATTTAAGCGATTGGTTGAAACCCTTAGATTACATTTGACTATGGGACGATTCACTTCAGTATTGAGTGCAATCATTAAACAGTCTCAAAGGTCGTAATCTTAAAAGTGTTCCAAGTCATAGATTCCAAACGAGACGGGGTATCGTAGGAATCGCCAAGACTTGTACGAGTATGCATGATTCACATGGAGTGAATTTGTAGTGTTTCATGAACAAGGAATTTGAGTCCAGTGCATACGAGTAGGTGGTTCAATGGAGGATTGAACGCATCGAACGACCCGAACAGAGAAACCCATTGTGGAAGCGCATGACGCATATCGGTGATGGGATGTTTCTCAAGGTATATAATAGTGTACGATTTAGTCCTTTGACTTGAGGTACTAGGGCGAATTCGGTGCATGAAAGTGCGTACTTAGATCTAGGTATAGGCCACGTAGCTTGGTCATAACATGCCTAGGTTGGGTGCGTATGGACATGTACGCGGGTGGTTAGTACCGATATGGAATCTATTGACTCACTGTAATGGGTGAGAGAATTTCCTATACGATTCTTAGATAATATATCCAAGGAATCCACGGCCGTGGTCGGTGACGGATTTGGAAAGGGGTTTCCAAATTTAGAAAGTCACAAAGGTATATTATCCTGAATTAGAAAGTATAGTTATCAAGACAAATTTAGAGGTGCCGATCAATTCACACACCCTAAGTCTTGATCGGGAATATTAGTCGATAGAAGGACCGTATGTGCATGGCAATTATATGAGACGAGGTTCACAAATATCAATTCACCTGAAGTTGGGCTTCATGGGCTTGTGGCTAGACATCGACCATGAAGTGTGGGTACTCCTGAATTAATAGAGGATTTAATTCTAGGAGTGGTCAATTAAAGGTTGTTTAATTGACCGGAACAATTTATTGTTCATAAATTAAATCACGAGGGATTCGTGGGCCTGCTGCCAATTGATGGTGAACCCAGAGGGTCACACACAATACAATTGGACGGTGACTGTTATAAAAGGAAGTGAAAGGAATTAATTGATTTAAAGGTAATTAAATCAATTAAATGAATTAAAAGTATTTAATTCAAGTGGGAGATTAATTAATTGGCTAACTTAATTAATAATTGAGTTGCTAGTTAATTAAAAGAAATATTGATTTAATTGGACTGGGCATTTAATTAAAGTAGTTAATTAAATGGAGGATTGCAAGACATGGGCTTCTATTAATTAAAGCCCATAAGGAGTCTTGCAAACCTAGGTCAGAAGGAGTCTATAAAAGGGGATCTACTTGAGCTCAAAAGCTAACACCTAACAAAGAAAACCCTAGCCTCCTTTTGCCTAAGTAGCCGCCGCCCCCTCCAAGCTAGAAACCCTAGCTGCCGCCGCCGCCACCTCAAGCCGCCGCCACCTGCTGCCGTGGGCTCCTTGGTGCCGTCGCCGCCATCTCCCTGTTCCATTGTGTTAGATCTTGATCTGTCAAGAGATTCAACACAATCCTGCAATAACAAATCTCTTGAATCCAGTTCTGAGCCTAAGATCTTGAGGTGTTGCCAGAATCCAATTGGTGTGGACTGTCCCTGGAGGTGAGACACTTGTGATTTAACCGGATTTCGTCGGGTTAATTGTATATCAGTGAATTTGTAATATCGGTGGGGTTTACGATATTGGTGTATATATTTGGTAGGGCTCCGTTACTTTATTCCGGATGGATCAATCACAAAGAAAAGCAATGATTAAGAACAAGAAGTAAAACCACAAATAAAGCTAATAACACATCAATATGGAGATCAAAATACTATGAATAATATAGATTCTTATTCAGTTGTAATGCCTTAGGCAGAGAATATTTGTGTATCCTTGAAGTAAAGGATTTCGTAGTTGTCTAATACAATCATTAACTAGGTATTTATACAATGTTTAACCTAGTTTTACAAGGAATCATAGTCCTAATAGGACTCGGCCCAAATATCCTTCATGGGTCCGGAGTATTATCTTTAGATCGAAGAGAGCTGTGCTTGGCCGGGTCTGTTAGACGATCCCGATCTGCTTGGATTGGTCGAATCGATCTTAACTTCTTCATTCGATTCGAGTAATATGTAGGGTGCGAAATAGCCCCCATCAGTACTCCCTCACTTCTTCGAGCGTATGGATTTTAGAAGCTCGTAGAAGTAGATAGATCTTTACGACTGTTTCTTTTCTATGAATGGAGCCTCGTTAAAAACCTTACTTAAGAAAAAACCATGTGGGAAAAAATCTTAAATAAGAAAAAGAGTGCTACATATCATAGATAGTCGTTTTCTCTGTCTAGTTACGGATCGCCACGCGTCTATTCTGGAAGCTTTTCGTATCCTTCCTTTTTTGGCGGGAATATCAGTAGCTGCAATAAGTTCGAAACGTTTTTTCTTATTTTGTTATAAATAGGTGACTCTATAGTTCGCCATTTCTCTTTTATACTTCCTTATAACTCGTAATCATTTTTCTGACTAGTCGTTCATCACGCTAAGTTTTTCCTTTTATCGACCTTCATTTTCCGAGAACCAGAATATATGGCTTCTGTGAGAAGATCTTCTTCTAGAGAGGTTGTCGCCCCCGACAATGAGGAGGAGTTGCAATCTAGTGTAACTGATTTTGTCATCCCTGTAGAGGATACTTTTAAGGTACGGATCCTTACTGACGCGGATGTGGCGGCCCGAGCCAAAAAGGGCAAAGGTACTGTTCCTCAAATTTCTGAACCAATTGAGGACGTCGCTTGCGCTTATACAGCGGAGACATTTCCGGAGGTTGTGAATAACTATACTAAATATTTTCCGGAAGGTTCTGAGATAATTCTTCCTTCCTCTACTGATAGGGTCACAACTCCCCCGGAGGGATGTCGAGCCTTTTATACGGCTCACTTTAACAGCGGACTTCGTCTTCCTTTGTCTCCCCTTTTTCTCGAAGTTTTGAAAACTTTTAGTGTGTGCTTGACACAACTGGTTCCAAATTCCGTTGCTTTTGTAGTTTGCTTTTCGGTTTTGATGATCGCCAAGGGGTTCAAACCTTCTTTTCGTAACTTTACGCAACTTTTTCGCTTCATTTTTCTAGTTCTTCAAATCGTGGATACTTCTTTGCTAGTCAGCGGCCTAGTCGAGCGATCTTTGATGCCCCTGTTTCTAGTAATCCTTCATGGAAATCTCATTTTTTCTTTGTTCGTCCTCCGTCTAATCTTTGTTTGGCTGATGGTTCGACCATGCCTTTTTCGTGGGATCATAGCTCCAGTTGGATTCCCGGAGGTCGCTTAGCGACAGGCGAACTGATTCCTGATGATGCTAAGTTTATCGCTGATATTTCCGAATTGCGCGCAAACAAATTTCAAAGTGCTCTTTTGATTGGGGAAGCTTTCCTTCGTAAGGCGGGCTTAAGTATTCATAACTTTCCCATCAATTCCCCATCTGAACCTCTTGGTTAGTAATTTATTTTAGTCTGGCGTTGATACTGTTTATTGGGAAGGTACTTAATTTATAATTTATTTCTTTTTCAGCTGACATGGTAGAAAACTCTCGACATTCTTCGAAGGGAAAGATGGTGCTTTCGAAATCTTCTAAATCCGTGGAGAACGCGCCTATTGAGCAGAGAGCGTCACGGAAAAGGAAGTTGGAGTTAGGCCATGAATCCGAAGAGGACAGAGAGGAATCATCAGAATCTCCTCAGGAGCCCCCTATTCGTCAGGGCACGGGATCTGGTTATCCTCCTCTTTATCTTAGAACATCTTTAGGCGTTCGAGGATGTCGCACCTGGTCGAAGCCTCATCCAACTAATAATCCAGTCGATAGAAAGAGGAGTTATTATGGACGTTCTGGCCAGGATCTTTCTTTAGTCGGAGAAAAACATCCAAGACCTACCCTTGTCGAAATGATCGAGGATCATTTGGAGGGAAAGAGGGCCGCTGGTTATTCCGAGAAGGACTCTATTATCCACGATGATAATGAGAATGCGATCGATAAGGCAACTCGTGTTCTTTTGTCTGGTGTTTTTACCCGTGATCTGAATAAACTTCTTCATAAGGATCCTCTGGAGAAATTCCAACGAGCTTCTCTTTATGCTGAAAAGGTGATATCCTTTTCCTTTAATCATGTTAACAGATAATTTTAAGGGTCTTCCTTAATTTACTAATCCATCTCTTTTTCTTGCCCTCTTTGTTTGTTCAGACTAAGACGTGTCTTGCGTCATACGCCTATGAGAATGCACTTTGGAAACAACAGTGCGAGTTCTTGGAGGAGAAGAATAAAGCTTTGCTTCGTAAATCCTCCGGTTCAGAGGTTGGTCCCTCAACATCTTCTTTGGTTCCCACCGTAGAGACTTGTGCTACTGGGACTGAAGACCAAGAAATGATAAACAAGGTGATGGAGATTTCTCGTGCTCAAGAGCAGGCCAATCAAATGGCTAGAAAGTTAGAGGAATTTCAGTTACAGAGCACGGCTCGAATTAGTGAGCTGGAATCTCAAGTGTCAAGCCTTGAAGCTTCTTTAGAGGAGTACGAGATGGATGTCCCACTTAGTGGACTTAGGGATCGATATGGTAGGAATCCCGACGAAAGAGTTGTTCGTGAATTCCTCAATTCCCCTGTTCATACGGCGTTGGTGTATCGGATGGTCGGTCCTTTACTTGAAAATACTTTTAAGAAAGCGATTCATCAGCTGGTCGCTCTGGAGATGATCGATGATCGTCGAAAAGAGTATTTTAAGGCTGCTCATATTCGGTTGAATCGCTATGGTGAACTTTATTCTTCTTCTGAGGTCCCAGATGTTCTATATCAAGGTTTTCCTCTAGCTCACCTTGTCGAAGAATTTGGAAACCCATTGCCAATTCCTCCTTCTGACGTCAATGAAGAGCTTGATAATACTTTTGTTGATCCCGAAGTCGAGGAAGAAGAGGAAGAGGATATTGGTACGACTGAGGTCGTCGGTACCGACCAGAGAATTTCGGATAGCGAGCAGGCATCTTAAAACAGTGAATTTTTGAATAATCCTTGTAATTATTTTACTCGTAGGTATTAATTGTAATTTCACCTTTTCTTCTCTTCGTACGCTAAACGTTTCGTATTCTGACAGTCGTGTCTTTTCGGCTTCGCCGTAATAATTCAGACAAGTCATTAAATCTGGCGTAATCATTATGCGTGTGTCTTTTCATATTCTAGCGTTTGCTCCAAGGTCATTTTTCCTGTTTCGCGCCCTTTCTTTAGGTCTGACGCGTCCTTTCGTGTAGTATAAATACGAAAGGTAAAAACTTGACTTGTTTTTACTGCTATACTCCTCTCTCGACAGAATACTCGTTTTTTAGTTAGTCGATAAACTTTCTCGATATTAATTTGTTTATTTTCATAACCCGACCATGAGTAACCTCTTTGGTAATACTTCGAAGCGACCTTCCCGTGAGGGCGCTCGGGACACTAGATCCAAAAGGCATCGAAGAGACGGACCGTCGATGGAGCCTCCTCGTTCGTCCCAAATAATTAGGTCGGAGATCGATACCAGTGTTATTGTTTCTGAACCTCTCTCTGTGGTAAATTCGTCGTTTCCTGAACCAATCCATTCTACTTCGACTCAAGTAGGAAGCATGCCTTCCCCTGGTCGGTTTGCTTTTGGCGATATGTCCAACGAGGAACCGGCTTATAATATAGCTGTTAGTTCAAATGCTCCTTCCTTTGAGCATGTTTTTCATGGAGGGGATTTTGCTATTTCCCTTCCTTTGTCCGTTTCTACTGCCCCAATCACTAGCGGAGGGCAAACTGGTGATGATTTATTTGTCAATCCTTCCGTAACACAATCTATTGTGCAGGACTGCCCAGAATATTTGTTTAATGATACTACTGTGATGACTACTTCCTTTGAATCGGGGGGACCTTCCGGAGGTCGAACCGGTTCCAGGTCTGGCCGCCGAATCGTTTTTTCTGCTTCGGGCAAGGAAACTTCTGTTAGTCCCGACGGGAGAGAATCTCCTCGTCCATTAGATGATCGATGCATCATTCAGCAAGTTAATGACATTCTTTTGTCGGAGACTGCACGTTCTGATGGTGTCCCTTTGACCAGCGAACTGCCTGGTTCTGTTGAACCTGATGCTTTGTCATGGGACCTAGGCATGAGTACTATTTTGCCTGGCCAGTTGAGGAAGCTCGAAGGTACCTCCAATGTTCGCCTTGTTCAATCTTTGGTGAAGATATGTGAGCAGGTAAACATATTTCGAATATTTTTCCTGTTCTTTGTTTAGAATTCCTTGTTGTAAGGCGATTTCTCTTATTCTTTCTGTTCTTAGGGCAAGTATTTTGCACTCCAGCTGGGTGTGCAAAATGACGAACTGTGGAATAGTCGGAGAGTTCTTCAGGGTCAGTTGGAGTCCGAGAAAGCTAAAAGCAGGGGTTTGGAGTTGCAGCTGCAACTTGATAAAGATGATCTTCAAAAATTGGAGGCCGAAAAAGTTGTCCTTGAAAAGGAGAGAGATAATTTAGCTCAGGCAGCTGTTCTGGCGGAAGAATCTCGTCGGCAGTCCTATGAGGAAGGTTATGACGCCGGTTATCTAAAGCGTCAAGAAGAATTGATGGCTTTTGCTGGGAGTCTGACTCCTCGGAAAGCTGTTTCTGGTAATCGACCTGCTGACCGTTCTTCTTAGTGACATTTGCTCAATCTGGCAGGCCTTGGACTTTTTTTTTTTTTTTTTTTTTTTTTTTTTTTTTTGTTTTTGCCCGACTTTTGTGCATTTATTTGGGCTGAAATTCTTGTAATGGGAGAAGCTGTAAATTGGAAAAGATTGTCTTTTTGTAGGCAGATTCTTGCCTTGATCAATTTCTTTCTGTAGATATACTTCGTTATGCTCATGCTTCCTTCGTGCATAAATATAATGTTCGCTTCAGCAAGTCAAGACCTTAGTTGATCAAAATCCAGTATATTCCTTTGGTTTACACGCACCAGCATGTTTTACGTCATAATTTAGGCAATAGGTTATTCATATCGATAATGCTCATCGTCTTGGTCGATGCTCAATCTGAGCCTTGTACTTTTGTCTTTTTGCGATCTAAAACTTATATAAATAGGTTATTGTCCCTTTGTTGATCTTCGGTTTCTTTTACGTCATTCTTCAGAAAAATGTCCCTTTCAATCTTTTCCAAACCCTTATATTTCCCAGCATCAATTTTTGAACGATATGTTCCTTGGCTAGTGTACCATTATATCACTTTCTTGATATGGGAGGAATTGGAAAATGTAGGTGTTTTAGCCAGATCTACCCTGTTCAGACCTTCTTAAGCAATTCTTTGGTATGTTAGGCAGTGACGTCTTTGCCGTTTAGAATAAGGAGGACTATTCTCCTGATTTCTATGTCAGATATCTTGGACTCCATAGGAGTTTCTGTAAAGCTTAGTCAATGGTTATTCATATAATGTATTAGGCAGTGGCGTCCCTCGTATTGTGAAGGGTTTGGTCTTTTATCTTCTATCTTTTATCGAGCAACTGTCCTTTTCGCTGTGATTTTGAAGCTTATGTCACATCGTTTGTGGCTTCTAGGTTTTTAAGCTATCGACCATGAAGTATGATCGTTCCAGTATGACCGGTCTGGAGTTCTTTTAGGTTTACTTGTGTTATTTGGGTGATCGCTTCGATCCAAGACTTTTCTCGTTGTCGACCAGTTGAGGCGAATAGATGGTGCCGTTCCAACTTATTTGCATTTATTACGGGGAGTCAAAGGGTCGTATCTATGTCCGTTGATCAAATACTTTTTCAGCCGTTGGATTTCTTAGATCTACCCCTATAAATAGGGGGCTAGTTTATATTCTTCATTTGCAATTTACCAAAAAGGATGGAGATCTCAAATTCCTTAGATTTTATTCTGCCCTCTGATCCCATTGTCTTCAAAAAATCACATTACTATGAATTATTTGTTCAAAATAGTGAAGTCGTTCCCAGTCTTGTATTGACGGGTCCCATGCCAACCCTACCTTGTATCGACGGGTCCCATGAGATCTCTGCATTAGTCTTCATCATACTAGAGGTCCGTGGTTTCCGTTTGCACATGGTGGGTTCATACTTGCCAGTCACCTCTGTTCTTCGATGTAACCTCAGGAGTGATAGACCACCGGGGTGGCTGGTAAACTTACCGTTCACGACGGTCCCGAAGAGATGCTGCTCTAGAGTAAAATGTTTTATAGATAAAGTAAAAGCAGTATCTTTTTGCGGGTGAGTGAGCATTGCTTAGCTATCTGGCTGGTAATGTTCATTTCCTCTGGAAGAACATTTGATCTTCAGAGCCTGGCCGTCGAACCAAAGAAGTCGACCATCCTGAGCAGCATGCTTCTTAGGTGGTTTATTACAATCGACGAGGTACTAGGGAGGAGATTGGTGTTTCCGTGGACATTGTCGTGAAGATCGCCGATAACAGAGGATCATCTTATTTAAATCATTGTAATGATCTTTAGGTAGTACGTAGACCTTTGTAACGTATGATTCTGTATGTAACTGTTTTGATGAATAAAATATACTT
>CM064883.1:27997389-28146263 GCA_003313485.2 Penstemon barbatus
ATACTTTTGACCAACATGTCGTCCACATAGACTTCCATTAATTCTCCGATTAACTCTTTGAACATTAGGTTTACCAACCTTTGGTAAGTAGCTCCGGCATTTCTTAAGCCGAATGGCATTACTATGAAGCAATATACTCCTTGCTCGGTCACGAATGCAGTCTTCTCTTGGTCCCGCTCATCCATGTATATTTGATAAAACCCTTGAAAGGCGTCCATCATACTGAATATCGCGAAGCCCGCGGTTGAGTCTACTAACAAGTAGATCCTTGGGAGGGGATATGGATCGCGCGGGCACAATTTATTAAGGTCGGTAAAATCATTGCACATTCTCCATTTGTTGTCCTTTTTATCTCCTTTTGCTACCAACACAACATTACACAGCCACTCCGAGAAGTGTATTTCTCGAATTTGTTTTGCTTCAAGCAGTCTTTCTACCTCGGCTTTGATAATTCTATCTTTTACTGGGCCATGGTTTCTCTTCTTTTGTCTGGCAGGTTTTGCCGTAGGATCAATTCTTAGGGAATGTTTGATTACTCGAGGATCGATTCCTTCAATGTCATTCGCGCTCCAAGCGAAGACGTCGACATTATCTCTGAGGAAGTTAATTAACATTATCTCCCCTTCCTTGCTCAGTTCAGTACCTATTCTCGTCGTTTTAGAAGAGTCCCCTTGTACCAGAACTATATCTTTATGTTCTGAGGGTTTTAAGGCTAAATCTAGCGGTTCTTTTCCCTTTTTGTCTATTCGATCAGTAACAGGGATTTCAACCTTATTTTTAACAAGATCTTCCTCAAGTTTTCTTTTGCTCGGAGTGATTGATTTAGGATGTTCTTTCAAGGTTAACGAGGTGCTGTAGCAATCCCAGGCCATACAGTGATCGTTCGTTATTTCTCCAATGCCTCCATCGGTCGGAAATTTTATCTTCTGGTGATAAGTAGAGACAACGGCTCGGAATAGATTGAGAGCCGGTCGTCCCAATATTGCGTTATAAGCGAAGGGGGTTTCTACTACTAGAAATTTTACTAGCTTTACCGTCCGGTGTGGTTTCTTCCCGAGCGATACACTTAAAGATATTGTTCCGCTGGGGATGATCTCGGACCCTCCAAAGCCTACTAATGGCGTAGCCACTTTCTGTAGGTTTATCTGCCCCAAGTTCATTTGGGCTAAAACCTCCCGGGAGATGATATTTGCTGAGCTTCCGTTGTCAATTAGGATTCTTTTTACATTATAATTCGCTATTTCCAACGATACCACCATCGGAAAATCGGGGCTATCCTCTTTCGTATCCCAAATGATGTTTTTAGGTACTTCGCCTTCGTTAAAGCTGATCGGCTGGTGATTTGACGGCTTGTTTTCCAGAGTCCATATTTCTTTTGGGTATTTCGAGTTTCCAATTATGGATCGGGTTGTCCTTCGTCGGGCGTTACGACTATCTCCACCCGCGGGCCCCCCGGATATTGTATGGATAGTCCCATTGATCTGGTCGTGATTCAACTCCTGAGTAGGTCGACGCTCCGGTGACCTTCGTTGAGAACTCCTTCTTCGATTACTGTTCCGAGGGCTTCTACTTCTTTCCCTTTTGCGGTTATCTCGCTCTATGTATTCGTCTAGTTTTCCTTGTTCGATCAGTTTTTCAACTTCTCTCTTAAGGTGAAAACAATTTTCCGTTCGATGTCCGTGTGCCCTATGGTACTTATAGTATTGGTCGTAGTTTCGAGACCCTGGTCTTGGCTGAGCGATTTTCCTCGCCTCGGGGATCCAGTTATTTCTTTCTAGAACTTCCAATATTTCTTCCATGGGAGCATTTAACCTTGGGTGTTCCACTTGATTCACCCTGCTTCTGATTGGTTGTTCAGGGTTTCTCGGTCTTTGGTAGAAATTAGGTTGCCTTTCTTGGTCGGCTTTGCTGTATTCCAATCGCTGGAAAACGTTACCTCTCCTGGAAGATCGCTCATAATCCACGGATCTTTGGGCCGGAATCCTGTCGTGGCGTTTGGAGCCTGAAGCTGTGGCTTTGTTTTTGTTTTTATCCTTAAAGGAATTCATCTCTTCTTGGGTCATATATTTAGACGCCAAGCTCATGATGTCGGCAAACGTTCTCGGTTGTTTTCGACTGAGGGCGTTTCCGAACTGCCTGTTCTTAGTGAGGTCGAAAAGGATAGAAATTATGTAATCGATATTTGGAGAATCTATTTTTAGTAGTTCTACGTTAAATCTGGCCAACCAGTTCCTTAGGGATTCTCCCTCTTGTTGATGTATGGTTCCCAGGTAGCTCATCGGGAGTTTTTGTCTTTTTTGACTGGCAAACTGCTGCGTCAGTTTATTGCATAATTCCCGGAAACTGAATATAGAGTTGGCCGGCTGTTTGGCAACCCAATCCAATGCGAGTCCTTCGAATGTGGTCACCATTAACTTGGCGGTGAATTCGGCAGAGTGGGCATATAAATTCATTATATTTGTAAAGCTAAAAATATAATCATCTGGGTCGGTGGTTCCATCATATCGGGGTAATCTACCTGGGACCTGTCCCGTGGATTGTGCCTCTTTTATTTCTCTGCAGAAAGGAGAACAAGCCGCAAGGCTTTCCTGGAGTTCCGTAGTTCGGGCCCATGGGTTTTGAACAGATCGTAGGCGTTGTTCGAGTCGCTCCTGTACCATCCTTTCAATTTCCCTTTCCGAGAATCGAGTCGCTCGTGGTCGATCTTCGATTGCATCATCAATGTCGTCCTCTATGGGGATTATTGTTTGTTCCTTCGATCCGCTGCGACCCGCCTGTGGTTTTCTTCGACCTGCTTTTCTTCGGGGATGGTTATCGGAGGGTTTAGAATTGCCCTGCCGCGGGCTGTGTAGCGAGCGTTGCTCACTCGCTGGGCTGTCAGCTTGTTGAGAGGTTTGTTCGTTCGGCCTTGGCACTCCTGGAGCAGGAATTGCCCTGGCAGCCGTACCGTTTCGAGGAATTTGATCTAGTACTAGTAACTCTTCTGGAGAAAGTGATTTGAATAGCATTGCTATTTGTCGCAGTTTTTCCTAAGCGCCCGGGAGAGGAACGGGGATTTCGGGTCCTTCTGGCTCTTCCTGTGTGGTACCGGGAAGGCCTCCCTGGGGTTCCTGCTGTCGGGGGTGTCCATCTTGGAGATTCTCGTCGGTGTTGGGAATGTTATTGTCGTTGTTGTCCTGTATGTCTTTCGATGTGTTATGGCCGGTGGTTGTATTGCTTCTAGCTCCAATACGAGCGCTTTTCCTTGGGCGAGCCATGTGTCGATCGAATAATTAACCTAGCCCCACGGTGGGCGCCAACTGATTTAACCGGATTTCGTCGGGTTAATTGAATATCAGTGAATTTGTATTATTGGGGGTTTTCGATATTTATATATATTTTATGGGGCTCTGTTACTTTATTCCGGATGGATCAATCACAAAGAAAAAGACAATATTCAAGAACAAGAAGCAAAACCACAAACAAAGATTAAGAACACACCAGTATGAAGGTAAAAAGCCCTTAATAATATTGAGTTGAGCTGTTGTAAGCAATGTTTTATTGCGTATCTCGGAGTTGGTTTATACAATCATTAACTAGGTATTTATATCATGCTAAACCTAGTGTTACAGGGAAACATAGTCCTAATAGGACTCGGCCCAAACATCCTTCTTGGGTCAGGAGTATAGTCCTCTGTCGAAGCGAACTGCACTTGGCCGGGTCGATAAGATGATCCCGAACTGTTTGATTTGGTCGAATCGATCTTATCATCTTCATTCGATCCGTGTAGTATGTAGGGTGCAAAATAGCCCCCATCATAATGGTATGATTATTTGATTAAAATAGTGTTTTCAGACTTCTAATTTAAAAAATTAGCTATTTATTATATTTCTTAATCCTTGTGCAATCCTCCAAGCAAATAAAAAAAAAACTGAGAGAGTATATGTTAATTGTAAGTACACAAATTTTTGTTTTATTATATCTTAGTATTTTGAAAAAAAAAATATGTAACTTAGATTCAACTAGTTTGAATCAAGCTACTGTTCTACAATTTTTAATATTAATTTACTACAAAGAAAACTCCAACTATATACATGTCTTGGTTTTCTGATAGCCGACTGAATTGTTTGATAATCAAACAAAATAGTTCGATTTGACATACAATACATATTTTGAAACTACGAACTACCGCGTCATACTAGATACCAAAAATTGATACGATTAAGTTATATTGAATACATATCCCCTAGAATTAGGGTTATGCACTATCCGATAAACCAACCATATCGAAATACATCCTCTATTTTGGTTCGATGTATAGTTTGAGCTCCATTACCTCGTTATTATAAATTTTGAATTTTGATTTTCGATATTCAATATTACAGGTTATCCCGAACCGGTAATGCCCGGCAGCAGATCCTCTGTACTACTTATGTGTACCACCAATGTAAAGTTGACACATGTCCATATTAATTGTAGTGTTAATTCAAATTAAACTTAATCACATTAATTATTAGAGTTAACTCAAATAATTGTACAATTAATATTGACATGTGTCAGCTTTACATATTGATGGTAGTGTACGGAGGGGATCCTCTGTTGCCGTAATGCCCATTTTTTTTAATCCCAATTCCTACCAATCCAACCTTCAGTTTAATCTTCTCGCTTCTTCTACGGACTGCCCTGGAGCAAAACCCAAATCTTCTTCTTCTTCAATTCAAAATCCCACCTCGACGCCGTACCACCTACCCCCATCGCGCCTCCACCATCTCTCTGTCGGCCCAGATTTGTAATTTACGGAGGTACAGTCCAAATTCTAAATGCCCAATTTTGTTCTTTTTCTGATTTTCTCTTAATAAAATTGGGTTCTAATTGTATTTTAAACCCAAAAATTGATTGATGCTAAAGTAATTTTGGAGAGGGGCAGGGCTAGGGGGTCTGATGTATTCTTTATAATTTCTATTCAACTTCATTGTTGGTTAGAGTGGTAGGAAGCATATTATTATTTACATATGATTCAAGACAAATTATTTCTGATTCAATAATTTTTCAAGTACAGGGATCGATCAAAAGTTCGATTCTTTCTGAACTACTCATTTTTCTGTACCAAATCAAATCGAACCTCACGAATGGTAATTTAGTGAACCAAACCGATTTTTTTGGCCTTATAAAGAAATTTGATACAGTTCGGTTCGGTTTGGAGCGGTTTACCGTTTGCACAGCCCCACCTATTACCTAAGAGCCTAAGATAGTAGCTTGAGCAGAAATATTCTAATTTCATATTTTATCTATTTATTATTCTGAATTATATTTGTTAACTTACATTTGTTATATAACAATATTCATGATACTTGAATTTTCAATATATGTATATTTGTAGTATTTGCTTTTTTTTAAGAGAGTATAAAAATGAAATGTCATAAAAAGATATTACGATTGAATCTAAAAAATATCAGCCAATTTGTAAAAGAGGGCCCCCAATTTTAAACATCGCCTAGGGCCCCATAATATGTCAGACCGGCCCTGGCTCTTGCCGATACACAATATTTTTCTAACCGCCTTGTAGAGATTGATAATTAATAACGCACTAATTTCGAGATTCATAAATGCAAGATCTTCTGTTCTGTTGATCACAAACTTTATTTATTTTATTGTTCTCAGGTGATACTATTGATTAGCATTGAAGATGTCACTGAGTACCACTATTGCGAGTCCAATTCCATCTCTATCTATTGGTCTGTAGATTTCCATCTCGGATTATCTAGAATAAGTGAAGTTGTGTGATTTAAATGTAAACTCCAACTCTAAAGTGTTTGCATTGAGTTTGGAATCATTAATGTTGACAGTGGGACATCATTGTTTTGTGTGTGTGTGTGTGTGTGTGTGTTTCTAGCCTTAAGTTCACGTCTTCAATCTCGATAGTTGATGCATACAGATTTGCATTTTGGAGTGTCTCTCTCTGTCCTCGTGTAATCAGACATTGGATATGCATGTTCCTCATTTCTCTGCTTTATAAATCTTTGGGTTTGGTTAATCTTCTTGTTGATTTAGTGTTTACCTGTTTTGAAGCTATTGCATTTTCCAGTAGCTACCTTGATACAATTTGGTTTCTTTTGTCTTCTTAACATTTACATGTTCATGAGAACAAGGCACTCAGATATGAGATATCTAGGATATGGTACATGGTACCATTATCATCACGTGGTTGAAATCTTATGCTAGTTTTTATTGCTACTGTACTATCTATCAGTTGGAAGAAGCGATTCAAAGCATGTTATATTTTCACTTCAGTCGACCTTGTGTAAATTGAAATTTTTGTTTACAGTGCGAGCAGATGAACATTGTGTGAAGGAACAGAAGAATGGTTGGCTCAGTACAGTTGGACTCAAGCCACTTCGTATGCAGTTTCAGCCATTTGAAAGGAATAAAAGCATAGCGCATGCTATTCGAGTGAAGCGTGCTTCTGTGATATGTGCTTCTGCCCTGGTAGTATTACTTTCTATGTTCGTATATATGCTCATAAGTATTCATCTCTCTCAGATAGTAATCATTTGTTTAGTGAAAAGATCGATTACTTGCCACTAGAGTTATTTTACATTCAAATGAATCCTTAGACCAGCAAGAATTATTGAGCTGGTTTTAAAGATTAGACGGTGTATAGTTTCTTGCTCGATGGTTGGTTAAGTGTATTGAGATGTCTTAGATATGTTCTGCAAGATTAAGTCTGGACACTAATTGTGTCAGTTTCCAAGAATAGGCTTGTTGGAATGCAGTTATTTGTATGTTTTCAATCTCAATGCCTAGACGTGCTATTAGATTAATGAAAAAACATCAGTATATGTTTTTTTTTTCTACCTTTACATCTTAAAAGTGCCAACAAACTTATTAGCTTGTTTTGAATTGCAGAATGCCACTTGTGCTGCAGAGCAAACCCAAACGGTCACACGTCAATCGTCTACAATTACTGTTGCGCCTATCCAAGGTAATAATCTTATCCACTTGGTGTTATATTGAGTTGCTCGCGATCAAATAATGTGAGTAGTGTTTTATTCATACTTTGTCCAGTAATTTGTTGAAGAAGGAATGTGTGAGCTTCTTTAATCAGTTTAGTTAAGCCATAATGTTACTCTTTTGCACAAGAAGATGGACATCACCAATTAATTAAGAAAGAGAGTACTTATTTTTTAATTGAATTCCAGGAAAAGAGAAATCTCCAGACCTTGATGATGGAGGTGCGGGATTTCCACCCCGTGATGATGGAGATGGAGGTGGTGGAGGCGGCGGTGGTGGTGGAAACTGGTCGGGTGGGTTCTTCTTTTTTGGGTTCCTCGCTTTCCTGGGTTTCTTGAAGGATCAAGAGAGTGAAGGACCTTACCGGGATGAAAGGAGAAGATGAGAGAAAATTTTACTCTGAAATTGATGTTGAATATATGTATAAGCTTTAAGAAGAGTTCCTTGTATTCTCCACAATTCCATTCTTTTAGCCGCTTTGAGATCTAGTTAAATTTAGTAGGATATGGATTCATGAGTTTAATTTGTATGACATATTGCAATGCATTATCTCAAGTTCACTGTAAAAACATCAAATAAGTACAATAATATTTTGTCGATGACTTGTGCTAAAAATTTAAGTGTCTGTACTTATTGGCAATAGATGCAAGAATTTATTTATTCAAACTGTTGGATCCGACGGACCAATGGAGGGAGTATTTGGTCTAAAACCTTTTACAAAATCATAATTCTGAAAATGAGATTCCACTTAATTGACTTTCTTTTCTTTTTTTATTTTATCATATTATTTCTTTAAACCACCTAAATCTTCCATTAGCACTTTCATTAGTTTTCCCCCATTCTTACATTTGAATTTTGAATTTAAATCTTCCTTCACTCTCGCTCTCTTCTTGAACACTTTCACTCTCACACAAACCTGCACATCTTCTTCTTCATCAACTCTATACTCACCAACGATACTCTCACAACACACACTATTCTATTTTCTCTTTTCTTATTCTTTTCATCTTCAATTCTACAATTTAAGCTTAGACGCCCAAGAAGATTGCATGGGCGCCCTGGCACCCCAACGTCCAAGCATGTTCTTGGGGGCTCCCGGGCGCCCATGCAATCTTCTTGGGATCCTAGGCGTCGGGAGCCCCAAGCCCAAGGACATGCTTGGGCGATTTGTCCAGTGATCTTGATTTTTTCAATTGTTTGTTTAAAAATTAATTATAGTTTAATTAATTAATAGATTAATTAATAACTTATTAACCAATTAATTAAACAGAGGGTCACTTGTAGAATTAAAAAAAAGTCAATTTTAAATTATTGACTTTCTATACTGTCATTTCCAAAATTTTCTCGAGGATAAAATATTGAACAGTAACTATTTCAATTGCATAAAAACCAATTTCATTGAAGGCAGAGTACATAATTATATAAATTACCTAAAAAGTAGGTCAATAATGTTGACTTTGGTCAATTAGACATTCAATTCGAGAATCGGTCGATCTAATTACGAATAACTTCAATGTACATAAATCCGAGGTCAATAGTGTTGACTTTGGTCAATTAATAATAAAAAAAATCGAGAATCGATATCGATCTGATTTTGAATAACCTCAATATACATAACCCGGCCGTAAGGTCAACAATTAATGTTGACTTTGCTCAATTAACGCTGCAAATCGAGAATCGATATCGATCTAAATTCGAATAACCTCAGTATACATAAGGAAAATGAATTAAAACAGTTTTTTTTACCGGCTTCAAGACGTTTTGCACGATTTTAGTCGTTCTTCATTTATATAACAATTTTAATTAAAAAAGTTTAATCAAGCTGTGGTATTTAAAATTGATGAATAATAAATTTGAATTAATTTTAAAAAAAACATGAAATTTTCGACTGGCACCAATCAGGCCCATTTAATTACAACCCTAAAATAATAAACCAAATACTACACAGGGCTTAGAGGCAAAATGGATCAATCCACATATTCACTCAAGAACATGCATAAATTCACATAAGGGCATAAATGTAAATTTATCGGCTCCTTTAATTTTAATTCACAAAAAATTATCCAAGTTAATTAATTGTGAATTAACAATTACTCTAAATCAATTATCTCTTACTTGAGTTCTAAGTAATCTACAATTCTTATCTTGATTAAGTTGGTTAATTAAGATAGCTCTAAATCTTCCAAGATTCCTATCTTATCCAAAACTCTAAGTTTCCCAATTTTCCAAATCTCCAAGATTCTCAAGATAGTCATATTTTGACTAGATTAGATAACTAAGGTAGTTCCCAAATCTTCCAAGATTCCAACATTATCCAAAACTCCAAGTTTCCTAATCTCACAAATCTCCAAGCTTTTCAGATTTTTCAAAATAGGCAGAATAAGAGTCCAACAAAAAATCAGTCAGTACGCGACCAATCGAGGACTGCCACGTGGGCTGTCCGTGGCAGTAGTGGCTGTGCGTGACGGCACGCGCAGCCAGCGTGCTGCTCGCACGCTGTTGTGGGCAGCAGCACGCGGTGGCCGCCCAGCCGCGCACCGCCGCGTGCCACCGCGGTTGAATCCAAATTTTTTTTGTTTCGATTACCTTTTAGATTTAATTAAAACAGATCCAATTAAATCCCATTCCAAAATAAAAATTAACTTGATAAAATTTCGAATCAATTTTTTTTCTTTTAACTCTAAGTTAAACAGATCTACGTTCTAAAATATACACAGTTAAAGAACTAGCCACACGTAAATCAAACATATGATTTAAAACACAAAATTTGCAAATTCATATATATACAAATCCAGAGTTGCCTCTAATACCATTGTTGAGATTCGGTAAGATAAACAGCCCTACATGCAGCGAAAATTAATAATATTTTAGGGCCTCTTACGGAATTTTGACCGGAATATAAACTGGTTGTATATATATGAATATTAAATTACATAAATGACTTACTTCTAAGTTATACCTATCTCCTTGCAAATCCAGGCAGCTAGCAAAGTCGTTGTGTTTCTCCCTCAGTTGACTCGATCCCAAGCTAGTTGGAGTGCCCCACATGTCGCGCCTCTACAGGTTGATACACCACAATATCACGAAAAATAATATATCCTAATCAGCTAGAACATAGGATATATTAAGATCTAGGGTTGGAGAACGACTTGGGAGCAAAAACGAATCGAAAAACTCTTCCAAAAGGAAGAGAGGGTTCGGCCGATTTCTAGAGGAGAAAGGGAGAGCATTTTTCTTGACTTAGGCTTTTTGGCTCTTGATTTGTGTGTATGAGATATGACATCAACTCTCCTATTTATAGGTATCTCATTATCATAATCCTCCTAGAATTAGGATTCTAAGTCTTCTAACTCTCCTACATGGGCCATGACCCTTTTAATTGGAAGACCAAGTCTTCTAATTAATTAGTGGCCCATACTTGATTTAATTAATTGGGTCTTTATTTAATTTTCCAATTAAATAGCCCAATTAATTTATTTCTCTCTCATTTAATTAAATTAGACTCTAAGTCTATTTAATTAAATATTCCCATAATTAATTAAATTAAATTTAATTAGTTAACTCACAAATTAAATTTCAGTTTAATTTACAGTCTTGATCCAATTCCAATCGGATCACTTTTGCTCCAATTGGGTCGACCCAGTTGATCCAGTCGACCCAGTCGATTCAGTCGACCTACTTGTTCTTCTTTTCCTCGCTTTCGCTTCATGTGTATTGTATATGCCCCCGTAGGTTCACCAAAGAATTGACCGTGGGTTATAATTAAATATTTATTTAATTATTCGAGTATTAAATACTCTAAATCAATCGAACACTCTGTCGACTGATCATTCCAAAATTAGCACCCCTGCCAATTTGAGAATTCTCCCACACTCCACGGTCGATGTCTGGCCACAAGCCCATGGAGCCAAATCACTGGTGAATTAATTCAGTGAACCTTTTAATTATTTACAATTTCCATATACGACTTAACCTTATGCATTCTGATCTCGAAATAATTCCCTTTTCATCAGTTCCCTTGGAATTTTACAAGCCCATGGACTTTTCATCGGTTCCCTTTTCCTTCGTCTTGACCTTATGCATTCTGATCTCGAAATAATTATCTTTGACTTAATCTTTATGAGCTACTTTCATAAAGTCGTCAGATACCTTGGCCAAGGATTTTACCAGAATTAATTTCTCACAGGAATCCATAGGAGAAATTCCCAACCTATCAAGTCGGGTCAATGGATTCTTTGTTGATGATATGAACCTGCATACGAGTCCCTCTATACCCAATGTGAATCCTCAAAGACTTTCTGGTAATCTCCAGTCGGTCGGAACTTACATCTAAGTATAGACGTTCTCGTACCAGATAAACCCTATCACCTCAAGTATTAGGGATAGTTCCTCGTATCGTAAATTGAAATAACTTCAACCTCGATATGCAACTACCGCTTCCATGGTGAGTTATTTCCTAATTGGGGTATTCAGTGCACTTGCCATCCTAACAAGTCACCCACTTATGTGTATCGACTATCCCAGTCACGCTCGTGGATCCCAGCGTTCTCCGGTTCATCGGAGTATACACATTAGTGAGAGTCTAGACGAATCCAAGGATGTCCTATCTCGATTGGATTCTACGACTTTTGAATATGTTCTAGATCACGGCCTTGGAGATCAAATCCACGGGTTGTCCCATAGCCCTATGATCTAAAACTTCTATCCTTATGCGTAGATAATTATTACATAAGATAAAGTTGACCATATAATAAAGTGCATTTATTAATCTAATTTGAATAGTTCCTTCATTTATTACATTAAATGACAGTCATACAATTAGCTTACCGGACACTATTTATATCAGTTGGCGCCCCAACTGAAACCCCTTTCTGCTACGTTATCCATCCTGATCTACAATGAGATTCTGAAAAGTATTTATTTGAAAGCGTAAGTGCAAAAACAACTTAGTGAGACCAGTGCAGGAGTACAGTTGAGTTTTGTGCAGAAACCGATTTCAAAATCATGACCTTCATATTCATATGTAATGCCAATAACATAAATCACAACAGTAGAACCAATACATTCATAACATAGACGAGATCACATTCAAACGCCCATCACTATGGGCCCATCATATTATAACACAAACTATTACACATTCGATTACCCATCAACACTGGCTAACAACCACTCCACCTTAAAAGAATACGGGACGATCAAGGGTGGGGTTCAAACTGTTATCCCATCGTTAGAAAGGGTTAAGGAGCTACCTTACCCGAGGTAGTTCTGATGGCATTGACATGTCGTAGCCTAACGTGTGAATTACTCCCAAGGGGCTCTAATCCTTGGTTGGTGATTACGGTCAATAGTAGAGCCCTGGTGCAACTATGTAGCCCCAACCACCCAGATTTACCTAGCAGATACCGTCAAGCCAGAGTAAAAACGCGCTTAAATAATAATGCACACCAATTGGTATGTAGGGTGAGATAAAGTATTACACCTTGGTACCACTAATTATTATGAAATGAGATAAAGTACTACACCTTCACAATTCTATCAATTATCAGGATCATAATAAGGTGAGATAAAATACTATACCTCCACATGCTATCAATTATCACAATCATGATGAGGTGAGATAAAGTACTACATCTCTATACTCTATTAATTATCACAATCACAATGAGGTGAGATAAAGTACTACACCTTCACATTCTATCAATTCTAACATACTGCGAGCAACATATACATATATATGGTTATCGGTTCTACTATGGATAGATAGCACATACTACGAGCATCGTAGACAGTTAAAAACATGGATATACCAATCATAGTCATTTCAAATTCAAAATGCATGTATACGTTATAATTTTATTTTGAAGCTCTTTCAATTTTACAAGCATTTTATTGAGGCGCTCACATTTTTCAAGCTATACACGCTACTCAAGGGTAGACAATTGACCTCATGGCCTTCTTATCGATTTACCATCTGTGTGGTTCAATAGGGCCCAATCATTTTCAATCTTAACTCCATAATTAATGGATAATTACACGTTGACTAGTCCCAAAATACCTAAATGACGTTCCAATCATATCAATAACGATTCCATGGGCTTACATTTAAAATTCAATATATAGTTATATACCTAATTCTTCGTCCAATTATTAATTTGTCTACCGATCACATTGGTATTAGAGTTTTGAAGGAGGAGGGAGAGAAGATGGAATATGGAGAAAAAGAAATGAATGATTTTTAATTTTTATTTTAGTGTTTGTTAACTATATTTATATAAGAGTATAAAAGTAAATTTTAATATTCAGATTTGTCTAAAAAAAGAGTCAAATTGATCAATTTTGCCTTGCACAAATTGTACAATATCTAAATTTAATTTTGATATATTTTAATGGTTAAAATTTACTATATTGTGGGAGATAATTTTTTAATGTATCTTATAATAGACTAACCCATCAGGGAATATATCTTATACTATTGTAATTAATTTCTTCAGCATAGTGATTTTTTTTTTTTTTTGGTTCAGTTACTATACCATCATTCTCTCTTTTTCATTCTATTTTGTGTTAATTTCTTTGTGAGAAAAGGAAAACAGAACAATTAATATGATTTATAAAATAGCATGAAGATACGCAAAATAGTTATATGTATATATGGATTATTCTCCTTACAAGAAGCAAGAAAACACTTAAAATACAAAGATTACAACTACAACCCCACGAAAGAAACAAACTTATTATTGGCAATAAAGAAAATCTAAAATCACAAGCGTATGTCAAATGAGAAGTTGAGCTTGGACGATCAACGTCAACAACCTTTTCCCTCTTCTTCTACTTTAGCACCTATAAGGAGATTTTCTTCGAAATAAAACACGATATTTAACTAAAACATGTTTGTGGATAATCATTTCACAAGAGGTGTAGGAGAAACATAGGAAATTATGGGTGCGGTAGTAGTCCGGGAATACTAACGGGAAGGTTATTGCCTGATGCAGTTATGGCGGGAAGAGCAATGGGTACCGTCAACTGCAACATATGGCGTGAAGCGTCACATTTTAGAATATTACTTAAAATGGTAAACGTCACCACAATAAGTACCAAAATGAGAGTGGACTTGATGTTTTGAGCCATGTTAATCAATGATAGAATTATAATATGGAAAAGTGCTTAGTTCTCTTTCTGTTTCTATTTATTGGATGAACTACTAATGGGGTTTGGGGCTTATTTATAGGGAAATGAATTCAACCATGTAGTCGACCTGATATAGTTGTATGTTCAATAATGCACGTACATACCTACCACACGTTTGGTTATACGTATCTTTTTTGCTAAATAGTATAACCTGAATAATTTTGTCATATCGACATTAATGTTTTGGTGATTCAAGTACATGTCCATATTATCCTTTCATTTGTAAGTTGGATCTAATAAAAAGAGACACCAATTAAAATAAAATTTAATGGAATAAGTTAATAGCCTACATAATATTTATATCATATATTGGATTCAAATCTTGCTGGGGATCTATATTTTTCGAGTCCGTCTAATCTTGTCTGAATTTTGTTAGATATCAAATTTATTTCGAATTCAATCGATTCTCAACTTTGGAATTTCACACCAACAATTTTTACTAATTTTATTTTTTGGCATCACAATTTAGTTTAATTTAGTTTCCATGTTCAAACTTTATTAAGCAATATTCATGATTTTAACCATATGCACCCCTATTTTAAATTTCCTATTATTTTCTAGTATCTTCATTAATTGATGGTAAAAATTATTAATGTTACTTATCATAATAAAATGTTATGTATATATAATTTTTTATTTATTATATGGTATAGATCTTTAACACAATGAATCGATGAGATCCATATTGGTTCTACATATTTTGTAATAGGGGTGCATATGGTTCTTAAAATCGTAAAGTACTGAACCGTATTAAACTGTACCGAAATCTCGATTTTTTTTTTCAAAAGGGTTTAGTATTGTCAAAACCATACCGAATATTTTGGTATGTTGTTGATTTTTCAATATATTTACCGAAAGAACCGTACTGTACTATACCATACTAAAATATAAACTATATAAAATTGATTTATCATCTCAAAATAATAATGACTATTTTATCTAAATCTAGTTTAAGTTCAAACAAAACTCAAATTGAGGCCACTTGATTATTGGATTAGGCCTAAATTCTCATTATAAACCTAATGCTAATTTGTTTTATTGCATCATATATAATTCATAATAAGTTGTTAGTTGCTTCCACAGTATTCGGCTTTTTCTTATCATTTTACATCATTTCCATCATTTTACATTGAGTATTTATAATGAATACTAAGAATATTAAGCTTGTGAGTAATTTACGTAGGATTGTCATTAAAAAGTTATTTTTTCACAATTTTTATAATACAGGGGAAGAAATCACATTGCAAAAATATATCTCAATGTTAAAATAATCTAAAGAATCACATTGTAAGTAATATATCTCAATGTTCAAAATAATAAGTTCACAACTACCATATTTCAATATAAATTTATATAGAGGGAAAATCGGAACCACCCACAACCCCTCGGCCTCAAACTTGCAGACAAGTTGCACTTTTCACCATGAACGTCATTTTTTTTTTGCACTATCCACGATGAACTTACATGAATTTGCACTTTCCCCCTGAACTCTTTTCCTACCACTTTTTCGGCCGAAGAGTTCAAGAGGGAAGTGCAACGCAAAACTTAGAGTGAAAAGTGCAATAAAGGTGCAGTGTAAGAAGAGAGAGTGCAAATATGATGTAAATATAGGGAGGGAAACTTCTTTTTTTCCCAACCAATTATAATTCAAAGTGTATAAAATTTGGATTATGTATATATACATTGCAATATGATATATAATACAAAAAAACATAAACATTAGTACGAAATTAAAAAATATAAAATAGATACAAATATATTATTTAAACATTACATAGTGGGAGATGAGTACATAATGGAGCATACAATATTATTTCATGTTTACCTTCATCGTGCAAGTTTTGCATTACATTCTTCAAATGAGGTGAAATCGTGACTTTCCTAGTTGACAATTATCATTTGAATAATAAAGAGGTAAACATATTAATTAAAGAAGCAAAATAATACTTCCAATCAGAACATTGCGCTTTCCACGCCCCCTCCCCCCCTTCCCCCCCCAAATTTATAGTCGTGTTGCACTTTTCTCCATGAACTTACACATTTAGTGCACTTTATTTTTACCAAGAGCAGGGTCGGCTCTGAGTTTTTGGTGGCCCTAAGCAACTTTAAAATTGTGACCCTCAAATTTTTCGTATACAACTAAATTATGTTAATAACTAATATAATTTTTGAAATGACATAAACAAAACTACGAAAGAAACAACGAAAAACAATTCAAATAATGAATCAAATATAATCTCACTTTGTAAAAGATTCGATAATCTATATATAGTTTTATTTAATAAGAAAATTATTACATTCGTGAACGAGACATAAACACCTAAACTAATATTACTTAAATATTACTTTTCTATCATTTTATTTAAACTTTTCTATCATTTTTTGGAGCAAAATCACGAATTACACTTGCATAATCAGGGGCCAGAATATGGGTATTTTTTTTTTTTTTTGGTGGGGGGGCAAGTTTTTTTTATAACGAAGACGGTATTTTTTCAATATTATGGTGAAATAACAAAAAATAATTTAAGTGATGCTATGCTTTTATCCATCAAACAACAAAAAACATATATTTGCAAGTTTTTTAAAAAAAGTACGGATTTCTAACACTAAATACGAATGTTTAAATTGCAATTCAATTGAGCACTTATTTATATAGCAAACTTGATATATTTTTAATGCTCAAATAAAATGACAAAAGCTAACTTAGATTACAATAACACTATAATTTTGAGGGAAAAAAACCTTTAATACAAAACTTTAGTCCAAAAAATACATTTGGTACCAAGCTTTTTGAAAAAACATATTTCATACCATGATTCACAACCTCTCGACACATTTACTTTTGCCGTCAATTTTCGGACGGAATTCAGCACGTGCCACTCACGTGCCCATTACGTTGACAATAAGAGAGATAACATGCACGGGTTTTGAAGACCCACCATCGTTAATTTAACGACCACGTACTGAATTCTGTCCGAAAATTGATTCGAAAAATTAAATGTGTTAAGAGGGTGTGAATCATAGTATGAAATGTATTTTTTCAAAAAATTTGGTGTCAAATGTGTTTTTTGGGCTAAAGTATGGTATCGAAAATATTTTCCCCCTGTAGATTTATCTAATAAAAGGTGAAAATATATAATAGCAATATTTTTAATAGTATTCAACAAATGGTTCAAAATAGTGATGAATTGATGAGAAACTCATGAACATTTTACAACATAAATTCAATTTTGTATAGAAAGAAATGAAATAAAAAAATGCCAAAATTAATACTAAAACTATTTTATATTATAATACATATATGATCATATTAATATTAATATTAATATTTATGTGTTAATCTTATAAAATACTGATTATAATGAAAAAGAATTGCATAATATGTAAAAAAAAAAAAAGTTCCTTTTCTATTTGGGTTCGAATGTATAATTTGTAAAGTTTTATTTTTTAATTTAATTTGAATATAGGTGGATATATATATGTCAAATTCTAATTTTAATTTGATTTTAATATGATTCAATTGAAATACGATAATTATCTATATTGAATTAAATTAAAATTTAAACTATACGATTTTCACTTTAAAAATACGATTTAGTTGAAATACAATTTAAACACTTAGAGAAACACTTACACAAAATATGATTTAATTGAAAATCAAATCTAAACATACATTATTTATTCCTGATGACCGTTTATTGCCCACACAGGGGCAACTAGGTCGTTCTCAAGCCTACGAATGACAAACACCGTCAAATGAAGGAGATGACGAGTTTTGGTCTTAATCGATGTTTAGAATGTTGTATCCAAGTATTGAGTCATTTTCCATTAATATATTTCATGTTTTTTCCATTTGTTTTCCGTTGTATTCGATGTTGTTTTTCAATGTTTTATATCATGTTTTTTTCAGTTATTTTAATCAATGTTATTATTATTCTTAATTTTAAAATTTTAATATTATTATACTATTACAGTATTAATAATTTAATAATATTAATATTATTGTTATTATCATTATTATTATTCTATATATATGGTGAGAGTGGGGAATAGTTTAAATTGTAATTAATTAGAGGGGGGAAGTCCTTCGATTGGAGACGAGTAGGCAGGGGTAGGACTTTCAAGCCCTTTAATTGAGGGTGGCCTTGTCTTCTGATTCATGAAGACTTTTTGAAATTTACTATCGATTTTAATGGATTTGTTTATAGAGCATGGTAATTTTTTGGTTTATTAGGATCTCTTAGGGCCTGTTTGTTTGACATTTGAAAGAGTAGTTTGTGAGAGTTGTGGGGTTTGTGAAATAACTTGATTTGTGCGATATTGTTTGTTTATTTTTTGGAGAGTGTTTTAAAAAATAAGGTGAGTATAGCTTTTTTTAAGAGTTTAGGTTGTAGGTGTAAGACGTGTAAGACTTTATGTCAATTCATATTTGTTATGTGAGATAAATTGCGTAAGTCGTAAGAGATTGATTAATTTATATCAAATCAATATAGAGTTTGTGTAGGCTTTTTTTTAGGATAATAAAATTATTGTTTCTTAGGTTTTTGGGAGAGTAGTTTGAGAAAATTCAAAGATGATAAATTTAAATTAGAAAATAGAAATTGTGTTTTCCTTGCTGTTCCCAAACATGAAAAAAAAAACTTCGAAGATGCCAAACAAACAGGCCCTTATATTCTGCTTCATCCTTTATGCGTAGGGCTTATTTTTTCAACGAGAGCTGCAACTTCCATAGCTGTAAGGGCATCTCCAATGGTGGGCTCGGGGCGCGCGTGAGGGCCGGGCTGGGCTAGAGAATCGTCTCCAATGGTGGTCCGGGGCGGCGCGCGGGGCGGCACGGGCTGAGCGGCGAGCTTTGGCTGGAATGGAGGCTGGAACGATGCCGCATGAGATGAAGAAGAAGATACAGGGAGAGTGCACTCTCCCCTCTTTAAGTCAGGTGGCGCCACTTGGCGCCACCTGACTGGTTCCTTTTTATTTTATTTTTTTTAGTTTTTAATTGTTAAAATTAGTTATTTTAATTATTTTAAATGTATAAAAATTGTGTTAATTATTTTAAATGTATAAAAATTGTTTTCATTTTGCAATTAAATTTTACTATTTGTTAATAAAATTTATAGTATTTGTTTTAATTATTATTATTGACTTTTAGTTATAATTCTAATTATTAATGGTTTAATTATAATAAAATTAAATAAGCTTTCATTAAAATTTAATAATGTTAGTAAATAATTTTATTTTAATTAAAATTCTAATTATTAATAATTTTAGAAGAATAAAAATTAAAATTTCAATTAATTAGAATAAGAATTACTTAAAAATATAATTGCACACTTAGACAAACAATTTAAACTACTACTTAAGGTATGAAATACTTAAATACATACTTGAAAATATAAATTATTGTTAGCCATATTTTGCGTAGATATTGGCGATTAAGTCTTGCTGGAGCCTATGGTTGGTTTCTTTGGATCTTATAGTATCATGACAAATAATATAGTTATCCAAAGTTTGTCTTCTTGGTAATGGATGACTATATTATAATCATAATATTTAATGTTTAAATATTATAATTGTAAAAATTTTAAATTAATTATATTAAAATAATAATAATTATTATTCTATCATTATTATTATTACTATTATTATTATTATTATTATTATTATTATTATTATTATTATTATTATTATCAATATTAATACTATTATAAAAATGGTGAGAGTGGGGAAGAAATTTTTTTGAAAGAAATTGAGTGCTGGAGACCACCACTGGAGATGATCACCCAGAGCCTGGGCTGACTCGGGGGCTGTCCTGGGAGCTGGCCCGGGAATGGCCCCGGGAAACCATTGGAGATGGCCTAATGAGAGGATTTTGTAGCTTTAGATCTCTGAAATATCTCTTTGTTGTATTCGAAATTTTGACCGATTATTACCTCAATAATTTTTATTTGTAAATTTTTTCTATTTGATTTCCCTATGCGTCAGGAATTTCTTGGATTCAAATTAAAATTAATCCAAAGAATCTCATTTTAATTAATATATTAATATATCCATGGCATTCATTGTACTCTTTTTTTTGTAATATGGTTTTTATTTTTTCGTCTCGGTTATTATAATAAATTATGATTTATAGTAATAATAAATTATGTAGAACACTATGATTTATAGTGAATGTATTGGGTTTGGGCTTCCGGTGTGTGACAATTAGATGAAAGAATATCTATATCTATAATTTTATATACTAATTTATTGCAATATATATTAACTAAATAACCTATAATATGTATAACTTGGTTTTCATTTTGTTCAATAACGGTACCATCATTCACTCTTTTTCATCCTACTTTTAATTTCATTAGTATATATGGATAATCAAGGGCGGAGCTAGACGTGCATATTGAGAGAGGGAGGAAAAATTTCGAGCAATTCATGTAATAAAGTAAATAATAAGAAAACAATATTATAAACAAAGTATAAAGACCGAATTCTTTTTATACTTATTAATAATCATTTATGTTAATTTTAACTACTACTAAATTTATTGGTGATATTTCAGATAGCTTCGCCACTAGAAAATTCTCCGCAGAAGAATACAAGATACTTTATTATGGGCACCCAAAAACAAAGAAAATCATGTATGAAATGACAAGTTGGAGCTTGGACAGTCGAAGTCAACCAATTTTTCCACCCTATTCTACTTTAGCACATGCTGTCATAGTGTCATATATTCCTCCAAAGAAATTAGGTTATATCTTATATGTGAATGTGACCCGATCTTGTGAAAAAAAAAATAGGGTCTATGAGCCATAACTTTTTTAAAATAGAGTTTGAAAAAAGTCTCATAAAATTTATCATAAACATATTCAGAAACTCAAATTCAAACTTAAACTTTTAAAATCTAAAAAACTTTAATTTGTTTACAACATACTCTTTTTCTCAAATTATAATAAAGACGTTGAATTAATCACTTTTTTAAAACCACTCGAATCACTTTTTCACCGAAACCACCCGAATCACTTTTTTAAAGCCAAGACTCACAAAATCAAGCCAAAATTCTTTCAAATAGGATGTTAATGATCACTAGCAGAAATATCAGTAATTAATAAAAAATGTTTATACTTTGTAGATAATCATTTGACAAGAGGTTTAGGAGAAATTAATAGAGGGAAAAATACTTTTGGTCTCAAACTTTGCCCCAGAAAATACATTTGGTACCATGCTTTGCAGAAAAACAGATTTTGTACCACAATTTACATACCCTCGATACATTTACTGTCTCCGTTAAATTCTGGATGGAATTTCCGCGCGTGATAGGCACCAGCCCGTTAAGTTCAAAATTTTCACGAGTTTTGCACGTGATAAATTAGTCAGGGGTTGAAATGCAATTTGGGCAAGAGAAAAAAACACTTTTGGTCCCAAACTTTATCCCATAAAACACATTTGGTACCATGCTTTGAGAAAAACAGATTCCTTACCACAATTTACATACTCTTGACACATTTAGTGTTTCCGTTAAATTGATAAAAATCACATATAATGAACAGACAACAGTTTCTCTAAAAGATTTGATAAAAATCACAAAATATACTTAAATCGTTAAAAATATTCTTAACAAAAGTACCTTGGATACTTAACTTGGTACACTTTGACTTGCACTTGTATCACAAAGATTTGATAAAAATCACAAAATTTACTTAAATCATTGAAAATTTTCTTAACAAAAATACCTTGGATACCTGACTTGGGGCACTTTGACTTGCACTTGTATTCCAATGTTGAAAATATTCCAATATTTCGCATTTTCAACAACAAAAATTGTCGCAAAGATATTCGGGCCCGATTGTTCATCCGACGCTTTTTCTAACAAAATTACCAACAAAAATGAATCGTCGCAATATTTACCAACAGAAACAAAAATCCGTTGCTGCATTTACCTACGGGGTCTTCACCTACAAATCAACTAACGGAAAAAAACCGTCGCTACGCATGAATACCAACGAAAATCAAGGCTTCACCAACGGAATCTGCTGTAGGTAAAACCCAGTTTTCTTGTAGTGCCGGTTTACTGTCCGGTCCGGTTCTAAAAACATTGAGACATGACTAATGCAGAAACAAAAGTACATAGGCGTGACAGAGGTTCAATTGATGTTTGATCGTGATATATTATTTAATCTTCCACTCAATTATTAATATTGTTATTGGATAATGTATTTTATGCATATATTTTTATAAAGAGAAGAAAAAACTGAAATTCATGCAAGAGAAAACTAATAAGTTTATTTCACGTGCAATGCAATACGATCTCGTAAGCTCGTCTGATCAAGAATTCTAGACTAGTGATTTTTTCCTCATATTTATCAATTAATTTTTGTCTGCAACACAAACTTTTGTAGCAACATATCTAACATTGTATACGTACTATATTTTGATACATTTTGATGGAACATCGTTTCTGTTGAAATTTTGTTATACTTTCGTTACTAATACCCTAATAGTAACATTTTTTTATTTCTGTTGGAATCATGGCGTTGCTGAAGACGATTTTTTTTGTAGTGTCAATAGTTTTTCTTTCATATTCACTTTCAAATTCTTGTGACATAAAACTCCAAGACATGTTCATGTTCATGTTCACTTCATTTGTTCTTCTCAAGTGGAATTCGTTGGATTCATTTAACTCAATAATTTTTTTCAATTCATATCCACTTTATGATTCTTGTGACATAAAACTCCAAGACATGTTCACTTTAATTTGTAAAGAAACCTCAAGTGGAAAATTCGTCGGCAGTCATTGTGTAACATTAATTAATGGATAGGTTAAATTGGTGCTATTAATGCATAGCTACGACCTACAAGTTGAGACATGACTAATGCAAGAGACAAAAGCTTGGGTGCTTTTTGTAACGCCCGCCCAAGGCCGGCACCTAGTTGCTATATATGAAATAAATAATAATACAATATAGAACATCATTAATATTTAATAAATACAACTCAGAGCTCTAACTATCAAAGTGACTCATTACATTGATTTGTCAGCAAAAAATTATTTTTCATACCATAGAATTGACATCTTTTACTTTTCATACCAAACTTACAAAATAATGTACCAATTCCCTGTCAAACGTTACAAAATGATATTTTCGTACCAATACTTTTTTATAAAATTTAGATTAAATTAAATGGTTAAACTTTGGTGATTTTGTAGTTTAACTCCTGCCTTTTGGTAAATTTGCAAATTGACTCCATGTCTCCTTCCTCACGCAAAACCACCATCATCTAGTTGTTGTTCATCATAAATAGGAGAGGGCTATTGTTCGTCTCTTCACTGCGAACAAGTATATATAATAATTATGTTGAGTGAATCGTTCAATTTTTGTATTTGAAAATATAAATCATGAAACCCTTTTCCTCACAAATTCCAAATCGCGATTACAACCTTTTTTCTCCACATTTTTCAAAAAAAAAATTACGTCATCTTTCACCTTTCGACCTGGGCTTCAATCTTCATGGTTTAATTCCATCAACAAAACTAATAAAAGTATAAAATTTGTAATGTTTTTTGTGAGTCTGGTATGAAAGTGAAATCTGTCAAGTTTTATGCTATGAAAGATGAATTTTTGCCTTAACTTGTCAATTCAAACCCAACATCCACCTGACAGAATTTAAGTACTTTACGGTTGGCGCCCCAACTGAAACACATTTCTGCTACATTATGTTATCCTTCCTGGTCTACGATGAGATCCCGAAAGAGTGTTTATTTGAAAGTGTAATTGCAAAAATAACTTAGTGAGGCCAGTGCAGGAGTCCAATTGAGTTTTATGCATAAAACCGATTTGTAAACCATGACCTTCATATTCATATGAAATGCCAATAACCTAAATCACAACAGTAGAACCAATACATTCATAACACAGACGAGATGACAATCAAACGCCCACCACTATGGGCCCATCATATTATAACACAATCTACTACACTTGCGATTACCCATCAAAACGGGCTAAACAACCACTCCACCTTAAAGAATACGGGACGATCAGGGGTGGGTTTCAAAGTGTTATCCCATCGTTAGAAAGAGTTAGGGAGCTACCTTACCCAAGTTAGTCCAGATCGCATTGACATATTGTAGGCTAACATGCGAATCACTCCCTATGTGCTCGAATACTTGGCTGGTGATTCAGGTCAATAATAGAGCCCTGGTGCAACTCTGTAGCCCCAGCTACCCAGATTTGCCCAACATATACCATCAAGTGAGATCAAAAGCGCGCTTAAATAATCATGCACAACAATTTGTATGTAGGGTGAGATAAAGTACTACACCTTTGTAACACCAATTCTTGTGAGGCGAGATAAAGTACTACACCTCCACATTCCATCAATTATCGCAATTATAATGAGGTGAGATAAAATACTATACCTCCACATTCTATCAATTATCACAATCATGATGAGACAAGATAAAATACTACACCTCTATATTTTATCAATTATCACAATCACAATGAGGTGAGATAAAGTACTACACCTCCACATTCTATCAATTCTAACATACTGCGAGCAACACATACATATATAAGGTTATCAGTTCTACTATGGATAGGTAGCACATACTACGAGCATCGCAGACGGTTACAAACATGGATATAACAATCATAATCATTTCAAATGCAAAATGCATGTACATGTTATGATTTTCTTTTGAAGCTCTTTCATTTTTACAAGCGTTTTATTGAGACGCTCATCTTTTTCAGGTTATTTATGCTACTCAACGGTAGACAGTTGACCTTATTAACCTCTTGTTGATTTACCATCTCATGTGGTTCAACAGAGCCCATAAGTGGATAATCACATGTTGACTAGTTTTGAAGTACCTATATGAGCCAATAACGATTCCATGATCGCTTATTCTTTAAATTCGATATGCAGTTATATTCCTTATTCTTCGTCCAATTATTAGTTCGTCTACCGATCACATTTGTATTTGAATAAATTAACTGAAGTCTTAATAGCTTGAGAAGCAAACAATAAGGTCATTCCTTACTCATGGTGTATTTTGAATGCTAAAGTAATCTATCATGTTGTTACGACATAGTATTGTGAATTTTACCTTTACGTAATGGAAAATGAGAATATGAGAGCCCATTATATCTAAGTCCATGTACAACCAAATCTAATTGGTTGGAGAAATTTTTTGTTACATGTGGCAACTTGTTTAGTAGGTTTTTTTTTTCTTTCAATTTTCACCCCCAAAATTTTGATTTGTCAAAGACTTTTGCAAGTTTCACTCTCACAAATTTGTATAGTGGAAATCTTTTGCAACTTTTATCACTAAATTTAGATTTTTTTATGATATGACATTCTATAATTTTAAAATCTTAAAATACATTAAAAAAGTTTTAAGAAATCTCAACTTTAAAAAATTAAAACATAACACCTAAATTATGCGATATTACTCATATAAAAATTAATTCATTACTTTCAAAATGTTAATTTATCATTTTTCAATATTTGAATATAAATATTTCGAAAATTACCATAAAAATATAAACTCAAAGTATGTGCAATGCATATAATTTAGAGTTTATGACATAATATTTAATTTAGGGTTTAGGGTTTAGGGTTTTAGGGTTTAGGGTTTGGGGTTTTAGGATTTTAGGGTTTAGGGTTTAGGGTTAAGGGTTTAGGTTTTATTTTATAAATAGGACTTATTTTTATATGATGATTAATTATGGGTTTTTTTTTGTAATTTTATTTTATGGGGGTTCTAGGGTTTAGGGTTCTAGGATTTAGTGTTTCAGGGTTTAGGGTTTTAGGATCTTTGGGTCTAGGGTTTTAGAATTTATGGTTTAGAATTTATTTTATTAATAGGATTTGTTCTAATTTATTGATTAATTATAGGTTTATTTTGCAATTTTGTTTTGCAATTTATTTTTCAGAAATAAAATGCCTCAACCGGCTGTACATATGTACAGTCGGTTGAGGGCTGTTATGCGCATTACCCATCTTTATTATAAAAAAATGTCCCATTAAATCCTTTTGAACTATGTACCACACTTAATCTAAGAATATATCTTATCTCAATATTATTTATACCTACCTCACATTAATCAATCCACTATTGTATGCTAGCTTATATTGTTTATAAATACTCATACTTAGTCCACTAATTAAATTATTTACCCATCTAACTATTGTAGAACTAATTAATATATATATATAAGCCTACGTCCAAAATTATCAAAATAAAATTATTGATTTGAGTAACTATGATCACTAGTTATTTATGAGAATTTAATTAAATTAAACTAGTGTAAGTCATCTCTAAAAAAAAAAAACTAGTTTAAGTCCAATGTCCCATAGTCCAATTCATTTCAGTCTTGCATTATTCAATTAATTAAAGCCTATAATCAATTAGCCCAAAGCATAGGCCCGTGAATATTATTACCAATTTACCTGAATTGGGTTGATCCAGTACTGACCCAATTCAAACCTAACCATTTACCCAATATCTCATAATCCTATGGTAGCTTCCAAAACTCTATATCCTAAATCGTAATTCTCTAAACCCAAAGTAAAAAAGTCAACATAGAAGGGAAACTCTCCTATTAGTTTCTAAATGTCCCACCTTTTGTAAGGTCAGAATCGAGAGCCGACATCTGTCCAAGAAAAAACCGGCAACTCCTTAAATTTTTTTTTAAAATCTCCAAAATATCATTTTCCTTCTTCCATATTAAAAATGAATAATTTATATATAACCCTATATCTATACAGCCGATTCTTGACATTTACTTGTTATAAAAAAATTCTGATTATTTTTTAATCTAATTCCACTTTTGGATTCTCCACTCTACTGCGATCATTTGCACCTCTCAATTGAGCAATTTGGTTCAATTTTGGGGGTTTTCTTATTTCTATGTAAAAAACCATTAGGAATCGATTTCTTCAATTTTGTTGTTGCTTGAGGTTCCTTCATCTACAATAAGAGTTTATTCATCACTTTGGGGGCAAATTTCAGTGATTATAGTAGATTGCAGCGATTTGGGTGTTCATCGCTATTTTTTACGTCAAACTTTTTGTGATCAAATTGCCGTGAATCGTTGTTGATTTCAATTCTTATGTGTTCGAATTTGTCGGTGGTTGATAATTTGGTGAAATTTGAGTTAATTTAGCGGAATTAAAAATTGGTTTTATATGTGTATTTCATTCCTTTTCACTACTGTATGTTGTGTTGGGGAAGATGATATATTTGCACATTCAGCCCCCAGGCTATGTCATTGGTCAAAATTGTCCTCAAACTTTCAATTTTGCTGAAAAATTAAAGATTTTGTAAGATTTAATAAAGTTTAAAATTTAATAATGTGATTAGTTTAAACATTGTTAGTTTTAATTTCTAAGTCTAAAATTTGAAAAATACGAAATAGCTAGTATGAATATAAAAAAATATGACTTAATTGGGATTTTTGAAATTTTTTTAAATAAATCTTAATTAATATACAACACATCTTAAATAAATACACAGATGTTTTTTTTTAAAATGGCGAATTTTCTTTTCTTTTCTTTTTAAAAAAAATTCCTTTTCTAAATTTTTTATTCATTTTTTAAATTACAAATTCATTTGATTTGATTTTTTTTCAAAATCTTGTTTTTTAAATTCCGTAATTTGAGAAAATATTGATAATTTAAAAAAAAAATTTATTGACTCGGTCATTATTCCGATCAAATTGTACTTTAGATGGTTGAAACATTAACTCCTCCGTAATTTGAAAGTATATTGATAATTTTTTAAAAACAATTGATGATTTGATCATTATTTCGATCAAATTGTCTATTAGATGGTATTGAACACTATGTCCTCCATAGTTTGAAAAAATATCGATAATTTTGAAAAATTTGATGACTCGGTCATTATTCTGATTAAATTATCTATTAGATGGTTATGTAACACTGAGTCCTCCGTAATTTGAAAATATCTTGATAATTTTGAAAAATTTGATGAGTCGATCATTATTCCGATCAAATTGTCTATTAGATGGTCATGTAACATTAAGTCCTCCGTAATTTGAAAATATATTGATAATTTTAAAAAAAATTGATGACTCGGTCATTATTTCGATCAAATTGTCTATTAGATGGTTATGTAACATTGAGTCCTCCGTAATTTGAAAATACATCGATAATTTTGAAAAATTTGATGAGTCGGTCATTATTTCGATCAAATTGTCTATTAGATGGTTGGTTATGTAACATTAAGTCCTCCGTAATTTGAAAATATATCGAATATTTTAAAAAAATTGATGACTCGGTCATTATTTCGATCAAATTGTCTATTAGATGGTTGTGTAACACTATGTCCTCCGTAATTTGAAAATATATCGATAATTTTAAAAATTGATGACCCGGTCATTATTCCAATCAAATTGTCTATTAGATGATTATGTAACACTAAGTCCTCCGTAATTTGAAAATATATTGATAATTTAAAAAAATTTAATGAATCGGTCATTATCCTATCAAATTGTCTATTAGATGGTAATGTAACACCAAGTTCTCTGTAATTTGAAAACATATCGATAATTTTTAAAAATTTGATGCTTCTGTTATTATTTCGATCAAATTGTCTATTAGATGGTTATGTAATAATAAGTTCTCCGTAATTTGAAAATATATCTATAATTTTAAAAAAAATTGATGACTTGATCATTATTCCGATCAAATTGTCTATTAGATGATTATGTAATACTAAGTTCTCCGTAATTTGAAAATATATTGATAATTTAAAAAACATTGATGACTCGATCATTGTTTCGATCAAATTGACTTTTAGATGACTATATATCACTAACTCTTCCGTAATTTGAAAATATGTCGCTACTTTTAAAAAAAAATTGATGATTCGGTAATTATTTCGATCAAATTGTCTATTAGATGGTTATGTAACACTAAATCCTCCGTAGTTTGAAAATATATCAATAATTTAAAAAATTGATGAGTCGGTCATTATTCCGATCAAATTATCAATTAGATGGTTATGTAACACTAAGTTCTCCGTAATTTGAAAATATATCGATAATTTAAAAAAAATTGATGAGTCGATCATTATTTCGATCAAATTGTCTATTAGATGATTATGTAACATTAAGTTCTCCGTAATTTGAAAATATATTGATAATTAAAAAAAAATTGATGACCCGATCAAATTGTATATTAAATGGTTATGTAACACTAAATTCTTCGTAATTTGAAAATATATCAATAAAAAATATTTAATAATACTAAAATTTAAAAATATTTAGAATTTTTCTATCATAAAATTTAAGAATTAGAAATAATTAAAAGAAATATTAGTCAAATGTTCTCTACTATGATTTAATAATACTAAAATTCTTATTTTTTTTACTTGTATACACATTTTACATTCAATAACATATTTTTATTGTCGTATTATAATCCCATAAGTTAAAATAATTAAAATGTAAATTTATAAAATTATAAAAAAATCCCAAGTTCTCAAATATTATTGAATTAGATCTAATTTATATTTAAGTTAAAACTAATAAAATAAATATATTAAAACTTGGACCAATGATTATTTTCTTAAACATTTAGTTGACCTTTATTGCAAAAACAACCCTTCTTCTTCCTCACATCACCTCACATCACCTCACCCAACCTCCCACCACCTACCCCCCGCAACGCCACATCTTCCTCTCACCCCACGTGCCGCTGGTTTTTCACATACGAATAATACGGTTCATTCATGAATTGATTTCGAATTTGTGGATTCTTGGAATTTTCGGATCTGAGATTTTTTTTTTGTGTGTTCATACCCAATTTCAGAAAATAAAACAAAATTAATGTAGCTTCCTGTCTTCTTGAAATAGATCTGTGCGGCGCGGTCGGAGAAGAGTGTGGCAGAGCAGTGGATTTCTTTAGTTACCAAATAAAAAAAATTGAACTCAAATATAGTGATTTTTTGCTGGAAAACCTTACCACTTTGAAATTAATCCTTTTGGCTTAAAAACATCAGCCTTGAGGGAACAACTAATACGCCCTCAAATTATATAAGAAAAGCAGAAATTATTATGCAAATAAAAAAAAAGCTTAATTTCTAAAAACACCTGGATTTCTTCAAATCTTGCTCTAAGTTTGCTTTTTATTCATACATCAAAGATGTATCACAGGGACAAGTTATGTACTTGTTAGAAAATAAAAAAATGGAACTCAAATAATTTAGAAAGCAATTGAACTCAAATTGGGGAAAAACAATGGGGAAGAAGTCGGTCAATTGGTGGTGGAGGGTGAGGAAAGTGGTGGCCATGAAGGTGACTTTGGTGGGATGAACTATATTTTGGTGAAGAAGATGAAATATATGTAGTTTCATCGGAACTGGGGATTAATTTGAGGAGGAAGAAGAATAAATATTTTTATTTAGTAAGGACTTTAAAGTAAACTCAGTAATATATCAAAGTAACAACAAAACCAAACCAGAGACAATGACCGGTTGTGTCGGTCACCTCCCAAAAATAAAAATATATTATTAAAATCAATCCAAGGCTTTTTTGTTGCTGACCTTATGTAAGGTTTTTATTGCTGAACTGATGGAAGACAATCCCAACATATAAAGATCAATTTAGATTCAATACTTGTTGTTAAATATGTTTAAAAACAATCTGTGTATATAAAATATTATAGAATATTTTATATTTCTAAGTATAGTGAAATATAAAATATTCTATAATATTTTATATTATAAAACTATAGTAAATTATTCCAACAGAATAATTATTTATAAGTAACTCTAATTATAAATTTTAGTATAGTTTATTCTCGCAGAACAAACAAAATCAGAATTTAATAACAGTGTACTTACTGAAATAATTCTGAACCGTAAAATCGACCGGGGCTTGCAAATGCAATATCCTTAAGATAATATTTCTGGGCTGTCAAAGGTGCAACAGTTCGTCCCAGTGGTCTCCCAAGATACAGCGGTCGGATACTTGTTTCTTTGCATTAAGAACAAGTCCACATCGAACTTTAACAAATAAAATATTTGAGTACTTGAGAAGAGAAGAGAAGAAGAAGAAAAGAATATAGAGAGAGGAGGATAGGATTCTGCTTTTATTGTTAGAAAACGGGATGAGAGAATTGACCAGATTCTCCCCCTATTTATAGCTGCAGAAAGGTGTTGTTTGGAGAGACATGTCTTTTCGGATTAAACCTTTACATTGGTTTGGTCCGAAAAGATGCAACCGGTTCGATTTAAACCGAACCGGTACAGACAATTCAAATAATGGCGCGCGGATCTTTTGGAGCAAACGGGTCAGCCGCGCGGATCTTTGTTCGGGTCAATCTGGTACGCGGATCTAATCTTGAATGGATTTAAAAATTGGGCCTTTAATTTTGGGCTAAAAAATTAATTAAATTTTGTCCAAAAAAAATAATGTTATGTTGAGGCCCAAGCCCAATCCAAATCCAAACCCAAACCCGACTGGACCGTGCCGAGCCGAGTCGAGTCGGTCGGTCGGACAGACGGTGGCGGCGCGCGCGCGCGTGTGCTAAACCATTGTCATCTACGTCTTCTCCCCTCATAAAACTTGGTACCCCCAAGGGGCCCTCCCCTTATACATTTTTTTTGCGTTATAAATGACAAAAAACTTCTTACTTTCCTCCATGTGGGATGAAGGCATTTTTCATTCTTCTAAGCTTCATTCATTTCTCATTTTGTGGGCTTAATTCCAATTGGGCTCAATCCAATTGGGTTAATACCCATAAAATCCAACAATCCCCCACAAATGAATGAAATTATTCTTCATATCTCGTCACACGGGACATATCAAAGTCAAATATCTTTTAGGAATAGTACTGCATCGAGATAGGTGAAATATTCCATCTTGAACCTTCCCTAGTTAGAATTTATCGGATTTACTTAGCCAATCAGTGAAATATTTCATCTTGAACTGTCGGCTGTTTATGTAAACCAAAACAATAAACTTAACACAGCACTAGACCGATTTGTTAAGAGTTCTCGGTTGTGTTCGTTTTGGCCCTGAACATTCTTGGGTTCTGCGAGTGCTTTAGAGGATTCCAACCGATTCCAACCTTATAAGAATTCTCAACGAGCCGACCCAGCTCACACTTACATAGGTGACCGCATCTATCAAGAGTATCCTACTATACTCCACTTGTTCTTGACAAGATATAGACGTCATTAAAATCATAAGCTTAACCTAATCAAACGCTGTAGGTTGCACTTTTTGCATCATAGGAATGAGCTAGAGTTGGACTCTAAAGTGCTCCACTTTTTAAGTTAACCAAGACTGGTTGTCCTATTGAACCTGGTCCGTGGGATCTCCAGTCGCCAAGTTAGGTTTCCGTACAAGGTAACTTAGTTATATTTTAGGCTTTTAAGCCCATTCCCCTCGACGCACATTCTACTCTCTCACCAGATAAACCTTTAGTAAACGGATCCGTGAGGTTATCTTTTGATTTCACAAAGTCAATGGAAATTATTCCATTTGAGAGTAAATGTCTCACGGTATTATGTCGACGATGAATGTGTCGTGATTTACCATTATACATAAAGTTATGAGCTCTATGTAATGCCGCCTGATTATCACAATGAATACATATAGCCGACACAGGTTTGGGCCATAGTGGAATATCTTCCAGAAAGTTATGAAGCCACTCAGCTTCTTCTCCAGCTTTATCCAAAGCTATAAACTCTGATTCCATAGTGGATCGAGCTATACAAGTTTGTTTGGAAGATTTCCAAGAAATAGCGGCTCCCCCCAGAGTAAATACATATCCGCTTGTGGATTTTGATTCCTCTGAATCAGAAATCCAATTTGCATCACTATATCCCTCAAGGACAGCTGGATATTTTCCATAGTGTAATGCATATTTTGATGTATTTTTTAAGTATCCAAGCACTCTCTTCAGAGCGTTCCAATGTTCTTTGCTTGGATTGCTCGTGTACCTACTAAATTTATTGACTGAGTAAGCGATGTCTGGCCTCGTGCAATTCATGATATACATGAGAAATCCAATGATACGAGCATACTCGTTTTGTGATACACTATCACCTTTATTCTTGTGTAAAACAAGAGATGGAATAAATGGGTTATTTGTTCCCTTAATTCCCTAGTTTTTAAATCTCTCAAGCACTTTATCTACATAATGTGACTGAGATAATTTAATCCCATCCGGTGATCTTGTTATTTTAATTCCCAAAATAACATCCGCTTCACCAAGATCTTTCATATCGAAGTGTTTTGTTAATATTTTCTTTGCGGACTTAATGACCTCCATATTAGTCCCAAGTATTAACATATCGTCTACATATAAACATATTATGACAGTTGCTTGTCCAAATTGTTTAATATAGACACACTTGTCGCATTCATTGATTTGAAATCCATTTTTAATCATAACACTGTCAAATTTTTCGTGCCATTGTTTAGGAGCTTGTTTAAGGCCATAAAGAGATCGAACAAGTTAACATACTTTGTTCTCATTGCCTTTAACAATGAAACCCTCAGGTTGCTCCATATATATTTCCTCATTCAATTCTCCATTGAGGAAAGCGGTTTTAACATCCATTTGATGTATCTCTAGATTATATATAGCTGCTAAAGCTATTAATATTCTAATGGATGTTATCCTAGTCACTGGTGAATAGGTGTCAAAGAAATCTATTCCCTCATTTTGACTATAACCTTTGGCTACTAATCTAGCCTTATATTTATCAATTGAGCCATCGGGTTTTAGTTTCTTTTTAAATACCCATTTACATCCAATTGGCTTACTTCCCTTAGGAAGATCCGCCAACTCCCAAGTATTATTACTTAGAATGGACTGTAATTCACTGTCTATTGCCTCTTTCCAATAAGAGGCATCAGGAATAGACATGGCTTCAGTATATGTTTTGGGATCATCCTCTAACATATAAGTTAAGAAATCTGGTCCGAATGATTTAGCAATTTTAGCTCGCTTGCTTCTTCGGGGCTCGTCAGATTCTTCAGCAATCTCTTTACTGATTTGAGAATTATCTTCTTTAGAAATTAATTCATATGTTCTTTTATGAGAAGTAACATCCGAGTTCTTCTTATGTGGAAATACATTCTCGAAGAATGTAGCATCACGTGATTCCATTATAGTATTCACGTGTATGTTGCTTACTTCAGATTTGAACACTAGAAATCTGTAAGCGCTACTATTTTCCGCATGACCTATATAGTAGCAATCCACGGTTTTTGGTCCAACCTTTTCTTTCATAGGTTTTGGTACAGCTACCTTTGCCAAGCAACCCCACACTTTGAGGTATTTATAACTTGGTTGTCTACCTTTCCATAACTCATACGGAATGGTATCATTTTTGTTGTGCGGAACTCTATTTAATATATGATTAGCCATAAATAAAGCTCCCCCCCACAAGTTCCTAGGTAAACCCGAATTCAAAAGTAATACATTGATCATGTCTACTCCATTTGATTGAGGTGAGTATGGTGCCGTTGTTTGGTGAATTATTCCTGAGTCGGCACACAACTGTGTAAAGGGATATTCATATTCACCACCTCTATCAGATCTAAGAATTTTTATTATCTTATTTAACTGATTCTCTACTTCAGCCTTGTATCTTACAAAGGCATTTATTGCTTCCTTTTTCTTATTCAATAAGTAAACATAGCAATATCGTGTACAGTCATCAATAAATGTGATGAAGTACTTTTTCCCTCCTCGAGTTGGAGTTGACTTGAGATTGCACAAGTCTGTGTGAATTAGCTCTAATGGTTATGAGCTCCTTTCCACTAAAGGGAAATGTTGTTTCGCAAACTTTGCCTCATTGCAAATTTCACACTTATAAGATTTATTAATATCAAATTTAGGAATTAATCCTAAGTTTGCTAATTTTCATTTTTCTAAAATTAATATGGCCTAATCTATCATGCCAAAGTAAAGTGGACTCAAGCAAGTAAGCAGAAGAATTATTATTATTAATAAATTTGTCGTTTTTGCCAATAACGGCTACATTAGCCTTAAATAGGCCATCACACACATATCCTTTGCCTACGTACATACCCCCTTTGGTCAGCACAAATTTATCTGACTCAAAGGCTAATCTAGAACCTTTGTTCGTTAGGACAGAACCAGAAATTAAATTCTTCCTAATGTCTGGGACATGAAGAACTTCATTGTGAGTAACATTTTTTCCTGAGGTGAATTTGAGAACCACTGTGCCTTGTCCCTCCACCACGGAGTGAGCATTATTTCCCATGTACAGCTTCTCTTCAGGATCAAACTTCTTGTATGAAGTGAACATGTTTATGTCAGAGCAAATGTGACGGGTAGCTCCAGTATCCACCCACTAGCCTTTGGTTTCACTTGTCAGAAATGCTTCAGCAACTGCAGATAAATGCATGTTATCGATGTCAGATGGAGCAAGGTTGATGCTAACATTTGCTTCATCCTTTGGCTGAACACGGCTACGACAATCCTTTGCAAGGTGTCCATTTTTTCCACATGTGAAGCAAGCTCCATTGAACTTTCGCTTCTTGTTACCCTTTTGTCCTTTGTTGGAGGTATTTGCCTTACGCGTCTTGCTTTTCTTTGAGCCTTCTACGACATGGACCTTAGCCCCTCCGGGCTGAGGCATAGCCACATAGTTACTGCTGCCCTTGTCAGTATACCGATTGTTTTCTTCGGTTTTCAGATATTCTGTGAGATCTTGCAAATTCCACTTTTCAACAGATTTCTTGTGCCTCAAGTGATGCTTGAACCCCGTCCAACCAGGAGGAAGCTTGCCAATGATACAAGCAACCAGGTAAGACTCGCTAAGTTCATGTCCTTCGGCCAAGATGTCGTGGATCATATTTTGGAGTTCTTCCACTTGCTCATTCACAGTCTTACTGTCAACCATTCGATAAAATTGGAATTTATCCACCACGAATTTTCTGTAGCCTGCATCTTCAGTCTTAAACTTTTTGATTAAACATTCCCACAAGAGTTTACTAGTCTTAAATTGACTATAAATCTTGTACAAAGATTCATCCAAATAGCTAAGAATATAATTTCGGCACATAAAATCCGAGTTAGTCCAAGCTTTTATCACTAGTGCCATTTTTTCAAGTTCCTCCGGACTGGCTCCCTCCTTTGGCTTAGGTACCTCCTCAGTGAGAAATCTAGCCATGCTCAAGGATGTGATGTAAAAGTACATCTTATTTTGCCACGTTCCAAAGTCAGTCCCTTTGAACTTGAATGGTGGTATTGCCAGCGGAGCAGCAACTTTTGGCGTTTCAACCATTTCAGTGTTTGTTGCCATCTACACAGATGAATTAAATAGATTAAATATTATTGTCTTAAGATTGTTGTTAAATATGTTTAAAAACAATCTGTGTATATAAAATATTATAGAATATTTTATATTTCTAAGTACTATAGTGAATTATAAAATATTATAAAATACTTTATATTACAAAACTATAGTAAATTATTCCAACAGAATAATTATTTATAATTAACTCTAATTATAAATCTTAGTATAGTTTATTCTCGCAGAACAAACAAAATCAGAATTTAATAACAATGTACTTACTGAAATAATTCTGAACCGTAAAATCGACCGGGGCTTGCAAATGCAATATCCTTAAGACAATCTGGTACGCGGATCTAATCTTGTATGGATTTAAAATTGGGCCTTTAATTTTGGGCTAAAAAATTAATTAAATTCTGTCCAAAAAGAATAATGTTATGTTGAGGCCCAATCCCAATCCGACCCGACCGTGCCGTGCCGAGTCGGTCGGACGGCCGGCGGCGGCGGCGGCGCGCGGGAAACCATTGTCATCTACGTCTTCTCCCCTCATAAAACTTGGTACCCCCAAGGGGCCCTCCCCTTATACAATTTTTTGCATTATAAATGACAAAAAACTTCTTACTTTCCTCCACGTGGGATGAAGGCATTTTTCATTCTTCTAAGCTTCATTCATCTCTCATTTTGTGGGCTTAATTCCAATTGGGCTCAATCCAATTGGATTAATACCCATAAAATCCAACAATACTTTTATCACTTAAAGAAAGTTGTTTTATTTTGTCAGTAACAATTATCAATAACATATAAAAATTAATAAACTTGTTAGTTATCGTTAATGAATGATAAAATAATTTTGTTAATGTTAATACTCAACAATAAGTAGGAATATAACTTTAGAAAGTCACAACTTTAATAATGTGACTACATCCTCATAGAAAGTCACATATCCAACAAATTATTTTAAAGAAATAGTCTTAAAGCCTTTAAAAACTAGCATAATTATTGTTTTTCTAAGGACAATATTATTTTATAATTATTTAACAAATCAAAATTTATTTGAATGAGCGAAAATTCATGCCAGCACTATAAATAGTCAACATATACTACCACCATTATTTCTCATTCTTATTAGTTCTAAATAAAGAATTTAGTTAATATATCATAGATATTTGTAAAATATTTCTTAAATTATAAATCAAATAAAGAGATTTTATTTTTATATTTTAACAAATACATGGTTGAACAAAGTAATTAAATCGTTGGAAAACAAAATCACTTGCTTGACCAAAGTAATGTCTAAATAAACATCAATTTTCGATATATTTCAAAAGTTTTCGAGTTATGTTAAATATAGTGTAGAGTACAAGGTTTGTTATGACTTTTTATTATCGTCCGTTACAGAAGCTTTTGCGTATGTTCAATACATAATGACCGAAGCTAACTTTGGTTGGTTAATCCGATCAGTCCATCGATAGTCAGCAAGTATGAAGGTCCTAATGATGGTTCTGACGGATTCAAAAATCCTCGCGAATTGACTTATTCTTGCAGTATAACCCAATAACTCCAATAATCCAATTGTTGAATCAATTGTGACCTGTAATAATTATTTAGAGAAAAAAACGAAGTATTTTGTAAAATATTACTTCGTTCATTCATGGATTTGATTTCACCAAAGAAAAGTGACTCATTTAAAATAACTAAATGATTATTCTTACAAAAAACTTTCTATTTTTTCAAACTGCAATGACTAAAAGTGATACTGATACTAATGATCTGCATAGCCGAATATCATCATACTTACATGCATTATTAACCACTCGGATTGAAGAGCCGGTACTAATATCGTGGATTCGTGTATTTCAGTTAAAAGATTTGAAGTAGCAAATCCTTGAGTAAAAATAGCACTTGGACCAATTATTTTTCTTAGGATCTTTTTATAATTTTTTTAAATACGAAATTATATGAATAAGCGAAAAATTCCATGAAAGAAAGATTAATGATTCATATAAATCACTTAGTGGAAAATGTCCCGAATAAATCCAACGAGTAACTAATAATCCTGTTATACAGAAAAAAGTTATTATTCGACTTCATTGACTAAAAAGGTTATCAACTGAATTGTAATTACAATCAAAACGGTCGAAAAAGAAATATGAGTTAATATATGCTCTAAGGTTGAAAATATCATAATTTTTTTTTTATTTTTTTAAGAGGAGTCCCTTAATTAATTATAAATTAATTAGAAAATCAAAATTGGGAATTAAATTTATTATTATTATAGGATCCATTTGCTTTTTTAGGAAATGACATGCCGCCACTCGGACTCGAACCGAGATGCTTTAGCACTGCTTCCTAAGAGCAGCGTGTCTACCAATTTCACCATAGCGGCTTGTCTTGAACTCATAATACCCTATGAATAATCAATCGTCTAGATTTAAGAAATCTATTGGATGCAATATTTTTTAGTAAAGATTCAAATTGCTAAATAAAAATTCGTTCAAATGGGTATTTGAAGGTTCATTATTTTTTAGGGGCTTTGTTTTATTTTCGTATATTTTTTACTCTCCTCGACTTGAACTCTTGGAAGACTAGATAGTCCTACTAGGAATTAAGGGCTAGAACCCCCTCCTCCCTCCCCTCCAAAGGCATTTTTCTTTTACTATAAATGAACTTTTTTTAATTTATTTAATTTCCAAAATGAAAAACAAAAAAAATTCTCAATGAACAAAAAAAAAAATTTTCGGTCATTCAACATTGACACATAGTTATCCAAAATATCTTTACCAAGTGTGTTTTAGTGTATTCATGGCGAGAAATGTATGGGATTTATATAGGAATTCAGAGAAAATCGAAAACCACAAATAAGAAAGTTACACAAAAAGGTTTGGAATTTTGATAAAAAAACTAAATTAGTTTCAATGATTTGAGTAACGAAGATTTTCTAATCATCCTCGGATAGATTCTAGAGATATAGAGAAAAAGTGGCTAAATAAAAAAGAAAACCTTAGATTATTGGAACAAATAGGTCAACAGGGAAAAATGATTCCCCACCTTTAGGTTCTTTAAATTCTGTGGGTGGCGTAGCTACCGAGATTAATGCAGTCAATTATGTCTCTCCTCGAAGCTGGTTAGCTACTTCTCATTTTGTTCTAGGATTCTTCCTCTTCGTAGGTCATTTGTGGCATGCGGGAAGGGCTCGTGCAGCTGCAGCAGGCTTTGAAAAAGAAATTGACAGGAGATCTCATGCTTGAATTGAAGTAGAAAACACTTTGATTCCTTCCTACATATTGAGAGTAGGTTATACTACGTATTTCATTCAATTATATGCATATTAATTAGCTATGGAAATAGTGAAGATAATTTCATAAATTAAAATGAAAAATAATTTTCTTATTTTCTTATTTAATAATATAGACTGATTAATAACTTAAGTGCACAATGTTTTATATTTATATTTTTCGCCACATAATCATTTATCTCAAGGTGCAAATGATTGTTCACCAGTGAACTTCACTGAATTTCAAAACATTATAAATAACTTAATTCAGTGATATATTGATAATATTGTGTAATACTATATATATTAATATTTCAAAAGTCCAGAACAAAAATTATGAACTGATCGAGTATTTGTTATATATCGAGTAATAGTTTGGAACTAGTTTTCATGTTATGCTCAAATGTTTCATTATAACTTTCTAAACATAATATTAGATTATTTATGGTCTTCATATGAATTTTTAAAAATATTGTATATATTGTCCCAAATTATCTACAATGCAAAGTTGAACTTTTAGTTTTACCAATCAAGGCCTTAGCCAATAGGTTATGGCTCAAATTCCACTAGTGTGAATATTTTCTTTAATTTAATATTAGTATTTTTATGTAGATTAATACTAGCATTTATAATTAGTTTACTTTGAAACAAATATAATAAATTTGAATCAAATATTGTGTTTGATGTAACGATTTATTCATCATCTAAAAAAAAAAGTAGATTTCTAACATTTCTAACATTTTAAACATTAAGAAATTATTGTTGAAATAAATGTTAAATTATTTATTATAACTTGGTCAAGAATTAAAAATAAAAAAATCTTAATTGGATTAATAAATCCAATAATTACGTAAGGCAAAACATCATATTTGTATTTTTGATATATAAAAAATTAACTTACAAAATATTTTTAAAAAAATATTAAATTAATTCCTAGCTCCGCTTTGAACACCATAACGGCCCAACCTCGTTTGAGCGAATGAATTTTTAATGTATATATATCTTCAGGTTTAATCCCCTCAATGGTCGGTTTAATTTTCCAATAAAACAGAACTAGACATGGAAACAGAGATTAAACCGAATTGTACAATTTGCACTTCTAACACAGGTGGGCGTTGGATTCGGGTAACCCAAATTCGACCTGTCCCCTTTTTAAAATACCCGAACGGGACGAGTTTTTTTTGAGTTTGGGTACCTGAACTTGAATACCTGTATTTTATTACAGGAATACGGGACGGGTTTGGGATTGGTCTCTCCAACCCTGAATACCCGAACCCACCTATATAATATTATTATTATATAATTTATACACTTTAGTTATATAATTAATTAATTTATTAATTAATTAACATCATCTAATAAATAAACTTTTTTACTTTATCCTAATATTATGGGTCATTATATGGTGAGACTCAATGTTGATCGTATTTTATCATTTGCTCATTATATGATTTCACTTTGTGATCGTATTTGGATATATTTGAAATAGCCATCACGATGAATTGATGACACTACAAGAAATCAGTTGTTTGGGGACGAAATTTTTCGTAGCTAAATCTTAAAAATTCGTCACCAAAACGTATTGTGCACAAAAAAAATTCGTAGCCCCAATCGTCCCCAAAAACGCGTCACTAAATGTCCTTGAGGACACTCCTAATGTTTTCGTCCCCAAAAGTCTTTCTTTTAGCACATAGCATGTATTTCGTCCCCAATCATGACTCTTTGTGCACAACATAAATTGTCCTCAATACACACTAATTTTGTAGCCAATACTCTGCTTTCGTAGCAAATTCTCTGCAATAGGGGACGAATTTACAATTGTAGTGTTTTTTTCAGTTCTATAGGGGACAAATTCACTATGGGTTATACATTTTCGTACCCAATTAGACTTTTATTATTTTAAGAAACACTAATGCAATCAAAATCCCAATCTAGAAATATTATATTTTAATTAAATGTTCTACTAAATCATCTTTTAACATAGTAATTACATGTTTCATTTCACAGTAAATATTCCTTCAAATTTTTACATCCAGGAGCAAGATATTTAGAACTTAACTAAACACATCCAATTTATAATCAGATATTCTAAAACGATCATAATCAAAATATTTAATAAGTTGCTCAAAGCAAGTATTATCCAACTTTAACAAAATCTAATCACATATTTTCCTTCCAAGTGGAGCTAGTACCAACTCATTCTAGAAGTCAATGAACCTGCAAGTTAAAAATACTTATCAGCTGCAAATAAAAACCAATAACCAATTTTGAGTAAAGTATAAACAAGATACGAATTGTTTTCCAACTAAAGATCACTAACAAATTTAAAGTATTAGCCCAAAAAAGAAATGCTCAACCTGTTTGGACATTACCATGAGTGCATATGGCTCAATATCGAGCAGGACTTCTGAAACGAGAAACAAAACATAGTGAGAAAATAGAAACCATATAGAACAGAAGTCAATTTAGGATAAAAGCTTTGAAGAATAAGATCAGAAGAAGCAAAAACAATGGTAAGAAATGAGCCCCGATTTAATCGTTCACCGCATTCTAGTCATAGACATTGTCTTAGCGTGTCAAACAAATGAAATCCTGGAAAACAACTCCCAATAGACAAAATCACTGACTTTATCTTTGATCTTTCCTATGTCCTTTAAATAGGTAACGAACACATCAAATTTCTCAGCACCCAAAGAAATTGATATCGAACACAATATATGCTGAAATCATGGATAAAAAATCTCCATAAGTTTCCACCGAAAACCCAAATTTTTTTTTGGGTCAATCGAACTAGAACTACAGAGTAGTTTCTATTCAAATTTTTTTTTTGATTTACAGTTTCTTTTAAACGTGTCCTGACCGGAAACAAAATTTTAATTAATGGTTCAAATCACCCAACTCATCAGTAAATATGCATTTCACCAGATTCACTTATTATTCCTTAGCTACCAAAAACATAAAAAAAAATCGAGTCTTTTTTTAACAGTATCCAGAACTGAATCACATCTCATATAAAAACATTAATCTCACAAATTTACTCTTGTTCACATTTTTGCACATGATAATAATCACATTTTCATAACTATAGAAAGCATGAACATAAAATTATAGAAAGAAATTCAATTGAAAGATTCAAGCACTTACTAATCAAAGGTAGGTGGTTGTAGATTATGTTGAGATAATATCATTTTCAGAATTTTGTCTTGGTTTGCTAGACGAGCATTAAACTCATCCAATTGAGTTTCTGCTGCCCCCAAGCGTTCTTTCAGCCGGGTGTTCTCAATTTGAGAATCTCTTAGAGCTTCTTCTAGTTTCTTAGTGTTTGCACTAGAATTCTTTCTTGGAGGTTTTGGTCCATATCCAAAACCTTTTTCATAGCCTGATTTCACACCCATAACTTCATCATAACATTCATTCGCCGTCTTCGAATTTCCATCTGCTATCGATTTGGCTTGGACATCTAGCATAGATTTCTGTTCAAAATTGATGAAATTCAAAAGTATAAATATTGATATAATACAAATTATTGATTCATTAGATTCTACTTCATTATATACTCACATATCTAACTTCACACTCAGAAGTTGTCCATTTTCCATCAGTACAATGTGTAGGAGGAAAGAACTCGATTTTATCAAGTTGTTTGCCTGCCTTTTCTCCCTGTATTAATATCACAAAAATATCATTTAAAACTTATATTCTATTGAAGTAGAGTTATTTGAGAATTCTTTGTATATTTGACAACTAACAAATAACAACTGTCCAGCAAGAAACATGACATATTTAAGTCCCTTTGAAAAATTCCTTATATATTTGAAAATTAAACATGACAGTGATCTTCCACATTCAGACTTTATAGCATTATTTATAACTTGAAGTAGAGTTATTCATATAAGATAGTAATTCACTTACTAGCTCGTGAAGAAGAGTTACAAAAGCTCGTGACCCCTGATTATGTAATACGGTAAGCTTTGACCTATTATTTCTATTAATTTCACATCTTTCCTGCATCAAGAAAAATGATGTATTACTTGTTAGGAAAATTATAATGATAATGTATCTACAAAAGTCAAATAACTCGGTGTACTCCAATAACTGATACCTGGACTCTCGGGTCACTCCAATAAGCACAAAAGAGTCTCCCAATTCTCTTTAGTCAAATTTGGAGGCTTGTCGTCTAATGCGGCCTGCTTTGTTGGGTGTCTAAGAAAGCGTTGGTGCAATCGATAACGTTGAGTTCTTGTTCGGTTCTTCAGTAAATCCAGCACCATTGTCTCTTTTTCACGATCAAACCCAACAATATCCAGCTTCATCTATCAATCAATACTGTAAATGGTGATATTAATTCATATAATTACAATTGAACATTATAATTATTATTCTAGTTCTCCTACCGTAAGAAAATCAAATGCAGGCATGGTTTCGGCTTCAGTAAGTGCGGTCCACCTAGTAGGCATGGGGATATGTTCTCTCGAGATAATCCCAAGTGTACTAGACAACTTGGCGGATTGAACCTGATGTAATGGTCTCCTTTTTTCGCTTGAAATGTGGACAGCATACTTGGAGCCATTAATTCTGTTAATCCTTGAAAGACCAAAATTTCGAGTTGGTCCTCGAGGACCAACTCGAGTTCTTTTTGGCGTACCAACTGCAATATATATTTGGAGTACTTTAACTAGATTATATTACACATAAACCACTCACACTTAAATAATACGACTTTCCTATCTTTAATGTAGTCCAACTCAAAAATGTCTGTAAGGACGCCGTAAAACTCAACTACGATATCCCTGTGACTTGCTTCAACAACCACACCACTATTCTGGCTTTTCAGATGAGTACCACGATCTCGAGTATGAAATCTAACCCCATTCACTATGTAGCCCGTATATTTTTTTATACAAGTGTCTGGGCCACATGCTAATGCATATAAGGCATCTGTTGCTTTGGGTAGTTTATGGCAACGCCATCGTAGCATCTGTTAAATAAACATGGACTTAATCAATATAAATAGCATTTAATTATAGGCAAATGATACATAACTTTGAGATAAAGATTACATACATGTTGCTTAAACCAAAAAGGAAATTGATCTTTATGTCTTTCTTCCACGTTTGAAATACTTTCATTTTGAAGTTCTTCCTTGTGCTCTCTATATTAGTTAATCAACGTTATATAAATTCAAAAATAATAAATGTGAATTTTACAAAATGTATTTACTTACTGGAAATACACTTCGAGTTCCTCACAATTGCTTAATACATATGCATGAGCCACGTCAATTTCATGTTGCTCTACCTCAACATATTCTGGAGCACCTAATGGTCGGAGGTTTTGTGAGAAAACTGATAACCCCCCATCCTCTAATATGTCATGATTACGCTCATCTCGATTGAACCGAGTCTCAATTCCATCAAGGTGCATCGAACAAAATGTCAAGCATTCATTGGCGATATATGCCTCTGCTATAGAACCCTCAGGACGGGCTTTATTTCGAACATATTGTTTAAGAGTTCTTAAAAATCTGCAAGAATAATAAGTAAACATTCACTAATGCAAATTACATAAACATTTGACAATAAAAATTAAGGCAACGTTAATCTACTTTACCTTTCAATGGGAAACATCCATCTATATTGAACTGGTCCATCGAGTATTGCCTCACGTGGTAGATGAACCGCCAAATGCACCATCACATCAAAAAACGCAGGCGGGAAAATCATCTCAAGCTTACAAAGAATTATAACAATTTATTTCTCCATTTTCTTGATCTCCTTGACATTTAAGGTCTTACAACATAACCTTTGAAAGAAATTTCCCAAATCAATCAATGGCTTAGAAACTTCTTTAGGTAAGCATCCACGAATGCTGATAGGATGTAATCTCTGTAAAAGAACATGGCTGTCATGGCTTTTTAAACCCGATACTTTGCCATCGCCAATGTTAACACAACGAGAAATATTTGAAGCATATCCATCCGGAAACTTAACAGATTTTAAGAAGTCACAAAAATCACGTTTTTCCTTCTTGGACATTGTGTAGCATGCCGGTGGTACTAAATATGTTCCATCATTTTTCGTCTTGAAATGCAATTCTTTTCTTATGTTCAAATCCTCCAAATCTTTTCTAGCTTTGAGCGTGTCCTTCGTTTTACCTTCAATATTCAATAATGTTCCCAAAATACTATCGCATATGTTTTTCTCAATATGCATGACATCAAGATTATGTCTCATTTTCAGCTTATGCCAATAAGGCAACTAAAAAAGAATGCTTTTTTTTCTCCAATTCAACTCTTCAGGCACATACTTCCTTTTCTTGTTACTAGGATGCTTTCCAAATCTAATGTCTCTCAAACAATCTAATTGTCGCAAAATATCATCTCCTGACAATTCCTTAGAAGCGGACCCATACTCATTAGTACCATCAAAAGATTTTGCCATTTCTCGTCACTTATGAGCACGTGGAAGATATCTACGATGTCTCATATAACAAATTTTACTTCTCAATAGTTTAGAACACGTATTTTTGTTACATACAGGACATGCCAAATATCCTTTAGTGCTCCAACCTGATAGAATTCCATATGCTGGAAAATCATTTATTGTCCACAAAATGGCAGCGCGCAATCTAAAATTTTCCCCACAAGAAGCATCATAAGTTGTGACTCCATCACTCCATAATTCTTTCAATTCATCAATTAGTGGTCGCAAATAAACATCAATATCCTTTCCAGGGGATTGTGGTCCAGGAATAAGCAATGACATCATAAAAAATGGCTCCTTCATACTTTCCCAAGGAGGCAAGTTGTAGGGCACTAGTACTACGGGCCACATACTATATGAACTACTCATATTACCAAATGGATTAAATCCATCAGTTGCAAGGCCAAGCCTCACATTACGAGAATCACTCGCAAACTCTGGATACTTTTTGTCAAAGTCTTTCCATGACTTAGCATCCGCGGGATGCTTAAGTGATGTCTCATCATCCATTCGTTTTTCCTTGTGCCATCTCATGTCTTCAGCGGTTTTTCTAGACATGAACAACCTTTGGAGTCTTGGTTTTAGAGGAAAATAACGCAATACCTTGTGTGGGATTTTCTTACCTTTACCATCATGTGTTTCCCACCTAGAAGTTCCACATCGGGGACATTCTTGACAATCTTCATATTCTTTCCAAAATAGTACGCAGTAATACTTGCATGCATGGATTACCTCATATCCTAATCCTAACTCTCGAAGAAGATTTTTTGCCTCGTAAAAGGACTTTGGAAGTGTATCCCCATTTGGGAGAGCTTGTTTTATCAATTCTAATAACATATCAAATGATTTGTTGCTCCATTTGTTAATCACTTTCAAGTGGAGCATTTTCACAATAAAGGATAACTTTGAAAAATTTTCACATCCTGGACACAAGCCTTCTTTAGCTTCCTTTAGTAGCTCCTCAATATTATTTGGCATATTTTTTGCATTATTTATATTATCGGGGCAATTTTCAACCAAATTTTCCAAATCAGCCAACATATCACACATTCCATCATCGTCTTTATCACTGCTGTCTACAATCATTTCATCATCTAAATCATCACTGTTAATAGGAATAGTCCAATCTGAACGCTCTCCATGGTATATCCATCTCACATAGTCAGAGTCAATCCCTCTTTCTAGCAAATGATCGTTTACCTCATTTTGCCTCTTAATATACAAGTTTAAACATTTTCTACAAGGACACCGTATTACACAATCTTTACCCATGTGATTTTGCACAAAAATCATAAAGTCATTAACTCCTTGTACATATTCATGTGACCATTTTTTGGCATTCATCCAATTCCTATCCATATTTTTTCACAAAAAAAGTTACAAACCTGCTTTAAAACCAAAATTTCAACTCAATCAGCAAATAAGAAGGATGAATACAATTTCAATAAGAAAGGGGAAACATTTTTTAAGTTTATTAATATCTTGAAAGGAACCTTTTAACACACATAATTTTATTGCTATATATCTGTAACAGAAACAGAATGGATAATGGCAAAAAACACTCGTTAGCATTAGCATTGCATTATTGCAATGGAAATTGAACATAAGAAATAACTGAGGCCCCAAATCAAACTGGAAGTCTTTTAAAAAGTACAACATAACTTAATATATATTTCATCTTATGAATATTAAGATTAATATTCATAGAAAAAATATTTTTGGTTTTAATATATGACCATAACTCCCTTTTTAATAGTATTTTCATATACATTAAGATGAAAAAGAAAAGATTAGATAAGGTCCCTGTTTGAATCAAAAGTGTCTAGTTTCATAGATTGATAAAGATAAAATTATTATATTATTATCATGTGGTTTATAAAGGAAGAAAAAATTATTGTAGCCTGACAAGTAAGTAAAGTACCCCAACAAAGTAGGATGGTTTTTGGATCCCAAGTAAGATTACTATGGACAAATTGAAAGGACGAAATGGAGAATAGAAAAAGTGCAAAAGCAAGCAAGTAATATAGTTGAACAGAAAAATGAAAAAAGAAAAGAAATTAGGCTTATTGTTTCTGATATCAGGCCAGGCAGTAGGAGAAGTACTTATTGTTTCTGATATGCATGAAAGGAAGCTATTGTGGTTTTCTACAATATCAGACAACATAAGTTTGGTTCATATAATACTAACCAAGAACATTTCCTGCACTAACGTAATGTGATTTCTTTCTTTTTTTTGTTAATAATTTAAGGGGGTTATGGAACTATGGAAGAGTTACTTGAGATGATTACATGGTCACAGCTAGGAATTCACAATAAACCCGTGAGTTCTGTTTCTTTTTCCTTGTTTTTAGTGTCTTTCTTTAAGCAATTACAAGTGGACTGCTTGTGATTCACAATCTTTTACAACAGTGTTCCTTCGTTGATGTTGGTACCGACTGCCTTCCAAACTTGTTTAAGGATTCATGACATAGACCCTTCAACAAATTTGGACCCGGGCCTCAATTATTCCATATGTAGTGAAAGTGAAGTCAAATCAAAGAAAATGCCCTACTAAAGTTAGACTAAAAAGTATAATTCTAATCAAGAAAATCATAAACAATTAGCTGGAACTACATATATATATCGCATATGAATTTTTAAAAATGGATACAGAAATTCTTAATCAAATTTTACGGACACTTCTTATGTTTATCTCAAACAGGTAGGCCTCTTGAACATCGATGGATACTACGACAGCTTGCTTGGACTATTCGACAAAGGAGTGGAAGAAGGATTTATCAAACTTTCAGCTATAAATTATTATTATATCAGCAAACATAGCATCAGAGCTGATAATGAAGATGGAGGTATTGTTGAACATTATTCTATGCTAACAAAAGATTCATAGTTAAAACTCCCATCATAAGCAAGCAGTAGAAACAAAGCATTTCAATATTTCAGCCAAGAGTGCAATATTTCTTGTAAAATGCCTCAATATTCTTCCAAAGATCATTTTCTGCAATTCACTATACACCTCACGCATACATAATCTCCAAAATCCAAAGCAACATATATATCATTATCTACCTTACTAAAGTAGATCAACAAAAGCAAATAAAACAGAGCACGTCAAATTACTAAGCCAAATTAGGGAAACCAAATTAGGGGCAAGAGAATATACCTATTTGAAAGTGAGAAATTACTAAGCCAAATTAGGGAAACCAAATTAGGGGCAAGAGAATATACCTATTTGAAAGTGAGAAAAATGCTCCGAGATTTCACTTCTTAACAATCCTGAAATTAGAGAAATAATCAAAATGAAATTCAGAGAGAATTGAATGTGTGGAAATGTTTGAGTTAGAGCAGAGGCGAGAAAAATCCTTTTGAAGTGAAGACTACTGACGGCGGTGCAACGGTGCGACGGTGAAGGTGTGGCGGCGCGACAATGAAGGTACGGCGGTAAGGCGAGGCAATTTTCAGGCGAGGCTATTGTGGGAGTGGAGGTGATTGTGGACATAGTTTTTGAGTGAAGCTAGTGAAGTGAGAGAAAACACCTGATATGTTAAATTAAATGAGGGAAAAAAAAAAGCGAGTTGTAATTAATTTTTGCGCTTTAAAGCGATTGGTGACGAAGTGAGTCTTGCAATTTTTTTGAACGTGCCCAAATAATTATACACGATTTTTTCTTTTATGTAGTTGAAGGATTCTATTTTGGTACGAAAATTTTGGATACGTATCAAAATAGGATATTTAGGGATGAAATTTTTTGTTGCATATTGTGAATAGCAATTGGGGATGAATTATATTTGTATAGAAAACTTTTAAGCACAAAAATAAAATTGTGTACCCTAATGTGAGTTTTAGCCACAAAATTGTTTTCGTGCAAAAGAAATTCGTCCCCAAAGTACAAATTTCTTGTAGTGTGATATGTTTAATGTAATAATAGTTAAAAGTTATACGATTTAGCAAAAGGAAAATGACGAAATAAGTTACGTAATATTGTAATATTATTTTATTAGGTGGATGAAAATTGATGAATAAAAATAATATGGGACCCATAATCCCGTCTCGTCCCGTCCCGCAATAATTTGGGTACCCGCTTCCGGGTACCTTAATTATTACGGGGCGGGTTTGGGATGAGAAGTGTCAATCCCAAAATTTATTATACCCATATCTCTAGTCCCGACCCCGTCCCAAACCCGCCCGGTGCCCACCCCTAGTCGAAACTGAGGTAAGAGCAAAGTTTTGGTTAGTATGTCTGCTATTTGGCATAAGCCTGATGATTCCTTTATTTACTTGTTCTCTTGTAAAGTGGTGGTATATTTCTATATGTTTAGTTCTCTCATAGAAAATATGGTTATTTTCTATATATGCATAGCTGACTGGTTGTCTCAGAACAAAAGTGTAGTTGAGTCATACTGGAATCCCAAAACATAGTAAAATTTGTTGAAACCAAATTATTTCACTAGAAACAGCTGCCAAGGATCTATACTCTGCTTCGGCAGAGGACTTCCATAAATAACCTATTTTATGGACTTCCAAGAGACTAAATAGTCTCCCAAAAAATGCAAAAACCAATCACAAACCTCATGGTGTCCAAACAAGAGGCCCAATCAGCGTCTGCATAAGCTTTAAAGGTAAGCAAAGTGGCTGAATAGAAATCGAGGTTTTGTATGTAAAAAACATTAGTGAGGGTTAAAACAAATTTAATTTAATATCCCCCATCTGAGTGACAGAAAAACTTGTATTATTTAAAAGAATGACCTTAGCATTTTGAATAGGTTTTAAGGAAGGAAAAAAAAAAAGATCATAACAAATATGTTTAGTAGCACCTGAGTCAATAATAATCATTAATATCACCAACGTTGTGAACATTAAGAGAAGTGGAGCATCTACCTGAAACACAATAAATGTGAGCAGAATCATGAGAAATTTCTGCTGGAATGTGAACATTTAAGTGAGTGTTGAACATGTTCATAAGATGTTGACATTGATCAGGGTTTAGACTCTGTGGGAGTGGTGTTAGAGGATTCTGACTGTTGTGAGGAACATAACCAGTAGTAAGTTGTTGATGGGATTGTTAGTGAAAAAAGTAGGCATGGGCTTAGGTTTGCAGCCATTTGGATAACCATGAAGTTTGTAACATTTGTCAATGGTGTGTCCTTGGATGCTGCAATGAGTGCAAACAGGTTTATCTTTCTTCTTAAAATTAGGATAAAAAATGGTTGTGTTGGTTTGTGTATCCAGCTGGAACTGGTTACAAGGCCTCTTTGGGGGTGTTTGTGTGGTAGTATTATTAGGGGATGATATTTTGGAAGAAAAAGCCAAAGAAGTAGATAGATCAAAGGAACGGTTGTGATCCACTTGTTTTTGTATCTCCTCTTGTGTGGCAAGGGAGAAAACCCTATCAATATGAGGAATATGATCCATGAGAAGGATCTCACTCCTAAGATTATCAAATGAGCCATTCAAACCCAGTAAAAAGGTTGGGACAAAATTTTCTTGATAGTGACCATGTATCTTCGATGGCCTTCCACAGTTATAAGAATTTAACATGAGCCTGTAATTGGCCAATTCATCCCAAACAAACTTTAGTTTTATAAAGAACATGTTGACAGACAAATTATCTTGATGTAGATTGACAAGTTCTCTGGGGAGTTGTAGTTTTCTTGGTCCATTGTTGCGCTGGAATCTTGTTTTCATCCCAAATGTCTTTGGCACAATTAGAATACATTATACTTGAATGGATTTGTGAGATAGAATTTAGTACCAAGAAATTACTACATCATTATTTCTTGACCTGCAATCTGCAAATTCTCATACCATGATCTTGTAAGGTGCCATTGATAAAATGAAGTTTGTGCTTGACATTCAAGGCCAATGGCATCGATCAAGACCAAAAAGGGTAATTATCTCCCTTGAGTGACTGCCGAACAATAATCAGACCCGACCCATCTGAAGGATGTAGAAAATAGGGATGAGAAGGGTCCTCCATTGATGGTCGTGAGCGAGTGGATTCAGAAACAGTGGTGGTGGTGGAACTAGAATAGACCTTGGAAGCCATATGCAATCAAGAAACAGGGGAAAAGAAAAAAACAATTATGATCATATTATGATAAAAAAATATTGAAATAACGATATGAATTTGTAGATAGAAGCGGAAAACGTGTATGAATTACACTGCTTATACCATGTTGTAATCTAAACAATTACAAGAGACATGAAAGAGAAAAGAAGAAGGTTCTTGGAGGGAAAATAGAAAAAAAAGAAACTTCATTTCAAAAAAACATAATGAATGTTACAACTAGGATTTGAACCCTGAATCTACTTATATAATACAAAACATGGGAAAAAATAGAACTTCTAATGAGTAAAATAGCTATAAACATGAAAGGGAAAATAATTTACATTTACAATTACAATCCCTATTTCCTAATTTCATACGCTAGATCTGATTTCTTCTTCTTCCTTGCGCATGCATCTTGATCATCCAATACCTATTATTATATTTTATAACGAAAGTTACCCTCTTATACGCTAATTAACTTTTCTATGATATTAATGAAATTGTTATTCATAAAAAAAAGTTTTTTTTCTAAGGTACTTTAAGAATAGATGGTGCGATCCATGAAACCCAAATCATAATAATCTCTTAGGGCCTATTTGGAAGGGTTTTGACTCGATTTTGTGGGTTTCGATTTCATAAAAATGGTTTGGGTGGTTTCGTCGAAACCTTTGAAGCATCATTTGGTTAGGTTTTGGATGTTGAGTTTTGTGGTTTGGAAAAAGCTCAAATCCCACTTGGATTGAGTTTGGATGTTGGAGTTTGGGGGAAAAAAATAGGTGATAATTGTCAAATTAATGTCTTTTATAGAGTTTGAGGGGGAAAAATAGGTAGTACGTATCAAATCAATGTTATATAGGTTTCAAGAGTTTGGATGAGCGTTTCTGAATAAGTTTGTAATGAGTTTTATGAGTTTTGCGAAACTGCATTTGAAAGAGTTTTGACTCAGTTTCGCAAAACCGACGAGACTGAACCAGAACCCACTCAAATAGGCCTTGATATCTTAGCCTTATTTTTCTTTAGAGAAATGATTACATAACATTAAAACCATCTCATGTCTAGGAATAACATGGCACATTTATAGATAATGGTTAGTATCATCTCCCTTTCAAAGTCAATAATCATGTTGGATAAGGATGAAGATGAAGAAGCACTGAAGACAATTTGTAAAGGGAGGTTTTGATGAATTCCAAAACTTCAAATCTGCTAAGTATGGATTAACTTAGCTGATATCCCTTTGAAGAATTTTTGACTAAGTATAGAAGACATCAGAAGAGTCAATAATTCAAGGTACAAGGCTACTGATCTGCTGAAGGAAAGAAATCAGACTGGTGAAGATCAGCCGACTCAAAACAGATTTGTTCAACTTTAAGATCAGCTTAGTTCGCCATCAGACTTGTCCTTTCGTCAGCCAAGTAGAAAAGATCAAGAAGCCTTCCCAATGGTAATAAATGCCCCTGGAAGTAATAAATGCTGAAGTACAAGGCTATTAAAGACAAATGATTGAAGAAATGCTTCGCATCAGCTGGGTGCATTTAATGCTGCCTGCAGAAAAGTACTGTTGACAGTACGGACATACTGCAAAGAGCCGTTCGCAGAAATTAAGGACCAGTACTCGAGGTTTTTGAATCTTGTCTCTCTTCAACGGACATTTTTCAAACCTCAAGTATAAATAGCTGTGAGAGACGAAGAGAAAAACAACAACACAATCTCTGAGAAATTTTCGAAGCAGAACTCTTTAAGTCACAGCTCACTCATCAGCTTAGTCATTTGTTGACAAAAGCAGAGTTGAAGAACAACGAAAAATTACATCTTCTGAGTGATTTTGTAAACGTGAGTGTTGTGAGAAGTAGATATCCATCTTTGTGAGTGATATTACTTCGGAGAGTAGGAGTTTCTGAGTGATTTCCTACTGCGCACTTGTGGCCTTTTAATTTGTTGATTGGCGCAAGCAGAGTATACTGTAAACTTTGTGATTATAGTATAACCCAAGATCTGAGTGACTTGGAAGAGTGGACTAAAGGATATTTAAATCCATATAACCACTATAAAATTTCTGTGTGTTTTTACTTGCATTTTATTTGCATATTTTCAGTTGCATAAAAACACTTCGATTTAACTGTTTGAAAAGTTTATAAGGAAAGGAGTTTTATAAAACGGGGGAACAAACTTTCAAACTGCTAAGTTTACTTGTGAAAAACACTTTATAAATCCGCTGCAAGTACTCTAAGTATTGAAACTGATTTTAGCAAAATCAGCTAAGTCATTATCAGATTAGTGGTCACAGAAGCTGTTCAAAGATTTGTTCGAGATCAGCCAAGTAACTTACTGTTTGGTAATAGCTTAGTCTGTTAAAGTTAGAACAAGAGTTTTAAAGTTAAAAATTGTTAAAAAGTTTAGAGGTCTATTCACCCCCCCCTCTAGACATCATCTGACCATTTGGGACCAACAAGTGGTATCAGAGCAGGTGGTTCATTAGAATCAGTTGCCTGATCAACGAGCTTGATCCGAGTGTTTTTCAAAGGTTTTCAAACTTTTCAAAAGAGCATATTTTGAAAAATTAAATTTTTTGAAAAATAGATTGTATCAGTCATGTTCCCCACATAGTTGGTATGAGCTTTGAAGACTGGAAAATCAGAATGGAGATTTTCCTGGCTGCTTACAATGATAACATGTACACATGTATCATCAAGGTCCATTCAGATTCACCAAGACTATCACGGTTGATGAAGCAGAAATAGTGGTGGAAAAAGATCTAACAGAAATGACAGCCGAAGAAATAAAGCTGTTTAATCTGGATAAAGTTGGCCGTTTCATCATGACCAAGGCCCTTGACAATGATCGATTTGACAAAGTCAAGCACTGCAAGACTGCCAAAGAGATGTGGGATAAGGTTCGTGACATGAGCGAAGAAAACGACGCCATCAAAGAGCATCAGCTGAGTGTTGCTCTGGAAAAGCTGGACAACTTCAAGATGACGTCTGCGGAAACCATTGATCAGATGGATACAGGGTTTACAAGGACGCTGAATGAAGTGCTAAAGCTTGGAAAAACCTTCACTGATAAGGAGATAACCGTCAGAGTGCTGAAGGCTCTACCTCCGAAGTTCAACATGAAGGTGACAACCATGGAAGAGTCAAGAGATCTGGGAAAGATTTCACTCACCGAGCTGTTCTCAGTACTAAAGGCGTACGAGTATAAACTGCCTAGAATGGGTGTTGAAGAAACCTCTACTTCAAGTCCCACAGCTGCACTGGTTGCTGCTGAAAATCCTAGAAGGCCAGCCTACAAAAGCAAAGAAGTGGACTCATCTGATGAAGCCACAATACTCAACAAAAAGGAGTACACTGCTGGTGACGTTGTATTGCTGATGAACAACTTCAAAAAGTTCTACAGACAGAAAATGAAGAACAAATATAACAATGCTTCTACTTCTAACCCTACTTCTTCTTCTCAGGATAATGATTCTTATAAATCCAAAATGATGTGCTATAATGGCAGGAAACTGGGTCATTTCATCAGAGATTGCCCATATCCGAAAGCTGAGAAGTATACAGAAGAAGAAAAGAGAATCAGAAAATAAAGAAAGCATCAGAAAGGTAAGGTGCTGGTAGCAGAAGCAGAAAAGCTAGCTGTTGTCTACTCATCTGATTCAGATTCAGACACTTCTGATGAAGAGTCTTCTGATGAAGAGAGTCATGCTCTTCTCTGCCTGATGGCTAAGGAATCTGATGACTCCGAGGATGATGAGGTAACTCCTCTTGATAATGAATTATTTAATTCATTTGAACAAATGATGCTCAACAATACAAGTATTGCTGATGCATTTAAAAAGCTTAAGGAAGAGATGATATTGCTAAAAGAGCAAAATAGTTCACTGAAACTTAAAGCTGAAAAGCCTAGAGAATTAGCTGAATACAAATTGCTTGAGCAAGAGAATGAATCTCTGAAAGCTGAATGTGAAGTTTATAAGGGTAAAATCATTGAGCTTGAGAAAGTTATTGAGTCTCATGAGAAGTCATCTGTTGCATCCACTCACATGTCTAGTAAACAGAAGACACCTTTAGATCAGGATAAGTTAGAACTGAACCATACTGAAAATTTTATATCAGCTGACGATAGTAAGGTCATTTTGTATGTTCAGACTACTAAACCTGCTTCACCTGAGAAAATATTAAAGGAGACGAAAACTCCTAAGGCTAAAAAGAGCAAAGAGCCTAGTGTAGGAAAACAGACTAGTAAGTCCAAACAGAAGAGTCCTAGGAAGTCTTCTGATAAGGCTAAAACTATTCAAACTAGTGATAAAACTAAGTCGTCTGTTAATGAGCAAGCATCTAGTAAACCAAAGAAGCATAAAAGTAAGAAAAATCAAAATGCTTGGTATGGAAATGAGTCTTATTATGTGCAACCTGCTGCATATCCTCCTATGTATCATGCACCTCAATTTCCAACTTACTATGCACCATATCCTGCTCATCCAATGCATGCATATCCTCCTTATCTTGCATCTTACTCTGCATTTGAACATTATCCTTATCATGCTGATTATCATCAACATAGCAAATCTGATAAACATGATGAAGATGAAACTGTTCATACTCCTGCCAAACAACAGAAGCCTAAGAAGCCTAAGACTTCATCATCTTGGGTTATCAAAGGTGGAACTAATCCTTCAGGACCCTCTCAATAAGGGTACCTAAAACATTTTCATTTTGTTTTGTAGGTTAGGATTAGGAGTAGGAGTAAAGTAGAGAAAATCTGGTACTTGGATAGTGGATGTTCAAGACACATGTGTGGAAACATACATGAGCTGACTGATGCTGTTGCTGTGGATGGTCCTAAAGTTACTTTTGGGGATAGCAAATAAGGCAAGATTGTAGCAAGTGGAAAGCTGATCAAAGGCAACATTGAGATATCTGACGTCTCTTATGTTAAAGGCCTCAAATACAATTTGCTAAGCATAAGTCAATTTTGTGACCAAGGAATACTGCCTAGCTGTTGTGGATGACTATTCAAGATATACTTGGGTGATTTTCATGAAGAAGAAAAGTGAAACCAAGGAACATCTTGCAAATCTGATGGAAAGGATTCAAAATGAGAAAAGTATGAAAATACTAAAGATCAGATCAGATAGAGGGACTGAGTTTACAAACTCTACTGTTGAAGAGTATTGTAATGACAGAGGAATCAGTCATGAGTACTCTGCTGCCAGAACCCCTCAACAGAATGGAGTTGCTGAAAGGAGAAACAGAACTCTTAAAGAAGCTACCAGGACAATGATAGCTGAAGCTAAGCTGCCTCAAAGATTTTGGGCAGAAGCAACAAATACAGCTTGCTTTACCCAAAACAGATGCATGATCAACAAGCACCAGAACAAGACTCCATATGAAGTTTGGAACAACAGAAAGCCAACATTCATTACTTTAAGATATTTGGTTGTAAATGTTTTGTTTTAAATAATGGGAAAAATCACCATACTGCATTTGCAGAAAAGGCTGATGAAGCTAATTTTGTAGGATACTCTACTGTTAGTAAAGCTTATAGAGTTTTTAACAAAAGAACTTTACTTATAGAGGAATCCATTCATGTAGTATTTGATGAACCAAGTCAATCTTCTGAAAAGAATCAAAGTACTAATCAAGATTTGTCTACTGATTTACAGAAGTTGAATGTTGGAAAGAATGAAGAATATGTTCCCATCATACTACCTGATCTCAACCCAGCTGATAACTCAAGTGTTGTTCAAAATCACAGTGCTGACGAGTTGCAAACAGCTGACAGACCAGAGACTGTTCAACAGACAAGAACTGTTCAACAGACTACTAATGGATCTCCAACAGTAGTGTTGCAAGATCAAGACAAAGGACAACATTATGATTTGCAACCTGATCTTAGATGGCTCAAGAATCACCCACCAGAGCTGGTGATTGGTGATCCTTTGGATAAAGTGAAGACAAGGAGAGCTGCTGCAAGTGAAGCAATGTTTATCAGCTTCCTATCTCAAATTGAGCCCAAAAAAATTGAAGAAGCTCTTAGTGATTCAAACTGGATTGAAGCTATGCAAGAAGAGCTAAATCAATTTGAAAGGAATGAAGTATGGTACTTAGTTCCTAGACCAAGTCATCAAAGAGTCATTGGCACTAAATGGGTATTCAGGAACAAAATGAATGAAGATGGTGAAGTCACCAGAAATAAAGCAAGATTAGTGGCCAAGGATTACTGTCAAGAAGAAGGCATTGACTTTGATGAAACTTTTGCACCAGTAGCAAGATTAGAGGCTACCAGACTCTTTCTTGCTTATGCTGCTCACAAGAATTTCACAGTCTATCAGATGGATGTGAAATCAGCTTTTCTCAATGGAGAATTGCAAGAAGAAGTTTATGTTGAACAACCACCTGGATTTGAAGCCTATAAAGAAGAAGACAAGGTGTATCGTCTGAAGAAAGCCCTCTATGGACTGAAACAGGCTCCAAGAGCATGGTATGATACCCTATCTGATTTTCTTTTAATTAAAGGATTTCGTAAAGGTAAGGTAGACAAGACCCTGTTCACTATTGAGTGGGAAGAACATATTTTTCTTGTGCAAATATATGTGGACGACATTATTTTTGGTTCAACAAATCAACATATGTGTGATAAGTTCTCAAAGCTGATGCAAAACAAGTTTGAAATGAGCATGATGGGAGAACTTAACTATTTTCTTGGTTTGCAAGTAAGACAGTTGCCTGATGGAATATTCATCAGCCAAGCAAAATACACAAAGGATCTGTTCAAGAAATTTGGTATGGAAACTAGCTCTACTGCTAATATTCCAATGTCTACTAGTCTTCGTTTGGATAAAGATGAAGATGGCAAATCAGTGGACATAACCAAGTACAGAGGAATTATTGGGTTACTGTCATACTTAACAGCTAGCAGACCTGATATTATGTACTCTGTTGGGGTTTGTGCGAGATTTCAATCAAATCTTAAGGAATCTCACCTCTTAGCTGCCAAAAGGATACTAAAGTATCTTAAAGGTACTGAAGATTTGGGATTATGGTATCCTAGGAAATATGGATTTGAGTTTATTGGATATTCAGATTATGACCTTGCTGGCTGCAAGATTGACAGAAAGAGCACAACAGGTGCTTGTCAGTTCTTAGGTAGTCGTCTGATCTCGTGGATGAGTAAGAAACAAACTTCAGTATCCATATCAACTGCTGAAGCTGAATACATAGCTGCTGGAGCTTGCTGTGCACAAATATTATGGTTGAAGCATCAACTTGAAGATTACAACATAAAAATCAGTGGAATACCTATCTACTGTGACAATACAAGTGCAATCAGTCTTACTCAGAATACCACAAGTCATTCAAGGACTAAGCATAATTTTATTAGAGATCATGTGGAGAAAGGAAATGTCATGATAGAATATATGTTTACTGAAAATCAAATTGCTGACATCTTCACAAAACCTCTAAGTGAGACAAGGTTTTCAACTCTAAGAGCTTAACTAGGTTTATTAAAGTTAGATGCATAAGCTGAGGGGGAACTCAACAGAAGACTGAAGTTCAACAGCTTAATCATCACAGTTATCTTCAAGGATTAACTCTCAACAGACTAGTTAACTCATGAATTCTTCAAGTCAGGGGGAACGTGTAAGACTAGCGGTACTTCTGATTAAAAGATGAAATTTGTTGATGACAGTTACTTGAAGTTATGTTTTCAACAAAAGATTGAAGTCTTGAAGAATGAAGATTTATTATCTAGCTGAATTGACAAACAGCTGATGAAGGTTATCAGTTATTGGCTTTCACTGATAACTGCTCTGTCATCAGGACAGTAGTCCATCAGATAAATATTTACTCTACTAATCTGATCACTTATTAAAAAGCTTACTGCTTAAAACGTTATATTCAAAAATGCGCTTTTACAATTGATAGAAGAGCGAAATTTTTCCCGCTCCTCATTTAATGCGATTTGAATTCGAAAGGTCGTAACTGACGCCGCACGATCAGACCTGACAAGAAATGGATCTAACGGTTAGCTGGTATCACGGAAACCAAGATACCTTAACTCTATAAATCCAGATCTGATCAGCTGAGTAGCTCTTTACGCACCCCAAATATTCAAAGAGCACTTGTGAGAAATTTCAAGCAATTTTCTGCAAAATTCTTCTTGTTTCTCTAACTTTCAACAGAATTACGATGGCTGTTGAGAATATGTACCTTGTTTACGATTCATACTACCAATCTGGTACTGACTTGATGAAAGAGTTGCTGAAAAAGTTCAAGACAGCTTCATTGGTTAATTTCATGGAATACAATGAAGGGATGATCTGGAATGATCAAGTTTTGGAATACTACCGGACTGCGACTGTTGATTTCACCACTCTGGAAATCAAAGCTACCGTTGGAGGCAAATCTATCGTCATTACCCCTGCTGTTCTTCACGAAACTTTTGGGCTTCCTAACAGTGGAAGACATGATATCACTGTGCTAACGGAGGAGAAGCACCAACAGTTCTGGGCAATCTGTGCCAAGGAGGGAGAGATGTTGTCTGGCAACATCAAGAAGAGACAGCTGAAGGACGAATATCAGCGGATGGCTGATATGGTCTCTAAGCTGATTGAGAATTGTACGTTTTCCTTAGATGTTGTTACCATGAAGAGGTTCAGCATCATGGCCGCCATTTACTACGGACTGGAAGTCAATTGGTCTGTTATCATCTGGTATGTTTTGGCTAACTTCCACGACAAAAAGAACAAGAGCAAGGCACCTCAGACCAACCACATAATCACTCTCAGTTATCTGCTGTTCAAACTGGGTTGTGAAATGTCAAATGGAAAGGAAATTCATAAATCTAAGGCAATGGTGAAGTATTTGCCTGTTCTGAAAAGAAAAGCTGACGAGGCTGATGAGGAAGAAGCTGAGGAACAAAAGTAGATTCCTGCTAAAAGGCCCAGGAGACTAGTCAAAACAGCTGAGTTAGCTGTTGAGACTCAGAAGAAGAAGGCTGCTGACAAGCCTAAGGAGAAGACTCCTAAGAAAGTGAAGAAAGTGGATGATGTTGAAGCTACCAAGATCATTGATCTAACCACTGTTGATGTCGGGAATATGTCCCCTGCATCATCTTCAAGAACTCCAACTGCTCAAGTGCCTGATGAGACTGTTTCTCATAGGACCAGAAGTCAGTTGAGAGATACTGCTGCTTCCAGACCCATTCAAGGAATAACAAAGAAAACAGTAAGGAAGCAGATGACATTTGTTGAGGAGCCTGCTAAGTTGGAAAATTTGGTAAGGCAAAGCCCTTAAACTGCTGAAAGACCTGTTGGAGCTGAAGAGGCTTCTGTTGCTGAACATACTGATGTGCAACAGACAAATCAAGTAAAGCCAACAGTTGAGGTTGCCAAACCTCAGGATGATCCTGATGTTATGATCATTCATCCTATTGCTGCTGTACCTCTTGCATCTGCAGCTCCTCAACCTGCCAAAGCTGACAAGGGAAAAAAAAAGATAATTATAAAAAAGAAGAAAGTCTCTGCAGCTGATAAGAAGAAAAGGGAGGAAGCTGAACAGAGGAAGAGGGATGAGCTAGAAGAAAAAGAAGGCCCTTGAACTTAGCAAGATTCAGCAAGCCAAGGACGAAGAAAGGAGAAAAATGTCTGAGGTTGAGAGAAAGGCTGTTGAAGATGCAGAACTTGCTGTGGTCATTGAGCTCATCAAAATTGATGCTCATGGACCAGTTCATGGTGGAGGCATCAAGATAAATGAAGCTGATGAAGACAAATCAAAGAAGCCTAAGATGCCTGCTGGAGTGGTCAAGCCAAAAGAAAAGTATGAAATAAGAAGAGCATTTGACATTGTCTATGCTGATAAAGAACTCTTCAAAAGGTTTGAAAAGACCTTGGCTTATTATGACCAGAAGTTGATGCTCAAGACTCTGTTCACTCATGAAAAGCCTAGATACATGAAGTGGAGAGACTATAGGCTGAACAGATCGGTTGCAGAACTTCAGAGTTGGAAGGAGTTAGCTGATGAAGAACAATGGGTTCTAAATTGGCTAAGGACTGACTCAGTACAACAAGCTTTGGATCCTCATTTTGTAAGGGATGCTATGCATCAATATGCTAAGGATTTTGCCTTAGAGGAGGCCAAGATTATCAAGAACACTTTGCCTGCTAAAAGAAGAAAGTCTGATGATGCTGCTGAGAGGGCAATTAACATAGCTGTTATAACCGCCTTGAAGAGATGGACAGAAAGGTCAAGATATCAGCAAGGATGTTCAAGCGAACTGCCTCAGCTGCCAAGCATTCAACAGATCATATTTGGCAAAGAAATCAAAGACTACTATGAAGTGCCCAAGGGAAACAACGCTTTTACAAATCCATTGATAATTGTGCGACAAATACGTCAAACAACATCCTTCAATGATGATGGCACTATCACAAGTCTGGTTTATGATGATGTCACTGATGAGCACAAAGCTGATAAACCTACTGAAGAAGCCTTAGCACTTGAGTGGAACGCTAAGGAAAACAAGGCTGATCAGGAGACAGAGCTGAAAGATGCACCTGTCCACCAGGAGACTGAGGAAAGGGAAGCTGATACTTCTGCTTCATCAAGTGACTTACATTCATCACTGATGGAAGCTTTCCAGTTATTAATGGAAGATCAAATGAAGAAACTGGAAGAGAAGAACAGCCTGCAGATGAAGAAGTTGAAAGAAGAGCTGAAGGAAGAGTTGGCAGAGTCCAACAGATCACAGCTGGAAAGTATACATCTCCAAACTGCAGAAACTATCAAGAAATCTATAGATAGTTTACCCCTGCCAGAAGATCATTCAATGCAGTTAGTACAAAGCCTTGTTGAGATGAACAGAAATGTAGAAGATGTGAAGGCTGATGTAAATCATCTTCATGCTGCCTTACAAAGAGCTGAACACAATATAGCTGATCTCACTGGTAACTTCATCAAGATCAGTGATGAAGAGAAATCTATCAATGTTGGGCTGTTGCAGGAACTTCACAAAGCTGGAGATGTTATTCATGGAGAACTCTTAACTATGCAACTTAACATTGATTGCTTCAATGATCAAACTGACAACATCAGCACCACTTTGACTCATCTTACAGCAAGTCATGATGTAGCAAATCAGAACATCAAAGCTTTGTGTGCTGCTATGAAGATTCCTACTGTTGCACTTAACCCTGCTGCTGAACCTGAAATTGTCACCAAGTCTGATGATGACAAAAAGGGGGAAGATAAAAGGGAAGAACCAACTGAGGACTGCTGCTGAATCTAAGAAGACTGATGAAGCTGCTGAAGAGACTAAGGCTGCTGAAGAAGTTGGAAAAGTAGAAGGCAAAAAGAAGTCTGAAGAAGAGACTAAGGACAAAACCAAATCTGATGAAGAAATGGCTGAAACCAAGGACTCTGCTGAAGATCAAACAGAGCCACTTACCAAGTACAAAAACACTGAATCAGCCAGTAAAGCAATGGAGCTACTGAAGGAGCAGCAACTCAAAGAAAAAATGGAAGCTGCCAGAGCAAATATCCTTCAAGATGAAGAAGTTGATGAAGATGAAGAAGAAGAAGAAGATGATGAAGAATCATCTTATGAGTATGAAGAAGTGCTTGAAGGATCTGATGAAGAAGCTGATAGTTAGAATATCTAAATCCTCTTGTAATAAGTTTACTTTATCTATCTTTCAGACATCTCATCTGATAAACTTGTACTTGTAATATTTTCCTCATAAATAAAAGTCAAGTTTACTCCAACATATCTTTTCTATCTCAGAAAATTTTGAGGATTACAATCTTTAATATAAGTATTAACAGGTACTTGGCTGAAGTTTTGTCATCATCAAAAAGGGGGAAATTGTTGGATAAGGATGAAGATGAAGAAGCACTGAAGACAATTTGTAAATGGAGGTTTTGATGAATTCCAAAACTTCAAATCTGCTAAGTATGGATTAACTTAGCTGATATCCCTTTGAAGAATTTTTGACTAAGTATAGAAGACATCAGAAGAGTCAATAATTCAAGGTCCAAGGCTACTGATCTGCTGAAGGAAAGAAATCAGACTGGTAAAGATCAGCCGACTCAAAACAGAGTTGTTCAACTTTGAGATCAGCTTAGTTCGCCATCAAACTTGTCCTTTCGTCAGCCAAGTAGAAAAGATCAAGAAGCCTTCCCAACGGTAATAAATGCCCCTGGAAGTAATAAATGCTGAAGTACAAGGCTATTAAAGACAAATGATTGAAGAAATGCTTCGCATCAGCTGGGTGCATTTAATGCTGCCTGCAGAAAAGTACTGTTGACAGTATGGACAGACTGCAAAGAGCCGTTCGCGGAAATTAAGGACCAGTACTCGAGGTTTTTGAATCTTGTCTCTCTTCAACGAACATTTTTCAAACCTCAAGTATAAATAGCTTTGAGAGACGAAGAGAAAAACAACAACACAATCTCTGAGAAATTTTCGAAGCAAAACTCTTTAAGTCTCAAGAACAGCTCACTCATCAGCTTAGTCATTTGTTGACAAAAATAGAGTTGAAGAATAACGAAAAATTACATCTTCTGAGTGATTTTGTAAACGTGAGTGTTGTGAGAAGTAGATATCCATCTTTGTGAGTGATATTACTTCAGAGAGTAGGAGTTTCTGAGTGATTTCCTACTACGCACTTGTGGCCTTTTCATTTGTTGATTGGCGCAAGCAAAGTATACTGTAAACTTTGTGATTATAGTATAATCCAAGATCTGAGTGACTTGGAAGAGTGGACTAAAGGATATTTAAATCCATATAACCACTATAAAAATTCTGTGTGTTTTTACTTGCATTTTATTTGCATATTTTCAGTTGCATAAAAACACTTCGATTTAACTGTTTGAAAAGTTTATAAGGAAATGAGTTTTATAAACTTGGGGAACAAACTTTCAAACTGCTAAATTTACTTGTGAAAAACACTTTATAAATCCGCTGCAAGTACTCCAAAATCAGCTAAGTCATTATCAGATTAGTGGTCACAGAAGCTGTTCAAAGATTTGTTCGAGATCAGCCAAGTAACTTACTGTTCGGTAACGGCTTAGTCTGTTAAAGTTAGAACAAGAGTTTTAAAGTTAAAAATTGTTAAAAAGTTTAGAGGTCTATTCACCCCCCCTCTAGACCTCATCTGACCACTTGGGACCAACAAATCATTTCTGGACTACAAGAAGCTTTCTCTTTTCCCTTTTTGGCTTTCTTTGTACCAATAGGTTTTTGACATGATTGAAGTACATTGCCGCCAAGTGGTTCATATTGAAATTTGTTTTATGGAGGAATCGGAATATAATAATTTTACATTGGTTGACATATTGAAATTAATTTATGGAGATATTGGAATATATCGATTTTACATTGGTTGAGATGTCATATCAGACGCTGTTTGAGAAGGTTGAGTTTCTGACTTGAAAATGATCCAATCTTTATTACTACAATTATATCCCTTTATTAGTATAATATTTATGAGATGATGGCATTTCTGGAATAATTTCAATGTACGTACTCCATCAATTTAAATAATTGAAACATTTACAGGAAAATTATGTTTTAAATTACTGCAACATTTTATTTCTCAATACTTCTTTTTCCAATTTTAATCTTTCTTCCGTAGATTACATAATAATTTAAAGTACAAAAATATCAATAACGTTAATTAAAACAATCATTTTAGGATATTTTGAACATTTTATCCGAAAATAATAGTGAAAATTATCAAGTTACTTAATTTTAATTACAGTTCAGAAAATAAGTTGACTTTAATATTTTTGAAAAGTTTATGTTGTAAGTGTAAATAAGTTAACTGTAATATGTAACTAATGACTTTATGTCAAATTATAATTATTAATTGAGATAAGTTGTGGAGAGACATATTACTTGTGTCAAATAATAATATATAGAATTTGGATAGGTATTTTTAAAAATAAGCAAATTATGTTTTGAAATGATATTTGTGTTTCTTTTCCCAAAATAAAAAAAAAAAAAAATGGGATGCCAAAAGAACATGATATCTTCCTTTTTAATTTAATAAAACGAATACTTTTGACCTATTAATTTGAATATTCCGGATTTGTGCGATTAATTCATATATGTTCACCAAATATTAACATTTTATCTATTTTTACAAATATAATCAATACCTAAAGCAATATTTCTACAAACATTAAATTATTTTAAAAATGAGTTTACTATTTATGGTTTTATTGACAAACATATTATATGATGATTTTTTTTTTGGGATCGGTATATTATATCATATGTTGAACCTTTTTATTTTTTGTTTGTTTATTTTGTTAAGCATAAACATATGCATTTCTAGTCTGCTCTGCTGAATAACAGGGGCAAATTGAGAAGACAGCATAATTCGTTCAAGGCCCCGACTATGAAGGGGCATTAAAAAAAATATTTTGTAAACATATCTTAATTTTTTTCTATCTAATAAATTTTTTTTTTCAATAAGATGTAAAAATGTAACAAACTTGGATAATTTTTAAATAAACTTGTGGGGCTTGTTTGTCTCGCTTTTCCGAAAAGCGAGACAAACAACACAACTTGTTTCCAAAGTAATTGTCTACAGTAAATTCTCTCAGAAATTGGTTTGAAAAATCGGCCCATTTTAAAGAAAAAAACCCACTCTATCTCTACTCTATTTCTCTGACACGTCTACTCTATTTCTCTCTCTCTGTCCTGCAGCTGTTTCTTTTATTTTCTTCTCCTCCATATCTATATCTTCTTCATCTTTTTTGTTCTCTTGCAGAAAAATAGATCCACGGCTTTTCTTTTCTTTCTTTTCTTCCCCTTTCTTCTCTCTTTCTTTTTCCATTTTCTTCAAGTTGTCTTCTTTTTCTTTTATCACAATTTTGCCCAATCACATATTGGTCCCGTTGAATTACTCATACATTTTGCCCAATGAGTTTTGTTCACCCCATTGGATATCTGAGTTTGGCAGCATCCAATTCCAGTACAAAATTCGGCTATCAAATCGGCTCTCTGAGAACAAAGCGAAAGACAGCCGCTGGTGAAGTTCCTGCCGCTCGATCCGAGGATCACGGCCAAATCATCGAACCCAACCACCGTGAATCTATTTGAGTCCGAGAAGCTGTAAGGAGAGCCGGTGAAGTTGAATAAAATCGCGTTCTGTAGGGTGACGTTGCCGGTTGAATTGTAGCATCGGGCCGTGACTCTGTTTTTTAAATGTCGACGATTTCGTAGCTTCGACGGGTGGTGGTGAAAGGTTTTGAATCGGTGCAGTTTATATCGAATTGGGAGTTTATTAAGCAGTTGGAGTTGGTTCCTATGCCGAAAGGGAATGAGACTATTAAGTTTCCGCAGGTGGTTTGGCAACCGGGTTTAGCGGTGTTTGCGGCTTGAATGAAGGTGGCGGCGGCGGCGGTGGTGGTGGTGGTGGTGGTGGCGGGGGAGGAGGAGGAACTGAGAGGCGGCGAGTGATTAGCTATTGTTAGTGACAAGTTTGAGAGAATAATTACAATCAGCACTAATGCAGATATATGAAGCATACTGTAATTTTTCTGCATGCTCTGTTTTCTTAAAGAGGAAAAGAAAGATAATGGTGGTCAATAAATAGGTCTTCAATTAATCCATACAGTTTGATTAGTCAGAGGAGACTTGGTGTTGAAATTGACTAGTAATAAAAATTTGGCAAAGTTGAGTAATCCTTACAGTTTGTTTACACATTGGACAAAACTCGATGCCTGGTTATTCGATTAGTGATGCAGAATTACATATTGGTCCCGTTGACAACTGGAGTGTGCAGCGTTGTTGACTCGAAGGCGGTTGACCCGACGTGGAGAAAATAACAGTCATGATTGGTCGAATAACAGATGAGTCAATTTCCACCTTCGTGGAATTAGTGACATTAATTGTAAAATTGTCATTAATTTTTATTCTGCTCGACAATATAAAGACAACTTAATATGTTATTTTTGTACGTAGATTAATCTGGATATTGTGTAATAACTATTAGGTTAATATTTTAAGGATATTGTGTAATTTTTAGCATATTTAATATGTCATTTGAATGAATTCGTCGGTGAGATAAAATGATTAAAAAAATTTATTATAATATTTTTTAAAAAAAAAATTAACAAAATGAAAATTAGTCTACTTTATTTTTTATTATTTTAGAAAACACAAATAACTAATTATAAAATATTATTTATCACATATATTACATATAATATATACATAAATAAATTAATTATATATAATATAACTAACTGATGTGACATAAAGTCTCATTATCTTACACCTAATTAACTAACTCAAACCTACAAAAAAAACCTACACCTACTTTTTTTTCCAAACAACTCTCCCAAAACCCAAACAAACAACATTACGCAAATCGAGATTATTTCCCAAACCTCTACCACTTTCCCAAACCACTCTCCGAAAGACCAAACAAACAGGCCCGTGATGTTTTTCACTTATCTTATTCACTAGATAATGTGGATGTATATTTTGTTGAGCTATATTATCATGTTTTTGAATGAACGAGCACCTTGGGTTTACTTTTATTAACACCTTGTAAAATAATATTGATATGATACTTTGACTAGTATGCTAATCTGCATACTCCTAGAAATCACAAGTTTACCACAAGATGTGGTTTTTTGAGTTCGTATTTATTGATTCATGGAGATATGATGTCTCCTAAAATAACATGATATAGACAATCATTTAATCTTTTTCCCAACTATTTTGTAGAACCCAAGATAGAGTTTTATTCACAAAGCAAATAATACATAACTCATTTTTCCCTTAAAATAGCAAATTTTTTAGCTTGCTCTGTCAACTAAACTTGCTTATTAAGTCTCTTGACTGGTTTTCTCTCTGATATGTTGTACCCTTGATTATTCGGTACAAGGGTGGTTTTAGAAGAAAGTTTTGGAGGAGAAAAACACAATCTGAGAGATTGTAATGTTTTTTACCGACCTTAGAATTTTTATGTGATTGATTGATCATAGGAGCAGAACATACATTTTCTTTTGGTGAACTATTGAATTTTTACAACTTCGATGTTTTTTTTTTTTTTTTTGTCATGGCCATTACCTGGGATTTGAGCCTGGAATATAACAGAAATTTATAATGACTTGTTTGAGAGTGTTTGAGTGAATACAGCCGAGCCCCAATACTGTTATATAGGCTAATTCTTTCACTTTTTGTTTTTGTGATTTTTACTCTGTACAATTTGATTTTTCAGCTTTAGGAAATACCTATATTCACAGAAATATTATGGACAGAAAATTGTATCTAGGATTGAAAATATTAGTGCAAGAAAATGGAAAAGATGGCTCTTTTATTGTATTAATTGTAGCGTGGTATGACACATTATTTAAGAATTAATTGGATTAACTTATTAGATTTTGTAAGTTTACTATTATAGTTCCACGCATTTAGCTCATTGTATACGAATATTGATATCACTGTTAGAATAGAATATGAAATATCTTAGTTTCCTAAGTATTTCAGATCTCCATTGTGTTAGAATAGAATATGAAATATCTTAGTTTCCTAAGTATTTCAGATCTCTATTGTGTTAGAATAGAATATGAAATATCTTAGTTTCCTAAGTATTTCAGATCTCTATTATTGTTGTAATCTCTGTTGTATTTAGACTCCAAATTTAGATTACATTCCTAGTTTATGTTAACTCTTTAGGTTAACTCTCTTGTATAAATATTCACTTTGGTGTTAATGAAAAGGTCACGGAATTATATTCTTTCATGGTATCAGGTTTGGTTCGATAGCCAATCCTTCCGCTGCCATTCTCTTCTCTCTCTTCAATCTTCCGTCCACATCGAACACAGGCCTCACGCCGGTTCGATATACAACAATCGATTCAGCCTCACGCTGAAATCGATCTTCGGCCCTCTCTCCTGTTCTGTTTTTTTCTCGATTTCTTCATCATGAGCGAGAACAAATCCTCTTCCTCCTTTCACCCTGCTCTTGCGGTTTCCAACATTAGATCGCATGTTCCTATCACCCTTGAGATGGAAAACGTCCAGTATGCAAATTGGGCGGAATTATTTAAGGTCCATTGCCGTTCGCACAAGGTTCTACATCACATTATCCCACCGAAATCTAAGGATGGGAAAGCTATTGAACAGGTACCGCTCAAGGATGACGAACAGGAATTATGGGACACATTGGATGCTGCTGTGGTACAGTGGATCTATTCCACTATATCAACCGATCTCTTGAACACCGTTATTGAAGCGGATGTTTCCGCTATGACTTTATGGAATCGCCTGTGTGATTTGTTTCAAGACAATGAAAATTCCTGTGCAGTTGCTCTCGAACACGAATTTAACAACTCTTATTTGCGGGATTTTCCGTCAGTTTCTGCTTATTGTCAACATCTAAAGACTTTATCTGACCAACTCAAGAACGTAGGGGCCCCGGTTACCAATAATCGTCTTGTTCTTCGTATGGTAGGTGGTCTTACACCAGCTTACAAAGGTGTTGCTTCTGTTATTCGTCACATGAAGAAATTACCTCCTTTTTATGAAGTTCGTTCCATGTTAGCCTTGGAAGAAGCTAGCATGAAGGATGCTGTGGCTGGGAATGGTGATGCACTGATGGTTATGCGTGATTCGGATGAGACACATGATTCTCGTCCGCCAAATCAAGGTCGTGGTAAGCAATCGAAACAGCAAAACAACAAAAAGCAGGGCGGCTCCGGTCAGAAAGGTCCAAACGGTGCCGGTCGTGGTGGCAATCGGTCCGGAAATCAAAACGGCGTCAACTTCTCGGGTGGGCCACAATCTTGGGCTATTCCGGTCGTGGTGGACTTGGATGCAGCCACCATGGGCTACTCCACCATGCCCATATCCGACCCAGTCCTGGACCCGACCGAGTGGACCGCGTCAGCCCGGAATCTTGGGCCCGCGTCCCCACCAGCAGCAGCAGGCGTATGCAGCAGCCTCCGAGTATGCTACGGATATTAATTCTGCTATGCACACTATGTCCCTATCGCAGCCGGATCCTAATTGGTATATGGACACCGGAGCTTCTTCGCATATGACATCCACTCCAGGTAATCTCACGTCTTATTTTAATATGAGCAATAATAATGGTGTTACTGTTGGTAGTGGTCAGTCTATTCCGATTCGGGGTTACGGTCATGCATCTTTACCTTCTCCTCATCCACCATTATCTCTCAAACATGTCCTTCACACCCCACATCTTATCAAGAATTTAGTCTCCGTTCGTAAATTTACAACTGATAATCGTGTGTCGGTAGTCTTTGATCCTTTTGGTTTTTCTGTGCATGATTTACAGACAGGGAGCCGTCTCATGAGATGTGATAGTACCAGCCCACTCTACCCAATTACTCCTTCCTGTCCAACTTCGACCACTACATCAAGTGCTTGTCTTGCTTCGACACTTTGGCATGATCGTTTAGGACACCCAGGAGATGCCGTTTTGAATATTCTTAGGCAAAATAAATTGATTGCTTGTAATAGTTCCTCTAAGTCTACTACTTGTCAATCTTGTGTACTTGGAAAACATATTAAATTGCCGTTTATTTCATCCAATTCTACTACTTGTATGCCTTTCGATATTATTCATAGTGATCTTTGGACTTCTCCTACTTTAAGTTCATCTGGCCATCGATATTATGTGCTATTTTTAGATGATTTTTCGAATTTCGTGTGGATATTTCCTATTGCTCAAAAATCCCAAGTTTTCTCTGTTTTTTCGAAATTTCATACTAATATCAAAAACCAGTTTGAACGAAATATCAAGACCATACAATGTGATAATGGGGGAGAATTTGATAATCATTCTTTTCGGCAATTTTGTGATTCTCATGGAATTTCTTTTCGTTTTTCCTGCCCACATACATCTTCTCAAAACGGGAAGGCCGAGAGAAAAATCAGATCCATTAATAATATCATGCGAACACTTCTCATCCATGCATCATTGCCACCTTCTTTCTGGCACCACGCACTTCAAATGACCACCCATCTCCTAAATATTACTCCAAGTAAATTGCTTGCAAATAAATCACCTCTTCAGGTTCTTTATCATCGTATACCATCGTACTCTCATCTCCGGGTTTTTGGGTGCCTTTGTTATCCCCTTTTTCCCTCTACCACTATTAAAAAATTGCAAGCTCGTTCTACTCCTTGCGTTTTCTTGGGTTATCCCGACAATCATAGAGGATATAAGTGTTATGATTTAACCACTCGTAAAATCATTCTTTGCCGTCATGTGCAATTTGATGAAACATTTTTTCCTTTTGCGAAGGGGAGTAATTCTTCTTCACGAGTCTATGATTTTTTGGGTGATGATGTTTCTCCACATATTTTACACCAACTATCTACCCAACCCAATCCAAATCCGGCCCAACAGCTATCTTCTTCGCAGACTGCCACCGCTCCGTCCACCCTCACCTCCCGCAATACTGCCTTCAGACCAATCCCAACCATTGGGTCTTTCTCGGTACACTATAAATCCACCGACTCGACCCGTCACACGCAGCCAGCATGGTATACACAAGCCTTCCACTATATTTGATCCATCCCAGGCTCATACCACGATTGTTACACATTCCCCTCTACCTCGTAACCCTTTGGCTGCCCTTCGTGACCCGAATTGGAAATTAGCAATGACCGACGAATTTAATGCTCTTATTAAAAATAAGACGTGGGATTTGGTTCCGCGCCCCGCAAATGTTAATGTTATTCGATCTATGTGGATTTTTACTCATAAAGTTAAATCTGACGGTTCATTTGAGAGGCATAAGGCCCGTCTTGTAGGTGATGGCAAGACACAGCGCGTCGGAATTGATTGTGGAGAGACCTTTAGTCCGGTGGTGAAACCAGCGACTATTCGTATGGTTCTCAGTATTGCTTTATCTAGGAAATGGTCGATTCATCAGCTCGACGTAAGCAATGCTTTTTTACATGGCAACCTGAACGAGACTGTCTACATGCACCAACCACTGGGTTTTCGCGATAATCAACATCCGGACTATGTTTGTTTATTGCGGAAATCATTAGATGGACTTAAGCAGGCTCCCCGGGCGTGGTATCATCGGTTTGCTAATTTTGTCTCATCTATTGGTTTCTCAAATAGTAGGTCGGATACTTCTTTATTTACCTACACTCGTGGGTCAGATACTGCATATTTGCTTCTCTATGTCGATGACATTATTTTGACGGCTTCATCCGAAGAGTTACGTTTATCCATCATGACACAACTCGGCTCGGAGTTTGCAATGAAAGACTTGGGTTTCTTGAATTATTTTCTTGGCATAAGTGTGACTCATCATAAGGATGGCTTATTTTTATCTCAGCAGAAGTATGCCGCAGAGATCATTGACCGAGCAGGTATGAGCTCATGTAAGCCATGTCACACTCCGGTCGACACCAAGCCGAAAGTTGGAGCTACCGTGGGACAGCCTTTTGAGGATCCAACTCTGTATCGAAGTCTTGCTGGTGCTCTACAATATCTTACTTTTACACGGCCTGATCTTTCTTATGCTGTCCAGCAGATTTGCTTACATATGCATGATCCACGTGAGGAACATATGAGTGCTTTGAAGCGTATTCTCAGGTATCTTCAGGGTACGCTTCGTCTTGGCCTTCATTTATCTTCTTCTTCTCTTACTGAGCTTGTTGCATATACTGATGCTGATTGGGGAGGATGTCCCGATACACGACGTTCAACATCCGGGTACTGTGTATTTTTGGGCGACAATCTTATCTCGTGGTCTTCTAAACGACAACCGACTTTATCCCGTTCCAGTGCAGAAGCCGAATATAGGGGGTGGCTAATGTGGTTTCGGAGTCGTGTTGGCTTCGGAATCTTCTTCTGGAGCTACTTTGTCCTATCAGTAAGGCTACATTGGTATATTGCGACAATGTGAGTGCTATTTATCTTTCTAGGAATCCTGTTCAACACCAGCGCACAAAGCATATTGAAATGGATATCCATTTTGTTCGCGAGAAAGTGGCGCGGGGTGAGGTTCGAGTTCGTCATGTGCCTTCCCGATATCAAGTGGCAGATATCTTTACTAAGGGGCTGCCTCTGGTCCTCTTCGACGACTTTAGAACCAGTCTTAATGTTCGTGAACCTCCAGTTTCGACTGTGGGGGAGTGTTAGAATAGAATATGAAATATCTTAGTTTCCTAAGTATTTCAGATCTCTATTGTGTTAGAATAGAATATGAAATATCTTAGTTTCCTAAGTATTTCAGATCTCTATTATTGTTGTAATCTCTGTTGTATTTAGACTCCTAATTTAGATTACATTCCTAGTTTATGTTAACTCTTTAGGTTAACTCTCTTGTATAAATATTCACTTTGGTGTTAATGAAAAGGTCACGGAATTATATTCTTTCAATCACAAGAAGTTAGACTAGTTTTGAAGCATGGAAGTTAAAAGTAACAATGAACCATCAACCTTAGCAGAGAGAATTTTCTCTCGGAAAAAAAACAACTTTAGCAGAGAGAAGATGAGGAATGCTGAATTTCTGACAGGAGTAAATTCTAATATAGGAATTGCAGCAATTTGGATTGGTTACATACAATGAAAATGAAAGATATAGTAACTCAAGCAGTTGCAGAGTTCAGACGGGAGATAATTAAATGCCTTTTCCTCCTTCATACTCGGCATAATTTCATTTAATCTTTTTTGCAATTTCGTTAAACTAATGTTCCCACTTAATTGTATCGTGCAGCTTTCACTTGGACCATGCCGCTTCGCTTCCATATTTTCTGGAGAAGATTGTTTATTTGATCATGACTTCACAGTCTAGTAAAATTTGATTAATTTTTTTATGCTGAGGGGCTCATCTCCTTATGTTTGTGTTTCAGACCACATTTCGAGGACGTGTTTTTATGACTCATGCGACTAAGGCCATTTACAAGTTGCTTTTATTTATCAGATTATGTTAAAGTTAGCAAGGTCTTAGTTGAAGACATGTTATTTGATGAACAAGACATTCTTAAGTCGATGGATAAAATTGAGGTTTTCTAATTTGGCATTTAATTTCTTCTTGTTTATTTTAGCAACTAGTTATACTTCAAGAAATAATTTCTGGACTTCTTCTTAACTTTTGCAACTTCTAACTTCTGTATTAAGTTGTGGTGATTTAACAAATTTTCCCATTACCCTTCCTTCATATGTGGTAAAGAGGTCTTGTGAAGATGATTCATTGCCTATATGACGTTTCTGCATATGTTACATTTAACTTTTTTATCATTATTATTAGGTACTGGTTTGCTTGTACATAAATGGTTATGAATTTGCCCCTTAAAACTGTGGGACTTGGATCTGGAATACTCGTCTTTAACAGGGTCTTTTGCACTTTGCACCCCCGAATCTTGGGAAATAGACACTTTGCACCCTCAAAATATGAAAAATACAAAATAAAATTATCGCTTATCACCCTCGAATTAAGAACAAATCAGCAACTTGCACCCCCGAAACCCAATAAATGGACACGTTATACCCGAAACACAAAATTAACACTTAACACCCTCAAACTACAAAAAAAACACAAACCCCTCATTTTCTCCGGTAAAGTTGACCGTCGAGGTGAAAAAATCTAAGGCAAAGTTGAACTTACCAATTTTTACTCATTCAGTTGTTGTGCATAACACGTTTAATTTGTTAAAGCTATAATTCATGGTTTGTTAATTTGTTATATGATGTAAACAAAATCTAAGAGAAATTTTTATATTACCTAATTAGTGAGGGAATTTTTGTTATTATCATACCTTAGTGGTATCGGTAATTTATCCTTACATAAATTATGATTTTTATATAAATTTTGTTTTATTATTTAATTAAGTCCTTAATATTAAGTAATAACTAACTATTCTCACCCATAATTTCCACATCTCTCGGGCTCACACTAAAGATAGTGATGAACCAAAATACGAGATTGTAATAAATCTGTAATACACCCGAATATGAATTTTTTTTTCTAATTGGCACTTAATATGTTCCCAATTAACTGAACCAATCTCGCAAGAACATTTTCAAAAATTTCAATTACAAAACCTGGATATTTAATGATAATTAATTGTAGCTTAATTAAAATTTATTAATTACATTTTATATTAATTAATCATACTAACTAAATAATCAAAATAGAGGTCATTTCTAACATTATTAAAATTTGAAGATCATTTTTAAAAATTAAACTTCCTACAAGAAATATAATTATATCAATATGTGTTTTTAAAAGAAACTTATTATGTCAAAAGATATATTTAAAAATAATATGTTAAAAGGTAAGTTCTAGAATAGACATAAGCCACAACACGGATAGCCTTCTCAGTTGAATTACTAAGAAAAGACTCGAAAGACGAAAGGTGGCATTATCGTAAATATAGCTTATGATTATGTTAAGTGCTGCCCACATATTTCAACAGCACTGGACCGTCAATAAACACACACTCACCAACAATTAAATCCTCCCAAAAATTATTTTAATTTGCTAAACAAATGAATTTAATTTAAAAGAAGGCCTCAGAATTGCAGAATTAACGTCAAGGCCCTTGTAAAAAGCCGTTCAGTCCCGAAAGATGGTGTTAGTTAATAAAGATTTCACCACATGCCACATAATAATAATAATTTCATAATTCCAAAAATAAGAAACAAAAATAAGGAAAATAAATAAAATGTTTTTCTCATGGCCAATCCCAAGAGATAATTGCGAAACTCGCTATCCAAGGCGATAGGATATGACAACGCCCCAGAGCTGTTACATGCCAAAACGTGAAACGAAGAATATGTTTTTTAAAGAGGGGTGTTTTCGTTATTTTGCAGAAAGTCAGGGGTGTTTTAGTAATTTGGCAGGAAATCAGATTTTAATAAATCGTAAACGGGCAGTGAAGAGGAGCAGAATGTTGAATATTGAATTTGTGTCTTCTTCCCCAAATCCTCTGTCGTCAATTCGCTGCGTGATCTTCCCCCTAATCAAGCCACCTTCATCTTCATTTCAAGTCCATGGAGATCAGGAGCTTGATTGATTGTATCCGGTTGATCAATTGATTCGACCCTATGCAATCGGTATCCTTAGTTTGTGTAATTTTCAGTTTTACTAGCATTTTATTGTAATCGATCTATGGCTTCGGATTATGGTACGCTTAGTGGTATCAGAGCCGTCGATCCTCGGCGGCTCATTGGAAAATTGAACAAGAGATTGAAATTGAAACTGAAACTTATCCTCTGCGCCATGACACCCATTCGCTGGAAAATTTTTATGCGAAATTAGGTAGGATTTTGAAGAGGCTTGATGAATTGATTGACAGCAATAAGAAGCCATCTCGGAAGGGAACTGATTATATGGAAATTGGTACTTAAGGGAACTGATTATATGGAAATTGGTACTGATTCACAAAAAATTGGTTGTGACGAAGCTTCGATCGAGGAACCCTCACTGTTCGCAAACGGTGAAGAATCGCCGCAGTCCGCCGACAGGACAAAAACTCCATATAATCAGGTATCTCTTCAACCTAAGAACTCCAAATCATTTAAGGAATACAAAAGTTATAGTGCGGTTGAGTTAGATGATCGGAGAGATAGAGGTTTGTGTCTTTGGTGTGATGAATTTTGGTATATAGGACATGAATGTTGCAAGAAGACATTGTATGTCTATGAAATTGATATAGATGAGGATATAGCAATTGGTGAAAACAATCTTATGGAACCAATAGTAGATGTTAAACTAGTGGAAAAAATATCTCACTGTGATAATCAATTGATTGTGGATTGTGTGCAAAAAGATTCCAATGAGTTGAGTAATTTTGTATATGGTGCTGAAAATGAAAGTTGGGAGGCAAGTGAAGTTTTAGGCAACAAATACGAAGTAGAAGATAATGCATAGCAGGTGTATGAAGAAATGTCAAAGAAGAGTTTAGTGGAGAATATGGCTGATTGTATGGGTTTTACTATATGCTTAGAAGATGAGATATTGAATAACTGGAATGATACACTTGGAGCTTTAGTTCTATTCGCAACCTTAACGGCTTGTTGGTTAGATGATTTTAAAAGTGAAAAATTGATGGTTATTGTGCTCGTGAATCCTTCACCAAAAGATATTAAAGCTCTATTCAACCTTCTTTCAAGGCTAAGAGGTTTACACCAACCTTGGGTAGCTTGGCCAGTCTTACCTTTACCTCCACCAGAACCACCCCCCAAAACAGCTCTATGCATATTTTCTGTTTTCTTAAAAATTTAAAAAAAAAAATGGAAAATAAAAGAAAGAAAGGCCTTGATAGTTTCAGTAGCAAGAGTTGTAATCGATGAAGGTTACATGTATCTGCATAAGCTATAAGAGCAGTTGTGTTGGGGTGATGAGCTTTCATCAATTCTTGAGGACGCTTTTTAATGGACAGCTAGAGCAGCAGTTTCAGTTTTGCTTAAGCTGGAAGGAGGGCTAACCGGTTGTAAATGAGTACACGGAATGTTATAGATAACATGCTTCGCAGAATAGGGGCTGTTGTGAGGGATTCAGCTAGGATTAGATGAAGGAAATCTACACTATGGTGAAGATTTTGTTGAACAAAATTCAAGAAAGAGCAATCTGTTTTTTTTCCTCTCACAGAAGTATTGCAACAAGTTACTTAACATGAAAGTCTATCAAAATGTGGGGAAACTTGGCTGCTCAAATATGGTTTCTCATTTGAATTAAGATTTAAGAACTTGTGGCTGCTCAAAGATCATGTCCTTGAGAACAAGGACCATTTTATGGGGGCGGATTTGTTACATGCCAAAACGTGAAACGAAGAATATGTTTTTTAAAGAGGGGTGTTTTCGTTATTTTGCAGAAAGTCAGGGGTGTTTTAGTAATTTGGCAGGAAATCAGATTTTAATAAATCGTAAACGGGCAGTGAAGAGGAGCATAATGTTGAATATTGAATTTGTGTCGTCAATTCGCTGCGTGATCTTCCCCCTAATCAAACCACCTTCATCTTCATTTCAAGTCCATGGAGATCAGGAGCTTGATTGATTGTATCCGGTTGATCAATTGATTCGAACCTATGCAATCGGTATCCTTAGTTTGTGTAATTTTCAGTTTTACTAGCATTTTATTGTAATCGATCTATGGCTTCGGATTATGGTACGCTTCAAGAGCCTTCGGAAATCTCAGATCGAGATCTCAACAAAGAAAAGAGGGCTTTTTTTAGCGACGATTTTGAATCAAACACTTGGATCATACGAACACGAATCAAAGCTCATCCCAAATTTGTGTTAATCGTCGCAGAAATCTAAGGAATAAAATCAAAAATTGAAATGTTTTTTAATACATACCTAATTGGGATTTTGTGTATACGCTTTTAGTATCGGCCGCCATTGTTGAGAATTTGGTAGAAACCCTAATAAGAATGGGGTAATAAGAATTGGGTTGATGATTACAGAAAATTGAGTGGGATTTATAGACACTCCGCGGTGGATATTAGCCGCTACCTTATTAACTAATTCAGACGTAATTTAAATAGTCAAGGCCCAAGGCCCAAAGTTCGGCCTACAATAAATTTCTGTTCAAATAAAAGGAATTAAAAATGAAAAGTACTGGGTGGGGATTTAAAAAAATTCTCCTAAATAGTAAAATAAACTTAGCAGAAACAGGAATAAACCTAGCCGAAACAGGAATAAAATAAATTTTCTCTTTATCTGTTTTAATGTCTCATTTTCCCGTTTTCTTAATTCTATCGACTTCTTCCCTAAAAAAATAATAATAAATAAATCATTTATCGACTTCACCACACCAACATCCATAAAGCAAAATGATGTAAATGTAAATTACGCCCAAGGCCTCAACATGTTGGGACCCCACTTTAATATACTTCATGCGTCCCAATATTATTTATATAAGGTTGACAACAGTGTTTTCAAATTTGTTAATGAAAATTTGTTTAATTTATTATTATAAAAGCTAAATTGTTCATAAATATGAAAAAAATAAGATTTTGTTAATATTTTATTAAAAATGTGGGCAACTATGCAATTTTATCAATTTTTTTTGGGGTAAATGTATTACTAATGAGATATTACAATTAGCACACAATTTCTAATTTTTTTACATATGTTAAAAACATTACAATTAGTTTCCTATGGGTAAAATTAGAAATTCTCAGGAGTAAGGGGCTTATTTTAAGATGGTGACAAATTTAAGGGAATTTTTCGTAATACAGAATATGTAAGATCTTACTTCAAGTGTATTCGTAGTTACTCAATATTGAAATAATAAGAAAATTGATTATCCCAATCATTTCTACCGTAAAAATTTAGGGAAAATCCCACGTTGTCCTCTAACTTTTGACAGGGAGTTAAGTGAGAACTCATAAAAACTTAGGGTACAAAATAAGAAATCATTCAAAGGTTAGGAGGCGGTGTGAGATTTTCCTTTACAGTTCTATAAATTAGTTTACAGAATCTTATCTATAGTATTCCATTTCATTCCAATTACATGTATGCAAGCGATCATATCCATGTTCATATATAGCACCCCCCAAAAAAAGTGGTCCTCTTTTATCCTTCCCCCCCCCCCCCCCCCCCAACCTTTTTTTGAGTAAATTGTAGGTGCAAATAAAAATTTATTATGTCCCTATTTGTATGTAATGTATACTCCCTCTAGAGTTTCTCTCACAATCTTATTTCCACTGCATCTATATATGTACTTTTGCATCTATATATGTACTTTTAATACAAAGCATAAAATCAACACTCATAGAGGGCATTATTTATACAGCCCTCGAGTTTGAACAACAAGCTCATCAGCAAGCATCACTTTTAATTTATATAGTACCAAATAAACATATTATATGTTCTTGTTTGTACTCAAAAAATCACTCTCGATTTGTCGAGGAATAATGGCTCGATAATGGGACATTTAGCAACAATGGGCCAAAATGACGAGGCCAATGAGATAAAACGGGTTGGACCAGCTTTGGCCCAAATAACTGATCCAAGCGAAATTAAACTGGCAAATGGGTCGCAGGAACAGAATGGGGTAAACCCAATTGGATCAAGATATAATTGTGGCCAAGAAATTAATTAATTGAGAGATTAATTAATTAATGGCCCAATTAAGAGATTAATTAATGGCCCGACTAATAATACTAACTGGCCCAAATCGGTCCAGCAAGCCATCTCAGCCAAAAGTGAATTGATTAATTAATTAGTCAATTGATTAATTGATTGGGCCAAGGATTAATTAAGTGGCCCAAGATAATTAAAAGGCCCAGTTACGTAAAAGAGGCCGACCCAATAGCATAGCTAATTAATTAATTATCAAAAAATAATTAATTAAAGAGATAAATGCAACAAAGGCCACGTAAATAGCTAATTTGAGTTTAATACAACCACTTCCCTGAAATATCTCAAAGTTGGTTGCATAATAAAAAGCTGGAGATTGATCTCATTTCAAATTCAACTACCAATTGTTGCTGAAATTTGAACGTGGAGCAAGGAAGGAAGCAACCACCATTAGTGGAAGTTGTGGAAACAGTGGAGATAGTGGGCAAGGCATCAGCCGATCAGCTTGTGAGCAATTATAAATACAAGAAAGAGAGCCATACGCGGGGACACACACAATCAATCAATCAACAATTTTCAGTCTTCACTGAATCGGCTCAACGCCTCTTCGGAAGTCCAGTATACGCTGCTTCTGTCAGTCAGTCAGCATTACCAATTCCTTGATATCAATCGCCAATCCTCTGCAGACAGCAGGACATGGCAGCCTGAAGTTCAGCACCGCCGCCTCTCAAAGTAAGCCGCAAAGCTGCTTCTGTCGTCAGCGAAGCTGTTTCGAGCGAAACCAGTAGATCTCAAGCAAAATAGTATGCTGCAAACGTCATGTAAGTGCCCACGTAGTTACATGGCAACCTCATCAAGTAGCCATCTGTTTGATGGGCTTATTGTCAGGTAGCCATCTGCTCGATAGATGCCCTTTCCAGTGGCCACCCACTGGTTAGGATCCCGATTGGTAGCCATCTGCCAAGGTTGGGCGATACATTAATGGTGGTTACCTGCCATCAGTGTTACTTTTAGGTCAACCAATTTGCACTAATTTATACATCAACTCATTTGGTGGGTTTCCCTGCCAATCAAGGAGTAATTTTCAAGAACTTAAAAGACTCATCAACTAGTTTTGGCAAATACATGCCAACACAGGAGACTTTTCATTGTTTTGCATACTTTGCAATATTTGTAAATCGGGGAACTCATTGTAGGTTAAGACTCATGTATTTCTTTTACATTTAATTAATGGAAGTATTTGGCCCATATATCCTGATTTTTATTAAAGTATGTTTTACGTAAAGTGATTTTCATTGAAGCATGGTCAGTATGTTATTCATGTCTTTGAAGTCAAGTCGATACAAATTAGAGATTGCTTGTCAACTCAGTTACTGATTTGCAAATTCATTGATGTATCGAGTAAGCCATCAATTGGCTACGAAACTTTGGCATTTCAGAAAGGTTATCACAAATTATTTAAGTCCTGCGGCCAGGCAGGCATGGACAAGAACTAGGGGTAGTGTTTGCCTACTCCGCCGCAATCAATTGATTAGAAGTCAGCCTTATCAGGACAGTTTACATCGATACCAATATGTCAATATCAGGACATTAAATTATATTCTCACATCAATATCAATCTGTCCAATTTTAAATCGTTATGTTTGCACGCACAAACATTGGCACGCCTGCACTTAATTTACACCATATCGAGTCATTTGCACGTTGAGGCAAACCAGACCGAATTTTACGCAAACAATATTTTGGCACGCCTAGTGGGACTTGATAATCTTTTTTGCCAAAAAAAAAAGTCAATCAGTTGATGCTAAACGATTAATCTTTTGCTGTTGTCAGATGATACCACATATAACGCGAAAGACTCGATCTAGCTTGATGAGGACAGGCTCTGACCTAACGCACTCTCTGGAAATCCTATCAACTGTCCCACTAACTATGGAAATGACTGACAAGATAGAAGAACTGACAGCAGAGGTCCGCAACTTCACTAGGGACCTCGAGGCCAAAATGGCAGAATGGTCAAATGTTGTCAGTAAGTTCGAGAACATGCTAGGCTCGGCCACTGCAGCCAATCAGGCCAATACTGAAGCCATTAATATTGTAAATACTTCCCTGATGCATCTGGAATAAAAAATGTCAATGCTCGCTGAGAGCATCAATACTCTTGCCAATGGAATACAAATGCGGTGGCATAAGAATTCTACTGATAAAGGCAAATGTCCCGTAATATAGATCGGGGGAAGTGGATTGAGAGATGAAACACCCTACAAACAGAGCAATGGACAAACTAATGTCCCTGACAAGAAAGGAAGTACCTCCAGAGCCAGGTATCAACGCTCGGACTCGGGGGGCAGGTCAGAAGAAGAACGATCAGAGGCCATGGGGTATGGCCCGAAGGGACATCAGGCCATCTCATCGGCCTACAAAAGAACAAATCGAGCCGTAGAAGGCCAGGAGGACCTCTTGACAGTAAACCAGGCTCAAGAAATGTTCGTAAGAAGACAAGGGAATAGGGCATCGAGGTAAAACAAGCCTCATTCTGAGTATATCGACCAAGTGCCATTCTCGATGAACTACAGGGCACCTAACTTCTATTTTTCAGGGAAGGGATCCTAATCTGCCACCGAGCATCTGGCTCGATTATCTCTGGAGTGTGGCAACTTGAGCAATGAATTGAAGTTGAAATTGTTCCCTAATTCTCTTATCGGCATGGCGTTCCACTGGTACGCCAACTTAAAACCAGGATCGGTTCCTGATTGGCCATCAATGGAGAAGGTATTTGTGATGAACCACTATCAAGCCCCGCTTGAGGTATCTATCATTGAGCTATCGAACATGAAGCAGCTGACAGGACAGTCAGTGGAGGAATATATGAAAAAGTTCATTAGGGCCAGAGGTTTCTGTGCCATACCTTTGTCGGGAAAAGAATGTATCAAGATTGCCATCCATAGCATGCATTTCGAGCTAAGGAAGATCATGATGGCCCAATGTCATGAAGACCTGTTTGAACTGACCGATCATGCGGTCCGGTATGAAAGGGTGCTGAGATGAGAACGGTTGACAACCCAGAGGAAACTACTACCAAGTAGGAATGGCAGATTCAAACGAGGAACAAATCAATAGACCAATGGAACAGCCATGTATTGAAATCGGGTTGGCTGAAGTGGTCTATCCAAAGAACACTGTTTGTCAAGCTCTCGCAAAGCCGGAAGAGCCTCACCCGACTATCAAAGTGCCAAACAACTTGGTAAGAAGAGATGCTGAATACAAAACAGACAGGGTGAGGCCCTATTCGCATGACGTCTCTAAAACTGAGGCCATTTTTGGTCAACTGTTGGCCAATAAAATTCGCAGGCTGAAAGGAGACCACGTGATACCATCGCCTATGAAAATCTCAGGTAAGACTTATTGCAAATACCATGATGTGTGGACTCACTTTACCAATGAATGCCTAGTTTTCAGGTGGATGGTACAAGATCACCTCGATAAGGGCATATTGAGATTTGCCCCAGACTGGAAGATCACTAAGCTGATGACGGTTGATGTTGGTCCCAAGTGGTCAGATGAGGTCTAGAGGGGGGGGGGGAATAGACCTCTGAAAATTTTTAAACTTAAAAACTTTTCAGTCTTCTGTCAGCAGACTAAGCTTATGAAGAACAGTAAGCTGACTATGCTGATCGTGAACAAATCTTGAACAACAGAGTGACCACTTTTCTTATAGCAACTTAGCTGATTTCAGCAAAATCAGTTTTTCAAGAGTTTACTTGCAGCGGATAATTAGAAAGTGTTTTTCAAAAGTAGACTAAGTCTTTCAAAAGATTTTATCCCCAGTTTAAAAACTCCTTTAAAATCTTTCAATCAATTCAAAGTGTTTACTTATGCAATTTGAAATATGCAAGAAAAACTTAAATGCAAATCAACACAAAGAATTTTTATAGTGGTTATATGGATGAAAATCCTTTAGTCCACTCTTCCAGATCACTTAGATTCTGGGTTATACTATAAACACAAAGTTTACAATATGTCTCCACTTACACCTAAACAACAAATGAAAAGGCTGTAAGCTCGCAATAGGAAATCACTCAGAAAACCTATCATCTGAAGTTAAATCACTCACAAAGATGGATTTAAACTTCGCACAACACTCAGCTAAATACAAATTCACTCAGAATGTATTTTCTAATTTCTTCAACTGGGTTTCTGTCAACAGATGACTTCCACCAGACGAGTGAGCTGTTCGAGCTTCTTGAGACTTAGAAATTTTCTGCTTCAAAAACGAAATCTCAGAATGTTGTTGTGTATCTCTCTCTTCGAAATCAGCTTTATTTATACTTGGATTTGAAAATATGACCGTTGAAGCAAATCACAATTCAAATCCATAGCCTTAGCCCAAATTCAGAACGGCTCCCTGCTACAGTACTTTCTCTGCTGTACTTTCCCGTAGCTGCATTAAATGCACCATGCTGATCCGAGAATATTCTTCAATCATTTGCCATTACTACCCTTCTCTTGCAGCATTAATTACACCAAGTGCATTTATTACCGTTGAACTATCTCATGGTCTCTTCTACTCTGCTGATCAAATACTGAACTAATCTGATTTGAGTCAGCTGATGGTCTACCCTTCTGATTGTTGTTTCAGCGTGAGATCAGTAGTCTTCTGGGCTTCGAATTTTGAACTCTTCTGATGTCTTCTTTACTTGTTCAAAATTCTTCTAAGGGAACGGAGCTTTCCATACTTAGCTGATTTTGACGTTTTGGAAATCATCAAAACCTTCCCTTATCTTCTTATCTTCTTTGCACTTCATCTTCATCTTCATCCAACAATTTCCCCCTTTTCGATGATGACAAAAATTCAGCTAAGTACCTGTACCTAAACTAAAGTTTTGATCCTAAAAAATTTCTGAGATAGAAATAGTTTATTGGATTCAAACTTGAACTTTTTATAGATTTTGAAAAGATTACATATTACAAGTTTGATCAGATGAAATGTGCAAAAAAAAAAAAAATTACAAGGATTTCAAGCATAAGTAACCTAGACTAAACTAGTCTTCTGTTTTGTCTTCTTGCTTGTCCTCTTTTTCTTCTTCAAGTTTGGAAGTCTCAGCTTCTATTTCCTTGAAGAATTTTTGTTTTAACAGCTCCAACTTCTTTTGTTTAGCATCAGGGTTAAGCTGTTCTTCAGCTGAGTCATTGGCAGCAGCAATCTCTTTGTCAGATTTTGCTGTTTCCTTAGGAGTTTCTTCAGCTTCAGTTTTATCAGCTTCTGCTGCATTTAACTGATCTACTGGTTTTCTATTGCCTTCATTGTCTTCATCAGCATTCTCATCTTCAGCAGATTCCCCCAGTACTTCAGTATCTTCAAATCTGTATTCTTTTTCACTAAGTACCCTATCTTCCCCCTTTTTGTCATCATCAGCAGGGTTGATTGGATATTTAGGTAAGACTGGTGGGATTTGAAGTGATTCACACAGAAGTTTGATGTTTTCTTCCATAGCATCCAGTTGAGCTTGTTGTCTAAGTTGATTGGCCTCAAATGCCTCCATTTTGTTTAGAACAACTTCTCCTTGGTCACCTAACTGAATTTGAGTTCCCAGTATCCAATCAGCAGATGCCTTGAAGTCTTTCATCATATTTTGCAAGGTTTCATCCTCAGCATGAATGGCCATCTCAACTGTTTCAGTAATCTCCCTCCAACCAGCAGCTGTACTTTGAGTTCTTGCTCTAATAACATCCATATCTTGTCTGATAGCTTCCACATTATGAGCAGTGTCTTCTATCAGCAAAGTAGGAACAGTAGCAGCTTGTTGAGTTGGTTGACTTAAGGCAGTCAAAAGATTAGCAGTGATCTTCTCCTCTAGTCCCTTGATTGAACTTGAAATTATCTGTTGAATGGAATCCAACAGACATGGCTGTAAAGATTGAGAAAAAACATCAGTTGAAATAAGAGGTAAGGCAGGAGTTGCCTCTTCAGTAATCTGATCTGCTGGACCAGAAACAGTCTCTTGTTTCTTGGTCTCATCAGCTTGACTAGGAGTGCTTTCCTTCTCCTTAGTCTGATCATTTTGTTCAGCAGTAACCTCCTTTTCTTTAATCTGATCAGCTTGATTTGGAATGCTTTCCTTCTCCTTATCAGATGTACCCTCTTTTTCTCTCTTTTGATCAGCATCAGAAGTCCCTTCCTTTTCTTTGGCAGAGTCAGAAGCATCTTCTTTCTCTTTATCTTTATCAGCAGGGGGTGCTTGAACCTTTTTAACTGTGGCAACAGTACGCATTAAACCTGCATTATCAACAGTAGACCTATGAGCAATCCATGTTAAGTCATCAAGTGGAACAAATGGGGAGATTGGATCCTCAGGTAACTCTTCATATGGTTTAATGGTAGGGCCATAGACAATCTGCTTCAGACTGGGAAGGGGAATCATGGAGCTTGGTTGTCCCCTCATCTTCCTAGTCTTCTTGGCCCATGTTTCCATTGTCTGGGAAACTGCCAGCTTTATAGATCGTTCCTTAAGGTCTTCATTTTCAGCGTACTCAACAGGAACAGACTCATAAAGCTTCTTTGCTTCAGCCTTAACAATATAACTGATCCTCAGTCTCAATTTATCCAAAAAGAATTCTGAGTCTAATGCTTGAGTTAGTGAACCCGTCTCAAGCCACTTTAGCACCCAGGCTTCTTCATCAACAAAGGGTTTCCAACTTGCAATTTGATCTTTGCTCTTGGTCAGACGATAGTCTCTCCATCTGTTATATCTGATCTTTTATTTATTGAACATCGTCAGACGAGCGATCTTTGCATTTTCAGCATCCAACCTTTTAATAAACTCTTCAAAAGCATCAGGGTCATCTCTGACAATCTCCAATGCCAGTTTCACCTCTTCTCTTCTCTTAGGTTGTATTGCTGGAGTAGGCATGACTGGTTTAGGCTTTGTGGGATCTCTCTGTTCACCAATTACAATGCCACCAGTATGCTTTGGACCATGTGAGTCCTTAGTGCTTGCTTCAATAGCAGCAACCAACTCTGCAGCTTCAACATCATCCCTTTGTTCTTGAGTCATTTTACTGGCCTCTTCTTCCAGTCTCTTGAGCTCAAGGGCCTTTAGGCGATCTTCCTCAGCCTTTTCTTCGGCCTTTCTTTTCCTCTCTGCCTCATCTAATATCTTCTTTTCAGCAGCAGTGATGTAAGGAATTGTAATCTTACCAGTCCTTAGCTTCTTAGCTTCAGGACTTTCCATAGTTTGGATTGGAGTAGCAGCAACAGGGGTAGGGTGCAGAAGAAGTACATCTCCTTCACTTGTTGTGCCAGTCTGCTGTTCTTCTTTATCCTCAGCAGACACTCCAACAGTTGAGTCTTCAGCAGGCTCAGCAGCAGGTTCTTCAATAACAACTGGTCTCTCTGCTGATGCTGATATCTCCCTCACTGTTTCAGTTGGTTCTTCAGAGAATGTGACTTTTCTCTTTGCCTTTGACTTGGCAATTTTTCTTGAAGGTTTAGATTGAGGAGGTCCTTTTGCAGCGCTCCTTGTCCTCATTCTCTTTGCAGGTTGTTGAATGGGAACAACTTCTTCTGATTCTGTCCGTTCAGGAGATGATCCAGTCTCCATCTTTTCAATCTCTTCAGTGAAGTCATCAATCACCTTTTCAGGTATCACAACATCAGGTTGTGCTGATCCAGCTTCAACAGTAGTGCTTACTGTTTGATCAGCAGTCCCACTGGTCTGACCAGTCTTCTTGCCCTTCTTTGCAGGTTCCTTAGCAGCTTTAGTAGTAGCCTTTCTCTTAGAAGTAACTACACTTCTCACTGGCTCGTACAATTTGAACTCTTTGCCACTATGAATGGTCTTACCATTTGCCAATGGACATCCCAAACTCAAAAGCAGATGACTCAATAGAATCCCATAGTTTTTCTTCTTGTCACTTAGCAGATCATATACATGAGCTGCCCAGTTAACCTTCAGTCCATAATGAATGCAAATCATGGTGTAGTACCTCTTTCTTGGCAACCCATCCAAAGAACTAGTACTGCAGTCCAGTACCTTCGCAATTATGTCAACGAATCTCTGATACTCATCTTTCAGTTGAGTTTTCATCAGAGACCCTGTCAATTCCTCTCCCTTCTTGGCGCAAACTTGCCAAAAATCTTCCTCTTTTTCAGACCCAAGGTCTGTAACATCTTCTCCTTCATTTGTTAACTTGTACACTTCACTTAATACGGCAGCCGAAATACAAATCTTCTTTCCCCCAATCGTAGCAGTCATGATAGTTCTTTCAGCATTGAACTCTCTGGTTTTGTAGAAGTGTTCTACATCATCCAGGTAAACTCGCTCCTCATGTGCCTCTAAGATTGGAACCAGTGATGCTTCCTTAATCTTTTCCAAGATTTCCCTCATCAGATCAGTACCGGTTTTGAAGAATTTGTCGTAATTAAGGTATCTTCCCTCAGCAATAGCCATTTGAGAGGTTAAGTGATGTAAATCTGTAGAAAACAGATAGCTTAGAGAGTTAGAGAATTTTGGAATTTTGTGTGCGTAAGTCGACTAATCTGTTCAGATCGGATTTTATAGATTTCCTTAGGTTTTGGTTATCGTGATAAACGTGAACCGTAAGATTAATCTGACAGTTTTTAAATCGTGCGGGTGAGAATTGCGGACTTCAAATTTATTATTTTAATGTCAAATGGGCGGGAAACTCAATCGGCACTTATCTGTTACTTATAAAAGCGTGTTTCAAAAGATGCGATTTATAACCGTGCTTATATAATGTAACAGATGAGTAGAGTTTAACTTATCTGACAGACGAGTGATCTGTTATCTGATATTACTAGAGAAAGCCAATAGCTAGTAATCTTCCTCTGCTGTTTGTCAATCCAGCAAGATAAATTAATCTTCAATCTTCAAGAATTAAGAACACATCTTCTAATAACATAACTTCAACTAACTGTCATTAACCAATTTCATCTTTAGAACAGAAGTACCGCTAGTCTTACACGTTCCCGCTGTCTTTAAGAATTCATAAGTTAACTAGTCTGTTGAGAGTTAATTCTTGAACATAATAATGGATGACCGTACTGATGAACTTCAGTCTTCTGATAAGTTCCCCCTCAGCTCATGCATCCAAATTTAATAGTCCTAGTTCAGCTCTTAGAGTTGAAAACCTTACTTCACTTAGAGGTTTGGTGAAAATATCAGCTATCTGATTGTCTGTATGAACATACTCAATCATAACATTTCCTTTTTCAACATGATCTCTAATGAAGTGATGCTTGATCTCAATATGCTTAGTCCTTGAGTGACTTGTAGTATTCTGAGTAAGAGATATTGCACTTGTGTTGTCACAGTAGATTGGAATTCCACTGATCTTGATATTGTAATCTTCTAGTTGATGCTTCAACCATAGTATTTGTGCACAACATGCTCCAGCAGCTATATATTCTGCTTCAGCAGTAGATATGGATACTGAAGTCTGTTTCTTACTCATCCATGAGATCAGACGACTGCCCAAAAATTGACAAGCACCTGTTGTGCTCTTTCTATCAATTTTGCAGCCAGCAAGGTCTGAATCTGAATATCCAATAAGCTCAAATTCAGATTCTCTAGGATACCATAATCCCAATTCTTGAGTGCCTTAATATATTTCAGAATTCTCTTCGCAGCTAAGAGATGAGATTCCTTAGGATTTGATTGAAATCTCGCACAAACCCCAACTGAGTACATGATATCAGGTCTACTTGCTGTTAGATATAACAGTGACCCAATAATGCCTCTGTATTTGGTTATGTCCACTGATTTTCCATCTTCATCTTTATCCAAACGAAGACTAGTAGACATAGGAACAGTAGCAGTGGAGCTAGTTTCCATACCAAATTTCTTGAACAGATCTCTTGTGTATTTTGCTTGGTTGATGAATATTCCATCAGGCAACTGTCTAACTTGCAAACCAAGAAAATAATTGAGTTCACCCATCATGCTCATTTCAAACTTATTCTGCATCAGCTTGGAGAACTTGTCACACATCTGTTGGTTAGTTGAACCAAAAATAATATCGTCCACATATATTTGCACAAGTAATATATGATTTTTCCATTCGATTGTGAACAAAGTCTTATCTACCTTACCTTTACGAAATCCTTTAATTAAAAGAAAATCAGATAGGGTATCATTACATGCTCTTGGAGCCTGTTTCAGTCCATAGAGGGCTTTCTTCAGACGATACACCTTGTCTTCCTGTTGATAAGCTTCAAATCCAGGTGGTTGTTCAATATATACTTCTTCTTGCAATTCTCCATTGAGAAATGCAGACTTCACATCCATCTGATAGACAGTGAAGTTCTTGTAAGCAGTATAGGCTAGAAACAGTCTGATTGCTTCAAGTCTTGCTACTGGTGCAAATGTCTCATCAAAGTCAATTCCTTCTTCTTGACAATAACCCTTGGCCACTAATCTTGCTTTGTTTCTGGTAACAATACCATCTTCATTCATCTTATTTCTAAAAACCCATTTAGTGCCAATTACCCTTTGATGACTTGGTCTTGGAACTAAGTACCATACTTCGTTCCTTTCAAATTGATTCAACTCTTCTTGCATAGCTTCAATCCAGAAGGAGTCACTGAGAGCTTCTTCAATTTGTTTAGGCTCTATTTGAGATAGAAAACTGACAAACATAGCATCTTGTGCAGCAACCCTTCTTGTCTTCACTCTATCCAAAGGATCACCAATCACTAACTCTGGTGGGTGTTTCCTGAGCCATCTAAGATCAGGTTGCAAATCTGAATGTTGTCCTCTGTTTTGATCCTGCAACACTACTGATGGAGGTTCAGTAGTAGTCTGTTGAACAATACTTGTCTGTTGAACATTCTCTGGTCTGTCAGCTGTTTGAAACTCGTCTGTTAGACAATCAGCACTGTGATTTTGAACAGCACTTGAGTTATCAGCTGGGTTGAGATCATGTAGTATTATGGGAACATATTCTTCATTCTTTCCAACATTCAACTTCTGTAAATCAGTAGACAGATCTTGATTAATACTTTGATTCTTTTCAGAAGATTGATTTGGTTCATCAAATACTACATGAATGGATTCTTCTATTAGTAATGTTCTTTTGGTAGAGTATCCTACAATAACAACTTCATCAGCCTTCTCTGCAAATGCAGTAAGGTGATTTTTCCCATTATTTAATACAAAGCATTTACAACCAAAAATTTTAAAGTAATGAATGTTTGGTTTCCTGTTGTTCCAAACTTCATATGGAGTATTGTTCTGATTTTTGTTGATCATGCATCTGTTCTGGGTACAGCAGGCTGTATTTGTTGCTTCTGCCCAAAATCTTTGTGGCAGCTTAGCTTCAGCTATCATGGTTCTGACAGCTTCCTTCAGTGTTCTGTTTCTCTTTTCAGCAACACCGTTCTGTTGAGGGGTTCTAGCAGCTGAATACTCATGATGTATTCCTTTGATATTACAATACTCTTCAACAGTAGAGTTTGTAAACTCTGGCCCTCTATCTGATCTGATCTTCATTATCTTTGTGCTTTTCTCATTTTGGATCAGTTCCATTAGATTAGTAAGATGTTCCTTGGTTTCACTTTTCTTCTTCATGAATATCACCCAAGTATATCTTGAATAGTCATCCACAACAGCTAGGCAGCATTTCTTTCCACCATTGCTGATTGGATCTATGGGTCCAAATAAGTCCATGTGTAGCAGCTCCAAGATTCTATCAGAAGATTGGTGCTTCTTGCTTTTGAATGATGACTTGATTTGTTTCCCTTTCTGACATGCGTCACAGAGCTTGTCTTTGCTCATGACTGTTTTTGGAATCCCTTCTACCAAATCATTCTTTATCAATCTGTTTATGGTCTTGAAGTTTAAGTGATTCATCATTTTGTGCCATAGCCAACTAACTTCACTTGGTGTTGATGCCACCAAACAAACATTTGAATTCTTGTCAGCAGAATTCCAGTTGACCATGTAGATATTTCCTTGTCGTCTTCCAGATAAAATTACCTTCTTTGTACCAATCCGTTCAACATAACACTTATCTGTTGAGAAGATGACTGAATATCCTTTGTCACAAAATTGACTTATGCTCAGCAGGTTGTACTTTAGGCCTTTAACATATGAGACGTCAGATATCTCTATGTTTCCCTTGATTAATCTTCCTTTAGCTATAATCTTGCCTTCTTTGCTGTCTTCAAAAGTAACCTTTGGACCATCCACAGCAACAACATCAATCAGCTCATGTATGCTTCCACATATGTGCCTTGAACAACTAATGTCCAAGTACCAAATCTTCTCTACTCTACTCCTACTCCTAATCCTAACCTACAAAACAAAAATAAAATTGTTTTAGGTACCCTTATTGAGAGGGTCCTGGAGGATTAGTTCCACCTTTGACAACCCAAGATGTTGATGTCTTAGGCTTCTTAGGCTTCTGAGTTTTAACAGGAGCATGAACAGTTTTATCATTATCATATTTAGCAGATAAGTCATGTTGATGATCAGTATGATAAGGAAAATGTTCATAAGCAGGGTAAGGTGCATGATAAGCAGGGTATGCATGCATTGGATGAGCAGGATATGGTGCATAGTAAGTTGGAAATTGAGGTGCATGATACATAGGAGGATATGCAGCAGGTTGCACATAATAAGACTCATTTCCATACCAAGTATTTTGATTTTTCTTATTCTTATGCTTCTTTGGTTTGCTAGTAGCTTGCTCATTAACAGATGACTTAGTTTTACCACTAGTCTGATTCAGTTTAGCTTTATCAGCAGACTTCTTAGGACTCTGCTGTTTGGTCTTACTAGTCTGTTTACCTACACTAGGCTCTTTGCTCTTTTTAGCCTTAGGAGCTTTTGTCTCCTTTAACGCTTTCTCAGGTGAAGCAGGTTTAGCAGTTTGAACATACAGAATGACCTTACTATTGTCAGCAGATATAAATTTTTCAGTATGATTCAATTCTAACTTATCCTGTTCTAAAGGCATTTTCTGTGTACTAGATATATGAATGGATGCAACAGATGATTTCTCATGAGACTCAATAACTTTTTCAAGTTCCATGATTTTACCCTTATAAACTTCACATTCAGCTTTCAGAGATTCATGTTCTTGCTCAAGCTGTTTATATTCAGCTGATTCTCTTGGCTTTTCAGCTGTGAGTTTCAGTGAACTATTTTGCTCTTTTAGCAGAATCATCTCTTCCTTAAGCTTTTTATATGCTTCAGCAATACCAGTATTGTTAAGCATCATTTGTTCAAATGAATTAAATAATTCATTATCAAGAGGAGTTACCTCATCCTTAGAGTCATCAGATTCCTTGACCATTAGACAGATGAGAGCAGGGTTCTCTTCATCAGAAGATTCTTCGTCAGACGTGTCTGAGTCTGAATCAGATGAGTAGACAGCAGCCAGCTTCTCTGCTTCCGCCATCATTGCCTTGCCTTTCGATGCTTTCTCTCTTTTCTTATTCTCTTTTCTTCCTCAGTGTATTTTTCTGCTTTTGGATATGGACAGTCTCTGATGAAGTGTCCCAATTTCCTGCATTTATAACACATTAGTTTGGTTTTATAATCATCCTTTTCTTGAGAAGAAGAGTTAGGTTTAGAAGTAGAAGCATTGTTGTATTTGTTCTTCATTTTTCTTTTGTAGAACTTCTTGAAATTGTTCATCAGCAATGCTACATCTCCAGCTGTGTACTCCTTTTTGTTGAGTAATGTGGCTTCATCAGATGAGTCCACTTCTTTACTTCTCTGTGCTGGTCTTCTTGGATTTTCAGTAGCAACTAGGGCAGCTGTGGGTCCTGAAGTTGAGGTTTCTTCAATTCCCATTCTAGGCAGTTTATACTCGAATGCCTTGAGTACGGAGAACAGCTATGTAAGAGAGATCTTTTCCAAATCTCTTGATTCTTCCATTGCCGTCACTTTCATGTTGAACTTGGGAGGTAAAGCCTTTAGTACTCTGACTGTGATTTCTTTGTCAGTAAAGGTTTTTCCCAACTTTAGAACTTCATTGAGTGTTCTGGTAAACCTGGTATCCATCTGATCAATGGTCTCTCCAGATTTCATCTTGAAGTTATCCAGTTTCTCCAAGGCAACAGTAAGCTCATGCTCTTTTATGGCATCATTGCCTTCGCTCATGTCTCTGACTTTATCCCACATCTCCTTTGCAGTCTTGCATTGTTTGACTTTGTCAAACCGATCATTATCCAGGGCTTTAGTCATGATGAATCTTCCGACTTTATCCAGATTGAAAAGCTTTATTTCTTCTGGTGTCATCTCATGAAGGTCTTTTTCCACCACGGTATCAACTTCATTTATCTTTATCGTCCTGGTGAATCTGAATGGACCTTTAATGATACATGTGTATATGTTATCATTATAAGCAGCTAGGAAAATCTCCATTCTGATTTTCCAGTCTTCAAACGACATACCAGCAATGTGGGGCACATGGCTGATACAGTCCATTTTTCAAAAAGTTTTTGTTTTTCAAAAAGATGCTCTTTTGAAAAGTTTTGAAAACCTTTGAAAAACACTTGGATCAAGCTCGTTGATCAGGCAGCTGATTCTAATGAACCACCTGCTCTGATACCACTTGTTGGTCCCAAGTGGTCAGATAAAGTCTAGAGGGGGGGGGGGGGTGAATAGACCTCTGAAAATTTTTAGACTTAAAAACTTTTCAGTCTTCTGTCAGCAGACTAAGCTTATGAAGAACAGTAAGCTGACTATGCTGATCGTGAACAAATCTTGAACAGCAGAGTGACCACTCTTCTTATAGCAACTTAGCTGATTTCAGCAAAATCATTTTTTCAAGAGTTTACTTGCAGCGGATAATTAGAAAGTGTTTTTCACAAGTAGACTAAGTCTTTCAAAAGATTTTATCCTCAGTTTAAAAACTCCTTTGAAATCTTTCAATCAATTCAAAGTGTTTACTTATGCAATTTGAAATATGCAAGAAAAACTTAAATGCAAATCAACACAAAGAATTTTTATAGTGGTTATATGGATGAAAATCCTTTAGTCCACTCTTTCAGATCACTTAGATTCTGGGTTATACTATAAACACAAAGTTTACAATATGTCTGCCCTTACACCTAAACAACAAATGAAAAGGCTGTAAACTCGCAATAGGAAATCACTCAGAAAACCTATCCTCTGAAGTTAAATCACTCACAAATATGGATTTAAGCTTCGCACAACACTCAGCTAAATACAAATTCACTCAGAATGTATTTTCTAATTTCTTCAACTGGGTTTCTGTCAACAGATGACTTCCACCAGACGAGTGAGCTGTTCGACCTTCTTGAGACTTAGAAATTTTCTGCTTCAAAAACGAAATTTCAGAATGTTGTTGTGTGTCTCTCTCTTCGAAATCAGCTCTATTTATACTTGGATTTGAATATATGACCGTTGAAGCAAATCACAATTCAATTCCATAGCCTTAGCCTAAATTCAGAACGGCTCCCTGCTACAGTACTTTTTCTGCTGTACTTTCCTGTGGCTGCATTAAATGCACCATGCTGATCCGAGAATATTCTTCAATCATTTGCCATTACTACCCTTCTCTTGCAGCATTAATTACACCAAGTGCATTTATTACCGTTGAACTATCTCATGATCTCTTCTACTCTGCTGATCAAATACTGAACTAATCTGATTTGAGTCAGCTGATGGTCTACCCTTCTGATTGCTGTTTCAGCGTGAGATCAGTAGTCTTCTGGGCTTCGAATTTTGAACTCTTCTGATGTCTTCTTTACTTGTTCAAAATTCTTCTAAGGGAACTAAGTTTTCCATACTTAGCTGATTTTGACGTTTTGGAAATCATCAAAACCTTCCCTTATCTTCTTATCTTCTTTGCACTTCATCTTCATCTTCATCCAACAGTTGATACGAATCCCTTCCAAAAAAATGAGGTAGGGATAAACGTGATAACAATCACAGATCCGACAGAGGATTTATACGTGGAAGGGGACTTATGCTACTCGTCCTCAGCAGTCAATAGAGAAATGGGTTTGTGTGCTAGATGGCAATCCGATTTGGCAACAGTACCTTTGTTTGTAAACCCAGGGATATATGGCCAATACATGCTTTGGCCAAGTGTCGCACCAGGGGGGTTATCCATATCAGGCAATGCTGCAAACGCAGGTCATGCCGCAATATCAAGCAATGGGACCACCTCCAACACCAGCACATGTGTCAGTGCAGATAATACCACCAAAGATGGAACAACGTCGAGATCAGACCACACCCAAGGTGTCCTGACAACCGCAGGAGGGCACTAATCGCAACAATAGAATCAGGGAGAGATTACCTGATAGGTCACCAGTCAAGTAGGTCAGATCAACCGCCAATCATTGCCCTTGTAACAGCACTGTCGGATTAAATACTTTCTTATCGGTTCCTAGCCATTTACATGGGAGCTCTTCGGTTGGTGGTAGTTTGACTGCTAGTCCTAGTATGGGGTCTGTTAATGGGAAGGAGCTAATTGCTCCTACGGAATTTCTTAATGAGTATGTATTTATTTTCATGGCTTTAAAATGTTGTATTAATGTTATTAATTAAGTATGTATACTTTTAATGTTTTTGTGATTCGACATAGGTTTATAAATCATACGAAAGTCGTTCGTGGTGTGGGAAGAGCTGTTAGACAAGGTTGGGAAGGTTCTTATCACACGTATAACGAACTTCCTTATAAGATTAAGACTAAGTTGTTTAATATCTTTAAGGTATTTATCTAAATTATTTTAGTATATATATATATATATATATATATATATATATATATATATATATATATATATATATATATATATTTTCTAGTTTAATAATTAATAACAATTAGTATATTGTTTACTCATAAAATTATCTAACGAATTGCAGAAGGATTACTATTGGGAGCCAAAGCATGAAGGTGAAATTAAAAGGATATTTGAGCATAAAACCGCATTATCACTTAGTCATGCATTTGATGAGTTAAGGAATACAAATTTACCTAGGCCAAACTAGATGAATGAAACTTTTAATGTTTTTGTTTGTTTCTTTGATGAGTTAAGGAATAGAAATTTAGCTAGGCCAAACTAGAAATTTACCTAGGCCAAACTTGTTGGAAAGAATACAAAGCATATTGGGTTTCTCTTGAATTTGTGGCGATAAGTCAAAGAAACAAACAAAATCGAGCTTCCAGTTGTGATGGTCAGGGAGCCCCAAGCCACACGGGTGGTAGTATAACACATTCGGAGCACGAGCGTACACTAGTAAGTCACTCAAATTTCTTATTGACCTTTCATATATCTATTGTGGTATAACACAACCAATATATTGTTGTAGAAACAAAAAGGAGAGGACGTGTCCCAAGCAAGTCTATTTATGTATACTCATTCGAAGTATGATGAAAATGGAGAGAGAACCATATGGGTCGATGAACGTTCGAAAAATACATATGTAAGTCAAATAAATTTACTACTTAGTTTATTGTTTATAAGTAATAAGTGTTATGTTTGGTTAAATGTATACTAATGTTCGTGTCTCCTAGAATGCGTTTAAGGAAAAACTCCCTTCTCCTCAAGTATCTGAAAATGGTGGTCCCTGAAATTGTTAAGTTGCAAGTACGTAAATGCAATAAATAATTTATGATATTAAATAAATACATTTATTTATAATCTAATTATTGTTTTCATTTGTAATTCAGACGTGGGTAGGCATCGTGAAGAAAGGTACGATTTATGGTTTTAAGGGCAAGGCTCATCGAGTTAGACCTAAGTCATCGAGATCACATTATTCTAAAGCTACTTCTTCCGACCCAGAGCTTGTGACTAGACTTCAAACTGTCGAAGAACAAGTATCGCAGAGTCAATCAATGATGGAGGAATACACCAATATGAAACAAGATTTTGCGGATAATTGACGGGAGATGGAGGTAAATCGCCGAGAGATGGAGGAATTCCGACGTATGTTTAGCCAGTTGCCTACCAATATGATGCATAAAAAAACCCAGAACCCACAACAATCTAACGACTCTGACTCGGACTTTGATGATTGATACTCTTTATTTTCCTGCTTATGCAGATTGATACTGTTTATTTTCCTACATATTTGAACTCCCCAGGTGATGGTTGAGACTAATTTATGATTATTAGGTTTTTAAGTTAAATTTGTTGAATGGTGTATTATTATGACTATGACTGAGATTATTATAACTATAATTTTTAATTAATGACTATTAGTTTTCAATTTAAATTTGATTAATGGTGTACTGAATATATAAACGGGATAATTTTTTTTAATTAATTAAATTTTTTTATAAATTGGAATTATTTTTTTACTAAAAATAATTAATTTTCGACGGAATATTCCGTTGGAAATAAATAATAAAAATTATTTTAAAAATAATAATAAATAAAAATTAAGTAAAAAAAAATTAATTTCCGACGGAATATCCCGTCGGAAATTAAGGTCAAACAGTTGACTCGACACTAGTTTCTGACAGAACTATCCGTCGGAAGTTGTCCGTCGAAAAATTTCCAGACGAACTTTCCAACGAACTTGGTCCACTAAAAATTTCCCGTCGAAAAGTCCGTCGGAAAATCTCCGACGAGCATCCAACGACTTTTTCGACGGGCATTTTCCGTCGGAAAATGACAATTTCCGACATAATTTCCGAATAATCCGTCGGAAAAAGCTGCGTTTCTTATAGTAACTCTATAAGGTTAATAAAATCAATGCAAGTCCATTAAAAGTCTTACATGTGTAGTATCAGGCACAATTTGCAATTTGGTTCAATTTCATGGACAAATTAAACAGCCTGCACTTGTGAATGAATTATGATAAGGTGAAAGAATTCGGAAATTTTCTTTCTTTTTCTTTTTTGGATAATGAAATGATTTGCAAATTGCAAGACACATTTTGATTAAGACATTTCTTAACCCAAAAGAGAAGCTATAAAACTTCTAGATATATACTCGTAAATCTTAATATAAGAATGGTTATATCTAATTTAATTTCTCTCTTCAAAAACTGTCATTTTCGCGCTTGGACCATTTCGTAGGCTCTTTCCCGTGGCAACATTTTCTCAGCACTTTGACCTACTACTCAAGGGCGGACCTACATAGGGGCTAGTGGGGTCTATAGCCCCCACTCAGATATATAATATATATTTATTAGCAGTAAAACTAAAATAACAACTATATTTGTTGAAATGATAGGGCATTCTTACTTCCGGATAAGGTCTCGGGTTCGAACCTGCTTACTTCCTCTTTTTTAAGTTTTTTTCCTTTAATAAGAAATATTGTTCAAATTAATTTATATTAGTTTTACTTACTCCCACCAAAAAAAAAAAAAAAAGTTTTACTTACATAAAAATTGCATTTGCTCATTGGTTTTGGTAAGCATGTTTATCAATATTGTCCCGAGTTCAAATTCTAGGAGTGTTATTTCCCTTGTTACTTATTTTATAGTCTTTTTTGTTTCTTAGTTATTATTCTTTTAATCTATTTTATTTTCTCAACAATTGTTCTTTTAATTTCATTTTCTTTCTTAACAATTGTTCCTTTAGCTTTTTTTTTCTTTCTGAATAATTGTTCTTTGATTTTTGTTATTTCTTAATATTTTTTTATTTTATTTCCTTTTTAATAATAGTCAAGAGCATTCGATTTTTTTATTATATATTTTATTTAATACATTACTACATAAACTCCCTCCCCCAAAAAAAAAATATTGATCTAGCTCTGTCCTGGCTATTATGTACAAATTTTAGAAAATTAATAATCGGTGTGATTAATTGTGAATATATTGGTGTCATCTGAAATTGTATTTCGATTATTTAATTTATCCTAGAACCTTATAGCCCCATGTATTAAAGTTTTATTTTTTACGTATGTTTCGGTCAATTGTATGTTAGAAAATTTTTGAGATTTTTGGAAAACTTTTGAGAAATCGTAGAAATAATTGTAAATAAAAAGAAAATCTGTTAAAGTATAAACTACTCTATATTCTCGTTTTGATTAACTCAAATACAAAAAAAATTTGGTGTTTTCGGGGGAAACTTTTCAAAAATATGATATATGCTTAGCCCCCACTTACCCGTATTAACTAGTTCTTGTTCTTCTAGTAAGTCTAATGACTTGTTTTTCTTTTTCTTTTTGATAATTAATTACTCGATTAACTTTTTCTTATTCTTCTAGTACTAGCTTATTCCCGTGCTATGCACAAAATCATGTCGTTGATATATTTATAATAAGTTGTTAAATTAAAATCTTAAATATTATTAATTAAAGTTCAACAATATCCAGAATGTCAAGAATTTTTCAATGAATATAATACTAATAAATAAATTAAATTTAAAAAAGATAAAAATTATGAAGAGTAACATAGAATAAATATAGTAGCTTAACATCTTCCACATTGCAATTGTTGAAGTGAAACCTATAAAATAAAGGTAAATATAAATATGAGTGATATTTTCAAAAATTGAGACTTTAGTAGTATATTAGTGATACAAAAATATATTTGTGTTAATTGCAACAAATTATACTCACCCTTCTTATTCTACCGCAGATGGTCTACTTGATAGATGTGAGCATTCTTCGGACCAATCAACTGGCAGAACAAAATTCACTGTGCAACGGATTGGTGGTGCCTTTCTTGGTGGTACGGGAATGATAAATTTGTATTAGAAAATGAAGTCCCTCGAGTGGAACGTGAGTTTCGTCGCCTCGAGCTTGCCGAAGATCCTTATGTTCTATTTCTAATGTAATTTATAAATATTATTCGGGCCATTTTTTAAAGTAGTTTATTTTCTTACTTTACAAAATCTTTTTAAATGAGAATTTTGGTAAGTAATAAGGTTTAGTAGTGTCAAAATTTACTTTATTTAATTTATTCTTCAAAAGAATATGTAAATAGGTAAGTCACTGAAATAAATGACTATGTGGATGTAGAAGCATATACTTTCTTAACATGTAGCTAAGATATTAATATCTTTAAAATTGGATGCCAAATTATACTATTTTCAGAGTAGTAGAAAATGGGAAAAAATTTACTATTATATTAATTGCTTAATTTTATTTCTTCAAAGGATATGTAAATAGGCCAGTTATTGAAATAAATTACTATCACATTAACAAAATATGAAAAGAAAAGTATAAGAAAAGATATGATAAAATTGTAGCTTTACTGGGGAAACATAATTACATTAAAAATAATAAAAGTTTAGAATAAAAGAGCCTAAAACCTTATATATTAAGTCTCATCTACTTTTTCTTATAACATATCCCAGAATATTATCAAAATTAAAAAAGAAAAATCTCGAATCAATAATCAAATACTTAAAATAATTTATGGCTATTTTCTTACTGTTAGTTTTTGTAATTATACATTTGGAATTTGGGCGCTTCTTATATTTTTTATTTTAATTTATTGGTTGGACATATATAGATATATATGTTGTGGAGAACTACGTTTTTTGAACAGGTACATCAATTTTGATTATTATTATATAGACTTATCTTAGTACATTTGTACCCTCATGTTATATATTTTAAGTTCTTGATTATTGATTAAAGAAAATGATTTTTATTCTAAACTTTTGTATTAATTATGATTTTCAAATATTAATAATTTATTATTTTTAATGTTATTAAGTTTCCCCCGTAAAGCAACAATTTTGATTGAATGAAATTTTATGATAGTTTTTTTAATTGTGTAGAACTCTTATTGGTATGGAAATAAAATTTTTAAATATTTTTTATCATATCGTTAGTTATACTTTTCTTTTCACAACAATCACATTTTATTAATGTGATAGTAATTTATTTCAGTGACTGGCCTATTTACATATTCTTTTGAAGAAAGAAAATTAAACAATCAATGTAATAGTGATTTTTTTTTCCCAGTTTTGAACAGGTACATCAATTTGGATTATTAGTATATAGACTTTTCTCATAATAAGGTACATTTGAACCCTCGTGTTATATATACAAAATAGAGATTTGCTTTTGAGAGATAGATGTCCAAATTCCAAAGGTGAAGTTCAAATTGAATTTTTTAAGCAAGATTAAGACAAAGAAATAAACATATCTTATATATATGGTTTGGAAAGTTCTTTTAACTCTTTCCTATTAAATGTAAAATTAGAATACTAAATAATTGCACTAAATAAAAAAAAAACGGTTAGATGTTTTAATGGATGAATAAATGCCAAATTTGATATAACAATTTTACCATGTTTAGCTTGTAACTAAATTTTTTATTTATTTTTTATTTTGTAATAAGTGGATAATTTGTGCAATTAGTTAAATACGTATGTTTTGGTGGATGATACATGCCTAATTTTAAGCAATTAGTTAGACTCCATGATCTAATACATATTTCCATGTTTAGCTTGTAACAATTTTTTTTTCTATTTTTTTAAAAAATAAATAATTTTTCATGTAGAAAAATAAATTTTATTAGGTTTTTGTTTTATAATTTAAAGAAAATTGGGTATATTTATTTAGTTAATTGTCAAAATAAATATATTATTTAATAAAAAATTCTACATGTGTGTATTCATATTATTTTATTGAACTGTTTTGAATATTATGAAATATTTAAACAAAAAATATTAAATATAAATATTTAAAATAAAAGTAACAAAAAACCAAATAATGGTAAAAACATAATCTAAATAAATAAAATAAAAATACTCATTTAGAAGTTTCAATAAAATAAAAATATATACCCATTTAGAAATTATAACAAATAAAATAAATATACCTAATTTAATATTATAATAAATAAAGTAATAAAGAAATCTACCTAATTGATTCATATTTAAATGAATAAATAAATAACAAAATTTATTTTTTTTACATATTTTTAAATAATTGAACTATTAAATATTCAGATTATAGTAATAAATAAAGTTCAAATATTACTATGAATAATTGGTAGAAGCATTATTTGGATTAATAATTGTTATCTCAAGTCATATATAAATTAAATCAAATTCGAATCACAAGTAATAGAAAAGATAAAACAAAAATTATACAATATTACATTCAAAAAGAATAATCTCCAACCCGTTTTTAACAATTTGTTGCAACAAATTTCTTACAAAGTACTATTATGATAATGACACTGCGAAGTCCCTATCCAAACTATTTCTATTTGTGATGGTATTGACACCCGAATAAAAAATGACACAAGACTCAAAATCAAAATTTTACAGTATTACGTTTAAGAAGAACGACCTCCAACACCGTCTTTAACCCGTTGCAACCAAATTTTCACAAAGTAGTTTAGTAATAATGATAGCAAAGTGTCAACTCTCTCGCTAAATAATTTGTACTTGTAGAAAAAATTGTGAAAGAAGAAGTTTTATAAAAAAATATGTAATGAACTACATCGACTATTTTTTACCTTCAATAAAAAATATGATACGATTTGGGAGGAATCTGAGTCTTTAGTAATAGGTCTTTCCTGATATTAGAATAAGATAAAATATTATGAATATTCAAATCTTACATAAAGACAATTACAGTATTACATTTAAGAAGAACGACCTCCAACACCGTCTTTAACCCGTTGCAACCAAATTTTCGCGAATTAGTTTAGTAATAATGATAGCAAAGTGTCTACTCTCTAGCTAAATAATTTGTACTTGTAGAAAAAATTGTGAAAGAAGAAGTTTTATAAAAAAACCATGTAATGAACTACATATATTGTTTTTTACCTTCAAGTTGCAACCAAATTTTCGCGAATTAGTTTAGTAATAATGATAGCAAAGTGTCTACTCTCTAGCTAAATAATTTGTACTTGTAGAAAAAATTGTGAAAGAAGAAGTTTTATAAAAAAAACATGTAATGACCTACATATATTGTTTTTTACCTTCATAAAAAATATGATACGATTTGGGAGGAATCTGAGTCTTTAGTAATAGATCTTTCCTGATATTAGAATAAGAGAAAAATATTATGAATATTCAAAACTTACATAAAGACAATTATATAAGAATGTACAAAATGTAATACAAAATAAAAACATGCTTAATTGTAAATATAAATGTTCATGAAAAATACAAAAGAATGAGAATGAGTAAAGATGTATGTGATGACCAACAATTCATAAGGCTTGCTCCAGCGGCAAGGGGGGGGGGGGGGGAGTTTTGAATCCCATTTGGAACTTGGATGGAAGCATTTCTATGGGTCTATCTAAGGGTCATTTGTGGTGAAGACCCCTTTGTGCGCAGAGTGTACAGCAGTATGGTGGGATCCCGAGGCTTGGTGGAGGCACATCCTATGATTTACATCCTTCAGGGTTCTAGGGCAAGGGTTCTGAGGGTCCAGGATTAGTCTAGTGTAAGCTTGTACACTTGAATTATCAAAAACATATATATATATATATATATATATATATATATATATATATATATATGTATATATATATATATATAGTCTGACTTGAACATTGAAATATCATCAAAATTTCCTAATTAATGTCTCACATAATTTTAGGGAACGGATATGCATGTTTAATTTGAATAATAATATTCTTTCTTTCCTAATATTAAGCCTACAATTAAGGGAAACTGATTTTTTCCCTTCAACTTTACACGGCATTATAGATTAGGTAATTATAACTTCATAAACTTAATCATTTTTTTGAATTTGAATTGACCAATCATATATATTATACTAATAAAAATAATTCAAAAACACCAGAAATTAGAATTTCAATCCAAATTGGTCAAAGACCATTCTCATATATATATATACTAGCCTATAACCCGTGCTATGCACGGAAAGTGCTATAAATATATAATTTATATTGTTTATATGTATAATGTACATTGTAGATTAATTTGGATAACATATACGTAATTAATAAAAAAATGAATATTATAAAAATTAGTATGTAAGTTCATCAAAACTTCTAGAATATTAATCAAATGAAAATTGTGAAATTAATTTAATTCATTTAAATTATAAAATAATTAAATTAAATGGACTACATATGTATGTGATATAAAAGAAAAATACAAAATCAAACAAAGATTACAAATTTGGGGTTCCTTAAGTGTATCAATTCATGGAACACGTAATATAATACATACTCAATTAATAATCATAAAGTTGAATTCAATAGAGAAGAGAATAATGAAGTAATATTGTGCTTTTCTTTTTAAACACGGTACACTTATAATAACTAAAAAGTATACCAAATTAATCCAAATTTAGAAAGATAAAGAAATTATGTTAATTGTTGTCCAATATTAATCATTTTATATAATTCAAATTGCACATGTGAAATAAAAAACAGATAAACTTTATTTTAAAACACATATTTCTATTGCACAAAGAAAAAAATATCAAAATTAATTGAAAAAAGCAATACATCAAAAGTAAACTTAAGAGTTAAAAAAATACATGTACATGCTAGCTAACAAATACTAACGATTATACATGGATGCTCGAGATTATGTTAAATATAAATTAAAAAGTAGTTGACAATTCACATCCCGTTGTGTTTTGTTATATAAATATTCAATTAAATAAAATTCATATGTGTATTGCACCACATCATCCATGTAGAAATTTATGAAATAATATATTTTCATACATCGAGTAGATAGATCCAAAACGACATTATATAATGAAAAATAAACTATAGAGAACAATTGTAATGAGCCAAAAAAGTAAATATTCCAATATTAAGTGAAAAAAATTAACATAAATACAACGTGAAAATAGTTCTTGACCATGCACTAAAATTGGGAAAAAGAGGTTTTTTAGAAAAATATGTCACAAATATACACGCATGTATATAAGATATATCTAAAAACCAAACAAAGTGAAATTAATCCAGCAAATAATTAAAATTACACTGGACAAATATAAAAAGAAAAGAAAAATCTAATCAAGTGAAAAAATTAACAAAGCAGAAATGAAAAAGAAAAAGAAAAAGTCGGTAAAAGTAGAAAATAGAAAACGCACCTGATGTAGAAACGAAAATCGGGAAAAACAAACAATTATATAAGGTGATCACCTGCAACAAAATGTATAAAGTGAAAATTCTTGATGTTAGGTTTAAATTGAAAAGCTGAAACAAAACATGCACTAATGTTTCTTGGCAGAAAAAAAAAAAAAAAAAAAAAGAAAGAAGAAGAGGCAACCATAGGTTTTCTTTCACTTGAAAATTGAAATGCTAAAAAGACTGATTTATAAGAAGGAAAATTCTTGTCCAATAACTACAGTAACTCCATCAATTTGCAGCTATAATTATGGACATTTATTCTATTAATATCGAATTTACTACAATTACCTTTAATAGGTTGTAAATTTGATTAAGAATTTCAAATTATTCAGAATTAATGATTCTCAACAAAGGCTAATTGCCATATGGATGACGTATTTGATGATTTGATCTCTGTCCTTATTCATTTGTACGTAATGATAAATCAACAACTTGAAAAACAAATATTTAATGAAGGAGTAATCCAAGGCGCGCAATTAAATTCAAAATTTATATAATTAAGGAATGACTACAATTATATAAAATAAAATAAAAACTACAACTTAGATTCTCATTATGTGCTAACTTAGAAGATTTTTTCAAGATAATAAAAAAAATTCAAAATTCTAAGAAATTAGAATTTGAGTCAAAACAATCAATTTGGGTCAAAAACCACCCTTCAAATATATATTAGATATTAAAAAAAAACAAAAAGAAAGAAGAAGAGGCAACCATAGGTTTTCTTTCACTTGAAAATTGAAATGCTAAAAAGACTGATTTATAAGAAGGAAAATTCTTGTCCAATAACTACAGTAACTCCATCAATTTGCAGCTATAATTATGGACATTTATTCTATTAATATCGAATTTACTACAATTACCTTTAATAGGTTGTAAATTTGATTAAGAATTTCAAATTATTCAGAATTAATGATTCTCAACAAAGGCTAATTGCCATATGGATGACGTATTTGATGATTTGATCTCTGTCCTTATTCATTTGTACGTAATGATAAATCAACAACTTGAAAAACAAATATTTAATGAAGGAGTAATCCAAGGCGCGCAATTAAATTCAAAATTTATATAATTAAGGAATGACTACAATTATATAAAATAAAATAAAAACTACAACTTAGATTCTCATTATGTGCTAACTTAGAAGATTTTTTCAAGATAATAAAAAAAATTCAAAATTCTAAGAAATTAGAATTTGAGTCAAAACAATCAATTTGGGTAAAAAACCACCCTTCAAATATATATATATTAGATTAGATTAGATTAGATTAGATTATATATTAGATATATATATATATATATATATATATATATATATATATATATATATATATATATATATATATATATATATATAAGAAGTCAAATAAACTCCGACAAATAATTCTACAATGTAATTTTCTCAATATTAACTTTTTGTCATTTTTTTTATTGTCATCTGTCACACCAGATGGCTTAATTACTTTTTTTCTTTCTCTTCTAATTTATCCATGTTCTTATTCCAACATACACAACGGCGTAGCCAGGGGCGGACCTAGCCGATATTTGTAGGGGGGGCCGAGTTTTTTTAATAGGAAACTCGATACTTTTTTGAATTTTTCATACAATAACAAAAATTAGCTTAAAATAAAGTAAGTTGTTATTAAGTTTTTTGATAACAGACTCGACATTTTTATTTTTGGTAAAATGTCAAAATTAATTTAAGTAATACTGTAATTTTATTCAATAAAGGATAAAAAAATACACAAAACAATTTTCTTTAACAGTATGAATTTTTAAACACTTAATGCATATATTTAAGTTGCAATCAAGTTGAATAGAAAAAAAATGCAATAAATAAAAAGAAAAATATGTCACTAATACGTGTAATATCAATGTAAAACTATGTTTTTGACATATGTAATTATAATTATAGTACAATGTTGGTCTCATAATTCAACACAAAATCACATTTGTTTTTGACATATGTAATTATAATTATAGTACAATGTTGATTTGATAATTAAACACAAAATCACATTTATCATGGTTAATGAACTTGAAGCTTGCTTAAATGCAAAGTTCATGAAAAATTCCAATTAACGAAATAAAGCTAGATGAATTTGAGGATAAAATGGAGAAAAAATTGTCAACAAAAGAATTCATATAAATTAAATTTTCATAAAAAAGATCATTTTGTTTATCATGCATCTAGGCTAAATTGTAAAAAAGACTTGAATCATTATTGGAAAAAAAAATACCATAAAAGGATAAAAAGAAGATTTGTGAATTGCAATGAAGTAAGGCATTATTGAGTCCTCATTATTGGAAAATAATACTAGAAACAAAAAAATGACTTCGGGGAGTAAAACTCAGGCAACAAAGAAAAAAAAGAAAAAAAATGGAGGAATATTGCCGCAGCTTGGAATCAAACTTGAACACTCAAGTTCCACTTGAAGATAATATACCACTGCACCAAGTTATACATTATGTATATTTTTATATAGAAATATACTTATATCATTTTTTTCTGGGGGACCATGGCCCCCCTCCAGTCCCCAAAGAGGTCCGCCCCTGCTACGCGTAGCTACCCCACTCAAATTTTTATCTATAGAGTGATTTTTTCTTACTTCGCGTCATTCATAGATGAAATTGTGGATTATTTATTTAATTATATTACTTGGACCCCACAAATATATATAAAAATTCTTATGGAAATGGGTCAATGATTTGGGGATAATATTGAACAAGTTTTCTTTCATATTAATTGAATAAACTCATTCCTTATGACAATAAATCTTTTAATAGAAGAAATTAGACTATTGGATCATGCCCAACATATTTTTTCATATGTGTGTATAGAAAATTAAAAAGGTGAACGGGATAAAAAAGCTGAAAAGTCGGCCTCAATTTTCAGCATGTGTATTTATAGCTGCACTTGAAAAAATACTTTTTATATTAAAATTTAGTCCAAAAAACATATTTGGTATCAAATATTTTGAGAAAATATACTCCCTCCGGTTCATGTTAATTGACACATTATTATTTTTCACACAAATTAGGATACGTCATGATTAATCACTTTTACATCATTTTTTATTAATGACTCTTGAACTTCCTAACTTAAATGTAAGAGAAGGGCAAAATGGTACAAGACTACAACCATCACATGTGCTTGAACTTGAAAAATTGGAAATTGGAATCAAAGGCTAATAAGTCAAAGAAAAAATTACAGCAATGCTCAGGTGTGGACCTAGACAATTTTTGTAACGGTACGAAGAAATTTTTGGTAGCGAACACAATTTTTATTTTTTTTTATGCCTGATAAAATGACACGAACTAAATTAAGATAACCTAATACTATAATCCAAGGAAAAGTTAAAAAAAAAAAAATACCAACAATTTTTTGGGAGTACAAATTCTTAAACAATCAATTCAAAATATTCAAGACGCATTTCGGTTGGACTAAAAATAAATAACTATTGCTTAGGCAAAACATGAAAACGCCAAATATAACATAGATGAAAGAACTTCAAACTTATTTGAACATAAAATTTTACAACAATTTATACTCATATAACTAACATTGCATTAATAATATTCACTTTAAACCATGTGTTTTGACAATATAATATCTAAAATAAATTGAATTTAACTTCAAATTGTACAAAAAATCATATTTAGATAACTAACATTAGTTAAAATATTCACTTTAAACCATATGTTTGACTTGTAAAGCAACATTATTTAACCACAAATTTATACATATACAAAGTTGGGATGGTCTATCCTGACTCTCGGCCGGTGAGAGTAACGAACGAGTCTTATAAAAAACAGACACCTGTCCATGTTCGACCCCCTATATGCACCAAGCTTAATGATCTTATGACCAAAGTGCCCTCTAGTTAAAATGTTGAAATAAAATCCTAGAAAGCTTAGTTAATTAGGATATCATCAAAATGCCCTTTACTGAGAATGTTAATACAATACTATACAATATAAACTTTCAGTCTCTCCCTTCTCGTTCTCCCAGCTTAAGAAGAAATTTGCTTTTCCCCCCATTTTGATTTCATTTTCTTGTTGTCTTCTCTTCTCTTCATTGCGATTCATTCATTGTTCTCCATGTTCAGAGAACATTGTTTGGCTTGAGTCATTTCTGTTCCTGATTTTTTTGTAGAATATAAAATAATTTGGAATACTGAAGATCTCAAATTTGGACATTTGAATTCAACCGTATTAAATATATTTGAAACATGGCTGCAGGTATTTTGATTTCAGTTATTTTTGACTCACATCTTAGTTAGCGTTTTTGGAAAATTTGTATAACAGCTGAGTACTAAACAGAGTATTTCGTTAATTAGAATTATTTTTGAAAATATAACAGCCGAGTAAGTTTATCTTAAGAAAACAGAATATTGTGTAGAAACATGGATTTTGTTTCACGAAATTCCCTAAATTGTAGGCATACATAGTTTAATGGATATGAAATTTGTTACATACTATTGTTTCCTTCATTTACTTTGTAATTTATAAATTTTCACAGTTTGTTTAATGAATTTTCGATCTAGAGCCTATATTTGTTTTTTTTTTTTTTTTTTGCAATGTATTAGGTGAATTTTGCAAACATGTTCAGGATAGCAATAATACGAATGCGTGTTCCGAAGACGAATTACCTAGCTCATCTGATTTTGTTAATCCATGTAAGAAAGAGGAGTTGATTAGTCAGCTGGTTTTTGACAGTGTTGAGGATGCTGAGAAATTCTACATTGCTTATGCCAAAGCAGAAGGCTTTTATGTTAGGAGAAGAAGTGTACAAAAGAAGGGTCCAACAATAAAAAATAGGGTGTGGGTTTGTACCCGAGAAGGTTTCCGTGAAAAAAATAAAGAAGCGCGTAATATGCTACGAGAATCTGAACCATTGACTAGTTCTGGTTGCAAAGCTACTTTTCGAGTTACACGAGACTGAAATTCGGGCAAATACATGGTTTCTAGGTTTCTGAATAATCACAATCATGAGTTACATGTATACCCCAAGAGGTACGATATTACTCCTTTTTTAAGTTTATGTACATATTTTCTTTGATAAATGTTATGTAATTCAAATACTGTTTGTTGACATATCCTTTACACAACTACTTGTCGCCCCCAGACAAGGCTTTGTTTAGTTTGATTACGAAGACTGGAATTAAGCCATCCCTTGTTATGCACTACTTGGATCAAATAGCCCGAGGTGCTGGAAAACTCAACTTTAAAAAGAAGACTGCATACAATTGGTTGAACAAGCTAAGAGCGGAAAGGATCCGGGAAGGTGATATTCATACAGTGATTAATAATTAAAAGAGTCAAAGCAGAAGGATGATAGATTTTTTTACATGTACTGTGTGGACGAAGAAGACACACTTACTAGACTTTTTTGGTGTGATGGTTCATCCAGAGCTGAATACGAGGCTTTTGGAGATGTTTTGGTATTTGATAGCACTTACAAGACGAATAGGTATTTGTATCCTCTCGTAATTTTTTCAGGGGTTACTAACCATGGATCCACTTGTATATTTGCTGCCTGTTTCTTACAAGATGAAACTATTGAAAGTTATCAATGGGTTTTGCAAACATTTTTAGAGGCAATGAGAGGTAAAATTCCTGAATATGTACTAACAGATCAAGATGCAGCTATGCGTTATGCTATTGTATATGAATTTGTTGGAAGTCGACATAGGATATGCAGTTGGCATTTATGTAGTAACGTCCGTAAAAATATTAAGAATTCTTCATTTTGCAATGAATTTTGTTCATTGGTGGATATGAAGTTCTCTATAGAGGAGTTTGAGCTTAGTTGGGCTAATATTGTGGAGAATCACAATTTATCCAATAACAAATGGGTTCTTGACACCTACGAAATTAGGGAAAGGTGGGCAGAAGCATACTTTCGTGAGCAGTATATGTGCATGATGACCACCACGCAGAGAGCCCGAATCCGTAAATGCTTTAATCAAGTTGAGTGTTGAGCACAAGATGACCATTACTGATTTTCTAGATCACTACGAACGGACATTACAAAGGCTTAGGAGTGATTTCATAGAAATGCAAAAGAAGTCCGAGAAGGATGATCGTGAAGTTAGAGAAAGTCCATTGAAGTGCTTGGAGGAGCATGCTATTAGCATATATACTTTGAAGATCTTCTACATGATACGTAAGGAGATTCGAGATGAACAAGGTGTCGTGGGAGAAAATAGGATCGATGAAGCTGGTGGAAATCAGACATTCTTTTACCGTGAGAACAAGGAAATTGGAGTTTCAATCAACAAAGTCATAGTTGGTGAGGGAATTTCAAAGTTCCAATGTGATTGCTTTAAGTTAGAGTCGGAGGGCATCCCATGCCGACATATTATATCAACATTGAAGTACTATGATATGAAGAATCCTAGAGTCCATGCTAAAACGTAGATGGTTAAAAGATCCTAGTACTTTACCGAGAAAAAAGTTCCCTGATCCTATCCCCATTGCCAATAGCGAACAACAAATATTTGGTAAATTGAATGCAAAGTGTCTTGTATTGAGCGTTGTTTCCTCACAAACTGAACCTGGATATTCAAATTCCCTCAAGCGTGTTAGGGATGTAGTCGATACCGCAAAGAACGAATTAATGATGCATTCTCAGTGTGGCAGTGTTCCTTCAGAAAACAATGTTAACGACGACAATGATTCTTGTGATAATGTCATACAAGACCCACCAATTACGAAGATGAAAAAAGTTTGCGATCCTGTCCGTAACAAGACAAGAGGAGCAACAAAATCTAAGAAACAAAAATGTGGGATATGTGGGTATGTATGTTATTAATTTACACGTGATTACAATAAATTTCGTTATTAATTTATTTCTTTCAAGTTTTATTGACCTATATTTCATATATACGAAGTGTTCCTGGGCATAAATCAACAACTTGTCAGTTAAAGAAGCAGCCAACTTGTGAAGGAGAAAAGAAGTATAAGGGGCATAATGCGAAGACTAGTTCTGTCTCCAAGAAGCAGATCAATCCTGAAATTCCTTTCCACCAACTCAACAATCCACAGTTCCCAGTGATCTTTAATATGCAAGAAACCAGGTTGGAAGGTGTGTTGAACATGCAACCAAACAACAGTGTGTTACCACTGTTCTCCCATACTAATCATCCAATGGTGCCAGGAGCATTCACAACATTGTTATGGAAACAACAAACTGTAAACATAGCCAAAAATAATGATTAATATGTGTGTTCTTTATATAACCGGGCTCATGGAATAATACTATGTATATAGGGTGCATCTTCAGGAAGTGTGGCACACTCGTTTCCAGACTTTCCAATTCCTCCTCCATGTTAGAGAAGTTATAAGTGAATTGAAATTGGATTTTGGTATATATGCAGTGTAATATATTTGAATGTATTTAAATGATGCATGTTGGGTACTAACAGCCAAGACAGAGAAGTTCTAATAAGTGATTTTTTTTTTAATATGTTTAGTACTAACATTGTAAATATGCATTGTTCTAATAAGTGATTGAAACTGGACTTTTCTAAATATGCAATGTACTATATTTGAATGTATTTAAATGATGTATGAGTACTGAGATATAAGTCATCGGCTGAGCACTTCACTATGCTATATTCTTAGATTTATGCCTCTTATCTTAAGACTCCATCGGAGTTCATTTCTTGTGCAATTCTTATAAATTCTCTTATAAGAATTTCAAAGTTCGGAAACCTAATGCTAACAGGTATTTGAATTTGAACACAGCTGAGTACTACAGTAAGCTGTATGTTGAACTAACAACCAAGTCTTGGCTGAGTACTTCACTAAGCTGTATGTTGAGTACTAACAGCCAAGTCATTGGCTGAGTACTTCACTAAGCTGTATGTTGAGTACTAACAGTCAAGTCATTGGCTGAGTACTTCACTAAGCTGTTAATTAATTTTCTTCCAATCATCATCCCCTGGATAAAAACTATCAACTAAGAATGCATCTCCACACATAATTTATAATGCAGAAATATTGATGGATAGATAGATAGTTGTTCACTGGATAGTGTTTCAACAGATTTGTCAAAATATATATAAGCAGACATAAATCAAAATGTCTAAATCTTCAGTTGGATTGGTTGAACTCCCATAACACCTTGTTCATTAACAAGCTTCCTTCACATTATGGTTGCTAGTTGCTCCAAATTGCAATAAGATCAACATTGTTTCCTCCTCTGCTATTTCATCTTGATGTCGTTTTCTGATTTCTTCTCTTCTTTTCCTTTCAAATTCTTCCTTCTTCTTCTTTTCTTCCCGCGGTTTGTCAGCATTAGTGTAATGTAGTATTAGTTTGCTGAGCTCAGTGAGGTGGGTGGACATGGTTTGGACTAGATCCAGTACTTTTCGATTCTCAGGAGTGATTAGACGAGTCATCTCTCTTACATTTCTTTCGACTTTCTCCATTGCTATCTGGACAAACTTATTTCGTTTGTTAATTAACTCCTCCGCTTCTTTTTGCTTCTCAAGCAGTCTTTCAACAATCTTTCTGGTTTTCTTCGTTTCTTCTTTCATTTCAGCCATCCTCTTCTCCATTTTCTTGATATCTCTCATTTGAGTATAATGAAAATGACCTTGCACCTCACGATTCCATTCTAGACTAGGAACAAGTCTAATCTCTTCAGATTCTTCAGTGAGTTCCTAGTTGTTGGAATCTCCAGGGGTAACATCCTTCGATAACCAGTCTGATGGTCCAGTTCCATGTGGTTGTTTCATCGAGATCCTCCTTCCTTTAAGATCTTCAGAGGGATCATCATCAGATGGGTTTGATGCAGTGTAGGGAACACCAGAGGAATCATTCTTCTTCCATTGAATTTGAGGACCTATGACTTCGAACATTCTCTCTAGGTTATCCATCCTTTGACTGAAGTTCCTTTCTATTTGAACTTCAGAATCTTGGTATTTGTCAGGATATGTGAATATATTCTGTATTTCCTCATTTCATATTTCAGCGGGTGATTTCTCTTGTTGATCCTTATCATTCTAACTTGATGAATCCTCGGGAATCATTTTCTCCTTTCCCTTGGTGACAGTCTTTAGCTTCTTGGATCTCTTAGCAACTGTCACTGTTTCAGGGGTGTTTTCCACTTCTAGAGTGGCATTGTAGTTTTTCATTTCCCTTCTTGTATCTAACTTCTTCCCTTTTCCCAGTTTTGCTCCAGCGTAGGATAACAACATACTTACAATTATTCCTTGGTACAAATTCTTCTCTTTAATGTTGTGGCATAAATGGTCCCACAATATTCTTGACCAATTTATTTTCTGACTGTACCAGATTGCATCCATGAGGTGCAACATTTCCTCAGGCAACCTTATTATTGATACTTTTTTGCATTCTAAAATGTTAGAGCAAATGTCAGCAAACCTTTGAAATTCAGGCCTCAGTTTGCTCTTCAAGGTCAGGGGTCTCTGCTGTTGACCTTCCTTAGCTGCTGGGCACATAAATTTTCCATTCTTTCTTGAGCGAATGTAGCTAAGTCAGTCATTCCTTCTGTGGGCAGGCTGAAGGTTTCAGTCATTTTCGTTTTTGTTACAACAATAATCTCTCCAGCAACTTCTGATACAATGATTTCTTCAATAAGAGAGCCATCCTGGAAATATTCCACCTAGCTATTTAGGTAGAATTCAACTACTTCGTCCACAAATATCCTCTCTTCATGAGCCTCTAGGAATGGTCTGAGTCCAGTGTTCACAATCTTTGTTATGATGGCTTAATCAGATCCGTACCACTTTCAGTATAAGATTCACAGTTCAGCCATGATCCTTTTGTTAGTATCCCCTTTTTTATTGAAGTCTTCGTACATTCGGATTGGAATGCCATTTCAGTGTAGTGAGTGGTTTTTTTTTTTTTTTTTTTTTTTTTTTGAGAAACACAGTGTAGTGAGTATGATGTATTGATTCTAACGGATGAGTAAGGTATATGTTTTAGCTGTTTGCGAGAAGAAGCATACTTGGCACTCCATTTAATTGTGTTGGCGGAATCCAAATATTTATTCAATTTGGTTAAGGCGGGATAAACTTCACGAAACAATTAAAGACGATTGTCGTACGGTTAAAGAAAACATGTTTAACAGAGAATTAATTGATTGGACTACTCAGCTTTTCGTTGTTGAAGGATGAAATAGTTTTTTATGGTTTAGCTGAGTACAATGTTGACCAACTCGACAGCTTACTACTCTACTAAGCTGTTATTGCACCTTATAAAATTTTGAAATGCAATTTTAAATACACAAAAGGTATTTTCCCCTTTTTGTAAGATTCTTATGAGCCCTTTAAAATCAATTGATTCACAGCTGACTAATTTGTTCTATGCGAATGGCAGCAACTAAATGTGTAATTTAAATGTCACATAGTTGGATAAGGAGTAATCTGTTTTTTGATGGTGTGAGCATTGTGCTTCAGTTTACATAGCAAAATATACATTTCATTAAAATTACAAGTGAGGAAACATAAAAATCTTCATTTCCTCATCTTCTGTAATTCTTCCTTCCACGAGCATCTTTTTTCTGGTGATTTAACCGTTTTTCGTTGGTTATGATTAAATCAATATGATGTGATTAGGAGATCAGGTTTTGTATTAATTATAGGGCTCTGTTACTTTATTCTGGATGGATCAATCTCAAGGAAGAACAATTAAGTAAGAGAACAAAAAGGTAAACAAGACAACGAGAGAGTTAATGAGTTAAATAGTATAGCAAAAGCTTTTCTATTCAATATGATATTCTTTGATAGCCAAAGTATGTAGGCGTCCGCTCTTAATTGTGTAATACAACCTTTTAACTAGGTATTTATATGATATTAAACCTAGCTTTACAAGGAAACATAGTCCTAATTGGACTCGGCATAACAGTCCATCTCAAGTCAGGATTGTAGTCTGGTCGTTGAGGAGAATCGTCTCTGATCGGGCCGATGGATAATCCCGTATGAACTTGCATGGTCGAACCGATCTAATATCCCTAAGTCGATCCGAATTTTATAAGGGGTATGAAATAGCCCCCATCAGTACTCCCTCACTTCTTCGAGCATTTATGTAGTAGATGCTCGTAGAAGTAGTTAGTGGATTATGACTGTATTTTTTTTATGAAATGTGCCTCGTTAAAAACCTTCCTTAGGAAAAAACCCTGTGGGAAAAAATCCTAAGTAAGGAAAAGAGTGCTACATCTCATAAATAGTCGTTTTGTCGTTCCAATCATGATCTATCACGTGTCTTTTTGAGAAAGCATTTCAACCTTTTCTGCCGCTTGGCAGGAATGTGATCAGCCGTGAGGAGTTCGAAACGTCTTTTCATCTTTCTTTATAAATAGGTGATCGTTGTTTAAGTCATCTTTTACTTTCTACTCCCATATTCTGCAATCATTTTCTTATTCGCTCATTTCTTTTCTAATTTGTTCTTATCGACTCGTATTCTTCGAGGATTCTAAAAATGGCTTCCATTTCAAGAAAATCTTCTTCGTTAACCAAAGAAAGAGTTACTCCCAATGTCGAGGAGGACGTTCCCCCGAGCTCTCCGACAGAACAGATTGCAGCGTCTGAGTTTACTGTCCCTGACGAGGATAATTTCAGTGTGCAAATCATATACGATACGGATGTTGCCGCCAGGGCCAAGAAGGGTAAAGGTACGGTCCCTCAAATTTCTGAACCAATTGAGGACCTCGCTTGTGCCTATACCGAGGAGACTTTCCACGAGGTCGTGGATAACTACGCAAAATACTTTCCGAAAGGTTCTAAGATTATTCTACCTTCTCCTTCGGATAGGGTCACCTCTCCGCCGGATGGTTGTCTAGCCTTCTATACTGTTCATTTCAATTATGGCTTACGTCTTCCTTTGTCTGCTTTATTTCTTGATATTTTGAAAATATTTAGCGTATCTTTGACGCAATTGGTTCCAAATTTTGTGGCTTTTGTGGTGGCCTTTTCCGTTCTGATGATAGCAAAAGGATTCCAGCCTTCTTTCCGTAATTTTACGCAATTGTTTCGTTTTAATGTTTCTAGTCTTCCAATTGCGGATATTTCTTAGCCAGTCAGAAAACTAGTCGCTCTATTTTTGACTCCCCGGTTTCTAGCAATTCTTCCTGGAAGTCTCATTTTTCTTCATTCAGCCACCTTCTCATATTTCTTCGGCGGACAACTCAACTAGGGCCTTTTCGTGGGACCATGATTCCAAATGGATTTATGGTGGTCGGTTGGCGACTGGCGATCTTATCCCTGACGACCCTCAATTGATTAGCGAAATTCAGGGAATGCGCGCCAACAAATACCAAAGTGCTCTTCTTATTGGTGAGGCTTTTCTTCGCAAGGCTGGACTGAGTCTGCATAGTTTTTCCATTTCTTCCCCCTCTCAATCGTTGGGGAAGGGTTTTTCATTTGTATCAACTTATTACAATCCCTTTTAACATTATGTCTAACTTTTGGCTTTGTTTCATTTAAGCTCTCATGGTAGAAAATTCCCGGCTTTCTTCTAAGGGAAAAATGGTTTTATCCAAATCCACAAAAACCATAGAGAACTTCCGTATTGAACAGAGAGCGTCCCGAAAAAGAAAATTGGAATTGGGCCACGATTCAGAGGGAAATAGGGAGGAATCTCCTGATTCTTCCCAAGAATCTCCCGTTGGTAAGGGGACCGGATCCGGCTATCCTCCTTTCCATCTTCGCACCTCTCTAGGTATTCGTGGGTGTCGTAGTTGGTCGATGCCTCATCTTAACGATAAGCCAGTGGAGAGAAAAAAATGTTACTATGGTCGCTCTGGTGAGGACCTGTCTCTTCTAGGTGAGAATCATCCGGAGCCCACTCTTGTTGAGATGATCGAGGACCATCTGCAAGGGAGAAGAGCCGCCGGTTATCCTGAGAACGATTCTTTAGTTCATGATGAGAGCGAGAATGCAGTGGATAAGGCAACTCGTGTGCTTCTATCTGGTGTGTTTACTCGCGATATGAATAAGCTCCTTCGGAAGGATCCTTTGGAGAAATTTCAGCGGGCTTCTCTTTATGCCGAAAAGGTGATCTCCTTTTATGTGCGCACGTAGGGTAATTTTTCTTAATGAGTATTTTAGCTCACTAATTTATTTATTTCTTTTATCATTTTCTCTTTCAGACTAAGACTTGTTTGGCATCATATGCCTATGAAGCCGCTCTCTGGAGACAACCATGTGAGTTTCTGGATGAGAAATATAAGACTTTACTTCATAAGACTTCTGGTTCAGGGGTAGGTCCCTCGATGTCTTCTTCTCTTCCGGTCGTAGAGACTCAGGCTACGGGGTTTGATGACCAGGATATTATAAATAAGGTTCTGGAGACTTCCCGCGCTCAAGAACAAGCCAATCAATTGGCTAAAAAGTTGGAAGATTATCAATTTCAGAGTACTGCTCGAATTAGCAAGCTGGAATATCAGGTATTAAGCCTTCAAGCCTCTTTGGAGGAGTATGATAAGGATATTCCCCTTAGTGGTTTAAAGGATCGTTATGGACGAAATCCTGATGAAAGAGTCATTCGTGAATTCCTTAATTCTCCTGTTCATACCGCTTTGGTGTATCGAATGGTTGGTCCGCTCTTAGAAAGTACTTTCAAGAAGGCGATCCATCAGCTGGTGGCTCAGGAACTGATTGAAGATCGTCGAATGGAGTATTTCAAAGAAGCGCATATCAGGCTGAATTGTTACGGCGAGGAATATTCTCCTTCCGGGCTGCCAGATGCCATTTATCAACAATTTCCTTTGGCCCACCTTGTCGAAGAGTTCGGGAAGCCATTGTCGATTCCTCCCTCAGACATTAATGATGAGGTCGATAATAATTTTATTGAACCGGAGGAAGAGGGCGACAAATGAGGAGGCAGCGGACGATGGGGCGGACGAAGGTGTGGTCGCTGGTGAACAGGAAATCCCAAATGTTGATCGGGCTATATGAGGAGGAAGTGATCCATCGACCTTGGGAATAGTTTTCATGATAGTTAATATTACACGGCTTGTAATATTACCTTTTTATCCTCTTGTACAATAAACGATTCATATTCTGTCAGTTACGTCTTTTCGCCTTCTCTGTAATAATTTAGACAGGTTATTAATTTTGCCGTAATCATTATGCTTGTGTCTTTTAGAATTCTTGCGGCTATTCATAGGCTAGTCTTTGCGATTCGCACCCATTCTTTAGCTCTCCGGCGTATTTTCGTATACTATAAATACAAACGGTGAAAATTTTACTCGCTATTTACCGCTTTTACTTAACTTCAATAGAATACTCTCTTGCTAGGAGGTCGATAAGCTTTCTCGATAACTAAAAATACTTTTTTTATTTCCGAACATGAGTAATCTCTTTGGTAATACTTCAAAGCGTCCTTCCCGCGAAAATAGTAGAAATGTTAGACCTAAAAGGTCTCGTACAGAGGGGCCTTCGATAGATCCTCCTCGTCCATTCTCCACTAGAAGGTCGGGGATCGAGACTCCCGTTGTCCCTTCTGAAGCTTTCCTGTAATTAGTTCAAGTTTTATTCAACAAAATTTTCCCACTTCTTGCGAGGTAGAAAGGAGGCCTTCCCCCGATCGGGTGGCTTTTGGCGATTTGTCCTTTATGGAGCAAACTTTCAATGTACCCGTTTCTTCAGGTGTTTCCTCTTTTGAACAAGGTTTAAATGATCATGTTCCTGACAACTCCATTCCTTCCTCTATTTCCACTGCCCTGGTTGTTAGCGGAAGCCAAGTGAGCGTCGCTGTTGAGGCAATTAGTGGGAGTACCTTTTTGAATTCTTCGATAACACAATCTATTTCCCAAGATTTTCCTGAGTTTTTGTTTAATGATACTACTGTGGTGTCTACTTCTTTTGAAACCGGTGACCCTTCTGGAGGTCGGGCCGACACTAGGTCCGGTCGGTGAACTGTTATTTCTGCTTCGGGCAAGGAGACTTCGGTGAGTCCTACCGAGAAGGATTCCCCTCGTGTGTTAGATGACCGTTGCGTCCTTGAACAAGTTAAGGATATAATGCACTCGGTTAGTCCTCGGTCTGATCGAGTTCCTCTTGATAGTGAACTACCCGGCTCTGTCGAGCCTGATGCTTTGTCCTGGGATTTGGGCTAAGCACAATTCTGCCCGGCGAGTTGAGGAAGCACGAAGGTATTCCCAATGTTCGCCTTGTTTAGTCGCTGGTTAAGTTATGCGAGCAGGTAATCATATTTATAATTTTCTTTGTTGCTTTTTCTGGGTTGCCTTGTCACTTATGAGCTTTTCTCTTTTTTCAAGCCAAGTACTTTGCGCTCCAGCTGGGTGTGCAAAATGATGATTTGTGGATTGGTAGGGATGCCCAGAAACGTCGCTTAGATTAGGAGATGGCGAAGGTCGCGGGACAGACCCTCCAGTTGCAGCTTGTCAGCGATGATCTTCAGAAATCGCAAGAGGAGAAGTATGTCCTTGAAAAGGAAAAATATCTCAATGACCTGTTCCAATGTAGCTGATTAATTCTCTTTTTCTTTCTTATTTTTTTTTTTTTTTTTTTTAGGGCCTTAACCTTTATGCGGTTGTTTGGGCTGAATTTTTGTATGGGAAATAGGAATTAATGACAATGATGATCTTTCACGACCAGATTCATGCCTTGGTTAATTTCAATCAATAGATATATTTTGTTATGCATATCTTATTGCTTATGAATAAGTATAACTTTTCTAACTAACCAGGAGAGTTTAGTTTTACTTATCTGATATTGATCCTCTGAGAGATTATCCTTTGTACGAAAAAGTAGCTCGGTCTGGCTCGATCAGTCTTAAGTAACTGAAAGATATAATGTTTGTTCTGCAAATCAAAACTTTTTAATCAAGTATAAGAATGACGATTGACCAACTATGGTTCCTTAGGCTTGTCTCAAAATCACTTTAGACATTAAAATGTGGAGTGTAGGCCATTCATGTAAATAATTGATTGAACAATTGTGAAAGAACGCTTAGCGTTCTTGTCGATGATCGATCAATTCCTTGTAGATTTGTCCTTTTTCTAAGGATATCTTATTTAAAGACGCTGTCATTTCCTCTGTTGAGCTCTGCTTTTCTTATCATAGGTTTAAGTTCGCTGAATCTTGTGAAAAGATATCGTTCTAGGTATCTTCTTAAAATCCATGTTTCTCTGTACTGATTGTGAGTTCCATATTCCTCAAATAAAGCAACCAGTGTATCAAATATGTCAAAATTTTTTTTGATATGGGAGGAATTGGAAAATGTAGACTTATTAGTTAGATCCAGCCTGTTCAGACCTCCTTCAGCAATTCTTTGAAATGTTAGGCAGTGGTAATAGTGCAGACTGGAATGATGATAATTATTGCCTTAATATCAATGTCAGGCTTCTTGGACTCCAGTGGAGTTCTTGTATAGCCAATTAATAATTTTCCATATGGTATATGAGGTAGTGACGACCCTCGTATGCTGGAGGGTTAGGTTTTACTCCTCTAAGCGAACCAGTATTTTATCATAATGGTGTAGAGTTGCATGCCTTTGTCGAGGATCTCAAGCTCTTTATTAAGCAACTGACATTTGTAAGTGTGTAAGCTTTTTCAATCCGGAGCTCTTTAGATTTGCGTTTTTGTTGTACTAATCGCTCCGATCTTGATTCATCTTCGTAAGCGATTGACCTTTTCGACCTTAGAGGAGCCGTTCCAACTTACTCGCACTAATTATCGGCAGTCAAAACGTCGCGTTTTCAACCATTGATCAGTGCTTTATCTGACTGTTGGATTAGCGTCGCATTTTCCCTATAAAGAGGGATTGAGTTTCATCCCATATCTACTCACATCATACGAAATGAATATATCATATATTGTGGACTTCATCTTGCCCAGTGATCCCATATCCTTCAAAAAGTCTCATTATCGCGAATCATATTATCATAATGACTTAAATTTCATCTGCCTTGTACTGACAGGTCCCATGGCAACCCTACCTTGTACTGACGGGTCCCATGAGGCCTCAACCTTTGTTTTCACAGGTTTGAGGTCCGTGGTTTCTGTTTGCACATGGAGGGTTCATATTTACCAGTCACTCCCGCTCTTCGATGTTACCTCCGGAGTGATAGTCCATCGGAGTGTGCTGGTAAATATTCTCACCGCGACGGTCCTTGCGAGATGCTGCTTCAGAGTAAAATATCAACTCCTAATGTCGAAGCAGTATCTTGTTGTGGGTGAATGAGTATTGCTGGTCATCTGGCTGGTAATGATCATTTCGTCTGGAAGAACATTTGATCTTCTTATCCTGACAATCGAACCAAAGAAGTCGACCATCCTGAGCAGCATGCTTCTTAGGTGGTTAATTCCGACCCTCGAGGTACTAGGGAGGAGATTGATGTTTCCGTGGAAATTGTCGTGAAGATCATTGATCTATAGGATATGATCATTTTATCTAAACAATTGTAACGATGTGCGGATTGAAATTAGATCTTTGTACTCTGATCAAAACTTCTCTATGTAATTTAATTCAAGTTCTCAGAACACAAATGAATAAAACTTTTGTATTACTTCTTTCGTATTTGTTGCTGTTGATTTCTTCTCGACCGGTTCTTCTATTGACGTCGAGGTCAATTATACCCGACTCGTTTTAGGACTTAGGTATTTTTCCCAAATCTTTTTGATCGATAGATCAAGTTGGGTTTATTGAACGTATCAATTTTTACTCATTTTGTTTCGTGCTTTAGGTTTATTAACCTTTTTGTGGAGATCGAGGAGTGTTTATTTGAGTGAATCAATTTTACTCGACTCGTTTGGTCATTGCTGTTATGCAGGTCGAGGAGTGTTTATTGAGCGAATCAATTTTACTCAACTCGTTTTTAAGACTTAGGTATTTTTCCCAAATCTTTTTAGATCATTAGATGTAGATCGAGGAGCGTTTATTGAGCGGATCAATTTATACTCGACTCGTTTTTTAAGACTTAGGTATTTTTCCCAAATCTTTTTAGATCATTAGGTGTAGATCGAGGAGCGTTTATTGAGCGGATCAATTCATACTCGACTCGTTTTTAAGACTTAGGTATTTTTCCCAAATCTTTTTAGATCATTAGATGTAGATCGAGGAGCGTTTATTGAGCGGATCAATTTATACTCGACTCGTTTTTTAAGATTTAGGTATTTTTCCCAAATCTTTTTAGATCATTAGATGTAGATCGAGGAGCGTTTATTGAGCGGATCAATTTATACTCGACTCGTTTTTTAAGACTTAGGTATTTTTCCCAAATCTTTTTAGATCATTAGGTGTAGATCGAGGAGCATTTATTGAGCGGATCAATTTATACTCGACTCATTTTTTAAGACTTAGGTATTTTTCCCAAATCTTTTTAGATCATTAGGTGTAGATCGAGGAGCGTTTATTGAGCGGATCAATTGATACTCGACTCATTTTTTAAGACTTAGGTATTTTTCCCAAATCTTTTTAGATCGTTAGATTTAGATCGAGGAGCGTTTATTGAGCGGATCAATTTATACTCGACTCGTTATACTTCATGATCAACTTATTGGATCAAACCAAGTTGATTGTAGAAATCCGAGGAGCGTTTATCGAATCGATTGATTTATACTCAACTCGTTTGTATGCTTCACCTTTTACTCAAGTGAATTTTTGGTTTTGTATTCGAAATTGCAAAAATCTTTAAAAACGAATTTCAGGCCAAACCCCCCCCCCCTTTTTTTTAATGAATAATAAAAATAATAAAAAAAGAAATAAGACGGACTAGATCAAAAAGAAATAAACCAGCATAATCTATTATGATTTATTTTCCATAGTATTTTCTGAGGTTGACTGCATTCCAAGTTCTTGGTAGGGGGCTCCATCCAAGTGTGCAATCTTGTACGAACCTTTCTTTCCTACATTGATGACAACGTATGGTCCGTCCCAATTCTATTGTAGTTTTCCCACGTGCTTGGATACCTCTACCTTTTTTAAGACCAAGTCTCCTTTTTTGAAGGTTCGTATGCGTACTTTTTTTATTGTAGGCTTTCTCCATGTTTGATTTAGCGACTTGCAATCGTACAGCCGCTTTTTCTCTTAAGGCTTCTGTTAAATCGATATCATTTTCTCTTGCGTTTTCATTTTCCTGGTCATCAAACATTTCAATTCTTGGTGTCGGAATTAGTGTTTCGACTGGAATAACAGCTTCTGAGCCATATACTAAACTGAACGGGGTCTCCCCGGTTGAAGTTCTGACTGTAGTTCGATTAGCCCAAAGTACTCCTGGGAGTTCATCTAGCCATCTTCCTTTGGCTGCCCCTAATCTTTTCTCCAAAGATTTTATTATTTCCCGGTTTGCTACTTCAGTTTGTCCATTCGCTCTTGGATGCCCAACTGAAGTGAAATTTTGCTGAATTCCTATCTTTGCACACCATTCCATTACCTGTTTTCCCGCAAATTGGGTTCCGTTATAAGAGATCAGAGTTCTAGGGATGCCAAATCGACATACTATGAATTTCCATAAGAAATTTATCACTTGGAATTGATTTATTCGAGCAAGGGCGATGCATTCTATCCATTTGCTGAAGTATTCGACAGAGACTAGAACATATGCTTTCTTGGATCTAGCCGCTGGGAAAGGCCCCATGATGTCCATTCCCCATTGATCGAATGGCCAACATACTGGTATTGGGTGCATGTTTTCGGCTGGTCGATGACTTATATTAGCATGGATTTGGCAATGATGACATTCTTGGACATATTGGACGGCATCATTGTTGATGGTAGGCCAATAATAACCTGTTTGAAGGCATTTTAAAGCCAAGGCCCTTGCTCCGCTGTGATTCCCTGCATCTCCTTCGTGTACCTCCCGGAGGATATCGTTGGTTTTAGATTCGGAGATGCATTTCAGAAGAATTCCTGATACTGATCTTCGGTAAAGTTTTTCTTCTATCAATGTATATTTTGGGGCCCGATATTTTATTTTTCGAGCTTCGTTTTGGTCAAACGACAATTTTCCTTCTCGAAGATAGTCTATCATTGGAGTCATCCAGTTTCTTTCAGCTTCTTCGATTTCCATCATTTCGGCGACCGGTGTCTCATCGATATCGATTGCTGGCGCATTGGAAATTAACCAGTTAATCACCCTTTCAGTTTTTCCGTCGTGGAATCCTGTGAACCTAGACAGTTGATCGGCCCATTTATTTTCCGAGCGTGGAATGTTCTGTATACCAAAACTTTCAAATTTTTCAGCCAATCTTTTTACTTTGGCAAGGTATTTGATCATATTAAACTCCTTTGCCTCATACAGACCTTCTATCTGTCTCTGAATTAACTCTGAATCGGTTAATACCTTAAGACTTTTTATGTTGGCTTTGATCTCCATTTCCATTCCCGCGATCAGCGCTTCATATTCTGCTTCGTTGTTTGTTACGACGAAGTCCAACGTTATCGCATAGTTTATATCCTCCTTATTTGGTCCGGTAAAGTTGATTCCGGCACCTCCTCCTTCTCGGCACGAAACACCGTCGACGTGCATCAACTATGTTTGATTTTCTACGATCAAGATATCGTCGTTATGGCTAGTTGATTCGGTATTTTCGGTTGCCTGGGTTGGAGTTACTAGCAGGAAATCAGCTAATACTTGGGCTTTAATTGCAATTCTAGGTTTGTACTCGATTTCGAACAGACCGAGTTCGATCGCCCATTTGATTAATCTTCCAGAGGCTTCTGGCTTCGCTAAGACTTGCCTTTGCGATTGGTTTGTTAAGACCACAATTTTGTAAGTTAAAAAATAATGTCGGAGTTTTCGTGCTGCTACCACTAAGGCCAAAGCGAATTTTTCAATCTCCAAGTAGTTCTTCTCGGCCCCTTGTAATAACTTGCTTAAGTAATAGACATGCTTATGTTCTAAACCTTCCACTCTAACCAGAACTGAACTAATGGCCACATCGGAGATTGATATGTAGACGTATAACGGTTCCCCTTCGGTTGGTTTGGCCAGCAACGGGGATGTCGTCAAATATTCCTTTAGCTGGTCGAAGGCCCGGTATTCGGTCCAAACAAAGTTCTTTGCCTTTCGAAGAGTTTGGAAGAAAGGCAAACTTCTGTCAGCCGATTTGGATATGAATCTATTCAACGCTGTGATTTTCCCTTCCAAGCTCTGTACTTGGGATATCGTTTTGGGAGGCTTCATTTCGGTTATGGCTCGAATTTTTTCTGGGTTGGCCTCAATTCCTCGTTGATGTACCAAATAGCCCAAAAATTTCCCTGACTTAACACCGAAAGTGCATTTCACCGGATTTAGCTTCATTCGGTACTTTCTCAATATTCGGAAGCACCGATCGAGATGCTTTACATGATCAGCTTCATTCATGCTTTTGACCAGCATATCGTCTACATAGACTTCCATTATTTCTCCGATCAATTCTTTGAACATCAGGTTTACTAACCTTTGGTAAGTGGCCCCCGCGTTCCTTAGGCCAAATGGCATAACTATGAAGCAGTATACTCCCTGCTCGGTTATGAAAGCAGTTTTCTCTTGGTCTCGTTCATCCATGTATATTTGATAAAAACCTTGGAAGGCGTCCATCATGCCTAAAATTGCGAAACCTGCAGTTGAATCGACTAATAAGTCGATCCTTGGGAGGGGATATGGATCGCGCGGACATAATTTATTAAGGTCGGTGAAGTCATTGCACATTCTCCACTAGTTATCCTTTTTATCCCCTTTTGCTACTAGCACAACATTGCATAGCCATTTCGAAAAGTGTATTTCTCGAATTTGTTTGGCCTTAAGTAGCCTTTCTACTTCTGCCTTAATTATTTTATCCTTTATTGACCCATGATTCCTCTTATTTTGTCTAGCAGGTTTTGCCAAGGGGTCAATCTTTAGCGAATGACTGATTATTCGAGGTTCGATCCCTTCGATGTCGTTTGCGCTCCAGGCGAAGATATCTATGTTTTCTTTGAGAAAGTTGATCAATATTTCTTCCCCTTCTTTGCTCAGTTCGGTCCCTATTCTGGTCGTTTTTGTTGGGTCCCCTTGTACCAGTAGGACATCTTTATATTCCGGTGGTTTTAGGGCCAAATCTATCGGTTCCTTTCCTTTTTTATCTATTCGATCGGTGCTAGGGATTTCAACTTCGATCCCGTCAACATCGTCTTCGAGCTTCCTTTTGCTTGGGGTAATCGATCTACAGCGGTTCCCCAAAGTTAAGGAGGTGCTGTAGCAGTCCCATGCCATGCAATGATCGTTCACAATTTCTCCGATTCCCATATCCGTTGGAAATTTTATCTTCTGATGATAGGTTGAAACAACAGCTCGGAATAGGTTGAGGGCGGGTCGCCCTAAGATTGCATTATAGGCGAAGGGGGTATCTACTACTAAAAATTTGACTAGCTTCACTGTCCGACGTGGCTTCTTCCCGAGTGAAACACTTAAAGTTATTATGCCACAGGGGACAATCTCGGAACCTCCAAATCCTACTAAAGGCGTAGCTACCTTTTGGAATGTTTTTGTCCTAAGTTCATCTGGGCTAGGACCTCTTTAGAAATGATGTTTGATGAACTTCCATTATCAATCAAGATTCTTTTGACGTTGTAGTTCGCTATTTCTAGCGATACCACCATTGGGAAGTCGGGATTGTCCTCTTTTACATCCCAAAGAAGGTGCTTTGGCACCTCGCCCTCGTCGAAGCTGATCAGTTGGTCGTTCGTTGGTTTACTTTCTAGAGTCCATACTTCTTTCGGGTATCTTAAGCTTCCGATTATGGATCTGACGGTTCTTCATCGAGCATTACGACTGTCCCCACCAGCGGGTCCTCCTGAGATTGTGTGGATGGTACCATTAATCTGATCATTGTTCAACTCCTGCGGGGGATTATCATTAGGGGATCTTCTATGGGAATTCCTTCTTTGATTATTATTCCGAGGACTTTTACTTCTTCCTCTCTTGCGGTTATTCCGCTCTAAATAGTCGTCTAGTTTTCCTTGTCCAATTAGTTTTTCAATTTCTCTTTTAAGGTGAAAGCAATCTTCGGTGCGATGCCCATGTGCCCTATGATATTTGCAGTATAATTCATAGTTTCGTGCACCTGGTCTGGGCTGAGAGATTTTCTTTGCTTCCGGGATCTAATTATTCCTTTCCAGTACAGCCAAGATTTCTTCTATTGGGATTATCAGCCTTGGGAGTTCTACTTGCTTAACTCTGCTCCTGATCGCCGGCTCGGCCGACCTAGGTCTTTGATAGATATTAGGTCGTCTGTCTTGATTGTTCCGATTGTATTCCAATCGCTGGAAGACATTGCCTTTTCTAAAAGATCGTTCATAATCCACGGATTTTTGGACAGGAATCCTATCTTGTCGCTTGGAGCCAGCGGTGGGAGCTTTATTTTTGTTCTTATCCTTAAAAGAGTTCATCTCTTCCTGGGTCATATATTTTGACGCCAAGCTCATGATATCAGCGAACGTCCTTGGCTGTTTTCTACTAAGGGCATTTCCAAACTGCCTATTCTTAGTGAGGTCAAAGAGGATGTAGATTATGTAATCGATATTTGGGGAATCGATTTTTAATAATTCCACGTTAAATCTTGGCAACCAGTTCCTTAGGGATTCACCCTCTTGTTGATAAATAGTTCCTAAATAACTCATTGGTAGTTTCTGCCTCTTCTGGCTGGCGAACTGCTGTGTGAGCTTGTTGCATAATTCTCGGAAACTGAATATGGAGTTAGTGGGTTGCTTGGCGAACCAATCTAAGGCAAGTCCTTCGAATGTGGTCACCATTAATTTAGTTGTGAATTCTGCCGAATGAGCATATAAGTTCATTATGTTCGTGAAGCTAAATATATAGTCATCTGGATCAGTAGTTCCATCATATCTGGGTAGTCGCCCAGGAACTTGTCCCGATGACTGTGCTTCTTTTATTTCTTTGCAGAAGGGAGAGCACGCCGCTAGGCTCTCCCGGAGTTCCGTGATTCTGGCCCATGGGTTTTGGACAGTTCGTAAACGTTGCTCTAGTCATTCCTGTACCATCTTTTCGATTTCTCTTTCCGAGAGTCGCATAGTTCGTGGTTGATTGTGGATTGCGTCGCCTACGTCATCTTCGATGGGGATTATGGTATGTTCTTTGGAGCCGGTGCGTCCTGGTTGCTGTCTCCTTCGATCAGCTTTTCTTCGGATGTTCTCATCGGACGGTTTCGAAATGTCCTTGTACGGACTATGCAGCGATCGTTGCTCGCTTGCCGGGCTATCAGCTTGTTGAGAGATTTGATCGACCTGCCTCGGTATCCTTTGCATGGGATTTGCCCTAGTGGTCCTAGGGATTCGAGGAACCTACTCGGGTGCGAGTAATTCCTCTTGGGATAGTGATTTAAAGAGCATAGCAATCTGTCGTAGCTTCTCCTGAGTGTCTGACAGGGGAATTGGGATTGCTGGAGCTACATGTTCTTCTGGTACCACACCAGCGGGGGTCCCTTGTGGTTCCTCTCGATCCTGAAGATGTTCGTTTTCTTGCTGATCGTTATTAGTTATTGGGGCATTATTATTAGTATTGCCCTGAGGACCCTCAGACGTGTTATTCGGGTTGGTCGTGTTATTTCTTGCTCCGTTACAGGCGCTTTTCCTTGGGCGAGCCATATGTCGATTGAATAATTAACCTAGCCTCACGGTGGGTGCCAACTGATTTAACCGTTTTTCGTTGGTTATGATTAAATCAATATGATGTGATTAGGAGATCAGGTTTTGTATTAATTATAGGGCTCTGTTACTTTATTCTGGATGGATCAATCTCAAGGAAGAACAATTAAGTAAAAGAACAAAAAGGTAAACAAGACAACGAGAGAGTTAATGAGTAAAATAGTATAGCAAAAGCTTTTCTATTCAATATGATATTCTTTGATAGCCAAAGTATGTAGGCGTCCGCTCTTAATTGTGTAATACAACCTTTTAACTAGGTATTTATATGATATTAAACCTAGCTTTACAAGGAAACATAGTCCTAATTGGACTCGGCATAACAGTCCCTCTCAAGTCAGGATTGTAGTCTGGTCGTTGAGGAGAATCGTCTCTGATCGGGCCGATGGATGATCCCGTATGAACTTGCATGGTCGAACCGATCTGATATCCCTAAGTCGATCCGAATTTTATAAGGGGTACAAAATAGCCCCCATCATCTGGGTTTGACTAGTTCCTTCCCCCTCTCTTTTATTATCATTATACTTCTGCTGGAGAAAGCTACTAATCTCGCCTACTTGACAACTAAGTGTTCTAATTGCTTCCATGTCATCTGCATTATTCTTCAAGGTATTGTCCAGAGATGCAATTCTTCTTCTTATGGCTTCCATATCACGCTGCATTTGAGTAACAGAGTCGTTGATTTGTGTCACTTCTTCCTTGATCTCTCCTGTTACTTTAGCCAATTTTCGTTCTTGAACTCCAACCCTCCCAATTAAATTTTTCTCAACGGTGGCAATCTTAGTAGCTAAATCCTTGACACTTTTTTTCTACATTCCCTTGAACACTCTTCATGGTGTCATAGCTGTCCTTAATGCCACGCCTAATGTCACTACATGAGCCAACCAGACGACCCTCAATGTTTTCAGCTAGATTGAACAAAAGCCCCCTGATATCATCATCACCAACAAATGATGAGCTTGGTATGGCAGGACTTTGAGTACGCTGTTCAGTACTTGATGCTTCATTCCATCAGATTCATCATCAGCTAAGTCTGAACTTTGAACATATTTTATTACAGCATCAGTAGCAAAATTCTCATATGTCTCCTCGTCCATCTTCTTCCATGTCAGAAGCAAGGGAGATTCTTTCGCAACTTTGACACCAACCAATTCAGTCATATAAATGTTCTGTAAGATGTCCTTTGTGACTTCTTTTCTCTCAATCTGCAAGATTTCACCCTCGTCATTAGCTGATGCTTCATTAAATTTGTCACTTAGGGCCCATTTGGATGGATGGATTTGGGTTGGGTGGATTTGAAATCCTTTGTCAAATCCATTATGCTATTTGGATGCAAAATTAAATCCATTCATTTGAAATCCTGGATTTTAGTCCAATGGATTTCAGGTCAATTTTAAGTGGATTTGAAATTCCTCCTAAAACTAGTCATTTGAAATCCACTTTAAAAAAAGTCTACATTGTATACTTTTAAAAATTGCAATTTGATCCCAGATTTTTAAAAAACCTAGAATTGCAATTCAGTCCATAATTTTCAAAAAAATTAAAATTTGCAATTCGGTAATATTTTCAGAAATTCGAATTGCACTTTTGGTCCCTCAATTTTTGGAAATTACAATTTTGACCCCAGATTTTAGAAAAACCCAGAATGACAATTCAGTCCAGAATTTTCATAAGTTAAAATTTTCAATTCGGACCCTGATTTTTAGGAATCGAATTTGCACCTTTGGTCCCTCAATTTTTTGGATATTGCAATTTTGACCCTAGATTTTTGAAAAATCAATAATTGCAATTCAGTTCAGTACTTTAATAAAATAAAAAGTTTCAATTTGGCCCCTGATTTTCAGAAATTCAAATTTGCACTTTTGGTCCCTCAATTTTTGGAAATTACAATTTGACCCCAAATTATTGAAAAACAAGAATTGCTATTTAGTTAATTTCGGAAGATTAAATTTTCAATTCGGCCCTTGATTTTCAGAAATCAAAATTCTCACTTTTGGTCCCTTAATTTTCAGAAATTGCAATTTGACCCCATATTTTCAAAAAAATTAGAACTGCAATTCAGTCCATAATTTTCAGAAGATTAAAATTTTCAATTTGGCACCTGATTTTCAAAAATTCAAATTTGCACTTTTGGTCCCTTAATTTTCAAAAATTGTCATTTGACCCCAGATTTTCGAAAAACCCAAAGTTCCAATTCAGTCTAGAATTTTCAGAAAATTAATATTTTAAATTCGGCCCCAGATTTTCTGAAATCCAAATTTGCACTTTTGGTCCCTCAATTTTCAAAAATTATAATTTTGCCCCAAATCGATTTATGCGATTTTATCCCCAAATCAACAACAAGAATTAACTCATAGAGCAAATTATAAGGCACGATTGAGAATTTCAAATAAGACAAATGATATATACCAAACAATGGATTTGAAATTATTTGTAAAAAAATTTATCCAAACAAGAGATTGCAAATGAATGGATTTCAAATCATTGGAATTTCAAATTCATTTATTTGAAATCCCTCTTCATTTCAAATCCATCCATCCAAATGGGCCCTAAAGGAATCTTCATTATCAGTAATATCAACTACTACTGGGCTGTTATAAGTGACTAATGTTAATTCCTTACCGGCTTCATCATTCTGAGTTGGACTCCGTGGAAGATCATCAGTGGATGTTCCTTTATTCAATTTCAGATAACCAGGGACTTGTACATAAGGGCATTCAGCAACCATCCTTATGTTAGGTACAAAACCAAACTCAGCAGATTCTCCTTGGAAATTCGGTCTAGACCTTCGTGCTCATATGTTAATAGTGCAAATGACCGCTTTGTTTACCATCCTCACTGGTCCAACTGTAGGAGTTGATGCCTCAATTTCTTTTCTCACACCATACATTACTTCTCTAATCTTTTCAAAAATGGCATCCCTGAATATGAATGCATCCACAGCTTGCCTTCTTGTGGGTATGTTTAACCAGTTAAGGACCCATTCTTCCTCCTTAGAGAATTGCTTCCACTTGTTCATCTCTTCTAGAGAACCATCCAACCTCATATTCCTCCATTTTATATATCTGCTTTTTTCAACTCTGAACTCGGTCCTTTGCTGTACCTTTTCATTGACTTCTGCCAGTTTGTGTGCATAGGCATCAAACATCTCCGGCAGGCTCCTTACGAGTTCAAGAGCATCTCTCTCTTCCTTTTCGCCATGTTCATTGGTCATGACAATTTCAACCCGCTGTTGAATTTATTCAGATCTTGACTGATCTGGTTGAGGATTTTTCAAACTATTAGCTATTGCCATTGCTACAACTTGATCTTCATTTAGATTTGTTGGTTGAATTTCATCCCCAGAGAAGACATTCTTTCTGCTTTTTTCGCAGTTTTGGCTCTTCTCCTCTTTAGCTCTGCCTGATTGGAAAAAAACAAACTTGCTTCCTCCTTTTGCTTCTTCTTTCTCAACCTCTGGTTCAGCATAAACCATGACTTCTTTTCCTTTAACTGATGAATACTCAGCTTGTGGGCTAGCAACTGACTGGTCTTCTCTCACCACACTTAGCTGATGAGAATCAGTTGTTCAGTTAGCTCTTCCTGAACTCCAGCAGATTTAGAAAGGGTAGACTTTTTATTGGGTATGCATGATCTTTTTTTCCTTGGGGGTTCCTTCTCCAAAGGTGTAATAGATTTAACCGATGATCTTGTTTCCCTTCTAGGTATCTCAACAGATTCAGCTCTGGCATATGAGCTGGATTCATAATCAAAAAGATGTGCGGCCAGTATATCATCAAATACTGTATCATCTTCGTTGATTTCCATGTTTTCATTCTGATTAACCTCATGGGATACTGCATGTGCAGAATTCCTTAAACTTACTTTCACCTTCTTTGCAACAGGTGCAATAGAGAATTCAACTTTAGCCTTCGTCTTCGTTTTTTTTACTGGTTCATCACCCTCTGTAGCAGCTGAAGACCCTCCCTTGATGGCAGGGGGCTCATATTTCTTCATCTCCTTGGCTTTATGCAGGGCCTTCCCACGACCCAGAGTAAGTCCCATATGATTAAATAGAAAACTTGAAATGTTCCCGTGGTATAAGTTCTTCTTCTTGCCCATATTTGACTTCATGTATTCCAATATAACATCTGCCCAGCTTATCCCAACTTCATTCCAAATGGCAGCCATATAGCATGACCTTTCCTCGATTAAACCATCAAAATATCCATTTCTGCTTTCCAGAATCTTTGCAATTATATCTGCAAACCTCTGGAATTCATCTTTCAGCTGCTTTTTCATCATTGGTGTACCCATCCGTTGACCATCCTTGGCAGCAATTTTCCAAAATGAGTCCAACTTAGTGTGAGCGTAGGCCCGAATATCCACCATTCCCTCAATAGGTAACCCAAATGCTCGGTGCAGAACAGCCGCATCAATTTTCACACTTTGGTGTCCTACGACAGATTCTATCGATTTCTCTTTCACTGATGCGTGATGATTGAAATCGAGAATTTCATCGGTGTAGATGTACTTTGAACGAGCAGATAAGAACCCCATCAAACCAGTGTCCTTGATGTTTTTCAAAATAACCCTCATTGTTGTTGTTGCGGTGTGACTATACTCTTCGTAATTTAACCACATACCTTCAACTAGTGATTTCTGCCTTCCAATTTGGGTATCCGTAGATTCAGAGGTAGATGCCTTAGCATTTGAAACTTGTTTTGGTGCTATTGAACCCGAGAAATTTCGCAGAAGAAAAAGAAATCCGTGGTATGTTCTTGATTTAGGGTTTTAGAATTTGAGAGTAATAGAAGCTGTTATCAGCGAAGAGGCCTCCTATTTATACAAACAAAGAAAAAGTCTTAATGGGCTAAAAGGGTGTGTTTAATGGGCCAAAAGGGTGTGTTTTTTTTAATTGGGTGGTTGACATCTGTCTATCTCAAAATAGGGTTTTTTAGTACATTCTCTAGGCGGGATAAAGTAGAATTTAGTTTAGTTTGTGAAATATTGAGCTGAGTATGTATTAGGCTGTTGGTTGTAATTGATATTTGAAAGATTATGAACGAATAAATTAATAATTAATTAGTCTTAGCATCTTACAAACTTATCACGCAACTATCTAAACATAGTCATGATCATACAAAACCCTATTCGGCATTTAAATACATTCAAATACAGCTTAGTAATTTCCCTGACTCATCTGTTAGGGCTGAATTAGTCAGCTTAGTAAAGTACTCATCTAGTGATTTTCCAAATGAACTTAACTATAAAATCAACAGATTCATCATCTAACCGAATTTTTTTTGTCATAAGCAATTTAAAGAGATTTCACATTTCTACATTTCTTGGTTCTCCTTCCTACATAGAGTCCATGCAATCAAATACAACACCCAAATAACATCCCACCAAATTAGTTTACATATTGGCTCTTTCTTGAACCATCACCAATATGTGAAGCACTTACTCTAAAAAAGCAGAGACAAGTACATTCTATCACTATCAAGCTCCTTCAAAGAGGGGGGGGGGGGTGTAAAATTTGAAATTCAACCAATTGACCAACAATTAAGCAGATGTCATTTGTAAATTCTGACCAGCCATGACCCAGTGCAACGCTACCAATGGTTCCATCTCCGTAGTTCTGATAAGTATGCACCTTTGCCTCCCATGTTCGTTGACCATACTGAGGAGCTTTAAACTGCTACTTTCTTTGAATCTATGTGATGTGCCATCCATTTGTCTCGGGGAAAGTACTGCAACATATATAAAGACATGATGCGCAATAAAAAAAAATTAAATAAATAAATTTATTATGCACGGAGGACCCATATGCAACATAGACATACCAAAAATGGGAGGGAATTTTTACAAAAGTCCGGGACCATATGTTTTCTTATTTTTTTCCGCCAGGAATCAAGAGGCACCCCATCATTGGCATCACAATTCATTGGTAAATCACCATCCTCATCAGCTAAATGACAATCCTCGTCAGCTGAATCATCATCCTCGTCAGCTGAATCATCATCATGAACTGAATCAATAACAACGATTGCATCTCTGTCCTTCACTGGACCAGGGTTCAGTGTCTTGCACAGGCATCGAATGCGTTTAGATCCACCTAAGAGCAATGACTTTCTAGTAAACATGCTTGGTGGCTCACAATTTGAATCAAGATTGTAAATTATTGTAGTAAATTTCCCATTATCGTGAATCTCCATCTGGATTAATTTAACACTCGAAAGATTGTGGGCCAAACAGAAAGACTCCCAACACTTTCCCCCCATGATACACAGATAAGGGCCGTTCCTCATTTTTATTTTCCATATCCCAAATCGTGTTTGAACTTCTATAAATGAGTTGCCTTCCTCCGGGATAATTTCACGGACTCGTCTGGGAAGCTCCTGTATGGAATGTGAACAGTGTGTTAATTAACTGGAATAATACCCATAGTTTAACATTAGAGATCAGAATCATTTAACTACAACATACCAGACCATATGGATACGTGCCCGCTTCCAAGAAGAAGTTGATTGGGGTTTTTCTAATTTCGTGAAAAGATTTCTCCATACAACTACGTCCACTACATACCCAACAAGCAAAGTTGCACTCGCCAAAGTACTCGAAAAATACCACATCCTCAGCAACCAAGCTGAAATCCTTTGCCAGTTGTTTAATCCCCTGGCCACCTATGAATTGTTCACCCCTTCCTTTGTTATACAACAGTGATATATCCTGCTGCGAATCATGACAATTCCCTTTCTTTTTGGTCTCATCTTTTTTTTTGCTTGCTCAATAAATTGTTGAGGGATTTTCTACAAGGAATAAAATGATTAAAAAAATTTAAACTTCGAAGAAGCCCTGGACACAACCTCATTTCACTAAATGCTTGAAGACGACATTGTTGGGATATGGCTCGATTTGTCAGACAACAAAGTGCGGAATTTAAAATTTTTCGAGTCATCCAATGGTCCCATAAAAGATGTCTCCACATTATGTATACAAAAGCAAGAACAAAAACGCACACAATGAATTAACAAGGGGGGTTTTTGCGATATACCTCACCACAGGCAAGGTGGTGGAAACCTCCGGCTTCGTTTCTGAATCTGGATCTGGTTCACAGGAGTGATCCAAGTGTCTCACCTCCAGGGATAGTCCACACCAATTGGATTCTGGCAACACCTCAAGATCTTAGGCTCAGAACTCGATTCAAGAGATTTGTTATTGCAGGATTGTATTAGATCTCTTGACAGATCAAGATCTAACACAATGGAATAAGGAGATCACGGCGGCGGCACCAAGGAACCCACGGCAGCAGAGTGGCGGCGGCTAATGGTGGCGGCGGCGGCTAGCTAGGGTTAGCTTGGAGAGGGGGCGGCTACTTAGGGCAAAAGGAGGCTAGGGTTTTCTTTCTTAGGTGTTAGCTTTTAAGCTCATGTAGTTCCCCTTTTATAGACTCCTTCTGACCTAGGGTTTGCAAGATTCCTTATGGGCTTTAATTAATAGAAGCCCATGTCTTGCAATCCTTCATTTAATTAACTACTTTAATTAAATGCCCAGTCCAATTAAATCAATATTTCTTTTAATTAACTAGCAACTCAATTATTAATTAAGTTAGCCAATTAATTAATCTCCCACTTGAATTAAATACTTTTAATTCATTTAATTGATTTAATTACCTTTAAATCAATTAATTCCTTTCATGTCCTTTTATAACAGTCACCGTCCAATTGTATTGTGTGTGACCCTCTGGGTTCACCATCAATTGGCAGCAGGCCCACGAATCCCTCGTGATTTAATTTATGAACAATAAATTGTTCCGATCAATTAAACAACCTTTAATTGACCACTCCTAGAATTAAATCCTCTATTAATTCAGGAGTATCCACACTTCATGGTCGATGTCTAGCCACAAGCCCATGAAGCCCAATTTCAGGTGAATTGATATTTGTGAACCTCGTCTCATATAATTGCCATGTACATACGGTCCTTCTATCGACTAATATTCCCGATCAAGACTTAGGGTGTGTGAATTGATCGGCACCTCTAAATTTGTCTCGATAACTATACTTTCTAATTCAGGATAATATACCTTTGTGACCTTCTAAATTTGGAAACACCTTTCCAAATCCGTCACCGACTGCGGCCGCAGATTCCTTGGATATATTATCTGAGAATCGTATAGGAAATTCTCTCACCCATTACAGCGAGTCAATAGATTCCATATTGGTACTAACCACTCGCGTACATGTCCATACGCACCCAACCTAGGCATGTTATGACCAAGCTACGTGGCCTATACCTAGATCTAAGTACGCACTTTCATGCACCGAATTCGCCCTAGTACCTCAAGTCAAAGGACTAAATCGTAACTATTATATTCCTTGAGAAACATCCCATCACCGATATGCGTCATGCGCTTCCACAATGGGTTTCTCTGTTCGGGTCGTTCGATGCGTTCAATCCTCCATTGAACCACCTACTCGTATGCACTGGACTCAAATTCCTTGCTCATGAAACACTACAAATTCACTCCATGTGAATCATGCATACTTGTACAAGTCTTGGCGATTCCTACGATACCCCGTCTCGTTTTGGAATCTATGACTTGGAACACTTTTAAGATTACGACCTTTGAGACTGTTTCATGATTGCACTCAATACTGAAGTGAATCGTCCCATAGTCAAATGTAATCTAAGGGTTTCAACCAATCGCTTAAATGTATTCGCGAAAGATGAAGTTGGCCATTGTTTATCCTTATACATATATAAATAAACATGCGTATTATTATAAAATCAAAGATCGTTTCATACAGGATAGATCTATTACAAGCTAACAGAACTGGCTTGCAGGGCACTATCCTTTCAATCTCCCACTTGCCCTAAAGCCATTCACCTATGGTTCTAAGACCCATCTTCTCTAGATGACTATCGAACGCCTTTTGTGAAAGTGGCTTAGTTAGTGGGTCAGCTACGTTGTCTTCCGATTTGACATACTCCATGTGCATGTCACCTCTACCCATGATCTCCCTGATCACGTGGTATTTCCTCTGTACGTGTTTGGATTGATGGTGTGATCTCGGCTCCTTCGCTTGAGCTATCGCCCCGTTGTTGTCACAGAAGACGACTACAGGTTCAGCAATGCTAGGAACAACATCCAATTCTTGGATGAAGTTTTTCATCCATACACTTTCTTTTGCTGCATCTGATGCTGCGATATATTCTGCTTCTGTGGTTGAGTCGGCAGTGGTAGACTGTTTACAGCTTTTCCAATTGACCGCTCCTCCATTGATGCGGAATATGTATCCAGAGTTGGATTTGAAGTCATCCACGTCAGACTGGAAACTTGCATCAGTGAATCCCTCAAGTTTCAGTTCTCCACTACCACCGTAGACCAAAAACATATCCTTAGTCCTTCGCAGGTACTTTAGGATTGCTTTTACGGCAGTCCAGTGCTCTTCGCCTGGATTTGACTGATAGCGGCTCGTTACACTCAGAGCGTGTGCTATGTCTGGTCGAGTACACAACATCGCATACATTATACTCCCTATAGCAAAGGCATAAGGTATGAGAGACATTCTCGTCTTTTCTTCGTCAGTTGTAGGGCACATAGACTTAGAAAGAGAGATACCATGTCTCATCGGAAGCAATCCTCTCTTGGATTCTTCCATCTTGAATCTTTTCAAGATTGTGTTAATGTACTGAGATTGGGAGAGTCCAATCATCTTCTTCGATCTATCCCTATAGATACGTATTCCTAATACGTAAGATGCGTCTCCCATATCTTTCATAGAGAACTGCGCGGATAACCACGCTTTAGTCTGCGCTAACATCTTGATATCGTCTCCGATCAACAAAATGTCATCGACGTACAAAACAATGAATTGTACTGTGCTCCCACTATTCTTCTTGTACACACAAGGTTCATATACATTTTTGATAAAGCCAAATGCCTTGACTGTCTCATCAAATCGTATGTTCCAGGTTCGGGATGCCTGTTTGAGGCCATATATTGACCTTTGAAGTTTACACAATTTGTGCTCACTCCCTTTGGACGCAAAACCTTCAGGTTGTTGCATAAAGATCTCCTTGTCAATGTTTCCATTGAGGAAGGCGGTCTTTACGTCCATTTGCCATATCTCATAGTCATGCCATGCGGCAATGGCAAGCAATATCCGAATGGATTTGGACATCGCTACGGGAGAGAAGGTTTCCTCATAGTCTATTCTAGGCCTTTGAGAATACCCCTTCGCCACTAAGCGTGCCTTGTGAGTTAAAACCTCTCCATTCATTCCAAGCTTACGCTTGAAGATCCATTTGCATCCTACAGGGATAGTTCCCTCAGGTGGATCAACCAAGGTCCAAACCTTGTTGGAATGCATGGAATCCATTTCGGATTGCATGGCTTCGAGCCACGCACCCGAGTCTATGTCTGACATCGCTTCTTGGTAGGTCCTTGGATCATTATCACCTCTTTCGTTTTCGTGAATGAAACCAAATCGCTCTGGCTCCTTACGAATTCGATCAGACCTTCGAAGAGTAGGTGTACTAGTAGGTTCAGTAAATTCTGGCTCAGCTCCCACTGTTTGTGAGGATGGGTCCGATTCCTGGACTTCATCAAGTTCTACGATTGTCCCATTTCGGTTGGAGAGGAAATCCTCTTCCAAGAAGTGGGCGTTCCTAGACACGAACGTATTACGTTCTTTAGGATCGAAGAACAGGTATCCAATGGATTCCTTTGGATACCCCACAAATTTGCACAAACTAGATCTACTATCTAGCTTATCTCCCTTCTTGTTCTTTACATACGCAGGAGATCCCCATACTCGTAAGTACGAATACACGGGTGCCTTACCATACCATACTTGGTGCGGTGTTGTCGGCACTGACTTCGAAGGTACTATGTTTAGTATCTTCGATGCAGTTAATAGGGCCAAGCCCCAAAACGAAAAGGGAAGGTCAGCGAAGCTCATCATGGAACGAACCATGTCTAACAATGTTCGGTTCCTCCGCTTGGACACTCCATTGAGTTGGGGCGTCCTAGGGGGAGTTCGCTGGGCGAGAATTCCATTCTCTTTTAGATAATCAAGGAATTCTTGGCTTAAGTACTCACCACCTCTATCAGAACGAAGTGCTTTAATACTATGTCCAAGTTGATTCTCAACTTCCATTCGAAACTCTTTGAATTTCTCAAAAGTTTCGGATTTGTGTTTCATAAGATACACATATCCATAACGACTAAAATCGTCGGTGAATGTTACGAAGTAAGAGAATCCTCCTCTCGCATTGACACTCAATGGTCCACAAACGTCAGTATGGATTAAGTCCAATGTTTGCTTGGTTCGCTCGGGATTCCCTGTGAAGGGTGATTTGGTCATCTTTCCTTTGAGACAAGATTCGCAAGTTGGAAGTTCATCCAAGTTCTTTATTTCAAGAGCCTTAGAGGAAACCAACTTTTGAATCCTACTCTTGGAAATATGTCCATGTCTAGCGTGCCAAAGTTGTGGAGTTTGATTATCATATTTCCTTTTCCTAGATTGAATGTGGATGACGTCGGATTTAACAGGTTCTAGGGAATAAAGACCATCTATCAAAGTACCACAAGCATACTTTAAACCACCTTTAAATATGCTAAAAACTCCATTTTCAATGGAAAAATTAAAACCATCAATGTCTAGCATTGGTACAGAAATGATGTTCTTAATTATCGTTGGTACGTACAGACAATCCCTTAAAACCAAAGTAAAATTTCCTAAAACCAATTCGACGTCCCCAATAGCCTCAGCGGCGATCCTAGCTCCGTTTCCAAAACGCAGGATTCTATCCCCGGGCTTCAGGTATCTTACTGCTCCCATCACCTGCAAATCATTGCAGATGATTTAACCGGATTTCGTCGGGTTAATTGTATATCAGTGAATTTGTATATTTAGTAGGGCTCTGTTACTTTATTCCGGATGGATCAATCACAAAGAAAAGCAATGATTAAGAACAAGAAGTATAACCACAATTAAAGCTAATAACACATCAATATGGAGAGCAAAATACTATGAATAATATAGATTCTTATTCAATTGTAATGTCTTGGGCAGAGAATATTTGTGTATCCTTGAAGTAAAGGATTTCGTCGTCGTCTAATACAATCATTAACTAGGTATTTATACAATGTTTAACCTAGTTTTACAAGGAATCATAGTCCTAATAGGACTCGGCCCAAATATCCTTCATGGGTCCGGAGTATTATCTTTAGATCGAAGAGAGCCGTGCTTGGCCGGGTCTGTTAGATGATCTTGGTCTGCTCGGATTGGTCTAATCGATCTTAACATCTTCGTTCGATTCGAGTAATATGTAGGGTGCAAAATAGCCCCCATCAGTACTCCCTCACTTCTTCGAGCGTATAGATAATAGAAGCTCGTAGAAGTAGATAGATCTTTACGACTGTTTCTTTTATATGAATGGAGCCTCGTTAAAAACCTTACTTAAGAAAAAACCCTGTGGGAAAAAATCTTAAATAAGGAAAAGAGTGCTACATATCATAGATAGTCGTTTTCTCTGTCTAGTTACGAATCACCACGCGTCTATTTTGGAAGCTTTTCGTATCCTTCCATTTTTGGCGGGAATATCAGTAGCTGCCATAACTCCGAAACGTCATTTCTCATTTTCTTATAAATTGGTGACTCTATAGTTCGCCATTTCCCTTTTATACTTCCTTACAACTCGTAATCACTTTCTTGACTAGTCGCTCATCACGCTAAGTTTTTTCGTTTATTGACCTTCATTTTCCGAGAACCAGAATATATGGCTTCTGTGAGGAGATCTTCTTCTAGAGAGGTTGTCGCCCCCGACAATGAGGAGGAGTTGCAATCTAGTGTAACTGATTTTGTCATCCCTGTGGAGGATACTTTTAAGGTACGGATCCTTACTGACGCGGATGTGGCGGCCCGAGCCAAAAAGGGCAAAGGTACTGTTCCTCAAATTTCTGAACCAATTGAGGATGTCGCTTGCGCTTATACGGCGGAGACATTTCCGGAGGTCGTGAATAACTATACTAAATATTTTCCGGAAGGTTCTGAGATAATTCTTCCTTCCTCTACTGATAAGGTCACAACTCCCCCGGAGGGATGCCGAGCCTTTTATACGGCTCACTTTAACAGTGGACTTCGTCTTCCTTTGTCTCCCCTTTTTCTCGAAGTTTTGAAAACTTTTAGTGTGTGCTTGACACAGCTGGTTCCAAATTCCGTTGCTTTTGTAGTTTGCTTTTCGGTTTTGATGATCGCCAAGGGGTTTAAACATTCTTTCCGTAATTTTACACAACTTTTCCGCTTTAATATTTCTAGTTCTTCAAATCGTGGATATTTCTTCGCTAGTCAACGACCTAGCCGAGCAATCTTTGATGCCCCTGTTTCTAGTAATCCCTCATGGAAATCTCATTTCTTCTTCGTTCGTCCTCCATCTAATCTTCGCTTAGCGGATGGTACGAGTGTGCCTTTTTCATGGGATCATGGTTCTAGTTGGATTTCCGGAGGTCGCCTAGCGACAGGCGAACTGATTCCCGATGATGCTAAGTTTATCGCAGATATCTCCGAATTGCGTGCAAACAAATTTCAAAGTGCTCTTTTGATTGGGGAAGCTTTCCTTCGCAAGGCGGGGTTAAGCATTCATAGTTTTCCCATCAATTCACCATCCGAACCTCTTGGTTAGTAATTTATTTGATCTTAGTGTTGTGATGATATCATTTATTGGGAAGGTACATAATTTATGATTAATTTCTTTTTCAGCTGATATGGTAGAGAATTCTCGACACTCTTCGAAGGGAAAGATGGTGCTTTCGAAATCTTCTAAATCCGCCGAGAACGCGCCTATTGAGCAGAGAGCGTCACGAAAAAGGAAGTTGGAGTTAGGCCATGAATCCGAAGAGGACAGAGAGGAATCATCAGAATCTCCTCAGGAGCCCCCTATTCGTCAGGGCACGGGACCTGGTTATCCTCCTCTTTCTCTTAGAACATCTTTAGGCGTTCGAGGATGTCACACCTGGTCGAAGCCTCATCCAACTAATAATCCAGTCGATAGAAAGAGGAGTTATTATGGACGTTCCGGCCAGGATCTTTCTTTAGTCGGAGAAAAACTCCCAAGACCTACTCTTGTCGAAATGATCGAGGAACATTTGGAGGGAAAGAGAGCCGCTGGTTATTCCGAGAAGGACTCTCTTATCCACGATGATAATGAGAATGCGATCGATAAGGCAACTCGTGTTCTTTTGTCTGGTGTTTTTACCCGTGATCTGAATAAACTTCTTCATAAGGATCCTCTGGAGAAATTCCAACGAGCTTGTCTTTATGCTGAAAAGGTGATATCCTTTTCCTTTAATCATGTTAACAGATAACTTTAAGGGTCTTCCTTAATTTACTAATCCATCTCTTTTTCTTGCCCTCTTTGCTTTGTTCAGACTAAGACGTGTCTTGCGTCATACGCCTATGAGAATGCACTTTGGAAACAACAGTGCGAGTTCTTGGATGAGAAGAATAAAGCTTTGCTTCGTAAATCCTCCGGTTCAGAGGTTGGTCCCTCAACATCTTCTTTGGTTCCCACCGTAGAGACTTGTGTTACTGGGACTGAAGACCAAGAAATGATAAACAAGGTGATGGAGATTTCTCGTGCTCAAGAGCAGGCCAATCAAATGGCTAGAAAGTTAGAGGAATTTCAGTTACAGAGCACGGCTCGAATTAGTGAGCTGGAATCTCAAGTGTCAAGCCTCGAAGCTTCTTTAGAGGAGTACGAAAACGATGTCCCTCTTAGGCAAAGAGATCGATATGTCAGGAAATCTGACGAAAGTGTTGTTCGCGAATTTCTCAACTCTCCTGTTCATACGGCGTTGGTGTATCGGATGGTCGGTCCTTTACTTGAAAATACTTTTAAGAAGGCGATTCATCAGCTGGTCGCTCTGGAGATGATCGATGATCGTCGAAAAGAGTATTTTAAGGCTGCTCATATTCGGTTGAATCGCTATGGTGAACTTTATTCTTCTTCTGAGGTCCCAGATGTTCTATATCAAGGTTTTCCTCTAGCTCACCTTGTCGAAGAATTTGGAAACCCATTGCCAATTCCTCCTTCTGACGTCAACGAAGAGCTTGATAATACTTTTGTTGATCCCGAAGTCGAGGAAGAAGAGGAAGAGGATATTGGTACGACTGAGGTCGTCGGTACCGACCAGAGAATTTCAGATAGCGAGCAGGCTTCTTAAAACAGTGAATTTTTGGATAATCCTTGTAATTATTTTACTCGTAAGTATTAATTGTAATTTTACCTTTTCTTCTCTTTGTACACTAAACGTTTCGTATTCTGACAGTCGTGTCTCTTTGGCTTCGCCGTAATAATTCAGACAAGTCATTAAATCTGGCGTAATCATTATGCGTGTGTCTTTTCATATTCTAGCGTTTGCTCCAAGGTCATTTTTCCTGTTTCGCGCCCTTTCTTTAGGTCTGACGCGTCCTTTCGTGTAGTATAAATACGAAAGGTAAAAACTTGACTTGTTTTTACTGCTATACTCTTCTCTTGACAGAATACTCGTTTTTTACTTAGTCGATAAATTTTCTCGATATTAATTTGTTTATTTTCATAATCCGACCATGAGTAACCTCTTTGGCAATACTTCGAAGCGACCTTCCCGTGAGGGCGCTCGGGACACCAGATCCAAAAGGCATCGAAGAGACGGACCGTCGACGGAGCCTCCTCGTTCGTCCCAAATAATTAGGTCGGAGATCGATACCAGTGTTATTGTTTCTGAACCTCTCTCTGTGGTAAATTCGTCGTTTCCTGAACCAATCCATCCCGCTTCAACTCAAGTAGGAAGCATGCCTTCGCCTGGTCGGTTTGCTTTTGGCGATATGTCCAACGAGGAACCAGCTTATAACATAGCTGTTAGCTCAGATGCTCCTTCCTTTGAGCATGTTTTTCATGGGGGGAATTTTACTGTTTCCCTTCCTTTGTCAGTTTCTACTGCCCCAATCACCAGCGGAGGGCAAACTGGTGATGGCTTTTTTGTCAATCCTTCCGTAACACAATCTATTGTGCAGGACTGCCCAGAATATTTGTTTAATGATACTACAGTGATGACTACCTCCTTTGAATCGGGGGGACCTTCCGGAGGTCGAACCGGTTCCAGGTCTGGCCGCCGAACTATTTTTTCTGCTTCGGGCAAGGAAATTTCTGTTAGTCCCGACGGGAGAGAATCTCCTCGTCAATTAGATGATCGATGCATCCTTCAGCAAGTTAATGACATTCTTTTGTCGGAGACTCCACGTTCTGATGGTGTCCCTTTGACCAGCGAACTGCCTGGTTCTATTGAACCTGATGCTTTGTCATGGGACCTAGGTATGAGTACTATTTTGTCTGGCGAGTTGAGGAAGCTCGAAGGTACCTCCAATGTTCGCCTTGTTCAATCTTTGGTGAAGATATGTGAGCAGGTAAATATTTCGAATATTTTTCCTGTTCTTTGTTTAGAATTCCTTGTTGTAAGGCGATTTCTCTTATTCTTTCTGTTCTTAGGGCAAGTATTTTGCACTCCAGCTGGGTGTGCAAAACGACGAACTGTGGATGTCGGAGAGTTCTTCAGGGTCAGTTGGAGTCCGAGAAAGCTAAAAGCAGGGGTTTGGAGTTGCAGCTGCAACTTGATAAAGATGATCTTCAAAAATTGGAGGCCGAAAAAGTTGTCCTTGAAAAGGAGAGAGATAATTTAGCTCAGGCAGCTGTTCTGGCGGAAGAATCTCGTCGGCAGTCCTATGAGGAAGGTTATGACGCCGGTTATCTAAAGCGTCAAGAAGAATTGATGGCTTTTGCTGGGAGTCTGACTCCTCGGAAAGCTGTTTCTGGTAGTCGGCCTGCTGACCGTTCTTCTCAGTGACCTTTGCTCGACCTGGCAGGCCTTGGACTGTCTTTTTTTTTTTTTTTTTTTTTTTTTTTT
>CM064883.1:28150990-28393941 GCA_003313485.2 Penstemon barbatus
ACGCAAAGCCAGCTGTTGAATCGACTAATAAGTCAATCCTTGGGAGGGGGTATGGGTCGCGTGGACACAACTTGTTGAGGTCGGTGAAATCATTACACATCCTCCATTTATTATCTTTTTTATCTCCTTTTGCGACTAGTACGACATTGCATAGCCATTCCGAGAAATGAATTTCTCGGATTTGTTTTGCCTCGAGCAACCTTTCTACCTCGGCTTTGATAATTTTATCTTTCACCGGTCCATGATTTCTCTTCTTCTGTCTGGCGGGTTTCGCCAAAGGATCTATTTTTAGGGAATGCTTTATTATTCGAGGATCAATTCCTTCAATGTCATTTGCGCTCCAAGCGAAGACATCGACATTGTTTCTGAGGAAGTCGATCAGCATTATTTCTCCTTCTTCGCTCAACTCTGTACCAATTCTCGTCTTTTTGGATGAGTCGCCTTCTACTAGAATTATATCTTTATGTTCAGGGGGTTTCAAAGATAAGTCTAGCGGTTCTTTCCCCTTTTTATCTAGTCGATCAGTACTAGGAATTTCAACCTCATTTCTAATGAGATCGCCTTCGATCTTTCTCTTGCTCGGAGTAATGGACTTAGGATGTTCTTTCATAGTTAACGAAGTACTATAGCAGTCCCAAGCCATGCAATGGTCGTTTGTTATCTCTCCGATGCCTGTATCGGTTGGAAACTTTATCTTCTGATGATAAGTAGAGACAACAGCTCGGAATAGATTGAGAGCAGGTCGTCCCAATATCGCATTATAAGCGAAAGGGGTTTCTACTACTAGAAATTTTACTAGCTTCACTGTCCGGTGGGGTACTTTTCCGAGCGATACGCTTAAGGTTATCGTTCCGCTGGGGATGATTTCGGACCCCCCGAATCCTATTAATGGCGTAGCTACTTTCTGCAAGTTTATCTGCCCCAAATCCATTTGGGCTAAAACTTCTCGGGAGATAATATTAGCTGAGCTCCCATTATCTATTAAGATTCTCTTGACATTGTAATTTGCTATTTCCAGCGATATTACCATAGGGAAGTCGGGGTTATCCTCTCTTGCGTCCCAGACAATATTTTTAGGTGCTTCGCCTTCATTAAAACTGATCTGCTGATCGTTTGACGGCCTGCTTTCCAAGGTCCAAATTTCTTTTGGGTATTTTGAGTTTCCAATTATGGACCTGGCAGTTCTTCGCCGGGCGTTGCGACTATCTCCACCCGCGGGACCCCCGGAGATCGTATGGATAGTTCCATTGATCTGGTCGTGGTTCGACTCCTGAATAGGTCGTCGTTCAGGTGATCTTTGATGAGAATTTCTCCTTCGATCAACATTCCGAGGGCTTCTACTTCTTTCCCTTTTACGATTATCTCGCTCTATGTATTCGTCAAGTTTTCCTTGCTCGATAAGTTTCTCAACCTCTCTCTTAAGGTGAAAACAATTCTCCGTTCGATGTCCATGTGCCCTATGGTATTTACAGTATTGATCGTAGTTTCGAGAGCCTGGTCTCGGTTGCGCGATTTTCCTCGCTTCGGGAATCCAGTTATTTCTTTCTAGGACTTCCAATATTTCTTCCATTGGAACATTTAACCTTGGGTGTTCTACATGATTCACCCTGCCTCTGATTGGTTGATCATGGTTTCTTGGTCTTTGGTAGAAATTATGTTGTCTGTCTTGGTCGGCTTTGTTGTATTCCAGTCGGTGGAAAACATTACCTCTCCTGGAAGATCGCTCGTAATCCAAAGGTTTTTGGGTAGGAAACCTCTCATGCCGTTTGGAGCCTGAGGTGGTGGCTTTGTTTTTGTTTTTATCCTTAAAGGAATTCATCTCTTCTTGGGTCATATACTTAGAGGCCAAGCTCATAATGTCAGCAAACGTTCTCGGTTGTTTTCGACTGAGGGCGTTTCCAAACTGCCTATTTTTAGTGAGGTCGAAGAGGATAGAAATTATGTAATCGATATTCGGTGAGTCGATTTTGAGTAATTCTACGTTGAACCTCGCCAACCAATTTCTTAGGGATTCTCCCTCTTGTTGGTGTATGGTTCCTAGGTAGCTCATCGGAAGTTTTTGCCTCCTCTGACTGGCAAATTGCTGTATTAGTTTATTGCATAATTCTCGGAAACTGAATATAGAGTTGGCCGGCTGTTTGGCAAACCAATCCAGCGCGAGTCCTTCGAATGTTGTTACCATTAGCTTGGCGGTGAATTCGGCGGAGTGGGCATACAAATTCATTATGTTCGTAAAGCTAAAGATATAATCGTCCGGGTCGGTGGTTCCATCATATCGGGGTAGTCTTCCCGGGACCTGTCCTGCGGACTGTGCTTATTTTATTTCCCTGCAGAAAGGAGAGCAAGCCGCAAGGCTTTCCTGGAGTTCTGTAGTCCGGGCCCAGGGGTTCTGCACAGATCGTAATCGTTGTTCAAGTCGCTCCTGTACCATCCTTTCAATTTCTCGTTCTGAGAATCAAGTCGCTCTCGGTCGATAGGGGATTGTATCATCTATATCATCTTCGATTGGGATGATCGTTCGTTCCTTCGATCCGCTGCGAACTGCTTGTGGTACTCTTCGACCTGTTCTTCTTTGGGGACGGTTGTCGGAGGGTTTAGAATTGACCTGCTGTGGGCTGTGCAGCGAGCGACGCTCACTTGCTGGGCTGTCAGCTTGTTGAGAGGTCCGTTCGTTCGGCCTTGGCACTCCTGTCGCGGGAGTTGCCCCGGGAGCCGTAACGTTTCGAGGAATTTGGTCTAAAACTAGCAATTCTTCTGGAGAGAGTGACTTGAAGAGCATCGCTATTTGTTTCAGTTTTTCCTGAGCGCCAGGGAGAGGAGCGGGTATTTCGGGGAGCTCCGGTTCTTCTGGTATTGTACCGGTAAGACCTCCTTGGTGTTCCTGCTGACGGGAACGGGTATCTGGGAGGTTTTCATTGGTGTTTGGATTGTTGTTATCGTTGTTGTCTTGTGGATCTTCAGATGTGTTGTGGCCTGTGGTCGTATTGCTTCTCGCTCCAACGCGAGCGCTTTTCCTTGGGCGAGCCATGTGTCGATTCGAATAATTAACCTAGCCCCTCGGTGGGCGCCAGCTGATTTAACCGGATTTCGTCGGGTTAATTGTATATCAGTGAATTTGTATATTTAGTAGGGCTCTGTTACTTTATTCCGGATGGATCAATCACAAAGAAAAGCAATGATTAAGAACAAGAAGTATAACCACAATTAAAGCTAATAACACATCAATATGGAGAGCAAAATACTATGAATAATATAGATTCTTATTCAATTGTAATGTCTTGGGCAGAGAATATTTGTGTATCCTTGAAGTAAAGGATTTCGTCGTCGTCTAATACAATCATTAACTAGGTATTTATACAATGTTTAACCTAGTTTTACAAGGAATCATAGTCCTAATAGGACTCGGCCCAAATATCCTTCATGGGTCCGGAGTATTATCTTTAGATCGAAGAGAGCCGTGCTTGGCCGGGTCTGTTAGATGATCTTGGTCTGCTCGGATTGGTCTAATCGATCTTAACATCTTCATTCGATTCGAGTAATATGTAGGGTGCAAAATAGCCCCCATCAGCAGATATGAGAACCTGCTGCGGTGTCTAACACCCACGATGCACAGTTAATAGAAATATTAACTTCAACCAAGAAAATACCTTTGGCTACCAGTTTCATCTTTAGGTAGTCTGGGCAGTTCCTTTTCCAGTGCCCTGCTTTCTTGCAGTGGAAACATTCGTCTTCTGGGCCTTTGCGCTTCTTTTCACCCACCTTGGTGATTGCCTTCGAAGAAACACTTTTCTTCTTCTTCTTACCTCTCTTAGGCTTTGCAGCCTTTGATTGGTGTGCAATCATTACCGGCTTCTCTTTCTTGAGAGTCGATTCTGCCGTTACCAACAAATTGGTCAGTTCGTGAAGAGCGAGGGTTCTATCCTCCATGTTGAAGTTTAACACGAACTGGTCAAAAGAACGAGGCAGCGTATGGAGAAGGAGGTCAGTGCTAAGATCAGCGTGCAAGTCTACTTCCAATCGCCCTAGTTTTTCAACCAGGTTGATGAAACGCAGACAGTGATCCTTGACACTGCTTCCCTCAGCCATCTTGAGATGAAACAACTCCTTAGTGGTCGCGAACCTTTCGGTACGAGACCTCTCTCCAAACATCTGTTGGAGGTGGAGAAGCATATCTCTAGCAAGCGGTATTGCAGCATGCTGTTTCTGCAGTTCATTTGACATCGAGGCTAGCATGAGACATCGAACCTGAAGATCATCATCAACCCTTTTAGCATGGGCGGTTTGTTGTTCCTCATCAGCTCGTGCTGCGGGTGCAGCAGGCATGGGTGTGTCGAGCACATAGCTACGTCGCTCGGAGTCGAGGACGATTCTGAGATTTCTCAGCCAGTCAACAAAGTTTGAGCCATTCAATTTGTTTGCGTCGAGGATAACAGATAATGGATTCTTAGACATTGTACTTAATATCTACAAATGGAAAGAAGACAACATTTAGCTAACTGATCTTATGTCTAATACTTATAATTATCGAATTTGGACTTGTTTTCGAAAAAGTTCTCCCACTATTTTGTCGAAACAATCACCCCTTTGATTGCTCGGGAAATTTAATTCCTAGTAGGTCTTGACGTCCCAGCAGCAATTAATTGCACCCACGACTCGTGGCCATACAACCAATTCTCCAGGTAGGTATACTTTTTACCAATTGTGACACCTCACAACCTTCAAGCTTATTTTGCCTCGGTTTTCGCACTTATCTAGCACTGCTACATCATAAGTGTTACTAATCGTTAAGTCTAACCCATCAATCGTGATAAGCAACGGGCCCGGTCGTGAGTTCTCCGTAACTAGTTATCGGTCGATCCTCACATCCCGACCAGTCCTCACCCTTGTCGTGTTTAGTTAAAAACAGGAGTCAAGGAATTTCACGTATTGTCCCTTTCTTCGACTCGGGTGCCAGACTCTGGATCATCTCTATCGATAAGTAGACAACATACGCTAGTCCCTATTGATGGAAGGCTTGGATTTATATAAATACTTCATTTTATTTTAATCCAATATGACTTAATATTTAATTCGAGAGGGGGTTTCTGGTTTTGAAAGTTATGCTAACTCTCCTCGAGATCTCACCGATTCAGTTATGCTTTATCTTTTATTACGATCTAGATTCTAGCGCGCAGCCAAAAATAAATCGACAAATAAATAAAAGCCATACAAGCCTAGCATGCACACTACCACAATATGTTTTCGATCGGGAGCCTCCTATGTGGGCCATCATCGAACCAATGATGTTGGCCCAATTGGTCAATCTAAAGGGTTCTCAAACAGGCCCTATGCTATTACACATTGTACCATGCATACATGGCCTTCTTATCTTCTTGGGCTCCCACCTTGCTTGTAAATGGGCCTCCATCCTAAACTAGGAAAGCAGTAAAGCCCTATTCTATTACAAAGGCTCAAAGTGGCCCAAAAACAATAATAGGCTCGCAGGCCCAATAAAAACCAAGCAATAAATTAAACCAATCACATCTACCCTAAGGTCAAGGCTCGTCTCGATCGAAAACCACGTAAACAGTTCACGTAGAGCAAGAAACATGTAAACATCTTTTACTTTCTTCTATCTTAATTTTAAAACATCCTTTTAAAATTAACTTCCTATGATTCTTGCTTTTTAGTCACTACTAATTATGACAAAATAAATATCCGGGTAAACAAAAATTAATTTTCTGCTCAATTTCAGAATCTGTTTTTCAACTTTTGAAAATTGCATTTTCGACCCCTCAATTTTCGAAAATTGCACTTTGACCCCAAAACTTTTAAAAAGTTACAAAAACACCCCTAGGCAGTTTCGGGCAGCAGACCAGAAAATAAAATTTTGAATTTTGAAAATTTTCGATTTTTCAAATTGACCCCTCAAGTTTCGGTAATTGCAAAACAGCCCCTAAGTTTTCAGAAATTGCAAAACAACCCCAAAAACTGTGCGACCAGAATTGCAAGAACAGTCCAGAATTTTAAAATTTTTAGATTTCAAAAATTTCGAATTTTCAGCCCCAAAAACCCTAATATGCGATTTTTGCCTCAAAAAGTCCTGAAGTTTTCAAAAACTATAAAAACGCCACAGATCTTGAAAAGCAGTTTTACCCAATGATAGATCTAGTCATAACAAACAAGAATCAACTTACAGAACATAATTATCACGTGTTCTCATACATATAATTAAACATATACGGTGAACACAATTATGTTCAAGCTTTTGTATAATAATAATGGAGTTGGCTCTGATACCACTGTTGGGATATTGCTCGATTTGTCAGACAACAAAGTGCGGAATTTAAAATTTTTCGAGTCATCCAATGGTCCCATAAAAGATGTCTCCACATTATGTATACTAAAGCAAGAACAAAAACGCACACAATGAATTAACAAGGGGGGTTTTTGCGATATACCTCACCACAGGCAAGGTGGTGGAAACCTCCGGCTTCGTTTCTGAATCTGGATCTGGTTCACAGGAGTGATCCAAGTGTCTCACCTCCAGGGATAGTCCACACCAATTGGATTCTGGCAACACCTCAAGATCTTAGGCTCAGAACTCGATTCAAGAGATTTGTTATTGCAGGATTGTATTAGATCTCTTGACAGATCAAGATCTAACACAATGGAATAAGGAGATCACGGCGGCGGCACCAAGGAACCCACGGCAGCAGAGTGGCGGCGGCTAATGGTGGCGGCGGCGGCTAGCTAGGGTTAGCTTGGAGAGGGGGCGGCTACTTAGGGCAAAAGGAGGCTAGGGTTTTCTTTCTTAGGTGTTAGCTTTTAAGCTCATGTAGTTCCCCTTTTATAGACTCCTTCTGACCTAGGGTTTGCAAGATTCCTTATGGGCTTTAATTAATAGAAGCCCATGTCTTGCAATCCTTCATTTAATTAACTACTTTAATTAAATGCCCAGTCCAATTAAATCAATATTTCTTTTAATTAACTAGCAACTCAATTATTAATTAAGTTAGCCAATTAATTAATCTCCCACTTGAATTAAATACTTTTAATTCATTTAATTGATTTAATTACCTTTAAATCAATTAATTCCTTTCATGTCCTTTTATAACAGTCACCGTCCAATTGTATTGTGTGTGACCCTCTGGGTTCACCATCAATTGGCAGCAGGCCCACGAATCCCTCGTGATTTAATTTATGAACAATAAATTGTTCCGGTCAATTAAACAACATTTAATTGACCACTCCTAGAATTAAATCCTCTATTAATTCAGGAGTACCCACACTTCATGGTCGATGTCTAGCCACAAGCCCATGAAGCCCAATTTCAGGTGAATTGATATTTGTGAACCTCGTCTCATATAATTGCCATGTACATACGGTCCTTCTATCGACTAATATTCCCGATCAAGACTTAGGGTGTGTGAATTGATCGGCACCTCTAAATTTGTCTCGATAACTATACTTTCTAATTCAGGATAATATACCTTTGTGACCTTCTAAATTTGGAAACCCCTTTCCAAATCCGTCACCGACTGCGGCCGCAGATTCCTTGGATATATTATCTAAGAATCGTATAGGAAATTCTCTCACCCATTATAGCGAGTCAATAGATTCCATATTGGTACTAACCACTCGCGTACATGTCCATACGCACCCAACCTAGGCATGTTATGACCAAGCTACGTGGCCTATACCTAGATCTAAGTACGCACTTTCATGCACCGAATTCGCCCTAGTACCTCAAGTCAAAGGACTAAATCGTACACTATTATATTCCTTGAGAAACATCCCATCACCGATATGCGTCATGCGCTTCCACAATGGGTTTCTCTGTTCGGGTCGTTCGATGCGTTCAATCCTCCATTGAACCACCTACTCGTATGCACTGGACTCAAATTCCTTGCTCATGAAACACTACAAATTCACTCCATGTGAATCATGCATACTTGTACAAGTCTTGGCGATTCCTACGATACCCCGTCTCGTTTTGGAATCTATGACTTGGAACACTTTTAAGATTACGACCTTTGAGACTGTTTCATGATTGCACTCAATACTGAAGTGAATCGTCCCATAGTCAAATGTAATCTAAGGGTTTCAACCAATCGCTTAAATGTATTCGCGAAAGATGAAGTTGGCCATTGTTTATCCTTATACATATATAAATAAACATGCGTATTATTATAAAATCAAAGATCGTTTCATACAGGATAGATCTATTACAAGCTAACAGAACTGGCTTGCAGGGCACTATCCTTTCAGACATTAGGCAAATGTAAAGTTACTAACGGAGGATGACACTTCATGATTGTACTCGAAGAAGATGCACAAGCAAGTAAAAAAATGCTTGCAAGATAATAAAAAAGAAGTGTACTTACAAACAATCCATTAAAGTTCCCGAAGATGAATGTAAAGAATCGCATCCCCATTGCTAATCTGGATATAGGCATGATTCACCGTAGACGTCGTATATCTGAACGGAGGAAATTCAACTATAATGTGGACAACAATGTGTTCATATGGGCTTCAATGAACAAAGTTAAATGTGTTTTTATATGTTGGTCCCTGTAAATGTGTTCTTTAATATTATAGGTTGTTCCCTCTGGCATTTTAGAACTAGTGGGCCAAGATAAGATGGTAGTTGTTAAGTGAAATATATTAAAGAGTAAATCTCGCTTTTGGTCCTTCTTATAGATTAAATTTTGCACTTTCGTCCCTCTTAAACTTTTTGTAGCAGATTGGTCCCTCTTATCAATGTAGTATTTCACATTCGTCCCTCTTATAACACATTTGTCCCTCTTAATTTTTTAAGCAAATTCGTCCCTCTTATTAATATAGTGTAACACATTAGTCCCTCTTAAATACAAAATACGTCACTTAAATTCAAAATACTAAAAAAAAATTGAGATTCTATTTTTTTACAAACGGAGGAGTTAATGATACATAACGACTTTGTTCTTCGTTTTGAATCCGGATCTACCAAAATATGTGAAAATAAGACATATAAGTTATATATGTGTGTATATATATATATATATATATATATGTTGATTGTATATAAATTATAAACATATTATATATCAACTGAATCCGATGCCAAGTACTATTAAAAATTAATATTCGGCAAAGAACTTTCTTAATGCCCACTACATTCAAATATTCCTCAAACCCACTTTTACAATTCCCACTACATTCATTCATTCAACCCACAAAGAGCCCCCTCATCATCACAGCTGCTGCCTCTTCAATTCCATAGCACATTCAACTTTCACATATTTATTACTGTAAATAAATGTGTGTTTTGACTTTTCATCTTTAATATAATTCCAAAGCACCTTCACTTACGTAATTAACTCTCATTAAGAAATTGTTAAAATAATTTAAAAAATCGTACCCCTTTAATAAATAGTACCCCCTAAAAAATACGAGTACTTTGTATTGTCTTTGTTTTGGCTAATACTATATTTTCGTATTATTGTGTCTTTGTTATATGTGAATGCAATTTTAATCCCGTGCTATATTCTGATTCCAATGAGTATATTTGTACTAATCTTAATTTTCTAAAATTATGACTAATTATAATTTTACTTTTAATTTTTATATAAATATATTTTATAATTAGAGAAAATGCCGAAAGAAAATTATATATACTATCATAAAATACTAATATATGGCCTTTATAAATTTATTTGTTATATGAAATCGATTTATTTTCCAAGTAATAAATTTTTTTATTTCCAATTAATAATATATACATACTTATATATGTATATATTTTAATAATATCATACAATCTAAAATATTTAACTACTAATGATAAAAAAAAATGTTATGAGAGATTCTTGATGTGGAAGTGGGGTTAGTGTTTAAGTAGTATACATATGTTATTTTTAATAAAGGATAGATTGGTTACAAGCTTTTAAATGAATTTGAATTGTATTACTAATATTCAATAACTGCCATATATTTTTTGTTTAAATATTTTTTTTTTCCGTAGTATATGAAAAGTCACATTCTTTTAAATTTAATGGACACTTCCAACGGTTTTAAAATGAGAAGGGTGTGAGCATTTAATATCGGCTGCTGACTTTTTTTTTAATTTTGTTTTTTACGAAGAGATGAATCGGTTAACAAAGGGTCGGTTTTTATGCTCTTATAAATAGGTATTTGATGCATACTTTATCTTCAAAAATATATTAGCCCACTTCAATATTGAATCTATACTTTATTTTCAAAAATGTTTCCAGAAAAAGACCATATGTTAGCCCACTTCAATCTATGAACTATTCAGAAAATGAGGAAATAGATACCGATGAATTTGAAAAGGAATCTTCCCAGTTTTATGACCATCTTCAAAAAAAATTTAACTTAAATGTTGATGAACCAATACGTCACTATCTAGATACTACATGCTTGTTGAAAAAACAAAAATAATGGAGCTTGTCTGAGTTTGAACAACATGTCAAGGGCCACATGGTTGGTGTCTTGCTTAAAAATGCTCGTCACCATCCCATTTTCAATTTTATTGAATCGGTAAAACATGCAGAAAAGGAGAAATCCCTTAACCGTCCACATTGTTTTTCAACGACGGTGGCGTATGTGTGGCCTCCTACGGCCATTGTTTATTTTTTTGAACCTGATTTGTCGGTGAAGAGATCGCCTATTGTCCAGGAAAATTTGATCGAAAAAAATGCTGGCCCCGGTGACGTTCGGGAAGTTTTGGAACCCAAAACAATGGGCCGAACCGGATATCATCTGGTTGACTTCGTTGGGGACGTGTTCGGCATCCATAATGCCCTTTTGATGACCCAATCCTTCAAAGATATCAGTTGTGGAAGGGAGAGCTTTCTATCGCTGTTGAAGGGAGCGGAAGGGAAACCGAGGGGAAGATATATGGTTGGATTGCAACCATAACTGATACAAAGGATCTTCCTAAACCTGTGATCGACAAACTGATGCACAAAAATTTATGCCTTACTGTTGTTGAGGCTAAAAAACAGCTTAGTTGTAATAAAGGGGTTGGCTGCTGGGGCGGGTCTTCAGGTAATTGTCTGAGCGGATCCAAAGGTTGTGGTCGGGTCTGAATGGTGGTTGTTTCAAGGATACCTTTAATCTACTATCAAAATTGTTTCAAGGATAATGGTTACTCTTCTGTCTGATAATGATTATGTAATTAAGTAAGTTTCTGTCAATATAATAATTTAGTATTTTAAATCTTTTAAGTTAAGTTTTTGTTTTTTAATTGTATTGATAATTAATATGTGTGTTTGTGAATATTATTATTAAGTATTTTATATTGTGTCATTTTTGGTAGGTTAGTAAATATCCTATATTTTAGAATAAGAAAAAGCAATTGCTAAAAACACTACAAAAAACTCACCTAACAAAAAAAATTTTCAACCAAAAAACAAATAAAACATTGCATTATTATTTAGAGGGATTTTCTTCACTTAAAAGTTTGAAAAAAATATTGATAATTTTGAAAAATAATAAGGAATTAATTTAAAAAAAAAACATTAATCGATGAAAATAATAGAGGTATAAGGAACACATAATAATATCGGATTGTTATTATTAAGAAAAAACTTACCTTAAAAAATGATTTTTTTTACTAAACACAAATAAAACATTGAAATATTATTTACAAGAATTTTATTCACTTAAAATGTTGAAAATAATATCGATAATTTCAAAAAATTATAAGGAATCAATTTAAAAATAAACATTAAACGATGAAAATAATATTGAGGTCTAAGAAGCACATAATAATATCGGATTACATAATAAGACTCCTGATCAAAACTTGAACTCCTCTGATATAAGTCAGCTGATAACCTATCCTTCTTATGTCAAATTCACCATAAGATCACCAGTCTTCTGGATAGAGTCTTTTGACCCATCTGATAGTCTTCTTACTTGATCAAAATTGATCATAAGACATTGAAATATTATTACTAATAACTTGATCATAAGAAAATACTCACCTTAAAAGAAGAATATTTTTACTAAAAACAAGCAGAGACATAAGAAATATTATTTACAAGGATTTTCTTCTCTTAAAATATTGAAAATAAATTGAGGATTTCAAAAAATTATTAAAGAAATTTGAAAGTAAAACAATTAAAATAAAAAAAATTGTTATAAGACTAAAATTAAATTACGATGTGGTTATCAAGGTAAGGAATTCTATGAAAATGTGCTTTGAAATAATAATATTTTAAAACTTGAATTAATAATATTTTGTGCACTTAGCCCCCCAAATATTAAAATTTTTGCACTAAACCCCTAATTTACATTTCTACCCTTTGAAATCCAACAAATTAATGAGATTCTCCATTTACAAACGGAGGAGTTAATGATACATAACGACTTTGTTCTCCGTTTTGAATCCCGATAGACCAAAATAAAAAAAAATTGAGATTCTTTTTTTTTTACAAACGGACGAGTTAATGTTACATAACGACTTGGCTCTTTGTTTGAATCCCGATCGACCAAAAATAAATAAAAAAATTGAGATTCTTTTTTTAACAAACGGAGGAGTTAATGTTACATAACGACTTGGTTCCCCGTTTTGAATCCCGATCGACCAAAATAAAAAAAAATTAATTGAGATTCTTTGTTTTACAAACGGAGGAGTTCATGTTACATAACTACTTTTTTTCTCCGTTTTGAATCCCTATCAACCAAAATAAAAAAATTGAGATTCTTTATTTTACAAACGGAGTAGTTCATGTTACATAACGACTTGGTTCTCCGTTTTGAATCCCTATCCACCAAAATAAAAAAAATTGAGATTCTTTGTTTTACAAATGAAGGAGTTCATATTACATAACGACTTGGTTCTCCGTTTTGAATCCCGATCGACCAAAATAAAAAATAAAATAAAAATTGAGATTCTTTTTTTCATAAACGGAGGAGTTAATGTTACATAACTACTTTGTTCTCCGTTTTGAATCCCGATCGACCAAAATAAAAAAAAAATTGAGATTCTTTTTTTTACAAACGGAGGAGTTGATGTTACATAACGACTTGGTTCTCCGTTTGAATCCCGATCGACCAAAATAATTTTTTTTTACAAACGGAGGAGTTAATGCTACATAACGACTTGGTTCACCGTTTGAATCCCGATTGACCAAATTTTAAAAAAAAATTCAATTTTATAAAACCCTAAACCCTAACTCGTAAAACCCTAACTCGTAACCCTAAACCCTAACTCGTAAAACCATGAATCCCTAAAACCCTAACATCCTTAACCATATAACTCTATGCTTCACGGTCGTTAATTGAGTATTGAAGGATCAGCTTCATTCATGACAATTCTAAAACCCTAAGCTGAAGAGAATTGGGTCAGCTCAAATTGAAGATACAGATTAGGGCTCAATTATGTAATAAAACTGGGGATAGTTTATTTATTGTGTTTTAATTCAGTTATTCTCTTAGTAATTTTGCTAATATATACGCGGCCCAATCCCCGGTTGGAACATACAATTCATTTTTTATAAAGAATTATTTTTCCATTCTTTTTGTCTCTGTTCTCAGTTCAAGAACATAATTCCAATTTCTTCTTTTAAATGTGTTTGAACCTATTCTAGATTACTTATAAAAAAAAAAAAACCTATTCTAGCTTAAATTATTGAGCAGCCGAGTATTGAGCAGCTGATTCATAGTCATATCGCAGAATTGTACAAATTCTTATTATATTGTGAGTTGTCATTTGGTGGGCCAAATCCTATCACGTGGGAGATGTTATTACACACCGTTCAATATGTAAACGAGCGGCAGAGACATGAGCAGCTGAGTTGAATATATTGCCTGAAATGTTATTATACACCGTTCAATATGTAAACGAGCAGCTGAGTATTGGGCTGCTGAGTACTGAGCAGCTGAGTTGAATATATTGACTGAAATGTTATTACACACCGTTGCTTTAATTTTGAAAAACACATCTGGACCGTTAAACGGTCTACCTACATTCCACGGTCATGAATTGGGCAGTTGAGTAGACTTACAAATTCTTAGTCATATAGCAGGAGCTGTACAATTTTTTTTATTATATTGTGCATTGTCTATTCGGTGTCCAAATTCTATCACGTGGGTGATCAAGTTGTCAGCCTTTTCCGGCGATTTGACAAAACCCAAGATTTGTAGCTATACGTTCTTGATTAATATTATTGTTATTAAATCCATAATTTATACACCCATATAGCTGACTCGATAACTCCATATCATTCACTTCGTCGATATACACCCACATATAACATTTCTTATTTTGCTTACAAAACAACTGAGTAAATGGTAATGTTCTCAAATTAGTTGAAATTATTTGTATTATTTACATATTTTTTATACCAGTTAGCTGATGGTTGAATTTGCAATAATTTGTTACAGGTGTACCCAATATCTATGAAGATTGGGGTCAGGCAGAAAAGCAAGTGTTTCATTTCAGTAATGCAAGACACAAATCATACAAATCTTACGAGGATGCACGCGCGGCTTATGCCAGGCACATTTCCTCGTCAAGCACAGAGGGTTCGAGTTCTAGTAATACACATAAGATGGGTGAGCGTGATGAAATAATAAGACTACGTAGTGAACTTCAAGCCTCCGTTTTAGCGAGAGAGAGAGAGCAGAGAGAGAGAGAGAGATCAGGCACAAAACCTGAACAAACACATTATGGAAATTTTGACGTTCCTAGGTAATTTTAGATTTGAAAAAAATGACAAAGCCTAATATAAGAAGTTTTTAATCTCTGTTTCTCTTAATGTAACTGCTTTAATAATATATGTTTGTACCTTTGCCTACTTTTGTTAAGTAACATTTATAATATGGTGGTACATTTAGGTGTTTATTGAATATGTTACATATCTAGCAAATGTTGAAAATAAATGTTTAAACCACATTCCGGGAATATGAAGAGACGCGTCTGAATTATTAAGCGGAGTAGTTGAGGAGACGCATCTGTTTAATGATACGTAGTCTTCAAGAATAATTAGCTGAGTAGTTGAAGAGACGTAACTCTTATGAAACTAAGTAATACAAATTAGTGTTAAACATTTTCATAATCTGGAACCCCTATCAAATTATCAATACTCTAGTTATTCCTTAATCAAATATATTATAATGGATCCCAACAACAATAACAACTCCGGCAAGCCAGAGGAGGATGACGCGTACTGGGATGCTTTCGAAGCAGAGATGGAGGCCTGGCTTGCCCAGATAGACGAGGAAGCCAGGAAATGAGAGGCTGAGCAACCTCCGGATGAGGAGGTTGTCCAGGAGGAGGAGGAGGATGATGAGGACTCAGAGGAGGAGAAGGAGGTCTGGAAGGACTCAGACTATGACTCAGAGGAGGAGGAGGAAAAGGAGTTCTGGTGGGAGGAGCCAGTGGACGAAGATGGCTCCTCTGATGATTCTGATGATGATGATGGGGATGAATGGTTGGATGCTATTTTAGATGGATATATTTAATTTTGTATTCAATCTTCATTATCATCAATAAAATTTTATTTATTTTAATTTTGTTAATTAGTGTTGTTAAAATTGCAATTACTTATCTTCTTTTTTAATTAGTCCTTTTTCATGTATAAATTGGTTCAACAACTTAGACTTAAGATGAAAAAACATTATTAAAAGAAATGAAAGAAAATTGAACTCAGATATAATTGAGATTGATAATAATGAGTGAACTGCAACTACGAAGAAATCTTCAATACACATGTGAATTTTTGTAAAAGATATCCCATAAAAAGTAAGAAAAATACTGCAGTAACGGACTTGTCGATCACAAGAAATCTGCAAAATCCACAATAAAGTTAAAATGTCCCATCCATTTTCAGCATACAGCAGCTTTACAGGGTAACCTAATAGTAAAAATATTAGGTTAAAATGTATCACCATTTTTTAAAACTGGTCTATTGAGACCAGTTAGCTGTTGACTTGTACTAGGCTTCCCCTAATATACTTAGCTGTTGATACCAGTTCGCTGTTTACAATGCTCCGCTGTTGACTTGTACTAGGCTTCCACTATAATAGTTAGCTGTTGATACCAGTTAGCTGTTTACAACACTTCGCTCTTTACTAGCACTATGCTTCCACTAATATACTTAGTTGTTTATACCAGTTAGCTGTTTACAATACTTCGCTCTTAGGCTTCCACTAATTTACTTAGCTGTTGAGACCAGTTAGCTATTTAGAATACTTAGCTGTTGAGACCACTAACTTACTTAGCTGTTGAGACCAGTTAGCTGTTTACAATACTTCAACATAGGCTTCCACTAATATTCTTAGCTGTCGTTACCAATTAGCTCTAGACATATCAGCCGAACATGTGTGTGTGTCAAATCCACATTATTACATTCGGGTAGTAGAGACATTCGGCTATGATTAGGATGTATAACATCTTGTGTCAAATCAGCTGTTTGTGTATGTGTGTCAAATCCACATTAACACTCTCAAATGCTACGACAGTGTTACATATAATATGCATATCCATAAATAAATAAGCCTTGTTAAAATTCTTCAGACTTCTTCTAATGCAACACTCTCATTTTATTTGTTCAAAAACATAAAGACAAGAAATTTAATGTGTTATTCCCCTTGCAGTAAACATTCTCAACAAATCCACCGAAGTTCAAGGAAGGAAACATGTAAGTCATTAACTTGGTTCCATTTTCTCATTTTGTGGGAGTGCAACAAACTCCATATTTGCAAAATTCTTAGTAAATTTTCTGACATAAATAATTCAGTTAGCTTTCGAGGAACTAAAATACAACATGCTCAGCATCGAAAAGATGTTTATGTTGTTCCTTTCACACTCAATCATACATACAATTAATGAAATTTTTTTATATATCTTAGGAGTGAACAACCAAGCCGTATCGATTCAAAGAGGAAACTGAAATTCGAAGGTACTGAAAGTGAGATCACTAAACTTGGTAAGACAACAAAATGTGAATCTACATCAACACATGAAGAGGTAGACCCCTTCCTTTTAAGCATAGTAGACACAACAAATGAATTACAATTTTTGGATTTCAACAAATACTTAGCTTCCTTATCCCCTCGTGACGACAAGGATTTAACAATTACTGAATCTGGTCTTACAAAGAAGGTTGTGGATTTTTTGGATCCAAAACAGGTATGCATTACTCAAGCCACTAATGTTCTGATATTCCTCATACGGCCACATTGAGTACTCAGCCAAACTAAACTATTGGAATATTGATGTCATTTATGTGTATGTGGTCTGTTTTCAGGGGTTCAAACTCGAACACATGACCTCACTTAAAAAAGTAAAAGAAATCAATCGGAGTTTACGTGATCCTCAAAGAAAGTGTGTCGAAGAAATGGGATTTGGGTCAATGCTAAACATACTAATTGAGTGTGTAGACAAGGTGATGGTCAGATGGATAATGGATCATTATAACTTGGAAAAGCATGTGATTAATGTACATGAAGGTTATATTGATATTGATGAGGAAGCCATCAATAAAGCAATTGGTGTCCCAATTTCTGATTTAGACATTAACTTCCAAATGGATTCATCAGAAGGATGTGCTCTTTATGGGAAGTATTTTACAATTAAAAACGGGAGAATTGATATTACATCCCTGGCAACCAGTCTAAAATAATGCTATTCTACCGGCAATGAATTCAAAGTTATGTATAGGATGTTCCTCTTTGCCAACGTCTTGTTTCCTGGGTATCAACACAACATACCCTTTACTTATTTAAATCTGCTAGTGGATCTGGATAAAATCAAGGAATATAATTGGGCAGGGTTGATACTGGAGAAAATTGAAGAGGGAATTGATCAATGGAAGAATCATAAACAAAGTTACGTGTCAGGGTGTTTGCTTGCATTGCAGGTACCAAATGAAAGTTATTAGCTAACTATTTTTTTCATTAGCATATATTCCATAATTACCTAAATCTATATGCATTCTATATATATCTTATTTTCCGAAACCAGGTCATGTTCTTGGCAAATGTGGTGCCAATTGTAAGTCCATACTATATCAGGCTTCAAACAGAATTGACTTACATGGATTACCTGACCAAGTAACGGGTCAGTCTACTTGCGTGGGATATGCAGAAAATGGGGGGTTACTGGAGTGCCAAGGTACATATCAGCTGTTTAAGTAATGTTATTGAAATTCTTTGCCTATAATACATTTTCAAGAGTTAACTTTAATAATGTTAACATACTCCTATATTCTTTGGTAAAGGCGTGTAAGATAAACACAGGTTATACACCGTCATCCAGTCCAAGGTTATTTCTTGTTGACAATAAAAAAGATGATGTTCTGCCTAGTGAGGACGATGAACAAGTCAGCATACCTGCAATGGAGAAGGCCAGTAGAATTCAGAAGGAAAAAAATTATGGGGGAATGACACCTGATTCCAATGTTGATGGCTCACAAGAACACTCATCACCGATTGACACTCACTTCATCTACCAAAATTTCAATTTGTTGTTACACAGGGTAAATCAATTGGAGGGAGAAGTAACAAGACTGAAAGACACTCTCACTGAGAATTCGACGAGTGCAGTTTCAAGTAAACCAAACATTGCAGATTTGATTCCGAAGATCTATCAATCCATCATGGAGCTTCCTAACGCTTTAAACAGTCGGTATATGCATATATGAAGGAAACAGTTCATAAGGGTGTGAAACATGGGGTCATGCTTACACCAACCTCAAATTTTCAGACACCGGATCAAAAGTTTCTAACACAGTTCAGTTCAGAATAAATGACTCTGACAATTCAACAGATGAAGGACTCCCTGGTACCCCATTGAATCCGGAGTCCAGTCATGATGATATTTGCTCTTTCATGATGGATGAAGGGTTGCAGTTGAGGTATATTTACTTATTTTTAAGTATTACAAAGACAAATGTTCTACACGAGTGCTGATCCAGAATACTAATCCAATCTAACCCTTGTGGTTGAACAGTCAGGTGGTGATTGATTATGGAGCATGGTTCTGCACGAGGGAGATCATGCTTTGCTTAAAACCAGAATGTTACATTCATGGGATGGTAATATTTAAATTTAAATATGAGATCACGATTTGCTTACAGTTATGGGTTTGGTAATATTTTGCAAGTTATTATTCCTAAACAAATAAATTCTAGGACCAAAACTGTTACTATGTATACAATTATTTTTTAAATAAAAAATTGAAAATAAAAAATAGTGCTAACTCAATTTGTATCATCACCTTTATTTTGAGTAATTCTTCCTGGCAATTGGATCGTTCTTCTTAGTTTGGCTGGATTCCCCCTTCTTGTCATTGCCACCATCCTTCTGTTGCAGAAAGTTGCTAATTTTTGCTACTTGAGCACTCACACAGTCAAAAACGTCCATAGCCTTGACTTGCTTCTCAAAGTTTTTGTCCAAGGATGTGTACTTCCTTCTCAAGGAGCTAACATCAGTCTCCAAAGTGGTCTTGATAGCCGTGATATCTTTCCTTATTGAATCAACCTCCCCCAAGAATTTAATGTTCATATCATTCAGCCTTAACTTTTGATTGCGCAGACCCTCACTTAGATTATTCTCAGCGATTACCAGTTTCTCAGTTAACTCCTTCAGACTCTTCTCAACACTACCTTCAATTCTCTTAATTTTGTCGTAGCTGCTATTGATGCCCTCTCCTTATAGAATTAGCTTCATTACTTAAATCCTCCTTCTCCTGAATGGATAATCCAGAATTTACAGACTTTAAGTAAATCTTCTCTACTATCTTTTGAAACTCCCGTAACAGTTTTTTGTTTTTCTATTCAAGGTCCTGGAGGTGGTGCTCTATCTTTTCTTCTGTTGTATCCTTAGTCATATCCTTCCCCACATTTATTTGGGGATTATGAATGTGGTCATGCACAGTCACCATAGCCCTCATATCTTCATCCACATTCTTTTTTGTATGATTGGATGAAGAATCACTTATATATACAGGTTCCACACATTCGAAGGTGTTGTCAACTATCTTGTGCTTGCACTTTGCTCCTCCAGTGACCTTGGACTTTGTAGATATATTTTCTGAAGGACTTGGCCGTTCCGTACCCGTCTGTTTCAGAATTGACCTAGTACTAGACTCATCAGACGAGTGCACAAGCTCAAGAGTTTTTCTTATATAGTCTTCCTCTCCTTCATCAGCAACTTGAACATCTTTCGTACTCCAAGTTAAACACAAAGTTTATTTCCTTTGGGGTTCCAAATCAGCTTGCATTCTTTCTTTCGGAAACATTCTTTCTGTCCGTCTTTTTCCTGTAGCTCACAATCTTCAGGTAGATCAGCAGATGTTGTTGACTTTGATGATTGCAATTGAGCAGGAACTTTAACACAAGGTCCCTCCACAATTAATCTAATATTGGTCACAAAACATTCATCTGCGGATTCTCCTTCAAAAGTGGGCCTTGTTGTCTGAGCCCATCTATTGATGGTGCAAATAACTACCTTGTTAATTATCCTTTGAGGACCAAAATCTGGGGTTTTATTCTGGATTTCCTCTCTAACATCAAACATGACTTCCCTTATTCTTTCAAATATAGCATCCCTGAATATGAAAGCATCAACAACTTGTCTTCTTGAAGTAAGCTTCAACCATTCTAAGACCCACCGTTCTTCCCTGTCAAAGTGACACCAGTTATTCATTTCTTCTAAAGAATCATCTAGCCTGCTGTTCCTCCATCTTATATATCTTCTCCTCTCATCAGTGAACTGAGTCTTAAAATGGACAATCTCATTAACCTCTACAATCTTGTGTGCATAGGCATCATAACTTTCAGGCAAGCTTCTAATCAACTCCAAAGCATCCCTTTCTTCTATGTCTTCTGTTGAGATCATGTCATGATCAGAGGCATCCTCAATATCAAGAGGGTTGACTTCGTTGTTGGTCAAGCTGTTGGCATTAGCAATCTTCACGGTGGCCTCAACAGTTCCATTCTCAAACGTCAAGATTTTATTCTTAGTAGCAGCAGCAGTACTTGCTCTCTTAGTCCTAAGTTCAGCTTGATTTATAAATGAGTATTTACTCTTAGTAGCACTACACCTCTTGGCATCTGCCTTTGCCTTAGGAGCTCGAATAGGTCCAATTGCTGGCAGATCTTCATTTTGATCTTCAGACACAACAACTTGGTTACCTTTATCAGGAACATACACAGTTCTTGGCTGAACAACTGTACTCTATTGTTGAACCTTAGTTGAGCCAATAATTTGTTCAGAAGTCCGATCAATACAAAATCTCATTTTTCCTCTAGTCCTATGTGCTCTTAGCTTCTTTGGTATATAGTTCATCTTCTCAGTAGGTTGAAATGCCTTAGTTGACCGGGTTTCTCTTCTTGGACTCTGAATTGAACTTGTAAAGTGTTCAAACAAGCCTTGTTCTTCCAAAAGTGTTTCATCAACCGAGTCATTTGAGTTATGTTTAACCTCCTCTGAAGCAGTTGGTATGGGTAAACCCCTCAAACAAAACTTCACCATCTTGGTTCCAGGAGCTTCGGTATTTGACCTCTTTGATCTCCACTTATTATTCTTTTCAGTGTCTCTAACTTCTGAGATAGTAGATGACTCAAGTTTGGTGCTAGGTGGGATATACGTCTTCATCTCCTTTCTCTTATGTAGGATCTTCCCATTGGAAACAGTAACACCCAGATACCTAAATAAGACACTCAGAATGTTACCATGGTAAAAATGTTTCTTGGTAACACTATTGTTCATGTAGTTAAACATGACTCTGGCCCAATTGATCTTTTCACCATACCATATGCAAGTCATATAGCAAAGTCTGTCATCAGTTAGTCCATCAAATGATCCTCCCTTACATTCTAGGATCTTTGCCACTATGTCAACAAATCTTTGAAATTCATCCCTTAGTTGTTAAAGGATATTTCTTCAATTCTCCGTCCTTAGAAGCTAACTTCCAGAATTTCAACAACTTAGGAGTACCATACGCCTCAATTTTCTCAATACCAACATCAGGAAAATAAAAACATTAATGTAGTAGTTTAGTAGTGATAGTTACCGTATGGTTTGAGACCGTAGATACAATAGATTAATCACCCACAACCTTCGCGTGTAGGTAGAATTGTGTAACATCTTCAACATAGATGTAAGGTCCATGAATGGTCATAAACATTTTCAGCCCAGACTTCTCTATCTTCTCGATTATATCTAACATGGTAGGGTTGCAACTGGCCTTGAAAGAGGGGAAGTTCAACCACATTCCGTCAACCAGAAGTTTTGGCTTTGACTTCGTAGTCTCCTCCTCAATTGGCGCATGTGCGACCTCAGATTTATTGTTTTTTCTTTGGGGCCATTAAATTTGTACCTGGAAAGCAACACAAATTTTAATTTCCTAAAAGCAAAATAAGATTGGAAGTGTCGCGTGCTAGGTTTTGTAGAATGTTTTAGTGGTGATAGAATCGGCAACGGGTTCACTGTTATTCAACAATTAACAGTATCTGAAGGATGGTAAAACTGTTACCCTACCGATCGAGTCAATAAAAGCAAATATTGACTCGAATTATTTCTATGTTTACCTATTGTGGAACACCACGATACTGATGCAAAATGCGTTGCTACATCTCAGAAAGAGGGTTAATTTTCTTTTTATTTTACATTATTTGGGCTGCTATTATTTTATTGATCCTACCCCACCCCAGTGTTCAAGATTGGTTGGATGAATGACACGTGAGCATGGAACGACAAAAAGGGAATAACATGTCCTTTCACGCTCCCGTGGCGTTCATCAAGCATCCATGGGTTAAATCCATCGGGGTAGGTACTAATTTTCCTTCAAACTCATCCAACCACCAAAATTTAATTTATTGCAATTGCTTTTATGATTGGTTATTTTTTTGGAGTTGGAGTCGTGTATTGGAGTTAATTTTTCATAGCATATCGACGTCTGTAAGAATAATTATAAAAGCATGTATTTTACTCTATCAACAAAACGACATCTTTTTGTGAATAACATATAAGTAACAGACTTGTATGTTATTCACTTAGCTGTTAGTGATGTTTATAGGTGCTGGACTGCGTGGCATACTGGTGCACAATGAAAAACAGAGAAGAACACACTCGACAGACTTGTTGGTACATGCTTCCGGTTTTTAGCGTATGTTCTCTATCAATCCAATTCAGTATTTTTATACCTACCCGTAAAAAAATATGTTGATTATGAGATTGTGTTTTGCAGCAAATGCGTTTACTACCTGATATGCCAAATGAAAGAATCCTCAAAGCGTTCTTCACATCAGAGCACCACTTTGTCTCGAGAATCGAATTCTTGGACAAAATATTCGTCCCTATTAATGATTGCCACTCCCACTGGTTCATTATCATTATAGACTTGGTGTGTCATGACATAAGCTATTGCGACATAGCACCCTGTGCAGAAATGGAACCACTGAGGAGACATATTGCTGTGAATGTAGTAAATACTAATAACCAATATTTGAAACAGTGCATTAAATGACTTTGAACTGTACGTTCTCACATTATATAAATCAAACAGATTGATCGTTTGGAAATATTGTTAAGGAAGTGGCCAGCTATCCACTACAAACCCTAAAACATTGGACAAGGATGGTTATGGAAACGTCCAGCATGGGTGCCAATCCAACCAAATGGGTAATGTCACGTCTCAATATTTTTTTGCAGTATACCTATCAAGATCAAGCTTTTTAATGAAAAGAATCCCAATGTTAAATTAGGTATGATTCTGGCCTGTATGTTTGTATGATTATGATGTTTGAAGAAGGGATCCAGAAACAGCTTAGCTAGGTAGATTATTCAACCATAACCTTCACCTGTAATTTATTGATTTCTTATAATACTGGGCAGAATAATAAAACAAATCCTCATTATGGCAGGCTGAATCTGTCATTGCCAGACGGCGCCTGGCTGTTCAACTATACCAGGCAAAATTCAACAGATTTGCTTGGCAAGCTTAGATTTCAGGGATTTGTCAACATTATGGTTTATCTGTACATGTTTGAAGATCATTCTTCCTGTGTAAAGACCACCAAACCACGTGACTTTTTTGTGTGTTTTTTTATCAGTATTATGCGCCCCATTAATAGAAGATACTTGATCTTACGCGTTTTCGTGTGTCCGATCAAGGGTGGATAAACAATGCAGTAATAATGTTAGACAATAAATAAGAAAGATCAATAGTATTGTATTCTGAATTATCGAGTACAGATTACAAGTGTTTGGAGTCCTATTCGAGCATTATAGGATGCCGTACATGCTAAAGGGCGAAATACATATGAGAAAGCCTATATTATTATTCCCAAGAGTGTCCGAGCTGCAGTCTGAAAGCAAGAGCACCTGGGAAGTTGTGTCCGTTGTCATAAATGCTTTGGGTATTTATAGCCGAAATCGAGGTTTAGGTGATCCATCCGCAGACATGCATTACTCGGCCCACGAGTTTGGACCAGAGCTCGGCCCAACAGTAACTTTTGATCCAGGTCCATCTATACATTGTGTACTTGGACATTGGGGTCGAAATCGAACTCCTCAGACAAATATTGTTCGATCTGATATGGTTGTAGAAAAAGCGGAGCCCCAAAATACCCCTCATCAATACTCCCCCACTTCTTGAGCGTAAAGTGAAGCTTGTGCTCGAAGAAGTATATATATAGTCCAGGACGATCAGGGAGAATGAACCAATCTAGGCACCAGCTTCGGGTATGCCTCATTAAAAACCTAATTCGGAAAAACCCATTGGGATAAAAACCGAACTAGGGAAAAAGAGTGCATACTTTGAGAAAACATGTAACTGTGCCGTCCAGATATTATCCTTGTCATTTGTTGCGGGAATTGGAGCTTGTGATTTGGATATTTCATTGCCATTTTAGCGAAGCAGTTTAATTGAATTTCATTATCTCATAGGCTTGTGTGGGGATTCGGAGCTAACATTTCTTCGATGCGCTGCTTGTCGTGTAGGTCTTCAATTTAGGAATTTCGAAAAATATTGGGCCTTAAGTGCAATTTTCGGAAATAGGTTTTTAAGTTTACCTTGAGGAAATTCAACCGCCGCGCTTACTCGGGGACCGGTTTGCAATTTCCCGTTTTGTCCCTGTATATATAGTTTTACGGAGGGTCGCCGTTCATCAAAGACTCTGAGAAGAAAAATTTAGATCGGAGCATACAGATCGATAAGTGAGTTCTAGTAATCTTTTTCGAGCAGTCCTCGTATATTCATAATGTCAAGTTCAGTAGACTTGAAGGAAAAATCTCCTTTAGATGAGAATGAGGCCGATAATCGGAAAGATAAAGAAGTTGTGGAAGCTCGATCATCTGAGATCGAGAATCCACAAAACTCGAGTTCCGCCTCCGATTCCAGCGGGGAGGAGCGGGAATCGAATTCCGAGACGGGAGATAGCGACGATGAAAATTTAGGTGAAGCAACGGTCTCTGATGAGGAAGATGTAGAGGATGGGGACCTTCCCTTGGGGAAAAATGAGCATATGAAATATAGATTGAACCGCAACGTGGTGGTCACGATCCTTGATTGGGAAGAGCCCTCGACCAGCGCAGGTCTAAATATGACTGAGGAGAGGGCTGATGAGATCGTCTGTTCCTACAAGGAAATAGATTTGAACCAGTTGCAGGAAGAATTCAGCCAATATCTAGGTGCCGGTTTCTCGATCGTGCTTCCTACTTCTGATCAACGGGTTACCGACCCTCCCGCGGGTTGTTAGGCCTTTTATTCCAAACATTTCCATTATGGCCTACGCATCCCCTTCCCTCCTTTGGTAGAAAACCTTCTAGATGCTTTCCTGTTGACTCCTTGCCAGATTTTACCGAACTCGATTGGTCTGATTATAGCCTTTTGCGTGCTGATGAAAGCCAAAGGGAAAAAGGCGGCCTTTCAAAACTTTTGGCGGATATTCCAGATGAGTGCTTCCACGTCTTCGAACGCAGGTTATGTATATTTTTCTCAGAGACCAAAGACTTCGATCTTATCAGCCAACGTCAGCAGCAATTTGAAAGGATGGAAGCAAGAGTTCTTCTTTGTTCGAGGACCAGAATCTCCGCCTTCCGAAGATAATCCCGAACCTACTCCATTCACTTGGCCTGGAGCAAAGATATGGATATATGGTAAACGCCGTCTCGTGGGAAGTATGAAAAATGAGATAACAGATGAATTCCTGCAATCTCTTCGTGCTGACCCTCATCAGACCGCGTTGATGACTCAGGAGGCGGTCTTGCGATTGGCCGAGCTTAGTAATTGTACTTTTCCTGCCGATCCGATCGAGTATCGGAGGGCTCGGATCGATCCCGCTAACCCCCCTTCCACGTTAGCCGATATTGTTGATAAATTCCGTACATCAGTAGCTGGTCCACACGTTGCTTCCTTTTCGAAGGGTAATAAAGGTCGGCCTCGTCCTCAGATATCAATAACTTCTCGGAAAGCGAAAAAGTCCAAAGTCCAGGTTGGGATCACGCCAACCTCAAATGCCTTGGTGATTATTCCCCCAATCACCGAATTAGGAACCTCTCGCTCTCGGGTTGAGGTGGAGAGGGCTCCTAATTCCCAAGATTCCGACGTCCTTCGGTCCGTTTTTCCAACTGGCCCTTCTGACCCGAATGACGAGGGGTATAGTAACTACACTTTGATGGAGAATCGTGCCAGGGAGATTTTGCAGGCCAGGACGGCTCGTAAAAGAAGTAGCGATGTCGCTGAGTCCTCCAGGAGAGTTAAACCTTTTGGTCGAGGATCAGATTCGATTCCTTGCCGGAGTGGTCATTCCGAACCGGATCTGGCTGACTTCATCGAGGATCATCTGCGAGGGCCCAGATTGGCCGGATACCCCGAGGGTGGGACAATTGAATCTGATTTAGGCCCCGAGGGCGAGCATACGGTGGATAAATCTCTTCGGTTGTTCTTGGCCGGGAGGTTCAAGGATGATACTATCCAATCTTTTGTCAAGCAAGATTTCGAGATAGTAGGCGATTACGCCCACGCTCATCAAAGGGTACTGTCTATTCCGAATAGTTTTTAGTCTTTCCCTTATAATTCTTATTTTGTGTTTTACGTGTCTTTTCCTTTGCAGGCCGGAGACCTGTTTACTCAAACCGCTCTTCGACTGGCCATAGTGAGCGAAGAGTCTCAGGCGGCACAAAAAGCCCTATACAACGTTTTGAAGGATGAAGCTGCAAAAACCAGTCAGCTAGATAATTCCAAAATTAAATTGTCTGAGGTCGAGATAGAACTCGAGAAGATTAAGAGGGAGTTGGAGGCGAAGAGGGCCTTAGAGGGTGAAGTGGAGAAACTAAAACTGGAGCTCGAGCAAACCAAAGTGTCCGCCGAACAGCTTTATGAGCGGGGTCGAGCCGAAGCTAAGCTTCCTGCCATAAGGGAGTTCCTGGAGTCTCCAATCCTTGATGCCTTGGTTCGCTTACGGTCGGGTGAAATTAATCAAGCCTTCTACTATAAAGGGGCTCAGCACCTCCTTACAGCTACTAAGATCGAAGGCGCCCTTGATCACTACCTTCCTAACATGGATCCTTATAAGAATATCTTTGGTGAAGATTATAAAGCGTCTTCCCTTCCTCCCAAGCTCGAGGATTTGGCCGCTCATGAGTTCGCTCCTTTTCTAGAGGAATTTGGAGTGCCGATGCCAAATCCTGATGCGCTCGAAGCTCAATCCGAGGATGAAGATGTGGATATTGAAGGGGATTCTCGGGATCAGGGGGAGCAAAACAACTCTTCTTCCAATTTGAGCAGACCTGTGGCCGATGCACAAAGTAATGATGGAGAAGGGAGCAGCTCGAGTAAAGGTGATTCCAATGGCTCGGAAAGCGGTTCTAGCGAAGCAGAGGAACAAGGGAAAATGAACCATGAATCCAGCCAGTGACGATTATCATGTAATAGGATTTACGTATTGAGCCATTGTTCTTGTATATTTATAGTCTTCTGGTTTTGTCTATTTGGTGGATGCCCAAATTTAATTTTTCCTTAATGCCATGCTTAATCTTTTGTCTATTTGACTGTCTTGCTAAATTTTATAACGTCATTCTTGCATACTTATTTGCGTCATTGAATCTTTCTTGGGAGTAGCGACTTACCAATTATTACAGTTCGCATGATGTCGTGTCTTTATAAATACCCAGGTCTTTTTGCGTTGCTTTCACAATAATATTGCTCACGGCGATCGGAGCTTTAGAAAACCATCTCAGTTGTATCTTTACTTGGAAATCAAGAGATGAATAAAAATTCGAACGCTCTTGTGATTTCTCCCGCGCCTTTCTCCGGACCAAGTGATGGTATAAGAACAAGGAAAAGAAATCGATCCCCAAATAAATCCGCTAGTTCTGATCAGTTAAACTTTCATAGGGAGAATAAATCTTCGACTATTGCCTTTTCTTCGTGCTTGAAATCTAGGGGCTCAAATAAGAAAATTAAAAAGGTTTCTTTTGCGGATGAAGTAACTGGGCGCACTTTTTTCCAATCCGTACCTTCGTTGGTCGGAGGATCTTCATCTAAAAGGGATGTGACTCCTTTTAATATAATGTCACATGAGAAATCTGACTTGAGCCTTCTTCGGGCCAATGTTTCTATCTCTGAGGCGGTCTTCTCGACTGGAGAATATTCCTCGTTCCTGTTTCATTCTGGGTCGGAATCCCTTGCCCAGGTAATTCTTTCTAACTTCTTTATCATGACTCTCTAATTCCTTTAATTCTGCTATGACGTATTTTCTTATAAGTTCAGGCTGGCAAAGTCTTTTCTAGGCTTTATGCGTTGGCCAATCATGAGATCGAACAACGGGCTTCTATTTCGCTCGAGCTGATTGGAAAAAAGATCGAGCTGGAACGCGCACTGGAAGCTAATAGATTTTTCAAGGAAAGATTGTCTCAGGATAAGTTAAGTTCAGAATTAGAGAGACTCAAAGATATCTACGAACGTGAGAAGAGGAACTCCAAGCTTCGTGAGAGGGAAGCTTACATCCGCGGGTATGCTGATCGTAGTGCTGAAGTTCGAAAGATCCTTTTCGAAAATAATTTCGTTTAGTAACACTGTGGTTTTCCTTGTTTTCCTTTGTATTACGAGCTTGCTAAGATTTCTCTTTTGTTGTATCACTATATTTACTGTGACGATTTCCCTTTCTTGTTGTAACACAATCCTTGTTGTGATGATAATATTTGCTGGAATGACTGGAATGATGTTCTCCTTCTCTCTCTCTTCCTTTTTTTTTTTTTTTTTTTTTTTAAGATAATAGAATCTTGATCGATCTTAGATATGCCTTCGATTTAAAAGGCCTTAGCAAATGGGTTTCATCCCTAGTCGTATCAGAGCAATTTTAGCTCGAGGGTCATAGCAGAGGCTTTCACCCTTTTCAATAATTCCGATCTAAGGGGCATAGCAACGGCTTTCACCCTTAGTCGTATCAGAGCATTTTTAGCCCTTGGGTCATAGCAGAGGCTTTCACCCTTTTCAATAATTCCGATCTAAGGGGCATAGCAACGGCTTTCACCCTTAGTCGTATCAAAGCATTTTTAGCCCTTGGGTCATAGCAGAGGCTTTCACCCTTTTCAATAATTCAGATCTAAGGGGCATAGCAACGGCTTTCACCCTTAGTCGTATCAGAGCATTTTTAGCCCTTGGGTCATAGCAGAGGCTTTCACCCTTTTCAATAATTTCGATCTAAGGGGCATAGCAACGACTTTCACCCTTAGTCGTATCAGAGCATTTTTAGCCCTTGGGTCATAGCAGAGGCTTTCACCCTTTTCAATAATTCCGATCTAAGGGGCATAGCAACGGCTTTCACCCTTAGTCGTATCAGAGCAATTTTAGCTCGAGGGTCGTCACCCATTTTTATTTTTCGATCCAAGGGGCGTTGCAACGGCTTTCACCCTTGGTCGATTTTCGAGGGTCATAGCAACAGCTTTCACCCTTAATAATTGATAAAGAAGAGATTGATAATAGATGAATATAGATCGAGAATATCCAGAACATGACGAATAAATAAGAATTTAGGCGAAATAAACTTTCATTGAATAAATACTCAATTGGAATAAACATCTTTCGAATAACTTGGTCGAAACAGACCTTCATTGAACATGCAACTTACTAAACCACTAGAAAACAAAGACGATTAAGTAGCAGTAGTCTCGAATTTAACTATCTTCCATAATATTTTCTCAAGTTAACAGCGTTCCATGCTCGAGGTAGTACCTCTCCGTCAGGATGAGCAATCTTGTAAGAACCTTTTCTTCCGACTTCAACGACCACGAAAGGTCCTTCCCAATTAGGTTGGAGTTTTCCAACGTGCCTTGATACTTCCACTTTCTTTAGCACCAAATCCCCTACCTTGAATGTTCGGATTCGAACGTTTCGATTATAAGATTTCTCCATGCTAGACTTTGTGGACTGGATTTTTAATTTCGCACGATCCCTTCGACTATCCGCGTGATCAACTTCCATCTCCCTTAGAGATTGGTTTTCTTCGGGATCGTAAAATTCGACCCTGGGGGAAGGTACGAGGTTTTCTACTGGGATAACGGCCTCTGATCCGTAAACCAGACTGAATGGAGTTTCTCCCGTTGCGGCTTTAACAGTAGTCCTATTGGCCCATAAAACCCCTGGAAGTTCATCGAGCCATTTTCCTTTTGCCTCAGTTAGGCGTTTTTCCAAGGATCGAACGATTTCCCTGTTCACGACTTCTGTCTGCCCATTGGCCTGGGGATGCCCTACGGATGCAAAATTCTGTTGTATTCCAAATTTCTCGCACCATTCCGTGATTCTTTTTCCGGCGAACTGTGTTCCGTTATCTGATATTAAGATCCTAGGAATCCCGAATCGACAGATAATATTCTTCCATAAGAAATTAATGACTTGGAACTGAGTGATCTTGGTTAGAGCGACGCATTCCACCCATTTGCTAAAATATTCAACTGCAACCAACACATAATTTTTTCGAGCTCTTGCTATTGGAAAAGGCCCGACAATGTCAATGCCCCATTTATCAAAAGGCCAACAAATAGGAATAGAATGCATGTGCTCAGCCGGTTGATGAATCAAGTTCGAGTGAATTTGACAATGGTGGCATTTTCTCACATAGTCAACTGAATCAGAGAAAAGAGTAGGCCAATAATATCCAGATCTCGAGCATTTAAGCGCTAAGGCCCGAGCGCCACAATGGTTTCCCGCTTCCCCCTCATGAACTTCTTTTAAAATAGCATTGTAGTGAATTTCAGGGACACATTTTAAGAGAATTCCTGAGGAGGATTGTTTATAGAGTTGATCACCGATCAGGGTAAACGACGGCGCTCTGTACTTGATCCTCCGAGCCTCGTTTGGATTTTCCGGAAGTTTCCCTTCCTTAAGATAGGCAATAAGGGGGTTGCTCCATGATTCGCTTGGTTCATCGATCTCCATGATGTCGATGGCCGGGGCCGCATCCAGGTCGATAGCGGATGTATTCGATAGCAACCACGTGATTATTCTTTCATTCTTTCCGTCGGCCAGACCTGAGAATTTTGACAATGTATCTGCCCATAAATTTTCCTCTCTCGGCACTGGTTGAATATCGAACTTGTCAAATTGAGAAGTCAATTTTTTCGTTCTGGCCAAGTATTTGATCATATTGAACTCCCTAGCCTCGTACGTGCCTTTCACCTGTCTATGAACAAGCTCTGAATCTGTTAGTACAACAATTGATTTTACCTTTGCTTTAAGAGCCATCTCTAATCCTGCGATCAATGCTTCGTATTCGGCCTCGTTGTTGGTCACGACAAAATCCAATGTTATAGCATAACTCAAATCCTCACCGTTGGGTCCTTGGAAATGAATTCCTGCTCCACCTCCATCCTTGGTTGAGGATCCGTCCACATGCATTAGCCAGATTTGATTCTTGACTTCTTCGACCATACTTAGCTCGGAAACTGCTCCTTCGGTTTTCGATATGCCTGTTGATTCAAGCACGAAGTCAGCTAACACTTGAGCTTTTATGGCTACTCGCGGTTGATACTCTATTTCGAATTGGCCAAGCTCGACTGCCCATTTGATTAACCTGCCTGATGCTTCCGGTTTGGATAAGACCTGTCTCAAAGGTTGATTTGTTAGGACAATGATCTTGTATGTTTGAAAGTAAGGCCTTAGCCTTCGGGCAGCCACTACCAACGCTAGTGCGAATTTCTCGATTTCCATGTAGTTTTTCTCGGCGCCTTGTAATAACTTACTTAGATAATAAACCGGTTTGTGCTCAGTTCTATCAAGTTTCACCAAAACCGAACTAATGGCCTCTTCCGACACAGCTATGTATAGATATAAAGGCTCTCCTTCAGATGGTTTGGCCAGCATGGGTGGCGAGGTCAGGTACACTTTCAATTCTTCGAATGCCTTATCGCACTCTGCACTCCATTCGAAGTTCTTGGATTTTCGTAGGAGCTTGAAAAATGGTAAACTTTTATCGGCAGATCGGGAGATGAATCTATTCAATGAAATGATTTTTCCAATCAAACTTTGGACATCCGAGAGCTTCCGAGGTGGCTGGAGATCGGTGATTGCTCGAATTTTTTCCGGGTTTGCTTCGATTCCTCTTTCGTGGACTAAGTATCCGAGGAATTTTCCCGATCGCACACCAAAAGTACATTTGGCTGGGTTCAGCTTCATCCCATATTTTCTCAGGATTTCAAAACATCTATCCAGATGGCCAATATGGTCCTTTTCCGCCATACTCTTTACGAGCATGTCATCTACGTAGACCTCCATTATCTCACCTATCAATTCTTTGAACATCATGTTAACTAGCCTCTGATAGGTTGCACCCGCATTTCTTAGGCCGAAAGGCATAACAATGAAGCAATAGACCCCTCTTTCCGTGATGAACGCTGTTTTATCCTGGTCTCTTTCGTTCATGAAAATTTGGTAAAAACCTTGGAATGCATCCATCATACTAAACAACACGAACCCTGCAGTGGAATCTACTAGCATATCGATTCGGGGCAGTGGGTAAGGATCTCTTGGGCATAATTTGTTTAGGTCGGTGAAATCATTGCACATTCTCCATTTGTTTTCGGCCTTTTCACCTTTGGAGACCAAGACTACATTACATAACCATTCTGTGAACTTGATTTCCCTGATCTGTCCTGCTGCTAACAATCTATCGACTTCTGCATTAATTATTTTGTCCTTTTCGCGACCATGATTGCGCTTCTTCTGCCTTACCGGCTTTGCTTTCGGATCGATGTTTAGTGAATGAGTTATTACTCGCGGGTCGATTCCCACGATATCATCCGAGCTCCAGGCAAAAACATCCACATTCTTCTGCAAAAATTCTATGAGCATGGTTTCCATGCCCTCGCTCAATTCTGTTCCAATTTTAGTGAATTTTTCTGGGAATCCAAGAACTAAAGTAACCTTTTTGTGGTCAGTCGCTTGTACGCTCATGTCAACGTTTTTTCCTTTCTTGGCTTGGAATTTTTCGCAGTCGGGAATTGGCTTTTCCAACTCAGACGCTAAATCACTTATCTTTCTCTTGGTCGGGAGTTCGGGCTCCACTTTCTTTTTAATACTCAAAGACGAGTTATAACACTCCCATGCCATGTATTGATCGTTCCTCATTTCTCCCACTCCCCCCACGGTTGGAAACTTTATTTTTTGATGGTACGTAGATACGACTGCCTTGAAGATATTTAGGGCTGGTCTCCCTAATATAGCATTATAAGCGAATGCCGTATCTACTACCAAAAATTTGATCATTCTTGTTACATTTTTTGGTTTAGTTCCTAGAGTTGTGCTCAAGAGAATGGTTCCGAGCGGGACGATCTCTGATCCACCGAAACCAACCAAAGGGGTGGTTACTTTATCTAGACGTGGGTGACAAAGATTCATTCTTGTGAGGGCTTCAGACGAAATAATGTTCGCTGAGCTTCCGTTATCGACCAGCACCCTCTTTACTTCGAAGTTAGCAATCCTCAACGTCAACACCATAGAAAAGTCCGGATCGTCTTCACTTGTGTCCCAATTGACGTCAGAGGGTCTGTCGGCCTCACTGAAGCTTATAACTTGATTTTCTATGGAGGGAGATTCCAAGGACAGAATCTCTCTCCTAGCAAAGACTCCAGCTTTTATCGATCTCAAAGTTCTTTTTCTAGCGTTTCTGCTATCACCTCCTGCTGGTCCGCCTGCAATCATGTTTATTATTCCATTCGAACGCTCTTCTGCTTGGTTTTGAATTTGTCTTTGCTGGTTATTAAACTTTCGCGGACTTCGGGATCTATAACGACCGTTATAGTTGTTACCTTTGACAAACTCTTTCAGTTTTCCTTGGGCAATTAATTTTTCAATCTCAACTTTCAATTGATAACAATTTTCAGTACTATGTCCCCGAGCACGGTGATATCGACAGTATTGCTCATATCCTGGTGCCCCTGCTCTGGCCTGGGTGATCCTTTGAGCTTCCGGGATTAGGTTTCCTTCTTCCAACACGGTTAGCATTTCTTCCTTTGAGGTGTTAAGCTCGGTAAACTGCATTTTACCCGGTCTCGGGGCTCGAATCCGGTCATAGGGAGGTCCATATGAATTTGGGGCTTGAGGTGGCACATGCAGCTTATAAGTATTAATTCGTTGCCAGACAGATCCTCTGCTCGATCCCCCATAATCACCTGATTTTGGGATCGGAGCCCGATCTTGCTTCTTGTTGAGATGAGACTTATCAACATGTGAACTCTTCAATTTGTTCATCTCTTCCTGTATCATGTACTTCTCTGCTATTTCCATTATCCGTTCGAAGGTCTTAGGTTGTTTCCTACACAAAGCATTTCCAAATTGAGTGCTTTTGGTTAGTTTGAACATCAGGGAGGACAGATACTCGATCTGCGGGGTATCTACTTTCAGGAGCTCAATACTAAATCTTGCTAGCCATTGCCTCAACGTCTCTCCTTCCAATTGTTTTACGGTGCCCAGGTGATTTGCTGGCAGTCTTGGTTTCCTCTGGCTAGCAAACTGATGTTTCAGTTTATCACAGAATTCCTCAAAAGAAAATATGGAGTTAGGAGGTAACTTCCCGAACCAATCGAGAGCGATTCCCTCAAAAGTAGTGACCATAATTTTGCAACAGAAATCCTCCGAATGTCCGTACAAGTTCATCACATTAATAAAGCTGTTGATGTGTTCCCCGGGGTCGGTAGTCCCGTTATACCGCGGCAGCCTTGTTGGCACCGTTTCTGAGTTTCGAGCTTCTCGTATCTCTCGACAAAATGGCGAACAGCGCATGATACTGTTTGAAATCTCCCTATCTCGTAAGTTCCCTCTAGTTAGGGCATTCTCCCCTCGCCTGACGGCCTGATTGTTACGGGGAACCTCTATCATCGTTTCTTCTTTTTCTAATTCCTTAGCTACTCTCTCGCATATTATCTTTTCTAACTCTGATTCGGTAATTCTCTTGTAGGCTGACTTTCTACCTCCAACCACGCCGGCATAGTGGCTCTCTCCTACCACTGAATCCTCCAGATTATGTACCGATCTTGGTGGGTTTTCCGATCGGGCGTTGTTTTTCGAGGGCATTGCTCGAAGAGGATTCGTAGCTGGGGCACGCGATATAGATCGCAGTATGCTGTTTTCCTTCTGGATGTTCGAAGAAGGTATTTCAGGTCTCCCGTGATTTCCCGGTTGGTCTACGGGTGATTGATCAGCCCTCCCACTGTTCAGGAATTCCCTGCACATTGTGCCTATAATAGACCTTAGATCACCAACGGTTGTGTGGATCGGAACATTATCCTGGGGAACTATTGGCGGAATCTCTGGTTGTTGAGCCGCACGAGATAGATTATCGGGCTCATTATTGACTGAATTCTGCGCTCCTGCTGCCTGGGAGGGTTCTCCTCGGTTGTACGTATTTCTCCTTGTAGTAGGCATATTTCGATCTAATACTCGAATAAGGCCCCACGGTGGGCGCCAATTGATCTTACACGTTTTCGTGTGTCCGATCAAGGGTGGATAAACAATGCAGTAATAATGTTAGACAATAAATAAGAAAGATCAATAGTATTGTATTCTGAATTATCGAGTACAGATTACAAGTGTTTGGAGTCCTATTCGAGCATTATAGGATGCCGTACATGCTAAAGGGCGAAATACATATGAGAAAGCCTATATTATTATTCCCAAGAGTGTCCGAGCTGCAGTCTTAAAGCAAGAGCACCTGGGAAGTTGTGTCCGTTGTCATAAATGCTTTGGGTATTTATAGCCGAAATCGGGGTTTAGGTGATCCATCCGCAGACATGCATTACTCGGCCCACGAGTTTGGACCAGAGCTCGGCCCAACAGTAACTTTTGATCCAGGTCCATCTATACATTGTGTACTTGGACATTGGGGTCGAAATCGAACTCCTCAGACAAATATTGTTCGATCTGATATGGTTGTAGAAAAAGCGGAGCCCCAAAATACCCCTCATCAATACTTAATTGGATATGTACTTCCCAATCTAGTAGTTCTGTTAACAATTTTAACTGGTTCTAATCAAACAGAGTTTTTTAGAATAGTATTGTGTTAAAAGACTCAACAGCCAAGTGCATTGTGTGCTAACTGTTGCATCGATAAACGTGTTTTTTTACCGTGTATGACAGAACGTTTTACAGCTTGGGTAAAACACGAAAACTCTTCGCATTCTGCGATTAATCATGCATAATTAAAATTGAAGTCAATTTTCAAATCCGCCAATCAAATAGCAGCAATTAAAACCTATTTCAAGCGTGAAGGTGATTTCCTCATTCAAAACTACAAGGTATATGATGTACCAAGTCTTCGCCGATCACAATTCCACCTCGACAATCGATTACCATGTCTTCGACGAAGATCAATTACTTATATTATGTATCGAAATACGTCGATCCAGTCGTATGAAGACATCGAGAGACGTCGATCTACTCATATGAAAATACCTATTCGTCTCTTTATCGACACTTCTTCTATCGACATGAATAACGTCGACGTATGCCATACTATTTACCCATAAGGGTCGAATCAAATACAGAAGATCCGATCCTGACCTAAAATGTCCTATCGCAACTCATTTGCTATAACCGAAATGTCTTGTCAGGATCCGATCCATTAACCCGTGCGAAAAACTATAAATAACCCTCATTAATTACAGAAAAGGTATGCATTCTCTTACCCGAGTATTAACTACCCATTTCATCCATCTCGAACTCGACACTTACTTAAGCATCGGAGGGTTATCGCCGGGTAACCACCGGCATTAACCTGACGTGGTTGTCTTTGATTGCAGGTTTCGATCCCCGAGAACAAATAGAAGAGAGGTTTGATCAATCTACCTACCTTCACATTGAAGAGATGTGATAAACCCGATACCGCATCACTCGATTATTCTAAATACTATAATCCAGCCAAAGCACATTCATTAATTGGCGCCGTCTGTGGGAAACAATAACTCTGAATCGAATAAAGATGACCACGCATTCGATGGCCGGTCTTGCTCGAGAACGAAATGGAAACCAAGATCAACTTAGGGAGGGTCAAGGAGATAGCATGCCTCCCAGGAATAAAGATCGCTTATCGGGGAAAGATGGAGAACCTTCCAGACCCCCTGCGCCCGAGGTCGTCCAAATGACGAGGAAAGATATGAGAGCACTACTCGACGAAGCTAGAAAAGAATGGATAGCTCAAGTTGCTAAAGGGAATGTCGTGGTTCCTCGAGGACGACCAAAGAAAGAAGGACTAATTGCAGAAGCAAGGATTGACATGGATGAAGCCAGCAGCAGTAACGACCGAAACGATGAACGGGGAGCCTGTCAAGAGAACATGGAATGGAAAAAACCTCAAGAAATTCTATGCATAAAGCGATTGCCCTATGTTTGTGTTTTGATAAGCTTTTATAAAAGTCCCTACTTCATTTTAATCTAATCCATAAATTCTGTTGGAGTTACATATATTGCAGCAGAATCGACAAATCGGATTGAAAAGATCACCTCCAGCACTCCTCGAAAGCCACGGGCATCGAGTCGAGATCAAATATAAAAGCTATTAATAAGCTCACTTCCAGCACTCCTCGAAAGTCGCGGGCATCGCGTCGAGATCAAATATGAAAGCTATTAATAAGCTCACTTCCAGTCTTTCTCGAAAGTCGCGGGCATCGAGTCGAGATCAAATATGAAAGCTATTAATAAGCTCACTTCCAGCACTCCTCGAAAGCCGCGGGCATCGAGTCGAGATCAAATATGAAAGCTATTAATAAGCTCACTTCCAGCACTCCTCGAAAGCTGCGGGCATCGAGTCGAGATCAAACATGAAAGCTACTAATAAGCTCAATTCCAGCCCTCCTCGAAAGCCGCGGTCATCGAGTCAAGATCAACAAAAGAAAGCTATTAATAAGCAAACTCTCTAAGTTTCTAGACAGCCGCAGCGGCATCGAGATGAAATCGCTGATCAACAAAAAAAAGCTATTAATAAGCTCACTCTCCATGTTCCTCGACAGCCACAGAGGCATCGAGATGAAATCGCCAATCAACAGAAGAAGGCTATTAATGAGTTAACTCTCCATGTCCCTCGACAGCCGCTGAGGCATCGAGATGAAATCGCCAATCAACAAAAGAATGCTATTGATAAGCCGAACTCTCCATGTTCCGCGACATCCGCAGAGGAATCAAGATGAAATCGACATTCAAAACGAATGAAAGCTATTAAATAAACTTTAAAATGAGCTAAACTATTATTTCTCGACAACCACAGTGGCATCGAGCTGAAACCGACATTCGAGGAAGGTAAACTAATTGTTCGAAAGATTGACAGTTATAATAATATCGATAGAGAAGTCGACAGAAACGATTGAAGTAAAAATAATATCAATGGAGAATAAGTTTTATTCCATCTCATAAATTGACACAGTTACAAGGGTCGAATATATTACAATTGAGATAATTATAGAACTCGAAAAACTTACTACAATCTGTTGGGATATTTTGTCATAGGGCTCGATTGTCAATACAACAAAGTGCGGAATTTAAAATTTTTCGAAGTCCCTAATAGTCCCATAAATCTTTCTCCACAGTTTATTATACGAAAAGGTTGAATCAAACAATCAATTAAACATAGGGGGTTATACGCAATTTACCTCACCACGGTTTTGTGGTGGTTTCCTCCAGGTGTTTGGTTCGATCCACAACTTGAGTGATCCATGTGTCTCACCTCCAAAGTTTAGTCCACACCAACTGGATTGTAGTGACGCCTACAAGTCTTAGGCTCAGAACTGGATCTCGCAGGTTTGTCAGCAAAGGATTGTAGATCTGGATCTGGACTTTACATCTGGATCTCACCACGGATTTGGAGACACAGATGGAAGAAACGAATACAGGACTTATGTGATCGGAACAGGGTTCGGCCAGGGCAGATCTGGTCTAGTTTGGGTTCGGCCGAGTTTGACCTTGGGCGACTACGGTCCTTTCACAATGAACCTCACCTCTTATAATTGCCATGTACATACGGTCCTTCCACGATGATTTCCTGATCGAGACCTAGGGTGTGTGAATTGATCGGCACCTCTAATTATCTCGATACTGTACTTTCTAATTCTGGATAATAATTCCGGTGTGACTGCTAAATTTGGAAATCCCTTTCCAAATTCGTCACCAACCATGGCCATGGATTTCTAGGAACATATTATCGAAGAACGTACAGGAAATTCTCTCATCTTATCAGGATGAGTCAATAGATCCTTTCTTGTACTAACCACTCGCGTACAGTCGTGTACGCACCCAACTTAGGCACTTTGTGGCCAGGCTACGTGACCAGTACCTAAATCTAAGTACGCACACTCGTGCACCGAATTCGCCCTAGCACCTCAAGTCCAAGGACTAAATCGTACACTATTATAAGCCTTGAGAAACATCCCATCACCGATATGCATCATGCGCTTCCACAATGGGTTTCTCTGTTCGGGTCGTTCGATGCATTCAATCCTCCATTGAACCACCTACTCATATGCACTGGCCTCAAATGCCTTGCTCATGAAACGCTACAAATTCACTCCATGTGAATCATGCATACTTGTACAAGTCTTGGCGATTCCTACGATACCCCGTCTCGTTCGGAATCTATGACTTGGAACAGTTTTAAGATCACGACCTTTGAGACTGTCTCATGATTGCACTCAGTACTGAAGTGAATCGTCCCATAGTCTATTGTGACCTTAGGATTTCATCCAATCGCTTAGATAAGTTCGCGAGAGATGAAGTTGGCCATTGTTCAATTTCACGTACTATGAATGAACGGGCGTATTAATTATAAACCATAAGAAAATAGCACTTCAACAAGCTAATTAATATTGGCTTGCTGGGCACTATCCTATCAATCTCCCACTTGCCCTAAAGCCAATCACAACATTTCTAAGACCCATCTATACCTAGAAGTCCCTCGAACCCATTTGTGAAAGAGCTTAATTAGTGGATCTGCTAAGTTTGTCCTTTTGAGATAATGTAGTACTTTTACAAGTCTCAGTTATCTATGATTTGTTCAATCATATGATATTGTGTTCAGATCATCGGTGAGATCTCGTTTCCCTTTCATTGAGCAATTGCCTTGTTTAAATCGGTTAAGATTATGACAGGCTTTTGCCATGCTAGGTAATTCATCCAATCATTGGACGAATGTTTCTCATCTAAACACTTTCTCTTGTGCAGCATCACAATGGTGCTATTATTCTGATTGAGTCGGCAATGGTATACTATTGGAATTTCTTCCAATTTACCTTAGATTCATCGAGACAGAATAAATTATCCATTTCAGACTGGAAATCTTGAATTTCGAGGTTTTCAATTTTCCACTACTACCACAGACCAGCATTATATCCTTTAATTATCTTCGAGGATTGCTTTAATGGTAGTCCAGTGTCCTTTACTGGTGTTCGACTATCAGTAGCTCTTGAATGATCAGAGCATTTTGATGTGTCAGGTCTAGTACAAGACTTTGCATGCTACATGCAATCCAAATGCTAAAGCATAAGGCTTCTTGAGACATTTACTTCTTTACTTATTAAATTTAGGGCTCATTAAATAAGTAAGAGAAATTTTTGTCTCTTTGGAACTAATCCTTTCTTGGATTCATCCATATTGAATTTAATCAATATTTAGTCTTTGTACTTTGATTTGGTGAATTGCAACATCTACTTCGCTTTTATCTCCATAAATACGTATTGCCAGTACGTGAGATGTAGTTCCCAAATCTTATCATGGAAAATTGCGTGAATAACACGGTTTCGTCTGTGCTTCTCTGATATTCTTATATCGTACTTGATGTGTAGATCAATATCTCGTTTGTTGCGAATTTAACTATGCTCCCACTGATCCTTTTGCACAATTGGAATCCATATGCCTTTTGACAACTTCAACATTTCTTGATTGACTTATCAAGTTGCATGTTCCAAGTTTGGGAAAAAGTCACAGATTGACCTTTGGATTTGAATAGAGATATTCTCATCAATTTTCAATTGTGAGATGCAGGATTCATATCCAACAGTCATTCTTCGGTAGTGAAAACCACCTTTCTATGGCTAATAGTTTCGAAATGGATTTTGACGTAGCAAACGGAGAAGGTACTTTCATCGGTCCTAGAAGGACTTTTGAGGAGTGACCTATCGCCATTAGGTGAGTCAAAGTTTCCACTTTGAATCTTATGGCTTCATGCCATATCCCTTAGTTCTTTTGTAATCTTGGATTAGAATCCAGTTTCTCAATTTCGTAAAATGGAATTTTGAGTTCCTTACGAATTTGATTAGATTACTAATTTGTGTATGGATCGGTTCAGTAGGTTTCGGGGTTTACTCCCACTGTTTGTGGGGATGGGTCCAGTTCTCGGACTTCATCAAGTTCTATGACATTTCTTATTTCCTTTGACAAGAGTTTTTTCAACAGAGGAACAAGCTTCTTACGAGATACTTTCGTTTCTCTTTGTCGTAGAACAGGTATCCAATGGATTTCATCGGATACCCCACAAACTTTATATGAATCAGATCTACCATCTAATTTCTCATATAAGGGTGTGTTGCTATGTCTTAAATGACATGGCGGTGTAAGAACTTACTTCGAAATACTAGACCAAGTACTTCTGAAGAGTCAGGGGAGGTTATCCCTTAATGTGAATATAGGAATTTGGCAAGATCACAGTCGAGAGTCGAACTAAGTTTTATCAAAGCTCGATCTTCTTCTTTGATTTGCTTTGTTAGAATTCTATTCTCTTTTAGATAATCGAGGATTTAGTTGCTTATGTTTCGGCAAGTTTGATTAGATCAAATTGCTTTTGACATAATGCATCTAGTTACTTCATTTCTAAAACGTCTATTGAATTACTTCAATAGTTTCAGAATTGTACTTCTACAATGTACAAATATACTTTGACGATTGAAAATCGCGAGTATATATGAAGTAGTATCCTTTTGAACTAGTGCTTTTAGTTCTAATTGATTTGAAATGTTTGGAATGCCTAGCAATCCTTTATTTCGGTTAATATTCCTTTAAGACAAGATTTGAAAGTTCGGAATTTTATCCAAGTTCCTTATTTCAAGAACAGTAGATAAAAACTTTCCTTTCGAATCTTTCTTTAAAAAGAATGTCCAAAATAAATATTTCAGTGAACGATTATCCAGGTTTTTTGATTCAGCATATAGTCTTCGAAGTTTTGATTTGTTTATCATTGTTTATTTCTATGTTTCAAAACATCAACATTTGTACAAAGTTAAATCACTCTAATTAAATAAATTTCATTCTCAATGGTAAAGCAATAAGGTTTTGTACAAAATTTGAAATAATACTCAAAATAAACTAAAACTAGAAACTTATGCTAATACGAAAAACTTCTTCTAAAAAGGAATGTCTAGGTCCAGTACTTCCTTGACCCAGTCCCTGAATTCGATATCCCTCAACTCTCTCTGCACTTCCTGCATCTTCCTTTCAAGGAATTTCCTCCTTATAGGTGGAGAGGGAATAGTTACATCCGCTGTAAACTCTTTTACAGAAATGAAAGTTTTATCAGATGTCTTACATCAAAAAGATTTAACAAATGTATAATTTAAAATCATACCGTAGTTAAGTCTATCCAGGAATTCCTTTTCAGTAAGCTTTCCTATTTTCCTTTTGTGCTTACACAATGGGCAATTTTCTTCATATAGTCCAAGACCTTTCAGATGAGCTTCTTCATATTTGTCTAACAACTCATGCAATTGTTTTGTTTTAATTCCATCAGGTGGAATAATACAATGTTGCATGAAATGAGTGAAGATGTCAGAAAGACCATGTGTGGTAATTTCTATCTCATCTTCGAGAATCAATCGGGCTCCAAGCCTTTTGAGTCGTTTGAACATCTTGGTTAAGTAACAACAATATTCCTTGACATTATTAAACTTAGCCATGGTCTTTTCTTGAAGATAATAGCACATCATAGCCCCCAAAGTATTTTCGCGTCTAACATTCATTAATACTCGTTTGAACGGAATAGTGGTAAATGGCTAACAATGAAAACAGACAACTATAAGCAGACAGGTTTAATATTAATACTTATAATTAACGAAATTTGGACTTTTTATCGAAAAAGTTCTCCCACTATTTTTATCGAAACAATAACCCCTTCTAGTTTCGGGAAAAATCTATTTCCTAGTAGGTCTTGACGTCCTAGTAGCAACTAGTTGCACCCACGACTCGTGGCCATACAATTAATTCCTTAGGTAGGCATACTTATTGCCAATTGTGTCTACCACACAACCTTCTAGCTATTTTGCCTCGTTTTTTGCATTTATCTAGCACTGCTACATCATAAATGTTACTACGCGTTAAGTCTAACCCATTAATCATGATAAGCAACGGGCCCGGTCATGAATTCTCCATAACTAGTTATCGGTCGATCTTCACGTCCCGACCAGTCCCTACCCTTGTCAAGTTTTATTAAAACTAGAATCAAGGAATTTCGTGCATTGCCCCTTTCTTCGACTCGGGTGCCAGACTCTGGATCACCTCTATCGATAAGTAAACAACATGCACTAGTCCCCATTAATGGAAGGCTTGGATTTTATAAAACCTCATTTTATATCTAACCCAATATGACTTAATATTTATTCGAGAGGGGAATTTTCGGTTTTGAAAGTTTAAGGAAACTCTCCTCGAGATCTCACCGCTTCAATTATGCTTTATCTTTTATTTACGATCTAGATTCTAGCGCGCAAACACACAAGCAATCATAAATCGACTAATAAATAAAAGCCATACAAGCCTAGCATGCATACTACCACAATATGTTTTCGATCGGGAGCCTCCTATGCAGGCCATCATTGAGCCAATGATGTTGGCCCAATTGGTCAATCTAAAGGGTTCTTAAAAGACCTATGCTATTACACAATGCACCATGCATACATGGCCTTCAATTCTTCTTGGGCTCCCACCTTGCTTGTAAACGGGCCTCCATCCTAGACTAGGAAAGCAGTAAAGCCCTATCCTATTACAAAGGCTCAAAGTGGCCCAAAAATAATAACAGGCTCGCAGGCCCAATAAAAACCATGCATTAAATTAAACCAATCACATCTAACCTAAGGTCAAGGCTCGGCGCGATCGAAAACCACGTAAGCAGTTCACGTAGAGCAAGAAACATGCAAACAACTTTTACGTATTTCTTTCTTAATTTTAAAACTACTTTTTAAAACTAACTTCCTATGATTCTTGCTTTTTAGTCACTACTAATTATGACAAATAAATTCTCGGATAAATTAAAACAAGTTTTCTGCCTCAAATTAAGATTCTGATTTTTTTTCAACTTTTGAAAATTACAGTTCGGCCCCTATACTTTCAGAAATTGCACTTTTGACCCCAAAACTTTTGAAAAGTTACAAATTACCCCCAAAACAGTTTTCGGACAGAAGGACCAGAAAAATAAAATTTTGAAATCCAGAAAATTTTAGAATTTGCAAACTGACCCCTGAACTTTCGGAAATTACAAAACAGTCCTTGAATTTTCGGAAATTGCAAAACGGCCCAAAAACCCATGCGATCGAAATTTAATAAACAGTCCAGATTTTACAAAAATTTCCAGAAACAGAAAAATTAATTTTCAGCCCTAATTTTTGCGATTTGCGATTTTTGCATAAAAGTCCTGATTTTTCGAAAAACTATAAATTCGCCACAGATCTTAAAAGGCAATTTTACCCAATCATAGATCCAGTCGTAACAAGCAAGAATCAATCAACAGAACATAATTATCACGCGTTCTCATACATACAATCAAGCATATACAATGAAAACACATTATGTTCAGGCCTTTTCGTATAAAAACGTATGGAGTTGGCTCTGATACCACTGTTGGGATATTTTGTCATAGGGTTCGATTGTCAATACAACAAAGTGCGGAATTTAAAATTTTTCGAAGTCCCTAATAGTCCCATAAATCTTTCTCCACAGTTTATTATACGAAAAGGTTGAATCAAACAATCAATTAAACATAGGGGGTTATACGCAATTTACCTCACCACGGTTTTGTGGTGGTTTCCTCCAGGTGTTTGGTTCGATCCACAGCTTGAGTGATCCATGTGTCTCACCTCCAAAGTTTAGTCCACACCAACTGGATTGTAGTGACGCCTACAAGTCTTAGGCTCAGAACTGGATCTCGCAGGTTTGTCAGCAAAGGATTGTAGATCTGGATCTGGACTTTAGATCTGGATCTCACCACGGATTTGGAGACACAGATGGAAGAAACGAATCACAGGACTTATTTGATCGGAACAGGGTTCGGCCAGGGCAGATCTGGTCGAGTTTGGGTTCGGCCGAGTTTGTGATAGGATAGTGCCCTGCAAGCCAGTTCAATTAGCTTGTAATAGGACTATTCTGTAAGAAACATTCTTTTGATTTTATAATAATACGCACGTTTATTTATATGAGTATAAGGGTAAACAATGGCCAACTTCATCTCTCGCGAATACATTTAAGCGATTGGTTGAAACCCTTAGATTACATTTGACTATGGGACGATTCACTTCAGTACTGAGTGCAATCATGAAACAGTCTCAAAGGTCGTAATCTTAAAACTGTTCCAAGTCATAGATTCCGAACGAGACGGGGTATCGTAGGAATCGCCAAGACTTGTATAAGTATGCATGATTCACATGGAGTGAATTTGTAGCGTTTCATGAGCAAGGCATTTGAGGCCAGTGCATATGAGTAGGTGGTTCAATGGAGGATTGAACGCATCGAACGACCCGAACAGAGAAACCCATTGTGGAAGCGCATGTCGCACATCGGTGATGGGATGTTTCTCAAGGATTATAATAGTGTACGATTTAGTCCTTTGACTTGAGGTGCTAGGGCGAATTCGGTGCATGAAAGTGCGTTCTTAGATCTAGGTATAGACCACGTAGCTTGGTCATAACATGCCTAGGTTGGGTGCGTATGGACATGTACGCGAGTGGTTAGTACCGATATGGAATCTATTGACTCATCGTAATGGATGAGAGAATTTCCTATACGATTCTTAGATAATATATCCAAGGAATCTGCGGCCGCAGTCGGTGACGGATTTGGAAAGGGGTTTCCAAATTTAGAAGGTCACAATGGAATATTATCCTGAATTAGAAAGTATAGTTATCGAGACAAATTTAGAGGTGCCGATCAATTCACATACCCTAAGTCTTGATCGGGAATATTAGTCGATAGAAGGACCGTATGTACATGGTAATTATATGAGACGAGGTTCACAAGTATCAATTCACCTGAAGTTGGTCTTCATGGGCTTGTGGCTAGACATCGACCATGAAGTGTGGGTACTCCTGAGTTAATAGAGGAATTGATTCTAGGAGTGGTCAATTAAAGGTTGTTTAATTGACCGGAGCAATTTATTGTTCATAAATTAAATCACGAGGAATTCGTGGGCCTGCTGCCAATTGATGGTGAACCCAGAGGGTCACACACAATACAATTGGACGGTGACTGTTGAAAAGGGATACAAAAGGAATTAATTGATTTAAAGGTAATTAAATCAATTAAATGAATTAAAGGTATTTAATTCAAGTGGGAGATTAATTAATTGGCTAACTTAATTAATTAAATACTTAATTGAGTTGCTAATTAATTATATAAAAGAAATAATGATTTAATTAGATTGGACATTTAATTAAGTATTTAATTAAATGAAAGGCATGCAAGATATGGGCCTTTAATTAAAAGCCCATAAGAAGTCTTGCAAAACCTAGGTCAAGAGGGAGTCTATAAAAGGGGTTCTACTTGAGCTCAAAAAGCTAACACCCTAAGCAAAACCCTAGCCTCTCTAAGACCTAGTAGCCGCCGCCCCCTTGTGCTGGAAACCCTTGCCGCCGCCGCCACCTAGAGCCGCCGCCACCTGCTGCCGTGGGCTGCCCTAGTGCCGCCGCCCCTCTCCCTTTATTCCTCTGTGTTAGATCTTGACCTGTCAAGAGAATCTACACAAACCTGCAATAACAAACCTCCTGAATCCAGTTATGAGCCTAAGATCTTGAGGTGTTGCCAGAATCCAATTGGTGTGGACTAAATTTGGAGGTGAGACGTTTGGACCACTTCTGTGAACTAGATCCGAGTTCAGAATCAGAGTTGGAGTATTCCACCACCTTGCCTGTGGTGAGGTAAAATCGAAAACTCCCTATGTTTAATTACTCTGTGCGTTTTTGTTTCTTGCTTATGTATAAATAATATGGAGATTTTTATATGGGACCTTGGGTGCTTCGAAAATTTTAAATTTCGCACTTTCCTTCTTCTGACAATCGAGGCAACCCAACCACTATTCCAACAGTGGTATCAGAGCCAACTCCATCATTATTATACGAAAAGCCTAAACATAATGTGTTTTCACCGTATATGTTTAATTATGTATATGTAAACACGTGATAATTATGTTCTGTAAATTGATTCTTACTTGTTATGACTGGATCTATGATTGGGTAAAACTGCCTTTTAGATCTGTGCCGTTTTTATAGTTTTTGAAAACTTCAGGACTCTTTGAACTAAAAATCGCAAATAGGGTTTTTATGGGCTGAAAAATTCGAATTTTTGAAATCTGGAAATTTCAAAATACTGGACTGTTTTTGCAAATCTGGTCGCACGGGTTTTTGGGTCGATTTGTAATTTCCGAAAACTTTGGGGCTGTTTTGCAATTACCGAAACTTGAGGGGTCAATTTGGAAAATCAAAAAAATTTCAGAATTCAAAATATTATTTTCTGGTAGCTGTCCGAATCTGCCCAGGGGTGTTTTGTAACTTTTTAAAAGTTTTGGGGTCAAAGTGCAATTTTCAAAAGTTGAGGGGCGAAAATGCAATTTTCAAAAGTTGAAAAACAGAATCTGAATTTGAGCAAAATATTTATTTTTGTTTACCCGAGTATTCATTTTGTCATAATTAGTAGTGACTAAAAGGTAAGAATCATAGGAAGTTAGTTTTAAAAGGTAGTTTTAAAATTAAGAAAGAAATAGGTAAAGGATGTTTGCTTGTTTCTTGCTCTATGTGAATTGTTTACGTGGTTTTCGATTGAGCCGATCCTTGACCTTAGGTTAGATGTGATTTGTTTAATTTATTGTTTGGTTTTTATTGGGCCTGCGAGCCTATTATGTTTTTGGGCCATTTTGAGCCTTTGTAATAGAATAGGACTTTACTGCTTTCCTAGTTTAGGATGGAGGCCCGTTTACAAGCAAGGTGGGAACCCAAGAAGATATGAAGGCCATGTATGCATGGTACATTGTATAATAGCATAGGGCTTCATGAGAACCCTTTAGATTGACAAATAGGGCCAACATCATTGGCTCGATTATGGCCCACATAGGAGGCTCCCGATCGAAAGCATATTGTGGTAGTATGCATGCTAGGCTTGTATGGCTTTTATTTATTTTGTCGATTTATATTTAGCTTGTATGAGATGCGCGCTAGAATCTAGATCGTAATAAAAGATAAAGCATAACTGAATCGGTGAGATCTCGAGGAGAGTTAGTATAACTTTCAAAACCAGAAATTCCCCTCTCGAATTAAATATTAAGTCATATTGGATTAAAATAAAATGAAGTATTTATATAAATCCAAGCCTTCCATCAATAGGGACTAGCGTATGTTGTCTACTTATCGATAGAGGTGATCCAGAGTCTGGCACCCGAGTCGAAGAAAGGGACAATACGTGAAATTCCTTGACTCCTGTTTTTAACTAAACACGACAAGGGTGAGGACTGGTCGGGATGTGAGGATCGACCGATAACTAGTTACGGAGAACTCACGACCGGGCCCGTTGCTCATCATGATTGATGGGTTAGACTTAACGATTAGTAACACTTATGATGTAGCAATGCTAGATAAGTGCGAAAACCGAGGCAAAATAGCTTGAAGGTTGTGGAGTAACACAATTGGCAATATGTATGCCTACCTGGGGAATTGGTTGTATGGCCACGAGTCGTGGGTGCAATTAATTGCTGCTGGGACGTCAAGACCTACTAGGAATTAAAATTTCCCGAGCAATCAAAGGGGTGATTGTTTCGATAAAATAGTGGGAGAACTTTTTCGAAAACAAGTCCAAAATTCGATAATTATATGTATTAGACATAAGATCAGTTAGCTAAACGTTGTCTTCTTTCCATTTGTAGATATTAAGTACAATGTCTAAGAATCCATTATCTGTTATCCTCGACGCAAACAAGCTGAATGGCTCAAACTTCGTTGACTGGCTGAGAAATCTCAGAATCGTCCTCAACTCCGAGCGATGAAGCTATGTGCTCGACACACCCATGCCGGCTGCACCCGCAACACGAGCTAGTGAGGAACAACGAACCGCCCATGCTAAAAGGGTTGATGATGATCTTCAGGTTCGATGTCTCGTGCTAGCCTCAATGTCGAATGAACTGCAGAAACAGCATGCTGCAATGCCGCTTGCTAGAGAAATACTTCTCCACCTCCAGCAGATGTTTGGAGAGAGGTCTCGTACCGAAAGGTTCGCGACCACTAAGGAGTTGTTTCATCCCAAGATGGCTGAGGGAAGCAGTGTCAAGGATCACTGTCTGCGTTTCATCAACCTGGTTGAAAAACTAGGGCGATTGGAAGTGGACTTGCACGCTGATCTTAGCACTGACCTCCTTCTCCATACGCTGTCCCGTTCTTTTGACCAGTTCGTGTTGAACTTCAACATGGAGGATAGAACCCTCGCTCTTCACGAACTGACCAATTTGTTGGTAACGGCAGAATCGACTCTCAAGAAAGAGAAGCCGATAATGATTGCACACCAATCGAAGGCTGCAAAGCCCAAGAGAGGTAAGAAGAAGAAGAAGGTATTTTCTTCGAAGGCAGTCACAAAGGTGGTTGGAAAGAAGCGCAAGAGCCCAGAAGACGAATGTTTCCACTGCAAGAAAGCAGGGCACTGGAAAAGGAACTGCCCAGACTACCTAAAGATGAAACTGGTAGCCAAAGGTATTTTCTTGGTTGAAGTTAATATTTCTATTAACTGTGCATCGTGGGTGTTAGACACTGCAGCAGGTTCTCATATCTGCAATGATTTGCAGGTGATGGGAGCAGTAAGATACCTGAAGCCCGGGAATAGAATCCTGCGTTTTGGAAACGGAGCTAGGATGTTGTCTACTTATCGATAGAGGTGATCCAGAGTCTGGCACCCGAGTCGAAGAAAGGGGCAATACACGAAATATAAAATGAGGTTTTATATAAATCCAAGCCTTCCATTAATAGGGACTAGTGTATGTTGTCTACTTATCGATAGAGGTTATCCAGAGTCTGGCACCCGAGTCGAAGAAAGGGGCAATACACGAAATTCCTTGATTCTAGTTTTAATAAAACTTGACAAGGGTAGGGACTGGTCGGGACGTGAAGATCGACCGATAACTAGTTACGGAGAATTCATGACCGGGCCCGTTACTTATCATGATTAATGGGTTAGACTTAACGCGTAGTAACATTTATGATGTAGCAGTGCTAGATAAATGCGAAAAACGAGGCAAAATAGCTTGAAGGTTGTGTGGTAGACACAATTGGCAATAAGTATGCCTACATAGGGAATTAATTGTATGGCCACGAGTCGTGGGTGCAACTAATTGCTGCTGGGACGTCAAGACCTACTAGGAAATAGATTTTTCCCGAAACTAGAAGGGGTTATTGTTTCGATAAAATAGTGGGAGAACTTTTTTGATAAAAAGTCCAAATTTCGTTAATTATAAGTATTAATGTTAAACCTGTCTGCTTATAGTTGTCTGTTTTATTGTTAGCCATTCACCATCCACTGTTCCGTTCAGACGAGTATTAATGAATGTTAGAAGCGAAAATACTTTGGGGGCTATGATGTGCTATTATCTTCAAGAAAAGACCATGGCTAAGTTTAATAATGTCAAGGAATATTGTTGTTACTTAACCAAGATGTTCAAACGACTCAAAAGGCTTGGAGCCCGATTGATTCTCCAAGATGAGATAGAAATTACCAAACATGGTCTTTTTGACATCTTCACTCATTTCATGCAACATTGTATTATTCCGCCTGATGGAATTAAAACAAAACAATTGCATGAGTTGTTAGACAAATATGAAGAAGCTCATCTAAAAGGTCTTGGACTATATGAAGAAAATTGCCCATTGTGTAAGCACGAAAAGAGAATAGGAAAGCTTACTGAAAAGGATTTCCTGGATAGACTTAACTACGGTATGATTTTTTAATTATACATTTGTTAAATCTTTTTGATGTAAGACATCTGATAAGACTTTCATTTCTGTAAAAGAGTTTACAGCGGATGAAACTATTCCCTCTCCACCTATTAGGAGGAAATTCCTTGAAAGGAAGATGCAAGTAGTGCTACGCGAGTTGAGGGAAAACGAATTCGGGGACTGGGTCAAGGAAGTACTGAACCTAGACATTCCTTTTTAGAAGAAGTTTTTTCGTATTAGCATGAGTTTCTAGTTTTAGTTTATTTTGAGTATTATTTCAAACGTTGTACAAGACTTTATTGCTTTACCATTGAGAATGGAATTTATTTAATTAGAGCGATTTAACTTTGTACAAATGTTGATGTTTTGAAACATAGAAATAAACAATGATAAACAAATCAAAACTTCGAAGACTATATGCTGAATCGAAACACCTGGATAATCGTTCACTGAAATGTTTATTTTGGACATTCTTCCTAAAGAAAGATTCGGAAGGAAGGTTTTTGTCTATTGTTCTTGAAATAAGGAACTTGGATAAAACTCCGAACTTTCAAATCTTGTTTTAAAGGAATAATAACCGAAATAAAGGATTACTAGGCATTCCAAACATTTCAAATCGATTAGAACTAAAAGCACTAGTTCAAAAGGATACTATTTCATATATACTCGCGATTTTCAATCGTTAAAGAATATTTGTACATTGAAGAAGTACAATTCTGAAACTATTGAAGTAATTCAATAGACGTTTTAGAAATGAAGTAACTAGATGCATTATGTCAAAAGCAATTTGATCCAATCAAACTTGCTGAAACATAAGCTACTAAATCATCGATTATCCAAAGGAGAATAGAATTCTAACAAAGCAAATCAAAGAAGAAGATCAAACTTTGATAAAACTTGGTTCGACTCTCGACTGTGATCTTGCTAAATTCCTATATTCACATTAGGGGATAGCCTCCCCTGACTCTTCAAAAGTACTTGGTCTAGTATTTTTTCGAAGTAAGTTCTTACACCACCATGTCATCTGAGACATAGCATCACACCCTTATATGAGAAATTAGATGGTAGATCTAATTCATATAAAGTTTGTGGGGTATCCGACGAAATTCATTGGATACCTGTTCTACGACAAAGAGAAATGAAAGTATCTCTTAAGTAGCTTGTTCCCCTGTTGACGAAACTCTTGTCAAAGGAAATAAGTAATGTCATAGAACTTGATGAAGTCCAAGAACTGGACCCATCCCCACAAACAGTAGGAGTAAACCCTGAAACCTGCTGAACCGATCCATGCACAAATAATGGATATGGCATGAAGCCATAAGTTTCAAAGTTGTAAGTTTGACTCACCTAATGGCGATAGGTCACTCTTCAAAAGTCCTTCTAGGACCAATGAAAGTACCTTCTCCGTTTGCTACGTCAAAATCCAATTCGAAACTATTAGCCATAGAAAGGTGGTTTTCACTGCCGAAGAATGACTGTTGGATATGAATCCTGCATCTCACAATTGAAAATTGATGAGAAGATCTCTATTCAAATCCAAAGGTCAATCTGTGACTTTTTCCCGAACTTGGAACATGCAACTTGATAAGTCAATCGAGAATGTTGAAGTTGTCAAAAGGCATAGGGATTCCAATTGTGCAAAAGGATCAGTGGGAGCATAGTTAAATTCGCAACGCAACGAGATGTTGATCTATACATCAAGTACGATATAAGAATATCAGAGAAGTACAGACGAATGTGTGTTATTCACGCAATTTTCCATGATAAGATTTGGGAACTACATCTCACGTACTGGCAATACGTATTTATGGAGATAAAAGCGAAGTAGATGTTGCAATTCACCAAAATCAAAATACAAAGACTATATATTGATTAAATTCAATATGGAAGAATCCAAGAAAGGATTAGTTCCAAAGAGACAAAATTTCTCTTACTTATTTAATAAGCCCTACATATAAATGTGTAAATAAGTAAATGTCTCAAGAAGCCTTATGCTTTAGCATTTAGATTGCATGTAGCATGCAAAGTCTTGTACTAGACCTGACACATCAAAATGCTCTGATCATTCAAGAGCTACTGATAGTCGAACACCAGTAAAGGACACTGGACTACCATTAAAGCAATCCTCGAAGATAATTAAAGGATATAATGCTGGTCTGTGGTAGTAGTGGAGAATTGAAAACTCGAAGGATTTAGAATTTTGAGATTTCCAGTCTAAAGTGGATGATTTATTCTTTCTCGATGAAGCTAAGGTAAATAGGAAGAAATTCCAATAGTATACCATTGCCGACTCAATCAGAATAATAGCACCATTATGATGCTGCACAAGAGAAAGTGTTTAGATGAGAAACATTCGTCCAATGATTGGATGAATTACCTAGCATGGCAAAAGCCTGTCATAATCTTAACCGATTTAAACAAGGCAATTGCTCAATGAAAAGAAACGAGATCTCACCGATGATCTGAACACAATATCATATGATTGAACAAGTCATAGATAACTGAGACGAGTAAAAGTACTACGTTATCTCAACAAAGACAAACTTAGCAGATCCACTAATTAAGCTCTTTCACAAATGGGTTCGAGGGACATCTTGGTATAGATGGGTCTTAGAAATGTTGTGATTGGCTTTAGGGCAAGTGGGAGATTGATAGGATAGTGCCCAGCAAGCCAATATTAATTAGCTTGTTGAAGTACTATTTTCTTATGGTTTATAATTAATACGCCCGTTCATTCATAGTACGTGAAATTGAACAATGGCCAACTTCATCTCTCGCGAACTTATCTAAGCGATTGGATGAAATCCTAAGGTCACAATAGACTATGGGACGATTCACTTCAGTACTGAGTGCAATCATGAAACAGTATCAAAGGTCGTGATCTTAAAACCGTTCCAAGTCATAGATTCCGAACGAGACGAGGTATCGTAGGAATTGCCAAGACTTGTACTAGTATGCATGATTCACATGGAGTGAATTTGTAGCATTTCATGAGCAAGGCATTTGAGGCCAGTGCATATGAGTAGGTGGTTCAATGGAGGATTGAATGCATCGAACGACCCGAACAGAGAAACCCATTGTGGAAGCGCATGACGCATATCGGTGATGGGATGTTTCTCAAGGCTTATAATAGTGTACGATTTAGTCCTTGGACTTGAGGTGCTAGGGCGAATTCGGTGCACGAGTGTGCGTACTTAGATTTAGGTACTGGTCACGTAGCCTGGCCACAAAGTGCCTAAGTTGGGTGCGTACACGACTGTACGCGAGTGGTTAGTACTAAGAAGGATCTATCGACTCATCCTGATAAGGTGAGAGAATTTCATGTACGTTCTTCGATAATATGTTCCTAGAAATCCATGGCCATGGTTGGTGACGAATTGGGATAGGAATTTCAAAATTTAGCAGTCACACCGAAATTATTATCCAGAATTAGAAAGTACAGTATCGAGATAATTAGAGGTGCCGATCAATTCACACGCCCTAGGTCTCGATTTGGAAATCATCATGGAAGGACCGTATGTACATGGCAGTTATAAGAGGTGAGGTTCACAATTATCAATTCACCTTTGATTGGGCTTCATGGGCTTGTGGCTAGACATCGACCATGAAGTGTAGGTACTCCTAAATTAATAGGGAAATTAATTCTAGGAGTGGTCAATTAAAAGTTGTTTAATTGATCGGAGAATTTAATTGCTCATTAATTAAATCACGAAAGTCGTGGGCCTGCTGCCAGTTGATGGTGAACCCAGAGGGTCACACACAATATAATTGGACGGTGACTGTCTTAAAGGAAAGCAAATGATTTAAAGTTGTTAAATCAAAGTAATTGAATTATGTTATTAATTCAATTGTAGAATATTAATTAGATATCTAATTGATTAATGTTTAATTAATTAAATTAGAGTTATCTGATTAATTATGAAATTAATTAAAGTAGTTAATTAATTGGAAGAATAAATAATTAACCAATTTTAGGATTGGATAATCATGGGTTGATTTTGCAATTATCTTGAAATGGGGAAGGGGGGCAATTTTTGATGAATAAAGAAAAGGAGTTTTTCTTGGAGAGCAAGCTAGAAGAGATCTATCAAATCTCACATTCCTAAGTTGATAAGGAATGAAGATTTGATAGATAAGGGAAGGAGATATCTTTTTAGAGAAGGATTCTTCTCTTATAAATACTCATTCTCTTCTCTTCATTAAAAATGTTAGATTTTTTAGAGTAGCACAAAAAAAACCCTAAAAACTTTTGAGAGAACAAAATTGTCTTTGCTGAAAATTGAGAGAAATCGATTTTGCATAAGAAAGAAATTCAGATTTTTGCACAATAATTATTATTTACAAAATCGCCCCAAACCCTAGTCGCCCGAACCTAGCTCGGTCGAACCGAATCTGAGCTGGCCGAACCCAACCTGGTCGAGCACTTGTTCGAACCACATAAGTCCTGTGATTCGTTTCTTCCATCTGTATCTCCTAGTCCTGATCCAGATCTTAAGTCCAGATCCAGATCTAAAATTCTTTGCTGACAAACCTGCTAGATCCAGTTCTGAGCCTAAGACTTGTAGGTGTCACTACAATCCAATTGGTGTGGACTAAACTTTGGAGGTGAGACACATGGATCACTCAAGCTGTGGATCGAACTAAACACCTGGAGGAAACCACCACAAAACCGTGGTGAGGTAAATTGCGATTAACCCCCTATGTTTAATTAATTGTTTGATTCAACCTTTTCGTATAATAAACTGTGGAGAAAGATTTATGGGACTATTAGGGACTTCGAAAAATTTTAAATTCCGCACTTTGTTGTATTGACAATCGAGCCCCATGATAGAATATCCCAACATAACTATGTCGATAAATTCTTTGGCCAAGGGAAAACGAAGACCATTCTCGAAGGTATCAATATGAAAAGTACGACAACCCCTAGGGGGGTCATTCATTCTTTGATCAGGGTTGGGATGAAGAACGGTCCATCCCTTAGGGAATTGAAACTTCTCCAATATCAACTCTACCGATAAACGTAAACGACTTGCCGACATGGTGTTGAAATGCTCTATGGTCCGGTAACGTTCCGCTGTCGAAATATATGGGACGACATTCTTAGGAACAGTATCGACAATGCCCAACAAATGGGCAGAAAGGGGGCTGTGGAGCGGTCCCTCGAAAGGAAGGTCGAAATGTGACATTATAGATTTGGGCGACATACCCTCACCCTCACCTACCGACTCATTACCTATCGACATGGAATGATTCGACATAAAGAGAACAAAAATATTACCTAAAATACGAACGACTTCGACTTAACCGACTGAGAAACTCGACCGAAAGCGGCTCCGACGACTTATCTCCGATATAAGCAAAAATTTTGAGAAATTATGGATAGTTGGGCAAGGGAAGCAACCCTATTTATAGTAGCGAACGGCCAAAGGCGCGCTCTTTTGGAAGTTTTGAAAACGACGGGGTGGTTAACAAAAAGTCCAATAAGAGGCCCAAGGCCCAATAAACTCCCTCAGGAGGTCCACCACCAAACTTAAAGAACTGAATAAGCGCAAACGCAACGACAAATTCCAAAAGGAAGTAAAAAAGGAAGTATACTCAGCAGTGAATTGTTCAAAACATAAACCATATCGATATCATAATTACAGATTGATCAAAAACAAAATCCTAGGAGTCACTTTTCTGGTATCAGCTTCCCGAACTCATGAGATCGAGCGAGCGCCCCCTGCACTTCCAAGTCTACAAGATTAACTTCGAGCTCAGACTTTTCGTTAAGCTCCGGTCCTATGAGATCATAGTCGAACTCCCTATTATTCAAGAATCCGCGATGCATCAATTGGGCCACGGTCTTCTCGTGCATTTGAATCAAATCCGGGCCCATTCTAAGATTAGCAAGATAACTAAAAACAGGGGAATTAACAAATTTCCTCGCTATTTCGAGCCTCTGTTTGGATGATACGACCCTCGCCTCTGGAGGATAACCCCTTCGGAGCTGATCATTCTCCCTTGTCGCCAAACTCAAATGTCGAGTGGCGTCCTTGAGCTGCTGATCCCTTTCTTTCAGCACTTGTACATGTTCCGACCTCAGCCTCGTTATCTCACTCCTACACTTATCAAGCTCCTTATACGCATTCTCAGCCTCGAGATAACCTTGGAACATGTATTGCATCGCCTGTGAAAGTCGATACTCGTTGTGAATATCGACGTCTATTATGACAATCACAATCAAAATTGAAAGAGCTAAGAATAAAACTTATGGCGGCTAATGTTCGACCTCCGTGATGAACATTCTCTTGAATCGTGAACCGAGATAAACTCTTCTGATCTCGGGGATATATGCTATGAACAAAAGAAGCAAAAACGGGAATCATTGAACCCTGGTTCAGAACACTTGTGTCATCATTCAATTGGGCGGGGTGTGATAGCTGTGATTGAGCCACTCTGATAAATCCCAATTAAGATCAACACCTCAGCTAAATACAGAGAGCTAATCCTCTTCCCCTCCCTAAGAGGTCGTGTGGGAGTCTCAGGTTCAACGGCGACCGATTCCTCGGCAACCGGTTCCTCAACGCCATCGACCCTCTATCTCTTTCCCCTTCTGATTTCTTCTCTACGAGCAGCAGTACCTTCCCCCGTCGATATTCTCTTGAAATCTCCGACGTATCGACCTCGCGATATAGTCCCTCGACTCTGAACGCCATGACTCGACTGACCCATGGTCACCGTACTATGCTTGAGTCCCTTCAGGGGCACTACAGCCCCAGTCAACACCTCATATGCGATATAAAAATGAAGAAGAATAAATAAAGCATGGATAAAGGAAACCACAAGTTATATGGATATTGGCTTACCAAAACCGGGATCGTTAGCTCCCCTGGTCGATTTCGACAGCATACAGGCCTGGAGTCGAGGTTCTTCTATCAATTTGTTGACGTCCAGGTTCCACCTTGACAAATCCTTGAGAAAACCCTTCCTAAACCCCGACTCCGAAGGATTACGAATAGAAATTGGATCTGTATGCCAAGGAGAATGTACATTAAAGGCCACGTCAACTGGAGGTCTAAGAAAAACAAACCTCGACTTCCAGCCTTTTCCATGGGAACTTTTGGCGTTACTCAAGAAACTTAGATTTTGTCGAGATTTAACTTGGTAAAACCCGGTGGCCGACTTCGGCGACCCGCTCACCTTGAACAGATGCCAGAAATTCTCGAAAGAAGCATACTCTCCTAGGGCTTTCATGACGACGATAAATGCGATTATCATCGCCATTCCATTTGGCACGATCTGTGTCGGCCGCACACCGAGAGCATTCAAAATATCCGCCAACTCCGGAGCTATTGGTACTCGAAACCCTAGCTCCATCGATGCTTCATGAATCGCGAAGCTACCAGTCGGGGTCTCATGCATTCGGTCTTCCTTTTCGGGAATCGTTAAGCTCTAGCCCGGTGGTATCGCGAAGGCAGACGACTTAGCAGCGGCTGATCTCTTGTGACCACCAGCCTTAAACTCATAATACGCCACCTCAGTCTGATATTGTCGGGTATTAACGTCGTCGCCTGATTCTTCCCTCCCCCGCATTAGTATCGACATGTTCATTAAAAACCTCATCAACAACGGCATCGACATAGCCACTATCTGGACTAGAAGGCGCTTCCGACATCTTTTGCTCTCGATCTTTTGAATATATAACGAGACGACTTATACAATCAACTAACTATCTCGATATCGACACAATGCTCCGAGAGTGACAAATTCACCTAAGATGAAATCATTTGCGGTAAGAACGACCTATATACAGAAAAGGTAAATACCGCTTCACACCTCCTCAGTAAATTACGAAACTAGCCTCCCAAAGGACACGACTTTTCGCTTACCTCCGCAATTACGACGCGAAAATTTTTGAATTTACCGCGCATGTTGTTTGGAATATACAAAAGCTTTGTTTGGCAATACATAAAGCAAAACAAAAAACATTAAAACTTCCAGACTTCGACCTTCACTCGAACTCTAGAACTTGGGGGACTACCACTATACTATGTTCAAAAAATTCAAAACCAACGAAAAACATTAAAACTTCCAGACTTCGACCTTCACTCGAACTCTAGAACTTGGGGGACTCTTGATGTACCAAGTCTTCGCCAATCACAAGTCCACGTCGACAATCGATTACCATGTCTTCGACGAAGATCAATTACTTATATTATGTATCGAAATACGTCGATCCAGTCGTATGAAGACATTGAGAGACGTCGATCTACTCATATGAAAATACCTATTCGTCTCTTTATCGACACTTCTTCTATCGACATGAATAACGTCGAAGTCTGCCATACTATTTACCCATAAGGGTTGAATCAAATACAGAAGATCCGATCCTGACCTAAAATGTCCTATCGCAACCCATTTGCTATAACCGAAATGTCTTGTCCGGATTCGATCCATTAAACCGTGCGAAAAACTATAAATAACCCTCATTAATTACAGAAAAGATATGCATTCTCTAACCCGAGTATTAACTACCCATTTCATCCATCTCAAACTCGACACTTAAGCATCGGAGGGTTATCACCGGGTAAACACCGGCATTAACCTGACGTGGTTGTCTTTGATTGCAGGTTTCAATCCCCGAGAACAAATAGAAGAGAGGCTTGATCAATCTACCTACCTTCACATTGAAGAGATGTGTTAAACCCGATTCCGCATCACTCGATCATTCTAAATACTATAATCCAGCCAAAACACACTCATCAGTATACACTGTCAAAATCTCCATTCATTCTTTACCCACAGTCACAGCATCCTACTCCCTCAAGCCTCTTTGTAAAATTTTAATTATTATTCTTCAGGTAAAAATGGCACGAAACACTAAAGCCACGAAGATTGTCGAGGAACAATCGTCTGTCGCAAGACAGAGCAAAGTGATTGAAGGATCATGGCTTAACTTTGAAGCGTACGAGAAATCTGGAACCCCTTTGATGAAGACAATAATGGAGAAAATTGAGGCAACTGGTCTGAAGAAGTTTCTTCAGCTAATGGATCGAACGTCTACATGGAAGACGTATCTGAGTTTTATATGAATGGGAATGGTACCCAAGGCTCCATAAACCCCGCTGTGAGAGGAAAACATGTGAATATAACCTCCGAGTCTCTGGTTACCGTCTTCAATCTGCCAAATAAAGGGATTCTGGACATAGCAGAATATGCTCGCCCAAAGTTGGACGATTTTTGGGCATTAGCTGGGAAAGAAGGAGAAGTTTTGGGGACTTATACTGTGAAGAAACAACTCAAAGGTGAGTTCCACAGGATGGCCGACATAGTCCACAAAATTATGGAATGCAAAGGAGGATCCTATGAGAGTATATCAAGGGAAAGACTGCATTTCATGATTGGCATCTGGTACGGTGACAAAAATCAACTGGGCAGAAGTAATGTTCAGGTATTTGTGTCACAATGTAAAGAAGAAAAATCTGTACCAACGTATAATGCTGAGTGTATTGCTAGAAAAATCTGGAGCCAATTTGGGACTTGGCAAGAAACTAAATGAGAAGAAGGAAATGAATAGGTATGAAGTACCAAAGGAGAGAATCAAGAAAAGAGAGGAGTCCACAACGAAAAAACCCGTTTCAAAGAAGCCAAGTACAGAAAAGGAGACATTGACCAAAAATTTATCCAGCTCATCTGTACAGGAACAGAGAATTAATCAAGCTTTCACAGAAAATGTTCCAGGAAAAAGGATGCAAACCAGTTCGGCGGCTGCAATGGCTATGAGTGAATTGGCTGGGAAGGTTCAATTGGTCAAAAGGAATAAAGGTACACTGATTATTTCTGAACCTGCTCCGTTAGAACACCAGCGTAGTGGGGAACATCTTGGTATGGAAAGAACAGCCTCATCTAACAAGGGAAAAGAAAAGATGTATCCTTAACATGAACCACAAGAGGTTGCATCTTTGAAAGAAAATGAGAATGTTGTAGGTCAAGATGAATCATTGGAAGATTTGCTTGTGTTAATTGACAACTACAATGCTTTGGGTGATGGAATGGAGAATGAGGAAGAGAAGAGAAGGGAGGAGAAGACAGCTGAGGATTGTCCATGTTATGAAGGAGAACAGCAAAGTGGGAAGTTAGCTGATAGGGATAAGCAGAATGAAGGAGAACTGCTAAGTGGGAAGTATGCTGATAATGAAAGAGATGCACCTTTTACTACATCAGATTCATCCCCAGATTGATGATGAGAGGAAACCACAGCAGCAACCTCCAAGGTTGATCACAAGGTGGTTTTCACAAGGAAGGGAAAGTGCATCACCTGATTCTTCAAGTTCATCAGATTCATCCTCAAGTGATCACACTAAAAAGTTAGATAATGAACATGTAAGGAATATGTTCAACATGCCAGAAGATATTGAGAACCATCAAGTGCTTCTGAACATTGGAAGGGGTATTTCACGAGGTCTTTGAGAAAAATAGAGAGCACCCTCGTTAGAAACTCAGAAGAGCAGTTAATTCATTCAGACAAGATGCTCAATGAGTTCAGTATGGTTAAAGAACATATATGTCATTGTAGGGTAGAGTTGGATGTGGCTGGTGATGTTGTGAACGAATTGTTTGAAAAACAGGAGCACAAGATGAATGAGAAACTTGATAATCTCATGTCTGAAATGAGATCCATCAGGAAATATGTTGCTTACATCAAGGAATCTTTTGCAACTGTTATCCTAGCAAAAGGATTTGGGAAGGGGGAAGATGGTGAGGGATCTAATAAAAAGAAAAGGAAGATGACAAGGGAGGAGGAGGAAGGAAGTGGCCGAGCTGGGAAGAAGATGAAGAAGAAGAAAATAGCCTAAATTTCAAATTTCATTGTGTTTCCATCATTTTATAATCTGTTGTTTTGCTGCAAATTTAATGAAACAATTCTTCTTATCAATCATTTTAACCTTACATGTTTTGTGTGATCAATTTGGGTTATATTATAGAACTTCTTTTATTATTCCATATTGCTATAAGCAAACCATAACATAATTAATCATTATCTGGTGACTTTCAATTGCATCATACATTCACATTTCCGCACAGGGTGCGGTGTCACAGCATCTCTTATGTCATGATAAACAGCTTAGTGAAGTACTCAGCTTTCGAGGACTTGGCTCTTTGAGCTCAACATACATCTTAGTGAAGTACTCAGCAAATGACTTGGCTGTTAGTCCATCAGTCTGTTGATCACCATCTTCATCAGAAAATACAAGTATGGTTGTCTCAGCTATTCTCCCATATGTTAAAAATACCAGGTAAGAAACGGTCCACGTTTCCCTCCTAGGTAAGCGCAACGGGCCCTGCTTTTAATGCAGCCGATCTGAACCGTTGATCATAATTTTTCATGACCGTCCGATCGGATAGCCCTGGTCTATAAAAGGGGCGGGAGCTTAACACATAATACATATCCAAACATGTATCCTCCAACATATAATCACAAAGAATTCTACCAGAAAAAAACAAAAATACAAAACAACAAATATCGTAAGTCTCCTTATTATCATTTGCAAAAGAAGTGCTTTCTTGATCTTGGTACCTCCTCGACCTCCAGATAGAGTAATGAACTATTACACCTTTGGATTGGGTGGTATCGGTAAAGGGGGTTCCCCAAAGTGCTGGCCTCTCCGTTAGATTGGGTGGGTTCGGTAACACGGAGAGGCCGATTCCGTTGGCGTCTCGGCATTTCGGCCTTCAGAACGTAGATATGTCGAGATGTCAGCTGAAGCATTAAGCCAGGAGGGAGAAACAAGTTGGCGGCAGCCGAGAACAGGGAGGAGGAACTAAATTGGAAATATTCACCTTGATTTTTCTTTCTGCTCGTTGTTCTCGATGCTCAAGTACCCCCAGCGAACCTCATGACCGCCGTGGTTTCCCTCGTGGAGCCAATCTCCGGGCCTCTCGAGGCCATTTAAGAGCAGCCTCGATGGACACCACCAAGACTATCAACTTTTCCACTATCTAGATCCGTTAGAAACCTGTACAGGTTTTTGAATTCTTTGTAAGATCCTAGCTTAGATCCTTTAGAAACTTGTAATAGGTTTTGATTTCTTTCTAATCGTTTTAACAAGCTTATCCTTCATTATTGTATCATTTGATTATATAAATAAAACTGATTTTGAGCAATAACTTGTCGATATAGCAAATATATATGTTGTATCTATGTAAAGAACACCATTAGACTGGCCACTCATAAAGGCCATGTGTGAATTGGCTGTCAGGTTCAATTGATCAAAATGGAATAAAGGCTTGTGTTAATTGGCAACTACATTGATTAGGATGATGAAATTTAGAATGAGGAATAGAAGAGTAGAGGAGAGAGGACAGCTGAGCATTGCACGTATTATGACGGAAAATAGCTAAGATACTAGTTAGCTGATAATGATAAGCAGAATGAAGGAGAACATGACGATTCACGTTACCTTTTACTGCATCAGATTCATCCTCTGATGATCATGACAATGAAAATCTTTGGTTGTACTTGTCGATTTGTTCATATTCTAGTTATCGGGATTCCTTCAATCATCGATTATCTTGTACCAATTTTACAAGTTATTACAAATTCTTTTATTATTCCATTTGGTATAAGCAAACAGATTCAATTAATCATTATCTGGTGACTTTCAATTGCATCATTCACATTTCCGCACAGGGTGCTGTGTCACAATATCTTATTTCATGGTAAACAACTTAGTGAAGTACAAGGCCTACGACTTGGTTGTTTATACTCAACAACAGCTTAGAGAATTACTCAGGCAATGACTTAGCCATTTGTACATCAACAAAATTACTTTCTTGTTGGTACTCAACAACAGCTTACTTATCTTCAAATGATGACTTGGTTGTTGGTCCTCAACATCAGCTTAGTCCAGTACTCAGCCAAGACTGTTGATCATCCTGTTCATCAGAAGTACAAGTGTGGCTATCTCAGTTATTCTCCCATATGTTGAAAATAATGGGTTAGGAATGGTCCACGTTGCTCTCATACGTTGCACCGATCTGAACCGTTGAGAAGTGATTAATCCTGACTGCACGATCGGATAACTTGGGTCTATAAAGACAGGGGGGCGATGAAGCTTAACACATAATCCATATCCAAGGAGATCCAAACATGTATCCTCCAACATATAATCCCAAAGAATTCTACCAGAAAAAACAAAAAATATCGTAAATCTCCTTATTATCATTTGCAAAAGAAATGCTTTCTTGATCTTGGTACCTCCTCGACCTCCGGATAGAGTAACGAACTATTACACCGTTGGATTGGGGGGTATAGGTAATGGGGGTTCCCCAAAGTGCTGGCCTCTCCGTTAGATTGGGTGGGATTGGTAACACGGAGAGGCCGATTCCGTTGGCGTCTAGGCATTTCGGCATTCAGAATGTAGATATGTCGAGCTATCGGCTGAATCATAAGCCAGGAGGGAAGAACAAGTTGGCTGCAGCCGAGAAAAGGGCGGAGGAATTAAATCATCTGATTCTTCCAGTGCCTCATTCTTCTCCTTGTTCTCGATGCTCAAGTACCCCCGGCCAACCTCATCACCGTCGTGGATTCCCTTGAGGACATATCTTGGGGCCTCTCGAGGCCTCTCGAGGTCTTCTGCGGCAGCTTCGATGGACACCATCAAGACTCTCAACTTTGCCACTATCTAGATCCGTTAGGAACTTGTGATAAGTTTTTGAATTCTTTGTAAGATCCTAGCTTAGATCCTTTAGAAACTTGTAATAAGTTTTTGATTTCAAGATGTAATCGTTTTAAGAAGCTTATCATTCATTCTTGTATCATTTGATTATATAAATAAAATTGATTTTCATCAATAATTTGTCGATATATCAAATATATATGTTGTCTTTATGTAAAGAACACCGAAATGGATGTGTCTTTATGTATCATTTGATTATATAAATAAAATTAATATGTTAGTCTTTATCAAATACTGTCCACTCATAAAGGCTATGAGTGAATTGGCTGTGAGGTTCAATTGATCAAAATGGAATAATGTCTTGTGTTAATTCACAACTACGAGATGAAATGGAGAATGAGGAAGAGAAGAGAAGAGAAGAGGGGAGAGGACAGCTGAGGATTGCCCGTATTATGACGGAAAACAGCTAACCTGACAATGATAAGCAGAATGAAGTAGAATAGCTAAGTTCAATTAAATTGATAAGCAAAAGGAAGCGGAACAGCTCAGTGGGAAGTCAGCTGATAATGACAGATGCTACTTTTACTGCATCGGATTCATCATCCGATGATCATGACAATGAAAATCTTTGGTTGTACATGTCGATTTGTTTATTTTCTAGTTATCGGGGTTCCTTCAGTCATCGATTATCTTGTACCAATTTTAGAATTTATTACAAAGAATTTGCATCTCGATGCTTCTTTATTTGTTCAGAAACATCTTTTATTATTCCATATTGGTATAAGCAAACAGATTCAATTAATCATTATCTGGTAACTTTCGATTGCATCATACATTCACATTTCCGCACAGGGTGCTGTGTCACAATATGTTATTTCATGATAAACAGTTAGGTGAAGTACAAGGCCAATGACTTTGCTGTTAGTACTCAACAACAGCTTAGTGAAGTACTCAGCCAATGACTTTGCTGTTAGTACTCAACAACAGCTTAGTGAAGTACTCAGCCAATGACTTGGCTATTAGTACTCAACAACAACTTAGTGAAGTACTCAGCCAAGGACTTGGCTGTTAGTCCATCAGTCTGTTGATCACCATGTTAATCAGAAATACAAGTCTGGTTGTCTCAGCTATTCTCCAGTATGTTGAAAAAATAAATAAAAAAATTAAAAAAGGATAAAGTAGGTAAGAAACGGTCCACGTTTCCCTCCTAGGTAAGCGCAACGGGCGCAGCTTTTAATGAACCGATATGAACCGTTGATCATGATTATTCCTGACCGGCTGAGCGGATAACCTGGGTCTACAAAGAAAGGGGGCGATGAAGCCTACCACATACTCCATACCCAAACAAGTCTGGTTGTCTCAGCTATTCTCCAGTATGTTGAAAAAAAAAATACTAGGTAAGAAACGGTCCACGTTTCCCTCCTAGGTAAGCGCAACGGGCGCAGCTTTTAATGAACCTATCTGAACCGTTGATCATGATTATTCCTGACCGTCTGATCGGATAACCTGGGTCTACAAAGAAGGGTGGGGCGATGAAGCCTACCACATACTCCATACCCAAACATGTATCCTCCAACAAATAATCCTAAAGAATTTTACCATGAAAAACCAAAATATAGACCAACATATATCCTTCTCGTGAATATCCTTTTTACAGGGTGGTCGACGAGGACTGCTTTCTTGATCTTTGCAACTCCTCGACCTTCTGTTTATCCTGGTAGAGTAAGGAACAATTACACCTTTGGATTGGGTGGTATCGGTAAAAGTTGGAAGCTATAAGCAATGACTCCTATCCGATGCATAATAGATGGAAGAAATGAAAAAGAATAAATGGTAGAATAAATGACCAATTACACCTTTTGTTCTCTGATTTCTACATCTCTGAAGGTAATTATGCACGGTAAATATGCGTTTCCCATACATAAGAGCTTGCTTTTCGAATTTCTTGCGTCCTCTCGAGGTTGTCTGAATCAAGGTCTGCAACATGTTACACCATCAAGAGGATGACTTCATTCGATGGACACCATCAAGACTCTTAAGAAGATCCTAGCTTAGATCCTTTAGAAACTTGTAATAGGTGTTTGATTTCTTTGTAATCGTTTTAACAAGATTATCCTTCATTATTGTATCATTTGATTATATAAATAAAATTGATTTTCAGCAACAACTTGTCGATATGTCAAATATATATGTTGTCTCTATGTAAATGTTGGATGAAGATGAAGATGAGTGCAGTTGAGTTAAGAAGATAAGGGAGGTTTTGATTATTTCCAAAACATCATAATCAACTAAGTAAGAAATGCTTAGAACCCTTAGAAGAATTTTGATCAAGTAAGAAGACTATCAGATGGGTCAAAAGACTCTATCCAGAAGACTGCTGATATTATGTTGAATTTGACATCAGAAGGGTAGGTTTTCAGCTGACTTATATCAGATGACTTCAAGTTTTGATCCGCATAGTATCTATCAGACGGGTCAATTTCGATCAGCTTACTTATCCATCATTATCTTCGAGATTAAATCTCAGCAGACTAGTTAACTTATAGATTCTGAAGTCAGGGGTAACATGTAAGACTAGCGGTACTCTTGATCTATAGATGAAATTTGTTAATGATAGTTAGTTGAAGTTATGTTCTCAGAAGATTTGTTCTTAATTCTTGAAGACTGAAGATAAATTTATCTTGCTGGATTGACAAACAGCAGAGGAAGATTAACTCCACTCGTTTGATACATTATATTAGTGTGAAATTAATGACACAATATCCAAAACACATTTTTATAAGTTACAGACTTGTGTCGTTTAAGATTCCCGCGTATCTGATATTAATTTATAATATTTGGAATCCGTAAAACACTGCCACACGATCTTGAAACTGTCTGATCAATCCCACTGCTCACGTGAAATGCGGATACCAACACTGACTGAAATCTATAAACTCAGATTTCATCAGAAGGGTTACCCTTGCGCAATACTAAAACCCTAAGCTCTCAAGAAATTACTAATTTTCAAATTTCCTGTCTTGAAGCTGAATCTAATCCACCAACAATCATTCAAATTGGCGTCGCTGAAGGACGATACTTAAACTATGAGACGTTCTATGCTTCAGAAACCCCTTTTATGAAGGAAATCACGGTGAAAATCCAATAATCTTCACTAGTTGCTGCCTTGGAAGCACACGAAGAGTGGGTCTATTTGGAAGATGTTGCTGATTTCTTCAGTACCAGATACATTGACTGGCAAACGTACACTATGACTGGACAAGTAGGAGGGAGGACGATTTGCATCTCTCCTGGGTTGCTAAATGAAATTTATGGTCTGACGAATGTAGGAGGAGACGTAACAGAACTGGGTTCAGAGAAGGAAGAAGAATTTTGGTCTATATGTGCCAAGTAAAATGAAGAAATGTCTGGGGCGCTGATGAAGACTCAGCTGAAAGACGAATTTTAGAGATTTGCTAATATAGTTGCTAAGGTGCTGGAATGCGGTACTGGATCTTTTGATGGATTAGCAAGAAGGAGATTCCACACTAAGATCTGTATTTACTATAACTTAAAGATGAACTGGGCTGCTCACTATTTCACTATGTTGGCTTTGAGGCGTAACAGCCATGCAATTCTGCTCAGCAATCTGTTCATCTCTTTAAGCCTTAAATATCGAGGTGCAAAAGAAATTCATCAATCAAAGGAATTAAGAGCATATGAACCAGTGAGAACTGAAGGAAGAACTACAACAGCTCCCAAAAGAAAAACCAAAGGAAAGACAGAAAGAGCACGAGCCAAGAAGGGCAAAACATCTGGACAGACTAGCAAGTCTGCTGATCAAACAGCAAATCCTGCTGTTGAAGTCTCCGAAGAGATAGTCAAGCAGACGGCTAAGGAGATTGAAGAGATGGAGGTTGGATCATCTCCTGAGAGGTCTGAAGCAGTAGAAGAAATCCCTCCTCCGATAGTAAAGAGGATCACAATGAGCTCTGCCAAGAGATCTGCTTCTCAACTTCAACCTACTGGGCAAATGACTAAGTCCACAGCAAGAAAAAGGGTCATCTTCTCTGATACCTCATATGACGGAGTCAGGGAATAAACAACAACAACAGAGGGACCAATAGCTGAGGAAAATAGGTCTGCTGTTGAGTCAGCTGTTGATTCAGCCGAAGAACAGCATGCTGCTGTTGAACCTGAACAACAGACTAACACAGCTGCTGAGGAAGACACACTTCCATTGCATCCTCAACCAGTTGCAACCGTTCCATTGCAAATTTTGGGAAAGTCCTGTGGCCAGGAGAAAAACAACTGGTAAGGCAAAGATGAAATCTATTAATATGGCTAAGAAGAGGAAGCTGGATGAAGCTGAAGAGGAGAAAAGAGCACAGGAAGAGTTACAGAAGACTTTGGAACTTAGCAGACAGGAGGAAGAACCCAAAAAGATGGTTGATGCTGATATAAATGCAAAAGAAGCAGCAGACCTGGCTGCTGCAATTGAAGCCAGTACAAGGACGCTCATGGTCCAAGGTCGAACGGAGTCAGGGAAGAAACAACAACAATAGAGGGACTAGTAGCTGAGGAAAATAGGTCAGCTGTTGATTCAGCCGAAGAACAGCATGCTGATGTTGAACCTGAACAACAGACTAACACAGTTGCTGAGGAAGACACACTTCTATTGCATCCTCAACCAGTTGCAGCCGTCCCATTGCAAATTTTGGAAAGTCCTGTGGCCAGGAGAAAAAGAACTGGTAAGGCAAAGATCAAATATATTACTATCTGAGAAGAGGAAGCTGGATGAAGCTGAAAAGGAGAAAAGAGCACAGGAAGAGTTACAAAAGACTTTGAGGAAGAAGCCAAAAAGATGATTGATGCTGAAATAGATGCAAAAGAAGCAGCAGACCTGGCTGCTGCCATTGAAGCCAGTAACAAGGACGCTCATGGTCCAAGGTATAGTGGTGGCATTCGAATTGGGGAGCCAAGGGACCCAAATCAACCAAGGCAAGCCATGCCTAGACTAGAAGTGCCAAAGAAGCAAAGACCAGAATTAAATAATGCCATTTCAACTGTCCGTGATAATCCACAAACCCTTGCTAAATTTGTAGCATGACTGGAGGAAGAAAATAACAAGCTACTCCGTCAGACTATGTTTGTATCTGAAAAGATTAGATACAACAGATGGAGAGAATACCGTCTGACGAAGACTAAGAAAGAAATTATGCATTAAAAGCCCTTTGAAATTGAAGAAGCATGGGTAATGAAGTGGCTGGAAACCAAAAGCATACACAGGCCCTGGATTCAGAATTTTTCTTGGACATGGTGAGGTTGAAGATAAGCAGTCTAGTAAAGTCTGAGGCAAAAAAAAATAGCCCACTCTGTACCAGAAGAACCTGAGATGATGAAGATCTGCAGGACAGAGCAGTCAAGTTAGTTGTTTCCATCACCATGGAAACTTGGGCTAAAAGAACTAGAAAGATGAAGGGACAAACAAGCTCGATGACACCCCTTCCAAGTCTACAACAAATTGTTTTTGGACCCGCTCTGAAGACTTATGAAGAACTGCCTGAACAGACAACATCACCGTTCACACCAGCATGGATTTTCACTGACAAAACTATGATATCTGCTGATGGTACTGATATTGTTCATGTTGCAGATGAGCCTTTAAGGGTCGAGAAGACAACAGAAGAATCTGCCAAAGAAAAGGAGAGAACTCAAGAAGTTGGTCAGATAAGTACAACAATCCCATCTATTTCAACTAAAGTGAAACCAACAATCCTGGATTCAATTCAGAAGTTGATTGCCAACTCTTTGAGGGAAATGGAGGAAAGAAATAGGGAGCAGATGAAGAGAATTGAGGATCTGGCCCCATCGCTGCTGACTGCTGCTACCCAACAAACTACCCTGAAAGCTATGGAGCAAAACATCAACCTACTTTGTGAAGCAGCTAACATCACGCTAGTTCTTCCAATCTACCCTGAAGCGATGATGACAAAAAGGGGGAAGATGGTGACATTGTCTCAAGACCGCTTATGCCGATGCTACTGAGGAACTGGAAGAATCTGCTAATGAGAAGAATGAAGATGATGTTGGGATATGGCTCGATTTGTCAGACAACAAAGTGCGGAATTTAAAATTTTTCGAGTCATCCAATGGTCCCATAAAAGATGTCTCCACATTATGTATACAAAAGCAAGAACAAAAACGCACACAATGAATTAACAAGGGGGGTTTTTGCGATATACCTCACCACAGGCAAGGTGGTGGAAACCTCCGGCTTCGTTTCTGAATCTGGATCTGGTTCACAGGAGTGATCCAAGTGTCTCACCTCCAGGGATAGTCCACACCAATTGGATTCTGGCAACACCTCAAGATCTTAGGCTGAGAACTCGATTCAAGAGATTTGTTATTGCAGGATTGTATTAGATCTCTTGACAGATCAAGATCTAACACAATGGAATAAGGAGATCACAGCGGCGGCACCAAGGAACCCACGGCAGCAGAGTGGCGGCGGCTAATGGTGGCGGCGGCGGCTAGCTAGGGTTAGCTTGGAGGGGGGGCGGCTACTTAGGGTAAAAGGAGGCTAGGGTTTTCTTTCTTAGGTGTTAGCTTTTAAGCTCATGTAGTTCCCCTTTTATAGACTCCTTCTGACCTAGGGTTTGCAAGATTCCTTATGGGCTTTAATTAATAGAAGCCCATGTCTTGCAATCCTTCATTTAATTAACTACTTTAATTAAATGCCCAGTACAATTAAATCAACATTTCTTTTAATTAACTAGCAACTCAATTATTAATTAAGTTAGCCAATTAATTAATCTCCCACTTGAATTAAATACTTTAATTCATTTAACTGATTTAATTACCTTTAAATCAATTAATTCCTTTCATGTCCTTTTATAACAGTCACCGTCCAATTGTATTGTGTGTGACCCTCTGGGTTCACCATCAATTGGCAGCAGGCCCACGAATCCCTCGTGATTTAATTTATGAACAATAAATTGTTCCGGTCAATTAAACAACCTTTAATTGACCACTCCTAGAATTAAATCCTCTATTAATTCAGGAGTACCCACACTTCATGGTCGATGTCTAGCCACAAGCCCATGAAGCACAATTTCAGGTGAATTGATATTTGTGAACCTCGTCTCATATAATTGCCATGTACATACGGTCCTTCTATCGACTAATATTCCCGATCAAGACTTAGGGTGTGTGAATTGATCGGCACCTCTAAATTTGTCTCGATAACTATACTTTCTAATTCAGGATAATATACCTTTGTGACCTTCTAAATTTGGAAACCCCTTTCCAAATCCGTCACCGACTGCGGCCGCAGATTCCTTGGATATATTATCTAAGAATCGTATAGGAAATTCTCTCACCCATTACAGCGAGTCAATAGATTCCATATTGGTACTAACCACTCGCGTACATGTCCATACGCACCCAACCTAGGCATGTTATGACCAAGCTACGTGGCCTATACCTATATCTAAGTACTCACTTTCATGCACCGAATTCGCCCTAGTACCTCAAGTCAAAGGACTAAATCGTACACTATTATATTCCTTGAGAAACATCCCATCACCGATATGCGTCATGCGCTTCCACAATGGGTTTTTCTGTTCGGGTCGTTCGATGCGTTCAATCCTCCATTGAACCACCTACTCGTATGCACTGGACTCAAATTCCTTGCTCATGAAACACTACAAATTCACTCCATGTGAATCATGCATACTTGTACAAGTCTTGGCGATTCCTACGATACCCCGTCTCGTTTTGGAATCTATGACTTGGAACACTTTTAAGATTACGACCTTTGAGACTGTTTCATGATTGCACTCAATACTGAAGTGAATCGTCCCATAGTCAAATGTAATCTAAGGGTTTCAACCAATCGCTTAAATGTATTCGCGAAAGATGAAGTTGGCCATTGTTTATCCTTATACATATATAAATAAACATGCGTATTATTATAAAATCAAAGATCGTTTCATACAGGATAGATCTATTACAAGCTAACAGAACTGGCTTGCAGGGCACTATCCTTTCAGATGAAAACACAAGCAAACCAGTAATCAAACAGTTGCTGAAAAAGAGAAAGAAGCTGATGATGCTGACAAATGTGACAATGAAGAGAAGTTTAAAGAACCAGCAAAATCTGATAAAGAGATTGCTGCTGCCAAGGACTCAGCTGAAGAACAACTCAATCCAAAGCTCAAGAACAACATGCTAGAACAAATAAGGAAAAAACTCCATTCAGTTTGAAGAAGACAAGCCTGAAGACCAGGAAGAGTAGACTAGTTCACATGGCTAGGTTTATTATAACAGCATGTACAAAGATATAATCTATCTTATACACATTTCATCGAAGCTTGTAACTTGTAATGGTTGTCCTACATTTATGAAAGTTTGACTTTAACTCCTTATATTATTTCTATCTCTGATATTTTTTAGGATCAAAACATTAGTATATGTACAGGTACTTAGCTGGAGTTTTGTCATCATCAAAAAGATATAAATTGTTGGATGAGGATGAAGATGAGTGCAAAGGAGTTAAGAAGATAAGGGAGGTTTTATGATTTCCAAAACATTAGAATCAGCTAAGTAAGGAATGCTTAGAACCCTTAGAAGAATTTTGATCAAGTAAGAAGACAATCAATTGCATCATACATTCACATTTCCGCACAGGGTGCTGTGTCACAATATCTTATGTCATGATAAACAGCTTAGTGAAGTACTCAGCCAATGACTTGGCTGTTAGTACTCAACAATAGCATAATGAATTACTCAGGCAATGACTTGGCTATTTGTACTCAACAAAATGACTTTATTGTTGATACTCAACAACAGGTTAATGATTTTCAAATGATGACTTGGCTGTTGGTACTCAACAACATTAATATAGTGCAGTACTCTTTCATTGTTGATCATCATGTTCATCAGAAGTACAAGTGTGGCTGTCTCAGCTATTCTCCCATATGATGAAAATACTAGGTAAGGAATGGTCCACGTTGTTCTCCTAGGTATGCGCAACGGGCGCAACTTTTAATTCACCCGATCTGAGCCGTTGATCATGATTATTCATGACCGTTCGATTGGATAGCCCGGGTCTTTAAAGAAGGGAGGGGGGGCGGGTGAAGCTTACCACATACTCCTTTCCCAAAAACAGCCAAACATATTTTACATCTCCTTTTTACAAGGACTGCTTTTCACCATGAATAATCCTAAAGAATTTTATCATGGAAAACAAAAATATAGACCGACATATATCCTTCTCGTGAATCTCCTTTTTACAAGGTGGTCGACAAGGACTATTTTCTTGATCTTTGCACCTCCCCGACCTTCTGCTTATAAGGGTAGAGTAAGAACCAATTACACCGTTGGATTGGGTTGTATCGGTAAAGGGGGTTCCCCGAAGTGCTGGCCTCTGCTTCCGATGTGGGATCGATAAGCCGGGGAGGCTTAAAGATTCCGATGGCGTCTCGGAATTTCGCCGTTCAGAAAATTGGCAGTTTCACCTGAGCGTAGAAATCTTGAGCTGTCGTCGGAATCTTTAAGCCATGAGGGGAAAACTGGAGGTTGGCGGCAGCCGAGAGAAGGGCCGAGGAACAAAACTAATTGACCTCCAAGGTGATTAAAGTACCCCCGGCCAACCTAATGACCATCGTAGGTAGCTCGAAGACAGCTTCTGCTTCTTGCGGCCTCTCGAGGTCGTCTGAATCAAGGTCTGCAACACGTTACACCTCGAAGAGGATGACTTTATTCGATGAACACCATCAAGACTCTCAAGAAGATCCTAGATTAGATCCTTTAGAAACTTGTAATAGGTTTTTGATTTCTTTGTAATTGTTTTAAGAAACTTATCCCTCATTATTGTATCATTTGATTATATAAATAAAGTTGATTTTCAGCATAAATTTGTCGATATAGCAAATTAATCAAGAAGATGGATGCAAACCAGATCGGCACCTGCAAAGGCTATGAGTGAATTGGCTGTGAGGTTGAATTGTTAAAAAAGGAATAATGGAATATTGGCTTGTGTTATTTGACAAGTACAATGATTTGGATGATGAAATGTAGAGCGAGGAAGAGAAGAGAATAGAGGACTGCTGAGGATTGCCCGTGTTATGAAGGAGAACAACTAAGATACCAGTTACCTGATAATGATAAGCAGAATGAAGGAGAACAGCTAAGTGGGAAGTTGGCTAATAAGGATATGCAGAAGGAAGGAGTTTTGTTTTTGTTTATTGTTTGAAAAGTTTTGTTCGATTTTCAAACCCACCCAACAATTATTGATCTTTTATATAGGTAATGTAGACTTTAAATAAATTAACAAATTAAAAGTAAAAATTATGAAGAAGTAGTATTGTTCATATGATTATGGAACATTTACAATAACAATAAGTGGTAATATACTAAACTCTCAAAAAGAAAATACTTAATTAAAATAGGAAAGCCAAGACCGCAGAGCCGAACTACCAAAAATATTGATAAAGTTCGGGATAATTCCCCATAATATATTTTAATAAATATTGCGAAAACAATAAGTATATGTGCTTCATTAAACCACTTAATAGAGTAGACACTGAAAATGCCACTACGAGAACATTTGATATAAGCAAACCAAAACTTAATTAATCATTATATGGGGACTTTCAATTGCATCATACATTCACATTTCCGCACGGGGTGCTGTGTCACAATATCTTATGTCATGATAAACAGCTTAGTGAAGTACTAAGCCAATGACTTGGTTGTTAATACTCAACAACAACTTAGTGAAGTACTCAGCCAATGACTTTGCTGTTAGTACTCAACAACAGCTTATTGAAGTATTCAGCCAAGGACCGTTAATGTTAGTCCACCAGTCTGTTGATCACCATGTTAATCAGAAAATACAAGTGTGCTTGTCTCAGCTATTCTCCAATATGTTGAAAATACCAGGTAAGAAACGGTCCACGTTTCCCTTCTAGGTAAGCGCAACGGGCGCATCTTTTAACGCACCCGATCTGAACCGTTGATAATGATTATTCATGACCGTCCGATCGGATAGCCCTGGTCTATAGAAGGGGTGGGGAGAATACCACATACTCCATACCCAAACACATCCAAACATGTATCCTCCAACATATAATCCTAAAGAATTTTACCAAGAAAAACAATAATATGAACTGACACTTATCCTTCTCGTGAATCTCCTTTATATCATATCGACAAGAGTAAGGAACAATTACACCTTTGGATTGGGTAGTATCGGTAAAGGGGGTTTGGCCGTGGAGAAGCTTTTGGAAGTGTTGTGAATGTTGTTTGTGACACAAATTACATTTACAACACTTCCACGAGCCTCGGTACGATTAACAGGGAGATCTGCTGAAGAAACAGTTGCAGATACTGTCATAGATCTGACAACTAAGGAAGTTGAAGAGATATCTGATGGTTCACCATCTGGAACGGATTCTGATAATCAAACCTTGGAAACCAGTATAAGGAATATGAAGAAATGGAGAAAGGTTACGAAAGGAAAACATACCAAAGCAACCGTCACAAAACAGATGACACCTATTGAATCACCCATTAGGTTGTCGGACTCTGTTAATCTTCAAACACCGAACAAATCTACTGAGAATGAAAAGGAGTCTGCTTTCAAAGAGTTAGTTGTTGAGCAGACTACTACCACTCTAGTAGTTGAGGGATCACAACTGCAAGAGGATAGAGATGTTCAAATCCTCGAACCAAATACTGCCGCTACTGTCGTTACTGCTAATCCAGAATCTACTGCTACTGCTCAAACATCTGAAAATCAAAAAAAAAAAAAAAAAAAGGAGACTTACAAAGAAAGAGATGTCTGTTGCTGACAAGAAAAAGAAAAAGGGAGAAGAACAACAGAAAAGTCATGAAACTGTTCTTATGGATGCACCTGTCCACAAGGAAGAAGCCCCTGCTTCAACACCTACTTCCACTGCTGACCTACACTCGTCACTGATGGATTCCTTTCATATGCTACTGGAAGATAATCTGAACAAGATGGAAGAAAGGAACAGGTTGCAAATGAAGCAGATGCAAGAAGAAAATGCGAAAATGGTGAGAGAAGCCATTGACAATTTTCCTCTGCCACCGGATAACTCTCTAATGCTAAGTCAAAGTATTTTCCAAATGAATAAGAGCATTGAAGACGTTGAGGTTGACATCAGTCACCTTCCCGCAGTTCTTCACCAAAACGAGTCAGACATTGCAGAACTGACAAAGCTATTCAGACAAGTTGGAGAATTGGAAGTTGAGAAAAATGTAGCATTGGTTAAGGAAGTTCGAACCTTTTCTGACAAAGCTGTAGAAGAAATCAGCAACATCAAATGTACTCTAATTCATCAAGCTGCTCAACTGGACGTAATGGATCAAAACATCATAAACCTCTGTGCTTCTATTACCATCTCTATTGTTGAACTCAACCCTGGTGATGATGACAAAAAGGGGGAAGAGAATTCAGTCACAGATATTGTTCAATCTACTGAAAAGAACTGTGCTACTGAAGAAAAATCAACTGAAGGAATAGAGTCAAAAGAATCAGTACTTGAAGAAAAAGCTGGAGATGAATAATCTTCCAAGGAACCTGATCAAGAACCCGAAGCTGATCAAGATGCCAAAGAGGAAGAAACTAATGATGAAGCAAAATCTGACAAAGAGATTGCTGATACAAAGGATACACCGTTTTGAATCCTGATCGCTATGTGAAGTACAAAGAACCAGAACGAATCAAGAAGGAAATTGAAGCTGCGGACAAAAATCTAACCTCTGGAGCTGAAGAAGATAAAGATGAAGATGAAGAAAATTTTGATGAAGATGAGGAAATTGAAGAAAGTAAAGATGAAAAAACTGATGACTACACAAACTAGTCCTTTTACCTGAATACTATGTATCAGTTTACTTTTTTTGTCTCATCTACTTGAACATTGTTAAAGTTCAGGATAATTCCCCATAATATATTTTAATAAATATTGCGAAAACAATGAGTATATGTGCTTCATTAAACCACTTAATAGAGTAGACATTGAAAAAGCCACTACGAGAACATTTGATATAAGCAAACCAAAACTTAATTAATCATTATATGGTGACTTTCAATTGCATCAAACAGAATACAAGTCTTTCAGATGAGATGTGCAAAAGAAGATTACAAAGTTTACAAGCATAAGTAATCAAGTCTAGTCTTCTTTTTCTTCTTGCTTGTCTTCTTCTTCTTCTTCTTCATCTACTTCTGGTTTGGAAGTTTCAACTTCCAGTTCTTTGAAGAAACTTTTCTTCAGGAACTCAATCTTTTTATGTTTGACTTCAGGTTTAAGCTGTTCTTCAGCTGAGTCCTTGGCAGCAGCAATTTCCTTGTCAGTTTTTGCTGGTTCCTTGGGCTCATCTTCTTCTTCTGATTTGTCAGCTTCATCAGTTTCCTTCTCTTGTTCAGCAGTGGACTGGTCAACTGGTCTGCTAGTTTGTTAATTTTCATTCTCATTTTGTTCCTCAGCAGATTGTTCCAGTTCTTCAGTTACACCAGCATCAGCAATCTTAGAGTTATTTTCAGCATCCATTGAGCTACCATCTTCCCCCTTTTTGTCATCAGCAGGGTTGAATGGTTGTCTTGGTAAGACTGGTCTGATCTGAATTGCTTCACAGAGGAGTCTGATGTTTTCCTCCATTGTTTCAAGCCAAGCATCCCTTAGTAGTTCTTGTTGCTTAGCAAAGAATTCTACTTTCTCAAGCACGACTTCTCCTTGATCACCTAGTTGTATCTGAATTTGTAGCAATAAGTCAGCTGAGGCTTTGAAGTCTCTCATCATATTGTGTAAAGTTTCATCCTGTGCTGTCAAAGCATGTTCAATAGTTTCTTCCATGGCTCTCCAACCAGCTGCAGTGCTTGAAAGACTTTATATCTTCTTTTATTTCAGCAACTTCTTCTATCAGCGGATTGGTAACAGCAGCTTTTTGACTTGGTTGGTTTACAGCAGTCAGCAAAGTGGTAGTGATCATCTCTTCCATTTCCCTCATTGAGTTTGTTATCATCTGTTGAATGGAATCCAACAGAGATGGTTGAATAGCTTGTGAAGCAGATGGGACCTCTACTTGGCTAGGAGTGCTTTCCTTCTCCTTTGCCTGTTCTGCGGTAGAGTCCTGGACTTTCTTAGGTTCACCTGCAACGTGAACAATGTCAGAACCATTCTCAGAGACAAAAGTTTTATGAGTGAAGATCCAGGAAGGTGTGAACGGTGTTGTTGTCTGCTCAGGAAGATCTTCATAGGTTCTGACTGAAGGTCCAAACACTATTTGTTGAAGACTTGGAAGAGGTATCATTGAACTTGTCTGTCCCCTCATCTTCCTTGTGACTGCTGCTACCCAACAAACTACCCTGAAAGCTATGGAGCAGAACATCAACCTACATTGTAAAGCAGCTAACATCATGCCAGTTCTTCCAATCTACCCTGAAGCTGATGATGACAAAAAGGGGGAAGATGGTGACACTGTCTCAAGAACTGCTTATGCCAATGCTACTGAGGAACTAGAAGAATCTGCGGATGAGAAGAATGAAGATGAAAAACACAAGCAGACCAGTAAATCAAACAACTTCTGAAGAAGAGAAAGAAGCTGATGATGCTGACAAATCTGACAATGAAGAGAAGTCTAATGAACCAGCAAAATCGGATAAAGAGATTGCTGCTGCAGGACTCAGCTGAAGAACAACTCAATCCAGAGCTCAAGAACAACAGGCTAGAACAAACAAGGAAAAGACTCCATTCAGATTGAAGAAGACAAGCCTGAAGACAAGGAAGACTAGACTAGTTTACTAGGCTAGGTTTATTATAACAACTTGTACTTCTTGTAATTTATCTTATACACATTTCATTGAAACTTGTAACTTGTAATCACTGTCCTACATTTATGAAGGTTCGACTTTGACTCCAATAAATTATTTCTATCTCTGAAATGAAGCCAAGGATCGAAACTTTAGTATAGGTACAGGTACTTACCTGGAGTTTTGTCATCATCAAAAATGGGTAAAATGTTGGATGAGGATGAAGATGAGTGGAAAGGAGTTAAGAAGATAAGGGTGGTTTTGATGATTTCCAAAACATCAGAATCAGCTACGTAAGGAATGCTTAGAACCCTTAGAATAATTTTGATCAAGTAAGAAAACTATCAATTGCATCATACATTCACATTTTCGCATAGGGTGCCGTGTCACAATATCTTGTGTCATGATAAACAACTTAGTGACGTACTCAGCCAATGACTTCGATGTTAGTACTCAACAACAGCTTAGTGAATTACTCAGGCAATGACTTGGCTATTTGTACTAAACAAAATGACTTGACTGTTGATACTCTACAACAGCATAGTGATTTTCAAATGATGAATTGGTTGTTGGAACTCAACAACAGCTTAGTGCAGTACTCTTTCACTGTTGATCATCCTGTTCATCAGAAGTACAAGTGTGGTTGTAGTCATTCTCCCATATGTTGAAAATACTAGGTAAGGAATGGTCCACGTTGTTCTCCTATGTAAGCGCAACGGGCGCATTTTTTAATGCACCCGATCTGAGCCGTTGATCATGATTATTCCTGACCGTCCGATTGGATAGCCCGGGTCTTTAAAGAAGAGGGGACGGTGAAGCTTACCACATACACCATTCCCAAAAACAGCCAAACATATTTTACAAGGTAATTTTTACAAGGATTGCTTCTCACCATGAATAATCATAAAGAGTTTTACCATGAAAAACAAAAATATAGACCGACATATATCCTTCTCGTGAACCTCCTTTTTACAAGGTGGTCGACGAGGACTTCTTTCTTGATCTTTGCACCTCCCCGACCTCCTGCTTATAAGGGTAGAGTAAGGGCCAATTACACCGTTGGATTGTGTGGTATCGGTAAAGGGGGTTTCCCAAAGTGCTGGCCTCTGCTTCCGATGTGGGATCGATAAGACGGAGAGGCAGATTCCGTTGGCGTCTCGGAATTTCGACGTTCAGAAACTCGTCAGTTTCACACGAACGTAGAAATCTTGAGCTGTCGCCGGAATCTTCAAGCCATGAGAGGAAAGCTGGAAGCATCAACAGCCGAGAGAATGTTGGAGGAACAAAACTAATTGACCACCAAGGTGATGTTCTCGATGCTCAAGTACCCCCGGCCAACCTAATGACCATCGTAGGTCGTGTGAATCAAGGTCTGCAACATGTTACACCTTGAAGAGGATGACTTTATTCGATGGACACCATCAAGACTCTCAACAAGATCCTAGATTAGATCCTTTAGAAACTTGTAATAGGTTTTTGATATCTTTGTAATTGTTTTAAGAAGCTTGTCCTTCATTATTGTATCATTTGATTATATAAATAAAATTGATTTTCAGCTAATATTTGTCGATATAGCAAATATATATGTTGTCTTTATGTAAAGAACACCAGTAAATTGGCTATGAGGTTGAATTGTTAAAAATGGAATAATGGAATAATGGCTTGTGTTAATTGACAACTACAGTATGATTCGGATGATGAAATGGAGAACGAGGAAGAGAAGAGAAGAGAGGACAGTTGAGGATTGCCCGTGTTATGAAGGAGAACAGTTAAGATACCAGTTACCTGATAATGTTAAGCAGAATGAAGGAGAGCAGCTGAGTGGGAAGTTGGCTGATAATGATATGCTGAAGGAAGGAGTTTTATTTTTGTTTATTTTTTGAAAAAGTTTTGTTCGATTTTCAAACCCACCAAACAATTATTAATCTTTTATATAGGTAATGTGGTCTTTAAATAAATTAACAAATTAAAAGTAAAAGTTATGAAGAAGTAGTATTGTTCATATGATTATGGAACATTTACAATAACAATAAGTGGTAATATACTAAACTCTCAAAAAGAAAATACTTAATTAAAATAAAAAAGCTAAGACCGCAAAGCCGAACTTCCAAAAACATTGATAAAGTTCGGGATAATTCCCCATAACATATTTTATATATTTTAATAAATATTGCGAAAACAATAAGCATATGTGCTTCATTAAACCACTTAATAGAGTAGACATTGAAAAAGCCACTACGAGAATATTTGATATAAGCAAACCAAAACTTAATTAATCATTATATGGTGACTTTCAATTGCATCATACATTCACCTTTCTGCACAGGGTGCTGTTTCACAATATCTTATGTCATGATAAACAGCTTAGTGAAACGGTCCTTCTATCGACTAATTTTCCCGATCATGACTCAGGGTGTATGAATTGATCGGCATCTCTAAATTTGTCTTGATAACTATACTTTCTAATTTGGGATAATATTCCAGTGTGAATGCTAAATTTGGAAACCCCTTTCCAAATCCGTCACCGACTGCGGCCGCAGATTCCTCGGATATATTATCTAAGAATCGTATATGAAATTCTCTCATCCATTACGATGAGTCGGTAGATTCCATATTGGTACTAACCACTCGCGTACATAACTATACGACCCAACCTAGGCATGTTATGATCAGGCTAAGTGATCTATACCTAGATCTAAGTACGCACATTCATGCACCGAATTCGCCCTAGCACCTCAAGTCAAAGGACTAAATCGTACACTATTATAAGCCTTGAGAAACATCCCATCACCGATATGCGTCATGCGCTTCCACAATGGGTTTCTCTGTTCGGGTCGTTCGATGTGTTCGATCCTCTATTAAAGCACCTACTAATATGCACTGGCCTCAAACGCCTTGCTCATGAAACGCTACAAATTCACTCCATGTGAATCATGTATACTCGTACAAGTCTTGGCGATTCCTACGATACCCCGTCTCGTTTCGGAATCTATGACTTGGAACGTGTTTTAAGATTACGACCTTAGAGACTGTTTCATGATTGCACTCAGTACTGAAGTGAATCGTCCCATAGTCAAATGTAATCTAAGGATTTCATCCAATCCTTAAATGTATTCGCGAGAGATGAAGTTGGCCATTGTTTATCCTTATACACATATAAATAAACGTGCGTATTATTATAAAATCAAAAAAAATCTTATACAGAATAGACCTACTACAAGCTAACTGAACTGGCTTGCCCTATCAATCTCCCACTTGCCCTAAAGCCATTCACAGATGTTACTAAGACCCATCTTCTCTAGATGTCCCTCGAACGCCTTTTGTTAAAGTGGCTTAGTTAGTGGGTCAGCCATGTTGTCTTCTTATTTGACATACTCCATGTGTATGTCTCCTCTACCAATGATCTCCCTGATCACGTGGTATTTCCTCTGTACATGTTTGGATTGATGGTGTGATCTCGGCTCCTTCGCTTGAGCTATCGCCCCATTGTTGTCACAGAAGACCACTACGGGTTCAGCAATGCTAGGAACAACATCCAGTTCTTGGATGAAGTTTTTCATCCATACACTTTCCTTTGCTGCATCTGATGCTGCGACGTATTCTGTTTCTGTGGTTGAGTCGGCAGTGGTAAGCTGTTTACAGCTTTTCCAACTGAACGCTCCACCATTGAGGCGGAATATGTATCCAGAGTTGGATTTGAAGTCATCCACGTTAGACTGGAAAATTGAATCAGTGAATCCTTCAAGTTTCAGTTCTCCACTACCACCGTAGACCAAAAACATATCCTTAGTCCTTCGCAGGTACTTCAGGATTGCTTTTACGGCAGTCCAGTGCTCTTCGCCTGGATTTGACTGATAGCGGCTCGTTGCACTTAGAGCGTGTGCTATATCTGGTCAAGTACACAACATTGCATACATTATGCTCCCTATAGCAGAGGCATAAGGTATGAGAGACATTCTCGTCTTTTCTTCGTCGGTTGTAGGGCTCATTGACTTAGAAAAAGAGATGCCATGTCTCATTGGAAGCAATCCTCTCTTGGATTCTTCCATTTTGAATCTCTTCAAAATTGTGTTGATGTACTGAGATTGGGAGAGTCCTATCATCTTCTTCGATCTATCCCTATAGATACGTATTCCCAATAAGTAAGATGCGTCTCCCATATATTTCATGGAGAACTGCGCGGATGACCACACTTTAGTCTGCGCTAACATCTTCATATCGTCTCCGATTAACAAAATGTCCTCGACGTACAAAACAATGAATTGTACCGAACTCCCACTATTCTTCTTTCACACAAGGTTCATATACGTTTTTTATGAAGCCAAATGCTTTGACTGTCTCATCAAATCGTATGTTCCAGGTTCGGGACGCCTGTCTGAGGCCATAGATTGACCTTTGAAGCTTACACAGTTTGTGCTCACTTCCTTTGGACGCAAAACCTTCAGGTTGTTGCCTAAAGATCTCCTTGTCAATGTCTCCATTGAGAAGGCGGTCTTTACGTCCATTTGCCATATTTCGTAGTCATGCCACGCGGCTATGGCAAGCAATATCCGAATGGATTTCGACATCGCTACTGGAGAGAAGGTTTCCTCATAGTCTATTCCAGGCCTTTGAGAGTACCCCTTCGCCACTAAGCGAACTTTATGAGTTAGTACCTCTCCATTCATTCCAAGCATGCGTTTGAAGATCCATTTGCATCCTACAGGGATAGTTCCCTCAGGTGGATCGACCAAGGTCCAAACCTTGTTGGAATGCATGGAATCCATTTTGGATTGCATGGCTTCGAGCCACGCACCCGAGGTCCTTGGATCACTTTCAACTTTCTCATTTTCGTGAATGAAACCAAATCACTCTAGCTCCTTACTGATCTTACCGAATTTCATATGTGATGTTCGTGCGTAGTGTGATCGATCGAATGCTTAACAATAGATATAGAAGATCAATATCATTGTATTCAAATGGTTCATTTACAACGTTACAATAATACAATGATTCGGAGTCCTATTCGAGCCCTATTGAATGCCGTACAAGCTAGAGGGCGAAATACATATAAAGGTCCTAAGCATATATTCCGAGCGGTAGCTTCGAGTAGGGAGCACCTGGGAAGTTGTGTCGTCGTCATAAATGCGCGGGGTATTTATAGTTGAAGGTAGGGTTTAGGTGATCCATCCACAGGTCTGTATTTCTCGGCCCATAACTTTGGATCAGGGCTCGGCCCAACAGTACTTTGGACCCGTAGCCATCTATCCTATCCCGTTCGATCTCCTTTGGTCGAGATAGATGCTTTTCCGAGCTCTCATGCTGGACGGAAAAAGGAATCCGAAATACCCCTCATCAATACTCCCCCACTTCTCGAGCGTAAAGTGAAGCTGAAGCTCTGAGAAGTAGATATGGCGCAGGATGAATTAGTGAAGTGAACCCGTGGGATGAATTAACCTTGGTGCAAGTTTTTAGGTATGCCTCATTAAAAACCTGATTCGGAAAAACCCTTTCGGGATAAAAACCGGATCGGGGAAAAAGAGTGCATACTTAAGAAACTTTATAATGGAGTCGTCGAGGGATTTGTTCTTATCATCCGTTGTTAAAAAGAGAATTCATGCTTCAGGCCTTTTTCTCAACACCTTATTGGGGAGGCGCAATTTGGAATTTGTGATATCTTATTATCCTTCAGGCTGATAAACATAAGGGTCCGATAAATCTTTGAATGTGTCATATTTCTCCTGGGTCTTTGATTTCGGAGTCCTTAAAAACATAAGGACCGTAAGTGTAATTTCTGAGAATACGATTATTAGTTTACCCTGGGGGAGTTCAACCGTCGCGGTTACTCGGGGACCAGTTTGCAATTTCCCATTTTGTCCCTGTATATATACTTTGATGAGGACCATTATTTACTATAAGTTCTTAAGGTAAAAATTCTTGATCGGATCCAGCAGGTCGATAAGCGAGTCGAAGTAGTCGTATTTCGAGCAACTTTCACATATTTACTATGTCTAATCCCACAGATTTGAAGGGAAAATCTCCCTTAGAGGAAAATTTCGCTGATGATCGAGAGGAAAAGGAATTTATAGCAACTCGTTCATCCGAGGTTGAGAATACGCAGGACTCAAATTCGACTTCCGAGTCCGGCGGGGATGAGCGGGAATCTAACTCTAACTCAGAATATAGCGAAGATGAGAGTTCTAGCGGGGCGGCGGTTTCCGATGATGAACCCGAGGAGGATGAGGATCTGTCCTTAGGGGAAAATGAGCAAAAGAAAATTAGACTGAGCAGAAATGCCGTGGTTACCATTTTTTACTGGGAGGAACCTTCGACCAGCGCGGGTCTGAATAGGACAGAGGAGAGGGCTGACGAGATAGTTTTCTCTTATAAGGAAGAAGATCTAGGGGCTTTGCAAGAGGAGTTTGGACCATATCTTGGCGCTGGTTTTTCGATTGTCCTTCCTTCTTCCGACCAGCGGGTTACCAATCCTCCTCCTGGTTGTCAGGCTTTTTACTCCAAACATTTTCATTACGGCCTTCGTATTCCCTTTCCTCCTTTGATAGAAAAAATTCTGGAGGCCTTCGAGTTGACTCCTAGTCAGATGCTTCCGAACTCAATTGGTCTTATCATAGCTTTCTGCGTGCTGATGAAGGCTAAGGGAAAAAGAGCGGTTTTTCAGAATTTTTGGCGGGTATTTCAGATGAGTGCTTCGAGGTCTTCGAACGCTGGATACGTGTATTTCTCCCAGAGGCCTAAAATTTCGATTTTATCAGCCAATGTCAGTAGCAATCTCAAGGGGTGGAAGCATGAATTCTTCTTTGTTCGAGGATCAGATTCTCCATCCTCTGAAAATAATCCCGAGCCAATCCCTTACAACTGGCCTGGGGCGAAGTCATGGATATATGTTAAACGCCATCTCAAGGGAAGTATGAAAAGCGAGATATCAGATGAAATGCTGCAAATTCTTCGTGCTGATACTCACCAAACTGCGTTAATGACTCAAGAGGCCGTCTTGCGGTTGGCTGGCCTTAGTAGCTGTACTTTTCCCACCGATCCAATTGTGTACGGAAAGGCTCAAATTGATCCTGCCAACCCTCCTTCCAGCTTAGCAGATATCGTCGATAAATTCCGAACATCAGTGGCTGGCAATCACGTTGCTTCTTTCTCGAAGGGTAGCAAAGGATGACTTCGTCCTCAAGTATTAAAAACATCTCGGAAGGCGAAAAAGTCTAAAACCCGAGCTGTGGCTGCGGGGGCTCCGAATACCTTGATGGTCATTCCCCAAGTTACTGATGCAGGAGCCTCCCGTTTTCGGGTCGAGGCAGAGGGGACTTCCGATCCCCAGGCTTCCGCTGTTATTCGATCAATTTTTCCGACCGGCTCTTCTAATCCGAGTGATGCGGGGTATAGCCGCTATACATTGATGGAGGATCAAGCTAAGGAAATTCTGCAGGTTAGGATGGCTCGCAAAAGAAGTAGCAATGCTTCAGAGTCATTCAGACGAATTAAACCTTTTGGTCGAGGACAGGATCGGATTCCTTGTCGGGCTGGTTGCTCCGAGCCGGATCTGGCCGACTTTATCGAAAATCACCTGCAAGGACCCAGGGCAGCAGGATATCCCGAGGATGGAACAGTCGAATCCGACCTAGGCCCTGGGGGTGAGCTTACGGTAGACAAATCCCTTCGGATGTTTCTGGCGGGGAGGTTCAAGGATGATATCATTCAATCTTTTACTAAGCCGGGCTTCGAGATAATAGGCGACTATGCCGAAGCTCATCAAAGGGTATTGTTCTAAAAAAAATCTTAACACTTCTCTTTTTTTTTTTTTTTTTTTTTTTTTTTTTTTTTTTTTTTTTTTTTTTTTTTTATAGAGTCCTCGCGCCGTGTTTTATATCTTTTCCTTTGCAGGCTGGTGATCTATTTATCCAAAACGCTCTTCGAGCGGCCGTGCTGAATGAAGAATCCCAAGCAGCACAGAAAGGTCTGTACAATGTCCTGAAAGATGAGGCTGCTAAAACCAGCCAATTAGAGGAGACCAGAGCCAGGTTGTCTGAAACCGAAACAAAGCTCGAAGAGAACAAGAAAGAGTTGGAAGCTATGAAAGCTTTAGAAGGGGAGGTGGAGAAGTTAAAATTAGAGCTCGAACAGGCCAAAGCATCGGCCGAACGATCTTATGAGCGAGGCCGTCAAGAGGCCAGATTTCCAGCCATAAGAGAATTTTTGAAATCTCCGATTTTGGATGCCCTGGTTCGCTTGAGGTCCGGGCAAATAAACCAATCTTTCCACTATAAGGGGGTTCAACAGCTTATCTCGGCCGGACAACTTGCTGGTTCCATCGAGAAATATCTTAAGTTTTTGGACCTTTTTAAAAATATTTATGGGAAAGATTACAGGCCCAGTTCTCTTCCTCCCAAGATTTTAGACTTCAAGAATCATGAGTTTTTCTCCTTTCTCGAAGAGTTCGGAGTTCCCATGTCCAATCCCGACGTTCTCGAAGCGCAATTTGATGATCAAGATGTGGACATCGAAGGCGATTCCAGCACTCGTGGAGAACAGGGTAATAGTTCTACCAAACTGGAAGGATCGACCTCCGGTGGTCAGGATGATGGTGGTGAAGAGAAGACTAGTTCAAGTAGTGAAGATTCCGAGAGCTCGGGGAACGGTTCAGGGAGCAGGAATGAGAAGGCGAGGTCGGATGATGATTCCGACTCTGAGGATTCTAGTAATTGAAAGTTCTTTCAATGTAATAGACATCCCTTTTTGTTAGATTGTAATAGCCATTCTTCCTTAATTTGTATTTTGTTCCTGGAGTTATTTTTGATGTGATGTTGGTATGAATTTAATATGAAATATTTTTTGCGTCATCCTTACGTTTTTGGTTACGTCACCGAATCTTTTCTTGGAAAAGATAACTCGTCTATGGCCTACTTTTCTTTTCTTTCTGAGTAACCTGCATCCCTTATAAATACTTAGGCTTACGATAGCCTATCTTAATAATATTTCTTCCCTTCTGACGATCGAAGCTTAGGAGAATTTACGCGAGTTCGGGCTTCTCGAACTTATTGATTAAGAAACTGCTTCTTCTTTTTCTTGAATCTATTGTTATTTGGAAATAGAGAAATGAACCATAATCCGAAAATTCCCTTATTTCCTTCTATAACGTTAGCCCAATCCGATAAGGGTAGCGTCTTGAAGAGAAAAAGGCACGCTCCTGCTATGCCTAGATTTTCCTTCGACCAGGCTTTGTGTGGAGAAGGTAGCTCCTCCGATTTCATTCCCTCCTCTTGTTTGAGAAATAGGAGCGCCTATAAAAAGGCTAAAAAAGTCTCTTTTGCGGATGAGGTCTTTCCGATCGGACGAGGCGTTGCTCGGGCTGATAAGGTTTTTCGAGGAAAGTCCGATCTGAGTTTAGTTCGGGCTGACATTTCTCTTTCCGAGTCAATATTATCGGGTGGAGACTATTCCTCGTTTCTGTTTCACTCTGGATCTGAGTTTCTCGCCCAGGTAATCCTAATCACCGTATCATGTATTTGCGGATTTTTCTGTTTTTGTCTTAACGTGCTTTCTCGCAGGTTGGCGAATGTTTTTCCGTGCTTTATTCGTTGGCGAAACGCGAGGTCGAGCAACGAACTAGTATTACCCTTGAGCTGGCCCGGAAAAAGGCCGAGCTGGATCGGGCCTTGGAAGCCAATAGATTTTTCAAAGAGAAGTTGTCTTGTGAGAAAGGTAAAGAGATCCGAGTTTGTGGCGGAAATCTTCCGGAAAAGCTGAGCTTGGAGTTAAAAAGGCTAAAAGATGCTTGCGAATTTGAAAGGGAGAATTTCGATCTTCGCGAGAAAGAGGCTTATGCTCGCGGATATGCTGATCGCAGTGCCGAAGTTCGAAAATTTCTTTCCGAGAATGTTTAGTTGTATTACTTTGTTGTAACGATATCGATAAGCCGTTGTATTTCAATAACCTGTTCCTCGAGACTACAAGAAGTTTTCATTGGTCTCCTTCTTTTTCTTTTTTTTTTTTTTTTTTTTTTTTTTTGTAGGACTCGTAGTTAGCTGGGAATAAATGTAATTTCATCTCGATTTGGACTTGTATTTCAATCCGGTATTCCCAGGACTTGTTTGTAACCATTTGAATGTAGAATGTATACTCTTTTTTAATAAGAAATTCTTCGAGCTTGAAAGGATACGCTTCTCTAATTCAGATAATATCCTTGGTTTGTAATTGCGCAATAGATATAGGATATAATTTCGATTTGATTCTCGATTAGTAAATCCGATCTAATGGGCGTAGCAACGGTTTTCTCCTGTCTTGATAATTTCGATCTAAGGGGGAAAGCAACGGCTTTCACCCTTAATCGTTTCAGGGCATTTTTAGCCCGAGGGTCATAGCAGAGGCTTTCACCCATTTTGATAATTTTCGATCTAAGGGGCATATCAACGGCTTTCACCCTTAATCGTTTCAGAGCATTTTTAGCCCGAGGGTCATAGCAGAGGCTTTCACCCATTTTGATAATTTTCGATCTAAGGGGCATAGCAACGGCTTTCACCCTTAATCGTTTCAGAGCATTTTTAGCCCGAGGGTCATAGCAGAGGCTTTCACCCATTTTGATAATTTTCGATCTAAGGGGCATAGCAACGGCTTTCACCCTTAATCGTTTCAGAGCATTTTTAGCCCGAGGGTCATAGCAGAGGCTTTCACCCATTTTGATAATTTTCTATACAAGCAGAGGTCGATAACGGATGAGCAAATTAAAGAGATCGGCAATATCATAAATAACAGAACAAATAGGAAATCTGAGGAAAACGGATATTCATTAAAGAGATAATTCAGTCGAAATAAGCTTTCGCGACAGATACATTCTTTTTAACTGAGAAAATAATAGATCCAACCAAACTAGATGACTGATTAAGAATTACTACTTTATCTTCCATAATATCTTCTCAAGTTAACTGCATTCCATGCTCTGGGTAGGGTTTCTCCATTGGGATAAGCAATCTTGTAAGATCCCTTCTTCCCTATTTCAACGATTACGAAAGGGCCATCCCAATTGGGTTGAAGTTTCCCGACGTGCTTTGATACTTCCACCTTTTTAAGCACGAGATCTCCTACTTTGAAAGATCGAACTCTCACATTTCGATTATACGATTTCTCCATGCTGGCTTTGGCGGCTTGAATTTTTAATTTTGCGCGGTCCCGTCGACTATCCGCATGGTCAACTTCTATTTCCCTTAGAGCTTGATTTTCTTTAGGATCGTAAAATTCGACCCTAGGCGAAGGTATAAGATTTTCCACTGGGATAACAGCCTCCGACCCATAAACCAAACTGAATGGAGTTTCTCCGGTTGCAGCTTTAACCGTTGTTCTATTGGCCCATAAAACTCCAGGCAATTCATCTAGCCACTTTCCTTTTGCCTCCGATAAGCGCTTTTCGAGAGATCGAACAATCTCTCGATTTGCAACTTCAGTCTGTCCATTGGCTTGAGGGTGTCCTACCGATGCGAAATTCTGTTGTATTCCGAACCTTTCACACCAATCCGTAATTCTCTTCCCGGCAAACTGTGTTCCTTTATCGGATATCAAAACCCTGGGAATTCCGAATCTGCAGATAATATTCTTCCATAGGAAATTTATAACTTGAAATTGGGTTATCTTGGTCAAGGCGACGCATTCGATCCATTTACTGAAATACTCTACTGCCACAAGTACATAGTTCTTTCTTGTTCGAGCTGTTGGGAAAGGTCCAACAATGTCAACGCCCCATTTATCAAAAGGCCAACAAATGGGAATAGAATGCATATGCTCGGCTGGCTGATGAATCAGGTTCGAGTGGATCTGACAGTGATGGCATTTTTTTACATACTCTACTGAGTCAGAAAAAAGAGTAGGCCAATAATATCCAGACCTTGAGCACTTAAGAGCTAATGCACGAGCACCACAATGATTTCCTGCTTTCCCCTCATGAATCTCCTTTAGGATGGAACCGTAATGAGTTTCGAGGACACATTTTAATAGAACTCCCGAAGAGGATCTCTTGTAAAGTTGATTGTTTATCAAAGTAAATGACGGCGCTCTATATTTGATTCTCCGAGCCTCATTCGTGTCTTCCGGAAGTTTTCCTTCCTTTAAATATGCGATAAGAGAATCGCTCCATGATTTGCTTGGTTCTTCGATTTCCATGATATCGATCTCCGGGGCTGCATCTAACTCGATGGCGGACATATTTGATAGCAGCCAAGTGATGGATCTTTCAGTTTTTCCGTCGACCGGTCCCGTGAACTTTGACAATATGTCAGCCCAAAGATTCTCCTCTCTTGGTATAGGTTGAATGTCGAACTTATCAAATTTGGAGATTAACTCCTTTGTTTTGTTCAAATATTTTATCATATTGAACTCTCTGGCCTCGTAGGTACCCTTCACCTGCCTATGAACAAGCTCTGAATCAGTTAACACAACAATCGATTTTACCTTTGCCTTAATGGCCATTTCTAATCCGGCGATCAGTGCCTCATATTCGGCCTCGTTGTTGGTGACGACGAAATCCAAGGTTATCGCGTAACTTAGATCCTCATCGTCGGGCCCTTGGAAATGAATTCCAGCTCCGCCTCCTTCCTTGGTTGATGAGCCATCCACATGCATCAACCAAGCTCGGTCGCTGATTTCTTCGATCATACTTAATTCCGAGGATGCTCCTTCTTTCGCTTTTGATATGCCGGTTGATTCGAGCACAAAATCAGCTAGAACCTGAGCTTTCACGGCGACACGCGGTTTATATTCGATCTCGAACTGGCTGAGTTCGATCGCCCACTATATTAATCTGCCTGAAGCCTCTGGCTTCGACAGGACCTGTCTCAAAGGTTGATTAGTTAAAACAATGATCTTGTATGTTTGAAAATAAGGCCTCAACCTTCGGGCGGCCACCACTAGGGTCAGTGCGAATTTCTCGATTTCCATATAGTTCTTTTCTGCGCCTTGCAACAATTTACTCAAATAGTAAACTGGTTTATGCTCGGCCTTATCCAGTTTGACCAAAACCGAGCTGATGGCCTCTTCTGACATGGCTATGTACAAATACAAAGGTTCCCCTTCAGACGGTTTTGCTAGCATTGGAGGTGAGGTTAAGTACGCCTTCAGCTCCTCGAATGCCTTATCACACTCTACGCTCCATTCGAAGGTTTTAGATTTACGCAAGAGTTTGAAGAAAGGTAGACTCTTGTCAGCAGATCTGGATATAAATCTATTCAATGAGATAATTTTTCCAATCAGGCTTTGAACGTCGGAAAGCTTCCTTGGTGGATTAAGGTCAGTGATCGCTCGGATTTTTTTAGGGTTTGCTTTGATTCCCCTCTCGTGAACTAAGTACCCTAGGAACTTTCTTGAACGTACACCGAAAGTACATTTAGCCGGATTTAGCTTCATTCCATATCTCCTCAAGATTTGGAAACATTTATCAAGGTGATCGATATGTTCCTCCTCGGACATGCTCTTTACGAGCATGTCATCCACATACACTTCCATGATTTCTCCTATTAATTCCTTGAACATCATATTAACCAACCTCTGATAAGTTGCACCAGCGTTCCTTAACCCGAAGGGCATAACGATGAAGCAGTACACTCCCCGTTCGGTGATAAATGCCGTTTTATCCTGATCTTTTTCATTCATGAAGATTTGGTAGAAGCCTTGAAAAGCATCCATCATACTGAATAACACGAACCCCGCGGTGGAGTCCACGAGCATGTCGATTCGGGGCAATGGGTAAGGGTCTCTTGGACACAATTTGTTCAAGTCGGTGAAATCGTTGCACATTCTCCATTTGTTTTCGACCTTTTCGCCCTTGGAGACTAAGACCACGTTGCATAACCATTCTGTGAATTTTATTTCCTTGATTTGCCCCGCAGCTAGCAATCTATCGACCTCCGCATTGATTATTTTGTCCTTTTCACGACCGTGATTGCGCTTCTTCTGCCTTACCGGTTTGGCCTTTGGATCAATATTTAATGAATGAGTTATCACACGCGGGTCGATTCCTACTATGTCGTCCGAACTCCAAGCAAAGACATCCACGTTTTCCTGTAGGAATCCGATGAGTTTTGCTTCCATGCCGCTTCTTAGCTCCGTTCCTATTTTCGTGAATTTTTCTGGAGATTCAGGTACCAAATTCACCTTTTTGTGGTCGGGTGCCTGTACACTCATGTCCACGATTCTTCCTTTCTTTCCTTGTAGCCTTTCATTATCGGGAATCGGAAACTCAGAGTTAGGAATCGATTCATTTAGCTTTCTTTTAACAGGGAGCTCAGGCTCTACTTTCTCCTTCATAGTTAGAGATGAATTATAACACTCCCAAGCCATGTACTGATCGTTCCTCATCTCTCCTACTCCTCCTTCGGTCGGAAACTTAACCTTCTGGTGATAAGTAGATACGACAGCCTTAAAGGTATTCAAAGCTGGTCTTCCCAAGATGGCATTGTAAGCAAATGGTGTGTCCACCACTAAAAATTTGATCATTCTTCTGACATTCTTCGGCTTGAGTCCCAAGGTGGTACTCAAAAGTATGGTTCCAAGTGGAACGATCTCCGATCCCCCGCATCCAACCAATGGGGTGGTTACTTTATCCAATCGAGGATGGCAGAGATTCATTCTTGTAAGTGCTTCTGAAGAAATTATATTTGTCGAGCTCCCGTTATCAACCAATACTCTTTTGACCTCGAAGTTCGCAATCTTCAGTGTCAATACCATAGAAAAGTCTGGATCGTCCTCATTTGTATCCCAATGAACATCAGCAGGTCGATCTGCCTCTGTAAAACTGATGACTTGGTTCTCCATTGACGAAAATTCCAAGGATAAAATTTCCTTTTTCGTGGAGACTCCTGCCCTAATCGACCTCAAGGTCCTTTTCCTAGCATTCCTGCTATCTCCCCCAGCGGGTCCGCCAGCTATCATGTTTATTACTCCGTTCAACTGTTCTTCCGCTTGGTTTCTAACCTGTCTCTGCTGAGCGTTGAACTTTCTCGGGCTACGAGATCTATAACGATTGCTATAGTTGCCGTTTTTGACAAATTCTTTTAGCTTTCCTTGTGTGATTAATTTCTCTATCTCAACTTTCAACTGGTAACAATTTTCAGTACTATGCCCTCGGGCTCGATGATATCGACAGTATTGGTCATATCCAGGTGCACCAGGCCTTGCCTGCGTGATCCTTTGGGCCTCCGGAATCAAATTCCCTTCTTCTAATACAGTCAACACTTCTTCCTTCGAACTGTTAAGTTCAGTAAACTGAATTTTGCCCGGTCTCGGGGCCCGATTCCGATCATAGGGAGGTCCATAGGAATTCGGTGCCTGAGGCGGCATGTGTGGCTTATAGGTGTTGATTCGCTGCCAGACGGATCCTTTAGTCGATCCTCCGTAATCACCAGGTTTTGGGATCGGGGCCCGATCTGGTTTTTTGCTGAGGAGAGATTTGTCGATATGCGAACTCTTTAATTTATTCATTTCCTCCTATATCATATATTTTTCAGCTATTTCCATTATCCGCTCGAAAGACTTGGGTTGTTTTCTACATAAGGCATTTCCGAACTGGGTGCTCTTAGTCAGTTCGAACATCAGGGAGGATAGATACTCGATCTGTGGGGTATCAACCTTTAAAAGCTCAATACTGAACCTCGCTAACCATTGCCTCAACGTCTCTCCTTCCAATTGTTTCACAGTGCCCAAGTGATTTGCTGGCAGTCTTGGTTTCCTCTGGCTGGCAAACTGATGTTTTAGCTTATCACAGAATTCTTCAAAAGAAAAAATGGAGTTTGGAGGCAATTTCCCGAACCAGTCAAGGGCAATTCCTTCGAAAGTAGTGACCATGATCTTGCAACAGAAATCCTCCGAATGACCATATAAGTTCATCACATTAACGAAACTGTTAATGTGTTCCCCGGGGTCGGTAGTCCCGTTATACCGTGGCAGCCTGGTTGGTACTGTTTCCGTGTTTCGTGCTTCGCGTATCTCTCGACAGAAGGGTGAGCAACGCATGATATTATTCGAGATCTCCCTGTCTCGCAGGTTCTCTCCGACTAGTGCGTTCCCCGCTCGCCTTGTGGTCTGATTATTGAAGGGGATCTCTATCACATTATCTTGCTCCTCCAATTTTTTGGCCACCCTTTCCTGTACTATCTTTTCCAATTCCGATTCGGTAATTCTTTTATAGGTTGGTTTGTTTCTCACTACGACACCGGCGGTATGACTCTCTCCCACGACGGAATCCTCCACATCATTTGCTCGCGCAGCTGGATTTTCAGATCGGACGTAGACTTTCGAGGGCGCAGCTCGATGCAGATGTGTTGGCGGAGCATGCGACACACTGTTATCCTTCTGTAAGTTCGAGGAGGGTAGCTCCGGTCTTGCCTGAACTCCTGGTTGGTCGACAGGCGATTGATCTGCCCTCCCGCTGTTCATGAATTCCCTGCACATCGTGCCTATTATAGATCTTAAGTCACCCATGGTCGTGTGTATTGGAATGTTATCTTGAGGAACCGCTGGCGGCACTTCTGGTTGTTGTTGAGCTGCGCGTGACAGATTATCGGGCTCATTGTTGACAGAATTTTGTGCTCCCACTGCATGGGAAGGCTCTCCTCTATTGTACGTATTTCTCCTCGTAGTAGGCATATTTCGATCTAAGACTCGAATAAGGCCCCATGGTGGGCGCCAATTGATCTTACCGAATTTCGTATGTGATGTTCGTGCGTAGTGTGATCGATCGAATGCTTAACAATAGATATAGAAGATCAATATCATTGTATTCAAATGGTTCATTTACAACGTTACAATAATACAATGATTTGGAGTCCTATTCGAGCCCTATTGAATGCCGTACAAGCTAGAGGGCGAAATACATATAAAGGTCCTAAGCATATATTCCGAGCGGTAGCTTCGAGTAGGGAGCACCTGGGAAGTTGTGTCGTCGTCATAAATGTGCGGGGTATTTATAGCTGAAGGTAGGGTTTAGGTGATCCATCCACAGGTCTGTATTTCTCGGCCCATAACTTTGGATCAGGGCTCGGCCCAACAGTACTTTGGACCCGTAGCTATCTATCCTATCCCGTTCGATCTCCCTTGGTCGAGATAGATGCTTTTCCGAGCTCTCATGCTGGACGGAAAAAGGAATCCGAAATACCCCTCATCACTTACGAATTCGATCAGATCTTCGAAGAGTAGGTTTACTAGTAGGTTCTGTAAATTCTGGTACAGCTCCCACTGTTTGTGGGGATGGGTCCGATTCTTGGACTTCAACAAGTTCTACGATTGTCCCATTTCGATTGGTGAGGAAATCATCTTCCAAGAAGTGGGCATTCCTAGATACAAACGTATTACGTTCCTTAGGATCGAAGAACAGGTATCCAATGGATTCCTTTGGATACCCCACAAATTTGAGCATACTAGATCTACTATCTAACTTATCTCCCTTCTTGTTCTTTACATACGCTGGAGATCCCCATACTCGTAAGTACGAATACACGGGTGCTTTACCATACCATGCTTGGTGCGGCGTTGTTGGCACTGACTTCGAAGGTACTATGTTTAGTATCTTCGAGGCAGTCAATAGGGCTAAGCCCCAAATCAAAAAGGGGAGATCAGCGAAGCTCATCATGGAACGAACCATGTCTAACAAAGTTCGGTTCCTTCGCTCAGACACTCCATTAAGTTGGGGCGTCCTAGGGGGAGTTCGCTGTGCGAGAATTCCATTCTCTTTCAGATAATCGAGGAATTCTTAGCTTAAGTACTCACCACCTCTGTCAGATCGAAGTGCTTTAATACTATGCCCAAGTTCTCTACTTCCATTCGAAACTCTTTGAATTTCTCAAAAGTTTCGGATACACATATCCGTAACAACTAAAATCGTCGGTGAATGTTACGAAGTAGGAGAATCCTCCTCTCGCAGTGACACTTAGTGGTCCACAAACATCATAATGGATTAAATCCAATGTCTGTTTGGTTCGCTCGGGATTCTCTGTGATGGGTGATTTGGTCATCTTTCCTTTGAGACAAGATTCGCAAGTCGGGAGTTCATCCAAGTTCTGTATCTCAAGAGCCTTAGATGAAACCAGTTTTTGAATCCTACTCTTGGAAATATGTCCAAGTCTAGCGTGCCAAAGTTGTGGAGTTTGATTATCATATTTCCTTTTTCTAGATTGAATGTGCATGACGTTGGAATTTATAGGTTCTAGGGAATGCAGACCATCTATCAAAGTACCACGAGCATATATTAAACCACCTTTAAATATGCAAAAAGATCCATTTTCAATGGAAAAAATTAAACCATCAATGTCTAACATAGGTATAGAAATGATGTTCTTAATTATAGTCGGTACATACAAACAGTCTCTTAAAACCAAAGTAAAATTCCCTAAAACTAATTCCACGTCTCCTATAGCCTCAGCGGCGATCCTAGCTCCGTTTCCAAAATGCAGGATTCTATCCCCGGGCTTCAGGTATCTTACTGCTCCCGTTACCTGCAAATCATTGCAGATATGAGAACATGTTGTGGTGTCTAACACCCACGATGCACAGTTAATTGAAATATTAACTTCAACCAAGAAAATACCTTTGGCTACCAGTTTCATCTTTAGGTAGTCTGGGCAGTTCCTTTTCCAGTGCCCTGCTTTCTTGCAGTGGAAGCATTCGTCTTCTGGGATTTTGCGCTTCTTTTCGACCACCTTTGTGACTGCCTTGGAAAAGAACACTATATTCTTCTTCTTACCTCTCTTGGGTTTTGCAGCCTTCGATTGGTGTGCAATCATCACTGGTTTCTCTTTCTTGAGAGTCGAGTCTGCCGTTACCAACAAATTGGTCAGTTCGTGAAGAGCGATGGTTCTATCCTCCATGTTGAAGTTCAACACGAACTGGTCAAAAGAACGGGGCAGCGTACGGAGGAGGAGGTCAGTGCTAAGATCAGCGTGCAAATCTATGTCCAATCGCCCTGGTTTTTCAACCAGATTGATAAAACGCAGACAGTGATCCTTGACACTGCTTCCCTCAGCCATCTTGAGATAAAACAACTTCTTAGTGGTCGCGAACCTTTCGGTGCGAGACCTCTCTCCAAACATCTGCTGGAGGTGGAGAAGTATATCTCTAGCAAGCGGTATTTCAGCATGCTGTTTCTGCAGTTCATTCGACGTCGAGGCTAGGTGTGTCGAGCACATAGCTTCGTTGTTCCTTAGTAGCTCGTTCCTGAAGATCATCATCAACCCTTTTAGCATGGGCGGTTCGTTGTTCCTTAGTAGCTCGTGCTGCGGGTGCAGCAGGCTCAGGTGTGTCGAGCACATAGCTTCGTCGCTCGGAGTCGAGGACAATTCTAAGATTTCTTAGCCAGTCGACAAAGTTCGAGCCATTCAGTTTGTTTGCGTCGAGGATAACAGATAATGGATTCTTAGACATTGTACTTAATATCTACAAATGGAAAGAAGACAACGTTTAGCTAACTGATCTTATGTCTAATACTTATAGTTATCGAATTTTGGTCTTGTTTTCGAAAAAGTTCTCCCACTATTTTGTCGAAACAATCACCCCTTTGATTGCTCGGGAAATCTAATTCTTAGTAGGTCTTGACGTCCCAGCAGCAATTAATTGCACCCACGACTCGTGGCCATACAATTAATTCTCCAGGTAGGTATACTTTTACCAATTGTGGCACCTCACAACCTTCAAGCTATTTTGCCTTGGTTTTCACATTTATCTAGCACTGCTATATCATAAATGTTACTAATTGTTAAGTAAAACCCATCAATCATGATGAGCAACGGGCCCGGTCGTGAATTCTCCGTAACTAGTTATCGGTCGATCTTCACATCCCGAACAGTCCTCACCCTTGTCGTGTTTAGTTAAAAACAGGAGTCAAGGAATTTCGTGTATTATCCATTTCTTTGACTCGGGTGCCAGACTCTGGACAACCTCTGTCAATAAGTAGACAACATACACTAGTTCCTATTGATGGAAGGCTTGGATCTTTAAAACTTCATTTTAAATGTACCCAATAGACTTAATATTAAATTCAAGAGGGGAATTTCGGGTTTGAAAGTTATACAAACTCTCCTCGAGATCTCACCGTGTAAATTATGCTTTATCCTTTATTACGATCTAGATTCTAGCGCGCATCTCATACAAGCTAAATATAAATCGACAAATAAATAAAAGCCATACAAGCCTACCATGCATACTACCATAATATGTTTTCGATCGGGAGCCTCCTATGTGGGCCATCATCGAGCCATGATGTTGGCCCAATTGGTCAATCTAAAGGGTTCTCAAACAGGCCTATGCTATTGCACAATGTACCATGCATACATGGCCCTCATATCTTCTTGGGCTCCCACCTTGCTTGCAACGGACCTTCATCCTAGACTAGGAAAGCAATAAAGCCCTATTCTATTACAAAGGCTCAAAGTGGCCCAAAAATATAACAGGCTTGCAGGCCCTAATAAAAACCAAATATTAAATTAAACCAATCACATCTACCCTAAGGTCAAGGCTCGGCTCGATCGAAAACCACGTAAACAGTTCACGTAGAGCAAGAAACATGCAAAAACCTTTACCTATTTCCTACGTTACACGGATACGGACTCGGCGACTCGGACTCGACGCGATTCGGATTCGGCGATTCATTTTCGAAAAAAAATTAAGATACGACTCGGCATGGATACGTATATTTTAATAAAATAAATTTATATAGTTTCTTGCAGGTTTAGCATAACACAGTGGAGTACTTTGCATTTATCCCTATGAATTCCTCCGTCCATCAAAATCATAATAAATCAATGACTAGCAAGCACATTTATAATCATCGTAATTAAAATGAATCCTAAGAGTTGGTCAAAATCACATCCAAATTACATTAATTAATTTGAAAGAAAAAAAAAAGAAGCAACAAAAAATTATATGTTTGAAGTGATGTTTATACTTTATAGAACAGTAGAGTAGTGCTGCTGATGATATTTGTTCAGTACAACCCCATTAATTAATTATTATCATCCATAAATCAATGAACTCTTGTCCCTATATATATACAGACTACAGTACGTATTTCCTCCATGACTGTCTTCCTCAAACCACCACCATCACTAGCTAGACAAACTGTTCACTCTCTCTCTCACACACACACATATACACATATCCACCGACCTGGGCCGTGAGCGATGGCGGAACAGGAGGTTGTGGTGGAAGGGGTGCGGCGGCGCTGCTGGTGGCGGTGGTAGTTAGGGATTAATTTTGGTTTTTGGAAGAAACGGGAAGAAATAGGAACAAGGAAGTAAGGAAAAGCAACTGGATCTAGGCCGTGAGAGATGGCCGAGTCTTGACCGAGTCGACTCTTCAGCTTGACCGAGTCGACACGCGTATCCGAATTTTTTTTATTTTTTTTTATTGGACTCGCCACATGGCGAGTCCGACGCGAGTCCCAGCCGAGTCGAAGACGAGTCCGAGTCCTTCACGAGTTGACTCGGCATTCTTCATATTCTCTGCCGAGTCGGTGCTTCATAGCCTATTTCTTTCTTGAGTTTAAAACAACCTTTTAAAACTAACTTCCTATGATTCTTACTTTTTAGTCACTACTAATTATGACAAAATAAATTTTCGGGTAAACAAAAATAAATTTTCTGCTCAAAATCAGATTCTGTTTTTCAACTTTTGAAAATTGTATTTTCGGCCCCTAAACTTTTGAAAATTGCACTTTGACCCCAAAACTTTTAAAAAGTTACAAAAACACCCCAAAACAGATTCGGGCAGCAGACCAGAAAATAAAATTTTGAATTCTGAAAATTTTTTATTTTTCAAACAGACCCTTGAAGCTTCGGTAATTGCAAAACAGTCCCCAAACTTTTGGAAATTACAAAACGACCCCAAAAAGCCGTGCAACCAGATTTGCAAAACAGTCCAGAATTTTTGAAATTTCCAGATTCTTAAAATTTGAATTTTCAGTCCTTTAAAACCCTAATTGCGATTTTTGCACCAAAAAAGTCCTGAAGTTTTCAAAAACTATAAAATCGCCACAGATCTTGAAAAGCAGTTTTACCCAATCATAGATCTAGTCATAACAAGTAAGAATCAACTTACAGAACATAATTATCACGCGTTCTCATACACATAATTAAACATATACGGTGAAGACACATTATGTTCAGGCCTTTTCTTATAATAAGTATGGAGTTGGCTCTGATACCACTGTTGGGTTGCCTCGATTATCAGAACAACATAGAGTGCAAAATTTAAAATTTTTCGAAGCACCCGTGGTCCCATATTATAATTCTCCATATTATGTATACGAAAAGCATGAATCAAAGCACATATACAGTATGTAAAAAGGGGGTGGTCGATTTTTACCTCACCACAGGCAAGGTGGTGGCAACCTCCAACTCTGATTCTGATTCTGATTCACAGGAGTGATCCAGTGGTCTCACCTCCAGAGATTAGTCCACACCAATTGGATTCTGACAACACCTCTTAGTCTTAGGCTACGAACTAGATCTAAGAGGTTTTTTAATGAAGGACTGTGCAGATCTACTTGGCAGAGCAAGATCCAGCACAAAGGAACATGAGGGGAATTCACGGCGGCACAAGGGAGCTAACGGCCAGGGGTAGTGGCGGCGGCTGCTTGGTGGCGGCGCTGGCAGGGTGAGGCGGCTAGGTGCAGAGGAGGTTAGGGTTTTTCTGTGCTAGGGTTTTTCTCCTTGTGTTTTTCTTTGAGTTCATGCAGAACTCTATTTATAAGCCTCCTTCTTGACCTAGGTTTGCAAGACTCCTTATGGGCTTTTAATTAAATGCCCATGTCTTGCAAGCATTCTTTTTAATTAATAACTTTAATTAAAAACCCAGTCCATATTAATAAATTAATATTTCCTTTAATTAATTAATTAGCAATTTAATTAATTATATTAATCAATTAAATCAACTAATTAATTAATCTCCCACTTGAATTAACACTTTAATTCATGTAATTGATTTAATTACCTTTAAATCAATTAATTCCTTTTATACCCTTTTATAACTGTCACCGTCCAATTATATTGTGTGTGACCCTCCGGGTTCACCATCAATTGCCAGCAGGCCCACGAATTCCTCGTGATTTAATTTATGAACAATAAATTGCTCCGGTCGATTAAACAACCTTTAATTGACCACTCCTAGAATCAATTCCTCTATTAACTCAGGATTACCCACACTTCATGGTCGATGTCTAGCCACAAGCTCATGAAGCCCAACTTCAGGTGAATTGATATTTGTGAACCTCACCTCTTATAATTGCCATGTACATACGGTCCTTCTATCGACTAATTTTCCCGATCAAGACTTAGGGTGTGTGAATTGATCGGCACCTCTAAATTTGTCTTGATAACTATACTTTCTAATTCGGGATAATATTCCAGTGTGACTGCTAAATTTGAAAGCCCCTTTCCAAATCCGTCACCGACTGCGGCCGCAGATTCCTCGGATATATTATCTAAGAATCGTATAGGAAATTCTCTCATCCATTACGATGCGTCGGTAGATTCCATATTGGTACTAACCACTCGCGTACATAACTATACGACCCAACCTAGGCATGTTATGATCAGACTAAGTGATCTATACCTAGATCTAAGTACGCACATTCATGCACCGAATTCGCCCTAGCACCTCAAGTCAAAGGACTAAATCGTACACTATTATAAGCCTTGAGAAACATCCCATCACCGATATGCATCATGCGCTTCCACAATGGTTTCTTTGTTCGGGTCGTTCGATGCGTTCGATCCTCTATCGAACCACCTACTAATATGCACTGGCCTCAAATGCCTTGCTCATGAAACGCTACAAATTCACTCCATGTGAATCATGCATACTCGTACAAGTCTTGGCGATTCCTACGATACCCCGTCTCGTTTCGGAATCTATGACTTGGAACGTGTTTTAAGATTACGACCTTAGAGGCTGTTTCATGATTGCACTCAGTACTGAAGTGAATCGTCCCATAGTCAAATGTAATCTAAGGATTTCATCCAATCGCTTAAATGTATTCGCGAGAGATGAAGTTGGCCATTGTTTATCCTTATACACATATAAATAAACGTGTATATTATTATAAAATCAAATATTGTCTTATACAGAATAGACCTACTACAAGCTAACTGAACTGGCTTGCAGGGCACTATTCTATCAGTCAAAAGCCACTTGATCATCGCGAATAATGGCAATGGCATGTTTTAATTCAGCTCACTCTTTTCTTGCACTTCCGGTCTAGGCATCACTTGCCGTGGCTTCTTGGGATCTCTTGGCTCGCCAATTACTATTCCATCAGTTTGTCTTGGACCATAGGAGTCCTTGGTACTGGCTGCTATTGCAGCAGCTAGATCTGTAGCCTCTTTGGCATCTAACTCTTCTTGTGTCATGTTTCTGGCTTCTTCTTCAAGCCGTTTGAGTGCAAGAGCTTTCTTTCGATCCTCTTCAGCCTTCTTAGAAGCTGCTTTCTTTTTCGCAGCATCATCTAGTTTCTTCTTCTGAGCAGTTGTAAGTATAGGAATGATTGTTTTGCCAGTTCTCTACCTTCTGGCTTCTGGACTTTCCACCATCTGTAGTGGAGCAGCATTGACTGGAGCAGGGTGTAGAAGTAGTATATTCCCTTGATCAGCAGTATTGGTTTGCTGTTCATCTCCTACATCAGCAGTGCTAGTCTGCTGTTCAGCCTCTTCATCAGCAGATTGTCGGATAGTAGATTCTTCAGAAGGATTATCAGCATACTTATTTTCCTCGACTATTTGTCTTGTTGTTATTGCTGGTACTTCTATGACTGTTTCAGGTGATTCATTAGGGAAAATGACCTTCCACTTTGCCTTAGATTTGGTCATGTTTCCTGTTAGTTGAGTTTGAGGTGGTCTTTTGGCTGAGCTTCTGCCTTCTGGTACGCCATCTTAGCATTCGAAGAGGAACTTCATCATCTGATTCAGTTTGTTCAGGGGATGTACCAGTCTGCATTTCCTCAATCTCTTTACTGAATTCACTGACTTCGTTGTCAGGGATATCAACTACATACTCATCTGATCCATCTTGAACAGCAGTTGTTACTGTTTGATCAGCAGACTCACTAGTCTGACCAGCCTTCTTGCGTTTCTTAGCAGGGCATTTTGCCGTCTTGGCAGGGGCTTTTCTTTTGGGAGCAGCAGTTGATCTCCCTACAGGTGCATACAATTTGAATTCTTTGGATAGATGAATGACTTTCCCATTCACCAGTTGGCAGCCCAACTTTAAGAACATATGACTGAGCAGTATGCCATAACTGTTATTCTTAAGCTTCAGCAAATTAAAAACGTGAGCAGCCCAGTTTACCTTCAAATCGTAAAATAGGCAGATCATTGTATGAAATCTTCTTCTGGGTAATCCATCTAAAGAGTTAGTGGTGCATTCCAACACCTTTGAAATTATGTCAGGGAATCGTTGATATTCATCCTTTAGTTAGGTTTTCATCAACGTTCCTGTTATCTTCTCTCCCTTTTTCGCACAGACCCCCCAAAATTCTTCCTCCCTTTCCAGCCCTAGATCTGTTACGTCTCCTCCTTCATTCCTTAGCCCGTAAGTTTCACTTAGCACATCAAGAGAGATACATATTTCCTTTCCTCCTATTGAGGCTATCATTGCTGTCTTATCATCATTGAGTTTCTTGGTTAAGTAAAAATCAGCAATGTCGTCCAAGTACACCCTTTCTTCATGAGCCTCCAGAATTTGTACCAGTGATGCTTCCTTTATCTTTTTCATGATCTCCTTCATGAGAGTAGTACCAGAGTTGAAGAATTTATTATAACTTAGAAACCTTCCTTCAGCAATAGCCATTTGTGAATTAGGTTAAAGTAATTTATATGACAGAGATGAAAGGATATAAGATTGAGTGATTATAGAGTAATTTGGTAATATAGGGTGCATAAGTCGATTGATCTGATTACTTCTGGATTTAGGAATTTGATTTGTTTCGATTTCCAAGAATTACGTGAATGTCAGATCAACTTGATAGATTTGAAATCGTGTTAGAGAGATTCGTGGATTTCAAAAATGATTAAGTTAATGTCAGACAGGCGGGAAACTCAATCGACACTTAACTGTTACTTATAAAAGCGTGTTTTCAGATAATGCGTTTTATGACCATGTTTATATAATGTATCAGTTGAGTAGAGTTTATCTTATCAGACAGAAGAGTGATCTGATATCTGATATTACTAGTGAAAGACAATAACTTGTAATCTTCCTCTGCTGTTTGTCAATCCAGCTAGATAAATTAATCTTCAATGAGCATGTCTTCTGAAGACATAACTTCAACTAACTGTCATTAACAAATTTCCTCTTTAAGTCAGAAGTACCGCTAGTCTTACACATTCCCCCTGAGTTCAAGAATCCATAAGTTAATTAGTCTGTTGAGAGTTAATCTTGAAGATGATAGCGGATAAGTAAGCTGATGATCTTCGTTTTACAAATGAAGGAGTTAAAGTTACATAACGACTAGGTTCTCCGTTTTGAATCCCGATCGACAAAAATAAAAAAAATTGAGATTCTTTGTTTTACAAATGAAGGAGTTAAAGTTACATAACGACTAGGCTCTCCGTTTTGAATCCTGATCGACCAAAATAAAAAAAAAATTGAGATTCTTTGTTTTACAAATGGAGGAGTTAATGGTACATAACGACTAGGTTCTCCGTTTTGAATCCTGATCGACCAAAATAAAAAAAATTGAGATTCTTTGTTTTACAAATGAAGGAGTTAAAGTTACATAACGACTAGGTTCTCCGTTTTGAATCCCGATCAACCAAAATAAAAAATAAAAAAAAAATTGAGATTCTTTTTTTTATAAACGGAGGAGTTAATGTTACATAACGACTAGGTTCTCCGTTTTGAATCCCGATCGACCAAAATAAAAAAAAATTGAGATTCTTTGTTTTACAAATGGAGGAGTTAATGTCACATAACGACTAGGTTCTCCGCTTTGAATCCCGATCGACCAAAATAAAAAAAATAAAAAAATAAAAATTCAGATTCTTTTTTTTAGAAACGGAGGAGTTAATGTAACATAACGACTTGGTTCTCCGTTTTGAATCCCGATCGATCAAAATAAAAAATAAAAAAATTTGAGATTCTTTTTTTTATAAAAGGAGTAGTTAATGTTACATAACGACTAGTTTCTCCGTTTTGAATCCCGATCGACCAAAATAAAAACAAATTGAGATTTTTTGTTTTACAAATGGAGGAATTAAAGTTACATAACGACTAGGTTCTCCGTTTTGAATCCCGATCGACCAAAATAAAAAAAAAATTTGAGATTCTTTGTTTTACAAATGGAGGAGTTAATGTTACATAACGACTTGGTTCTCCGTTTTGAATCCCGGTCGACCAAAATAAAAAAAAAATTGAGATTCTTTTTTTATAAACGAAGGAGTTAATGTTACATAATGACTTGGTTCTCCGTTTTGAATCCCGATCGACCAAATTTAAAAAAAAAACAATTTGAGATTTTATTTTTTTACAAACGGAGGAGTTAATGTTACATAATGACTTGGTTCTCCGTTTTGAATCCCGATCGACCAAATTAAAAAATAAAAAAAAAATTGAGATTCTTTTTTTTTATAAACGTAGGAGTTAATGTTACATAAAGACTAGGTTCTCTGTTTTGAATCCTGATCGACCAAAATAAAAAAAAAATTGAGATTCTTTGTTTTACAAATGGAGGAGTTAGTGTAACATAACGACTAGGTTCTCCGTTTTGAATCCCGATCGACCAGAATAAAAAAAAATTTGAGATTCTTTGTTTTACAAATGGAGTTAATGTTACATAACGACTTGGTTTTCCGTTTTGAATCCCGATCAACCAAAATAAAAAATAAAAAATTGAGATTCTTTTTTTTTATAAACGGAGGAGTTAATGTTACATAACGACTAGGTTCTCCGTTTTGAATCCCGATCGACCAAAATAAAAAAAAATAAAAAAATAAAAATTGAGATTCTATTTTTTTTAGAAACGAAGGAGTTAATGTTACATAATAACTTGGTTCTCCGTTTTGAATCCCGATCGACCAAAATAAAAAATTAAAAAAAAATTTGAGATTCTTTTTTTTATATAAACGGAGGAGTTAATGCTACATAACGACTTGGTTCTCCGTTTTGAATCCCGATCGACCAAAATAAAAAAAAATTGAGATTCTTTGTTTTACAAATGGAGGAGGTAATGTTACATAACGACTAGGTTCTCCGTTTTGAATCCCGATCGACCAAAATAAAAAAAAATAAAAATTTGAGATTCTTTGTTTTACAAATTGAAGAGTTAATGTTACATAATGACTTGGTTCTCCGTTTTGAATCCCGATCGACCAAATTTAAAAAAAAATGAGATTCTATTTTTTTTACAAACGGAGGAGTTAATGCTACATAATGACTTGGTTCTCCGTTTTGAATCTCGATCGACAAAAATAGAAAAAAAATTGAGATTCTTTTTTTATAAACGGAGGAGTTAATGTTACATAACGACTTGGTTCTCCGTTTTGAATCCCGATCGACCAAATTAAAAAATAAAAAAAATGGAGATTTTATTTTTTTACGAACGGAGGAGTTAATGTTCCATAACGACTTGGTTCTCCGTTTTCAATCCCGATCGACCAAAATAACAAAAGAATAAATGTTTTTATATTTGAATTTATTTATAAAAATTAAAATCTTATTAAATATTTATAATTTGAAAATTGTTGTATTGTAAATTAATGAGTAATTTAAAAAAATAAATGTTCCAAAAAATTATAAATATTTATTAACATTTTAATTTTAATACAAGTCTGGTTGATTCAGCTATTCTTCCTTATGTTCAAAATACTAGGTAAGAAACGGTCCATGTTCCTCTCCTAGGTAAGCGCAACGGGCGCAGCTTTTAATGCACCCGATCTGAACCATTGATCATGGTTATTCCTGACAGTCCGATCGGATAACTCGTGGGGGGCGGTGAAGCTTACCACATACTCCATTCCCAAAACCATCCAAATATGTATCCTCCAACATATAATCCTAAAGAATTTTACCAAGAAAAACAGAAATATAAACCGACCATTATCCTTCTCGCGAATCTTCTTTTTATCATATCGACATATGGTGCTTTCTTAATCTTTGCACCTCCTCGACCTTCTCCACCTCCGGATAGAGTAAGGAACAATTACACCTTTGGATTGGGTGGTCTCGGTGAAGGACGGAGAGGCCGATTCAGTTGGCGTCTCGGAATTTCGGAGTTCAGAAACTCGTCAGTTTCACCATACATCTGAACGTTGATATCTCGAGCCGTCGTCGAAATCATTAAACCATGAGGGGTTTTTCCATCATGGCTGAACGATTCAGCCGACGTACTAATGACACATGTACATATGCAGATTGATAGACAATGTTTTCTGGACTATAACTAAACTCGTTGGGCAGAGGTGAAAAGACTGGTCATTTCCATTGTGAAAAGACTGCGCAAAGTTCATCTCTCTGAAGCAAAATTCGCACCAATGTTAGCATTGGTTCACCAGAAAGATCCTTTACAAACTGGTCAAACAAAAAATATTTTGCAAATGAGTATTACCTTCCCTTTTATGTGCAGGATCAAAACCTTGAGACACTGCACATAAAAGGGAAGGTAATACCCATTTGCAAAAATGTTTTTTGATTGACCAGTTTGTAGAGGATCTTTCTGTTGAACCAATGCTAACATTGGTGAGAATTCTGCTTAAGAGAGATGAACTTTGTGCAGTCTTTTCACAATGGAAATGACCAGTCTTTTTATCTTGGTCCAATGAGTTTGGTTATAGTACAGAAAACATTGTGTACAATCTGCATATGTACATGTGTCATTAGCTCGTCGACGGAATCGTTCAGCCATGAGGGAAAAATAGGTTGGCGGCAGTCGAGAGAAGGGCGGAGGAACAAAAGTTCAATTGGCTGTAATAAGTTTTTAATTTCTTTGTAATCGTTTAACAAGATCCTAGCTTAGATCCTTTAGAAACTTGTAATAGGTTTTCATTTCTTTGTAATCGTTTTAACAGGCTTATCGTTCATTATTGTATCATTTGATCATATAAATAATATTTATTTGTGGAGTTAATCTGTCGATATATGAAAATCAATCTCAATCTCAAGTAAATTGTCAACTCATCTGTTCAGGAACGGAGAATTAATCAAGCTTTCGCAGAAAATTATTGCCCATTTGTTCCTGCTTTAAATGAAAATTAATCAAGCTTGAAGCTTTCACAGAAAAGAAATTCAGAGCTTCCACTTAGTTGGATAATTAATTCTCTGTACCTGCTCCATTAGAACACCAGCGTTGTGGGGAACAGTTTGGTGTGGAAAGAACAGCCACGTCTAACAAGGGAAAAGAAAAGATGTATCCTGAACATGAACCACAAGAGGTTGCATCTTTGAAAGAATATGAGAATGTTTTTAGATCAAAACTAACTTTGGAAGAATTGCTTGTGTTAATTGACAACTACAATGCTTCGGATGATGGAATGGAAAATGAGGAAGAGAGGAGAAGAGAAGAAAAGAGAAGACAGCTGAGGATTGCCCATGTTGTGAAGGAAAACAGCTAAGTGCGAAGTTAGCTGATAAGGATAAGTAGATTGAAGGAGAACAGCTAAGTGGGAAGTCAGCTGATAATGACAGAGATGCATGCATCTAGTTATCGGGGTTCATTCAATCATCGAGTATCTTGTACCAATTTTAGATATTATTACAAAGTATTTGCATCTCGATGCTTCTTTATTTGTTCAGAAACTTCTTTTATTATTCCATATTGGTATAAGCAAACAAAAACTTAATTAATCATTACCTGGTGACTTTCAATTGCAACATACATTCACATTTAAATATCGACATATAGAGTGTGTATTTCACATATCAATTTCAAATGCAGTCTCTAATTAAACAGGCTTGGTTCCTTAAATTGATAATCCTCAAAACAATTCTAAAAAAAATTTGAAAACTCTTCAACGTCATTTCATATAGAACATCTAATAACAAACCTACTAATGGAAACTTTCAAAATCTAGGTAGTACAAAAATAGGTATAAGTTCTCACACTCCTTTGTTGTGTTGAATTCATGATCAGATGCATCCACCGAGTTGACTATTTTTTGTCAAGTTGTAGGCAAATGCAGTCTTGAAGTCATCATCTTCTGTAATTGTGGCCTCAGCACTTTCAAATGCAGTATTCAAGTCATCATACAAGTGCCTCAGCAGTCACTCAACTATTCATTCAGCAAGTGTACTAGGTTTGTCCATCCATCTATTCATCGGTCTGTCAATCAGAAAATAAAGGTCTCAGCTATTCTCCATCCATCCATCTGTTGATAACCCTGTTCATCAGAAAATACAAGTGCCGTTGTCTCAGCTATTTTACATCCATCTGTTGATCACCCTGTTCATCAGAAAATACAAGTGTCGTTGTCTCGGCTATTCACCCATCTGTTGATCACCCTGTTCTTCAGAAAATACAAGTGCCGTTGTCTAAACTATTCACTTATCTGTTGATCGCCCTGTTCATCAGAAAATACAAGTGTCGTTATCTCAGCTATTCTACATCCAGTTGATGAACAGGGTGATCATCAGAAATTATCTGTTCACCAAACTAGGAGTGGAAAATTGAAATATCTTAACACAAAAACTTTTGGTCTGATATATGATTCCACAAACCTGCAACGGCTAATTCCCATTCCCACCTGGGCCCTTCTGCTCGAGACCAGTCACAAAATAATTCGGCACAATCACCATCATTAGCCATCAATCACCCTTGATTCGCTGAACGGCCCAACTATGAGTGTATTGCTGGGTAGTGGTGTGTGTGTGTGAGCGGCGGCGTTTAAGTTAGGATTTCGGAGAGAAATTTAAGTGGGCGAAATGGTAATTAATATATATTAAAGGGTATACATGTCAATTTAATATGTTAATTAAAAAAAAATTAAAGGGTATAAATGTCTATGCATGTGTACGACTTACTACAGTGGGGTTCGGACACCATTTAAACCATCGTACTGGAATGTACATCTTTTAAAGCACGAGGTACAATTTCAGGAGCACAAATTATCCTGGCTCTTGAGCGGACTGAGAGTCAAGATAGACTTCCCGTACAAAGTTAGATACAAATTCTTTCTAGGGGAGAGACCATGCACCACAAATTTATATATATACAAAATTAGATACAAATTCTTTCTAGGGGAGAGACCATGCCCCCACCCTAGCTCCTCTTGCTATCCGCCCCTGTCAATGCTAGTTGACAACACAATGAACCATCTTGTCCACCAAAAGCTAAAAATGATGACAAATTTGATCTCCTAGATGAAATAACAGATGAGGTTAATGCAAGATTGATTACCAACTAACAAAAATAATTTTGGGAAACCATATTTTGTTGTACTACATCTTTCGATATAAGAACTTTTACATAAATAATATGAACAATGGGCACCGGATACCGCACCTGCTCGGTGCCGCCTACCTAATATATATAGTATATCTAGATCTAGTAAAAATTAGTACCAACTCTTTTCTTTTTTCAGAAAAAAAAATTCTATATATACTTGATGTAATTTAATTATTTATATAAGGTGGTGGAAGAACTTTGATTTGAAGTCAAAATTGTCACACGCGAGAGATAGATTGGTGGAATGCTATTTTAGAGCATGACGTGCCATTTTGAACCTCAACACTTGCTAAAAGATTGCAAATGCTGACCACAATAGATTATACATATGTACACTTGAAGAATCTAAACTTTTCACTGACCTTTTGCAAAGGTATATAGAAGAATCTAAACTTTTCACTGACCTTTTGCAAAGGTATATATCATGTTGCATGCAATAATTAATAGTTATATAGATATCAATTAATTAATTAATTAATTTTTTTGATTAATTTTCTATAGAGCTATATGAAAAATTACCTTTGTAATTTGCCTAATTGGCAAAAACCTCAGTGTTTTTTTTTTTTTCATTAGCCAAAAAGATTCATTTAAAAATTCTTCACAAGTCAGTAGGAGGTTATATATTTTTAATTTTTTATGTTAAATATAGGTTCTTGTCAATTTTTAAAGTTTTATATTTTTTTGGGGGGTATGATCGTCATTTTTCTGCAATATGCATTTCATCATAAGAGAGGATTTTTATCTAAGAAAATATAAAGCCTGATGATTTTTACTAATAAAAATTAATAACTCAGAGTTTCGTTTGCTAATTAGGCAAACCATATAGATGATGTTTTTTTTTATTTCACAATTTTATATAATTCTCAGATAGAATATGAATGAAATTGACGGACTCCCGAATTACATGAAAATTGTTTATGGTTTCGTTTCAAGCATACATGAAGAATATGAACGTGATGCAACTGAGCAACAAAATGGAGGTTGCTATGGCTAAAATTGCTTCATTTTTCGATCACTTGGGGACTTATGAAGTAAGATTATATCCCCATAAATATAACTCGTAATAATTTTTATATATATAATTAAAATTTGAATGTGATAAATCAATTATATTAAGCGAGAGAAAAAAGAGGGAAAAATGCTGACATCAATTGATTGGAAAATTTTGGTGATCTAATCCAAGATGGGTTTACAAATCCAAGAAAGTTTGCGTCCCAAATTGCTGCTCTATTAGTGAATCCTATTATCATGATTTAATTTATATAATATAATTATTTCCTCGCCCATACTTCTTGAACTTTTGATGAATTTTTTCCGGTGTTGAATTATTGTGCACATCGCGTTTGTATTGGTAATTTGGTCCCATGTTTATGTACTTTGCCAATTTGAATAATGAAAGTATGTATGTATGTGTGTGTTTGAATATATAATTAGTTAGTCACTCGCCTCGTGTTTTTCTTTTATTCAAACTTAAAATTAATTGTGCGTAATATTTTTTTTTAATCCGAAAAGGGGCAATATTGCCTATGGTTCTCGACTGGCTCCAGTATGAAATTCGGTGGTTCTTCCATCCAGTGTAGTCTTTTTCCTATTGTTTGTCCTAACTTGGTCAAAGTGTCCATCACCGTATTAGCCGATCTTCTAATATGTAGAAAGAAATATATCACGGCTTAGCAAAGCAAGCTTCTACAATCCTCCAATATGAGGTCTAATGGATGCTTTCTTTTGTTAGTCTTCCGAATAAGCTTTTGGATCATCTCTGACTCATTCTCCACCACTAGATTATGAATCTGACTTTCCCACACAAAGTTCAAGCCATCTCGGAAGGCCAAAAGTTCGGTCAGTTCAATAATACTAGATCCCACCTTACGGCAAAAGCCAAATTGCCAAATACCATCGGCATCTCTCACCACCCTTCCAATAGCCGTTGAGTTCATTCGAGCCACTCAACTCCCACCTTACTCAACTCTTACTAGTATAAGTAGAGATGATTGGATGGGCAAAGCTTGTTTTCTCAGTTTAATTAATTTTATGCTCTAAAAAACTCGGTGGTGTTGGGTTTTTCAAGCAACTATATGTCATATTTGGAAGTCAAACAACTTTCGAATATTTGGTGAAAAAAGGAAGCATTTCAAGTAACTTTATTCGGGATAAAACAACTTGCACTTGACATTTAAAGTGTGCAATATTTAAGTAGAACTTAATCAAACTTTGGAATGTATGAAATGTAACTAAATTTGTATTTTAGTCAATTATATTGAATTTGAATAGTTATCCTAAATATTTGATTTTATATTAATTTAAGTAAGAAACATTCAAAATTGAGATAAATTTGAGGGAAAAATGCATGATACTCTTTCGTATTATGAGAGTCTGTACAAATTGTCATCTGAAATTTGTATTGCACAAAATCACATTGCATAGTAGTACAATTGGACGAACATATTATTATTGTACATATATATAGGCTAGTGACAGGGCCATAGCAATTATCCTATTGCAGAACAAATTCCTTTGAAATGACTTGACTACCCTTTATCCAGACAAGATCCCCACCACTTCCCTCATTGACTTTGGCAGTCGTTTTGTATTGCCATGACTACTAATTTAAAGATATATCTCTTTATAATCAATTTATCTTCGACTTAATTGTTTTAATCAGAGTCAAGTTTTCAACAATAGTTATTTATTGGGCATTTTTAGGAATTCTTCTCCAATATATCCATTACTGAAAAAACATAGATATATAGAAAAATATTCAAAAGAAATCCCTTTGCTAGGACATATATTCTCAAATTTAAAAAAATGAATGCACTTTTCAAGGTGTTATTATATATATATATATATATATATATATATATATATATATATATATATATATATATATATATATATATATATATATCAGAATATTTAAAAAAATCACTTAACCTCTAAATTCTTTTAGTTATTAAAACCCCTAAATGACGCATCTACCCTTCGAAATTCACCGAAAAGATGATTGGGGTACTACTAAATGACGCATCTACCCTTCGAAATTCACCGAAAAGATGATTGGGGTACTAGAGGGTGCACTCATTTATCAACATGGGATGGGAGGGGGGGAGTTCTCGATTGTAGTGGAGAAAGTGCGAGAACTGAAAACTCTATATGGTCAATTCAAATATTATACATATAATTCAAAATCTTGATAAATGCATGCATTAGACATACACAATATTATAGCAATGTGATTATGTATTATGAAGATGGACTAATATTTATATATAGTTAATACTTTATAACATATATTTTATGTTTCTTGTCAAAGAGAAAATTCAAAGTCCAACTTTTATGACATATTTCAAACATCTTCAAATAAATTTAGAATTTGATTATATCAGAAAGATGAAACCTCATTGAATTTGTTACTTTATGTATAACATGATCAATAATTGCACATCCAAATGACATCTATATATATTGTCTTGTTTCTCACCAATGATATATATAATTACATAAATCAAGCATCATTTTACATATCAACACTTGTTTGAGGTTAGACTATAATGTGTTCTTGTCATTAGATGAGTTATTTAGTAAAATAAAATCTTGCATAAACATATAAATAAATTGTTCTTATGATGAAATATATGAAAATTTACTTGCAATGCAGCAAGGTGATAATGGATGTGTTTTTTCGTCTTTACAAATTTGCTAATGATGCAACCAATTATATTCTGGAGATGCATCAGGTATGTATTTCCATGATAAACGAAATCCCACAAAGCCAAAGAAATCGAAAAAGTCTTTAAAATTTTTCTAAATTATCAAATCAAATAAACTATTTTTTTTCTATAGTGATCTTTATTAATTTATTCTAAAAATGATTTTATTTAACAGGTTAAATCAAACCACGTTGATAAATATCACTTGTACGTTTATAAAGATTGTGCTGAACAACTATGGAAAATAACCATTGAAGAGATTCATGATGTTCCTGATAAACAGTTTGATGTTTCACCAGTAGTTGGAGATTTTACTTCTAGATTTCCAAAGAAGTATCCCATAGCATTAGAAGAACGACTAAAGGAATGGACAATTAATATGAAAAAAAAGGTAATTTAGGAATTGGTTGAAACTCCTGATTTTACTATATATTATGCTCAAGATTTATGTGTGGGTATTAAAGTTCTGAATATTAATTATCGGATCTGCACAGGACTTTCGCCATGGGGAACTCGAATTTCATTCTTTCAATGAGGTGGTGGTTTTCATTCTATTTTCTTGCGAACCAAAAGATTTAAACGAGGCATCTTAGACTATACCAAGTAAGTCATAATAAAATATATACAAATAAGATTTGGAATATGATTTTTTTTGGGATATTCTTCATCATTCGAAGTTAGAAATTCCAAATAATTTGTCTTTCAATTTTGTTGTAGGAGAAACATGTTGTGCAGCCCATTATTCAAATGTCAAGAGTAAAAACAGTTGTTAACAATAAGGATGGTGTGCAAAATATGGATGAGAACCGAATATCACATAGTATTTATTTTTAAAACTTTGAATTTTATTTGGACAATTAAACTTTATTATGAATGTTGGTTTCATATGCGAATGGTTGAATTTTATTTGGACAAAATATTTTTATTATGAATATTGGTTTAATATGTGAATGGTTGAATTCTATTTGGACAATTTAACTTTATTATGAATGTCGAGAAATTGTTGAGAGTATGAGTTACGTATGTTCGGTTCGAAATGTTATGTTTTGGATTGAAATTTTACCTTTTTTGGAGTGAAAAAATTCCAATCCAAATAATAAGTTATACCTGGTGTAAATACCATTCAATGTTTATAAATATAAGCCGAAATCTAGTCAATTCTGCATCCACTTCTGGCGATAATCAGGTATTATTCTCTCTCTCTCTCTCTCTCTCTCTCTCTCTCTCTCTCTCTCTCTCTCTCTCTCTCTCTCTCTCTCCTTCTCTGAAATTTTGTCGGATTATTTTTGGGTTTTTCGGGTTTTTTGGATTCATTATCTGTGCAAATAATGGACACCATATTACTATAACTTGAGATTCTGCATAAAGATTAAAATATATACACCATAGCAGCCCCATAATTTAATATTTTCTTAAGTACATAGCAAATTTCAAGCCTTAATCTTAACTTCATCATTTTGTTCGTTGGATTATTTCAGTCCATGCAAATAAGTTTAATTAGTCTTGATAAATGTTGGAATATTTATATTTCTGACCTTAGATTTGAGTTATAATTTTTTTTAAAAAAACTTAAATGTAATATGTTTTGTTTAATTAACGCGTCTTTGCATATACGTACAAGCAAAAGGATTTTATCTTCGATTTTTGTAATGAATGAATACCACTTTACGTATATAACAATATTGATGAACGAATATAACGTGTATATATTCAAAAGATTAGTGATATTTCTATTGGAAAATACGTCTTTTTCTTTTTTCCATATAGTTCAAGACTCTACATTAGAAGGACTAAATCATTGGGCAGTTGAGAAACAGGCATAGTAACAACAAAGGTTGAAAAGGTAATAACTCAAGAGATTATTATATTATGCTCAAATTTTGTGTCTATGTTAAAATTCTGAAAAATAATTTTGGTACGTTATATTTTCATTGAAATTTTCTTCATCATTCGAATTTTGAAAATACTAATAATTCATCTTCTAATTTTGTTTTAACGATGATCATATCCTGAAAGAGAAGGGTAGGAGCTAGCTTGGAAGAAGAATCGTTTTGCCAATCGAGTTACAAGCATCTTATATATTCATCAATGGTCACATGCATCTGGAATGTGTGCTATCTTTTGTAATCGTTTACCTTTCCCATCTCACTTCGTCTCTCCAATATTAGACATTCAAGATATATAGATTTAACAAATTTTCCATCCCTTGTATTACAGTTGGAAGTGATGTAAAATTTTGGACAACCGCGAATTCAAAGAGTATGAAGAGATGTTAAGTTGTCCAACCTATCTGGCATTGAAGTTAATCCAGTGAAGTCGTGCAAGTACAAAAATTGCGATGAAATGAGATGTTTTAATTAAGTATTATGATAGGCATAGAAAAACGAAGATGGAGTGATTTCAAGGTCCGGATGTATTAAATCTCTTCTCAAAACTCTACAAACTCCAAGCATTGGTTTATGTCTAGTGTCTCAAAAATCAATAAACTTAAATCCACCCTTGTTAATTAAATAATGTTCCTAATCAATATACTATTTTGTTTTTCATGTTCTTTGCTTCGTACGTCTGTCAACCTAACATGCTCTAATGGTTGCTTCAATCTAAAAGAACCAGACACACTCGTCAATAACATAGACTAGTATATATATATATATTATATATATATACAAAATATATGTGCAAGATAGCGATACAAAATTTTGAAGAAGATATTGAGTCATCAATTAAAAAAAAATTGTATTGAGTAATTAGATAAAGGGAAATTTACAGAGATATCCCCTAGCAATAACCCTATTACATGATTTTACTCTCTTGTTTCAAAAATTACAAAAACACGCCATTGACTTAACGGCTGTTAGCCAATTTTAACGGAATACTTAAATCGTCCAAAATGCCCTTACTTGTTTTTAATATTTACAAAAAATTTCAAAAAAATAAAAACCCTCAACGTAGCCGCTGCCCTCAAGCTCCACCACCTCCGTTTTTTTCACTTTTTCGGCCACTCAGGACAAGGTTTGAGCTCTCTTTAATCAATATAGACTCGTCTTCACGTCCTCTACAAATTCCAAGCATTAATTATCATTTCACTCTATTTTCAGATCTACGAATTTTACGTTTTTTTTATTTTACGGCATCGTCTACGGTGGATCTTGACCCACCGCCTCCCCTTTCAGCCGTAGACTCCCCTCGGCGTGGTGGTAATTTTGGTACAACCTTGTCTAGTTTGATGCTGAATTGAAGATTTCCCATTTCCATGCTCACATCAATGGCGGATCTTTCCATCTTCGCAAAATCAGCCCCTCTATCTCAATTCACAAATTGACCCTTCTACTTTCCCATGTTTATAATATGTCCCTACATTTGTCGAAAAACTCAAACTTCCCCTTTGATTTGGTCAAAATCCACAATTTACATGTCACATGGCCAGCACATGGGCGATTTCGGGCTAATTTTGAATTTGGACCTCAATTTGGACCAAAATTGCCACTGAAGTTGAAGGTGTGGCAACAAATGTGCCAGCCCAAAAATTTATGGGGTAAAAATGTTAGTGAGCTTAGGTTGTGGCACCAAAATACAATAATCCCGTAACAAAATCACCAAGCCCTAGATCCCCAAAAATTCTGTGGATTTCAAGAATTTAAATTGTGTTATTCTTTAAATTGGTGTGTTTTAGTTTTGTACGAAAAATATTTGTTATTAAAGTGAAACTTTATTTACCAATTGTGTTATTATAAATAAATTATTAAATTTTAAAAGGGTTTTTTTTTTTTGTAAGGAAATATATGTTATTAAATAATTGTGTTATTGTAAATAAATTTATTACATTTCAATTTGATTTGTTTGATATTTGAATGAAAATAAACGTTATTAAAACTTTATTTACCAGATTGGGTTATTGTAAATAAATTTATTAAATTTTAAATTGATTTATTTTATTTTTTAAGAAAATATATGTTATTGAAATTTTATTTATCGAATTGTATTATCGTAGTTATTAAACACCAACAACTTTTGTTTCAGAATTAAACTATACACTATAAATGTTTAGTAGATGGCGCAATTTTTTGAATTTATGGAAACACTATTTTTGGCCCGGTGATATGTTAAAAGCTATATTAAGAGAAGTAATGAAATAATGTTTCAATTTTTTTTTAAGGTCATCCAAACAGGGCCTTATGAATAGTGCTGGTTCTGTTCAGAATCAATCCCAACCAGAACCAGACCAATTCAGGTTCAGATTAAACCAAATAGGATTAGTTCAGAATAGATCCAGATCCGATTCAGATCCAGTCCAGGCTAAAGAGAACCCAAGTCCAATCGGACTGAACCGATACAGATCATCTTTAACCCAGATCCAGACGAAACCGGATCGGGTTATATAACCCGAACTGGAAATAACCAGATCGGGACCGAACCCGATTGAACCGGATAAAAACCGTCTCATACCACATTGTCCGGGTCGGATCCGAATCGACCCGAAATTTCATCTTCTTGACTCTGTTTAAAGAGAAACCATAGATTTACCGAACAATCAAGAACTACAACCGAAATTGAAAACAATATATAATCTTATGCATAAACAAGCATCAATTTCATGTTCTTCATCAATTAAAACACTCAAAATATGAAGAAACCCGAATGAAAATTGACTTCAAATAATTTCCAAATCTGAAAATTTATTTCCTAAATTATTATTCACTATAGCAGTTTTCCAATTCATATTCAACATATATAAGGGTACAGAACCACATGAACTGGAAATAGGAAGCATAAATCAAGTTAGCCGATATACGCATAGATAGAAACTTCAATTCCATTATTCTATTTCAGAAACCAAATTCCAGAAACCGAAATATGCTAATATTCATGAATTAGAAAGGAATCGCATCACAATTTGCAAGTTCTAAATCTCAAGCCCAAAATTACATGTCTCAAACTCATATCCATGATTCCAAAGCATTAACATCATAAAAGTTTAATAATGGCATAACAAACTAAAATCAGAAAATTCCACCAAACTCTATGAAATTGAACCCAAATTCCTCCAATAATCGAGCAAAACACTATTCTGATGCCACTTGATGGATGAAAATCATACATAATATGAAAGTGGATTTTCTAACCCTAGATCGATTTAGTCGATTAAAAGAAGATACTCACCGTAGGGCTTTAAGAAAACCTACCAGAATCCATTGTTAAAAAGCTTTAATGAATTGATGACTCAAACTTGAAGGAATTGATGAATTGAATACCCAAGACTTGAATGTCTGGATCTGGTTACCAAAATAAAACTTTTCTACAGTTGTTTTTCTCTGATGGTGGGGAGATAACACGTTATTTTTTTTAGTGGTAACTGACCCAGGGACCAAGTCTCCCTATTTATTAACTGCAACAGCAGTTAATAATTGTGTAATTATTAAACTAGCACATCAAAGTTTAGTAATTACACTTTTCAGTACTCTACACATAAAAATTAATTTATTTACCCCACACTTATATGGAATGATATTTCCTATGCCCATATATAATTAACTTAATTCAATCACTTTAATCGGGCATATATATAATTGAAATAACCCTTCTTAACAAATCAACCAAACTTATTAAAAGTCCAGCTAAAGGATTTATTATTGGATTAACAATAAAAATTCCAACAATCTCCCACTTGGACTGTATAAGTTTCCTAAGATTGTGTAGAAGTAACCTTAATGCACGCAGTATGCTATTTCTTCCTTGAAATATCTCAGAGAACAATCTGGTCCATTAATTTACAAAAATAAAGGATCAAAGCAGCTTTAGTCAAATTAACTCATGACTTCAACCTTCAATGGTCACAATACTCAAGCAATTAACAACATAGATCAAGTGTGGATTTGTAGCATGGAAATTACATGCAATGCAATCACACATGCCTATTTCCAACTGGTCCTACCTTATGACTTCAACAGTCAAATTTAACTTTCCTATCAATTGTTAAACTACAATGGAAAGTTGCAAACTTTATGTCATCAAACCAATATGAAAGAAAATTCATATCACTAATACCATAATTTGTACAGAAACAAATATCCATAAACATATCAAAGAGCATAAATGTATATCAATACAACTAAAACAAACTCCCTCTAGAAAAATGCATCTTAAAGTCCGATGACACCCATTTGAGCAACATGCTCAAGAAACACCTTAGGCGGTAAGCCTTTGGTAAACGGGTCATCTATATTGGAGTTTGTGCTGATGTGCTCTATAGATACTTGAGCATTTTGAACCCTTTCTTTTACAGCCAAGTACTTTATGTCAATGTATTTAGACTTTGACGAACTTCGGTTGTTCTTTGAATATGACTCGGCAGCCATATTGTCATAGTTGATCCTAAGTGGTTTTTGAATGCTATCAACCACTTGTAACCCAGTGACAAAATTTCTGAGCCATATAGCTTGGTTGGATGCTTCAAAGCAAGCCACAAATTCGGCCTCCATGGTCGAGGAAGCTATTACTATCTGTTTGACACTTTTCCACGAAATAGCTCCTCTAGCTAGCATGAAGATATATCCTGATGTCGATTTCTTACTATCAAGACATCCAGCAAAGTCTGAATTGGAGTACCCCACGATCTCCAAGTGATCTGATCTCTGATAAGTGAGCCTATAATCCTTAGTTTTTGTAAGTATCTTAGTACCCGTTTCACCGCTTTCCAGAGATGCATTCCCGGGTTACTCAAATATCTGCTCAACATCCCAACTACGTACGCAATATCCGGACTTGTCCCAACTATGTACACAATTCCCGGGTTAGCTCCAGAAAAGTAATATGAATATATATCATTTGAAGAATACATGGGTTGTAATTTCTAAATTCTCTAAGACTAGTATAGATGCAAATGCAACATTTTAGGAGAGACTGCCATCGCTAGGAATTATAGGCCTATTTTGGAATATGTTTGTTTGACCCAGTCTGGTTCTAAAGTTGGGCCGTCGGGGCAAACCTTATTTGGAACGAGGTCCAAACCCCACGCCTCAATATATTTTTTATTATTTATAATATTTTAAATTATTATCAAAACCATAACAATATAGGTATTATTATAACTCAAACATTATAAAATTACTGAGTTGATATTTACCACCTCATTTTCTTTCTCAAACTTTAATTATTATTTTACCAATATCTTATAGTTCCAATATTTCACTGAAATTATTGTTCACATTAAATTTCAAAAATTTCGTGGAGAACTTCCAACAAATATTTAAAATCAAACCAACATAAAACCCATCCAAGACTCGATTCACTTTTGGTTCAGTAGGAAAATAATGCTGGGCTTCTGATGCGACAACTAGAGATATCAAATTTATTCTCGAAGCATTCAAGGCGTAGAGAATTTTTGAAAATGATTTTCTTCGAGGTGTTAGATGATATTGATATTTTAATGTGAGAATGAAATCGTAATGAACTCAAAATTAGATATGTTAATGTGAGTGTACCAAATTACATGAAAATTGTTTATGGTTTCGTTTCAAGTATACATGAAGAATATGAACGTGATGCAACTGAGCAACAAAATGGTGGTTGCTATGGCTAAAATTGTTCCATTTTTCGATCACTTGGGGACTTATGAAGTAATTTTATATCCTAATAACTATAACTCGTAATAAATTTTATATTAAAAAAGAGGAAAAAAATGCTGATATCAATTGATTGAAAAATTTTGGTGATCTAATCCAAGATGGGATGCAAATCCAAGAAAGTTTGCGTCCCAAATTGTTGCTCTATCAGTGAATCCTATTATCAGGATTTAATTTATATAATATAATTATTTCCTCGCCCATACTTCTCGAACTTTTGATGAATTTTTTCCGGTGTTGAATTATTGTGCACATCACGTTTGTATTGGTCCTATGTTTATGTACTTTGCCAATTTAAATAATGAGAGTATGCATGTATTTGTGTGTTTGAATATATAATTAGTTAGTCACTCGCCTCGTATTTTCTTTTATTCAAACTGAAAATTAATTGTGCGCAATATTTTTTTTTAATTCGAAAAGGCGCAATTATAGCCTATAGTTCTCGACTAGCTCTGGTATGAAATTCGGGGGTTCTGCCATCCAGTGTAGTCCTTTTCCTATTGTTTGTCCTCACTTGTCCAAAGTGTCTATCACCGAATTAGTCGATCTTCTAATATGTAGAAAGAAACATTTCACGGCTTAGCAAAGCAAGCTTCTACAATCCTCCAATATGAGGTCTAATGGATGCTCTCTTTTGTTAGTCTCCCGAATAAGCTTCTGGATCACCTCTGTCTAATTCTCAACCACCAAATTATGAATCCGAGTTTCCCACACAAAGTTCAAGCCATCTTAGAAGGCCAAAAGTTCGGTCAGTTCAATAGTACTAGATCCCACCTTACGGCAAAAGCCAAATTGCCAAATACCATCGGCATCTCTCACCATCCTTCCGATAGCCGTTGAGTTCATTCGAGCCACTCAACTCCCACCTTACTCAACTCTTGCTAGTATAAGTAGAAATGATTGGGTGTGCAAAGCTTGTTTTCTCAGTTTAATTAGTTTTATGCTCTAAAAAACTCGGTGGTGTTGGGTTTTTCAAGCAACTATCTGCCATATCTGGAAGTCTAAACAACTTTTGAATATTTCGTGAAAAAAAGGAAGCATTTCAAGTAACTTTATTCGGGATAAAACAACTTGCTCTTGACATTTAAAGTGTGCAATATTTTAGTAGAACTTAATCAAACTTTGGAATGTATGAAATGTAACTAAATTTGTATTTTAGTCAATTGTATTGAATTTGAATAGTTATCCTAAATATTTAATTTTATACTAATTCAAGTAAGAAACATTCAAAATTGAGATAAATTTGAGGGAAAAATGCATGATACTCTTTCGTATTATGAAATCCTGTACAAATTTTCATCTAAAATTTTATTGCACAAAATCACATTGCATAGTAGTACAATTGGACGAACATATTATTATTCTACATATATATAGGCTAGTGACAGGGCCAGAGCAATTATCCTATTGCATAACAAATTCCTTTGAAATGACTTGACTATCCTTTATCCCAGACAATATCCCCACCACTTTCCTCATTGACTTTGGCGGTCGTTTTGTATTGCCATGGCTACTAATTTAAGGATATATCTCATTATAATCAATTTATCTTCGACTTAATTGTTTTAAACAGAGTCAAGATATCAACAATAATTATTTATTGGGCATTTTTAGAAATTCTTCTCCAGTATATCCATTAATGTGAAAACATAGATATATTGAAAAATATTCAAAAGAAATCCCTTTGCTAGGACATATATTCTCAAATTTAAAAAAATGAATGCACTTTGCCCGCATGGGCAGCTCAACTGGTCTCAGAGGTGGAATTTGGAACAAGAGACCAAGGATCGAACCTCACCAGCGGCAGTGTGGGAGCAACCTCTCAAAAAATAAGGGGGGCTCCTTGTGCGCAGTGAGCACTGGTCCCAGCCTCTGTTGTCGGTTGAGTCACCATGATTTACCTCCTCTCACAATCCCATCGGGCAGGGGCTGAGGGGCGCCCGGGGTGAGCGATTTCACCTTTTGGAACAAAAAAATGAATGCATTTTTCAAGGTGTTATTATTATTTACATATTAATACTAATAAGATTGTATGGCTGGTGAAACAGTAGGTTCCAATTTCATTTTCCTTTTTATTTAAACATTCAGTACCCAAAACAACGCCGTTTTGGGTGTTTTATTGGCAAAATGCTCTTCTTCCTAATTTCTTTTCCAATTACTTCTTGCTGGTATTGACCGTGATCTCCACAGCCTGTGGGTCCCCTCCAATTTTTTATTTTCTTTTTCCCTTGTATGTTTATAATAGCCCTAATATTAAATCTCTTCCCTCAACTAATTTGCCATTTTTTTCCAAATTTGTGGCTAGGTAATCATTCCACTCTGCAATTCTCTGAATCTGTTTTGCAGTCTGAAACATGTCGGCTTATCTTCTCAATTCTCAACAACTGTTTGCTATTTTTTTAAGCCAAGGTTGTTATCAGTCTGTCAAATTTGTTATCAGTCTACTTCTCACTCCCTATTCTAAGGGAATTGGTCAGTTTGTTGTATGACTTTTGCTGGGAAATTATTATCTTCTTCAAATTTCCAAGAATACATGTTCAATTAAGTTTCGGTTCTCTCCAAAATTGTAGAATTATTGGGAAAATTGAAGAATAGAAAAAAAAAGCTTGAAAGGGATGGAAGCTTCTCCCAGTTTAATCCAGCGGGTCAGTTCCTTCTTGGTCCACTTTTGGTGCAATTCAAATTTTCAATGTCCTTTTATGGTTGTTTATTTTCGGTATTTTTTAATAGTAAGGTGTGTGATTGTATTCTTATTTTAATTAAAAACAAATCTTGAATCTTAATTGGTTATGTGTAGACAACCTTCATTTCAAGGTACTTCTGTTCCTGCAGTTTACCAAGGTATTCCTCTTTTTTGCTGTCTTGAAGCTCCCAATTGTTGGTATCTCTTCAGAGAGTTCAACTTGAATTGGTGATAGGTTACTTTTACATGTTACTGAAATTTTATATATTCTACCCAGGTACTCATCTCTGGTCAGAGGTATGCATTTCATTGTCATGCTTCTTATTTTTATGTTCTTAGTATTTTGCTAAAACTTTTTTGAATCTAACTTTATTAAAGAAAATTGATTATTATTTAGATGTGATGCAGACTTATGTATTCTGAAATGGACATGAACGTGAAGCTGGGAAGTATTATTTTAACATTTTTCTTGTAATTTATGGTACATTTATTTATGAACTTAGTTTACTTTTCTACTTCTTTTAAGTATTGTTTTAAGGAATTAATACTAATAAGATCGTATGGCTGGTGAAACAGTAGGTTCCAATTTCATTTTCCTTTTTATTTAAACATTGTGCACCCAAAACGACGTCGTTTTGGGTGTTTTATTGGCAAAATGCTCTTCTTCCTAATTTCTTTTCCAATTATTCTTGCTGTTATTGACCGTGATCTCCACAGCCTGTGGGTCCCCTCCAATTTTTTATTTTCTTTTTCCTTTGTATGTTTTTAACGGCCCTAATATTAAATCTCTTCCCTCAACTGACTTTGTCATTTTTTTCCAAATTTGCGGCTAGGTAATCATTCCACTCTGCAATTCTCTGAATCTGTTTTGCCGTCTGCAACATGTAGGCTTATCTTCTCAATCCTCAACAACTTTTTGCAAATTTTTAAGCCAAGGTAACAATCAGTCTGTCAAAGTTGTTATCAGTCTACTTCTCACTTCCTATTCTAAGGGAATTGGTCAGTTTGTTGTATGACTTTTGTTGGGAAATTATTATCTTCTTCAAATTCTCAAGAATACATGTTCAATTAAGTTTCGGTTCTCTCCAAAATTGTAGAATCATTGGGAAAATTGAAGAATAGAAAGAAAAAAAGGCTTGAAAGGGATGGAAGCTTCTCCCAGTTTAATCCAGCGGGTCAGTTCCTTCTTGGTCCACTTTTGGTGCAATTCAAATTTTCAAAGTCCTTTTATGGTTGTTTATTTTCGGCATTTTTTAATAGTAAGGTGTTTGATTGTATTCTTGTTTTAATTAAAATCAAATCTTGAATCTTGATTGGTTATGTGTAGACAACCTTCATTTCAAGGTGCTTCTGTTCCTGCAGTTTACCATGGTATTCCTCTTTTTTGTTGTCTTGAAGCTCCCAATTGTTGGTATCTCTTCACAGAGTTCAACTTTAATTGGTGATAGGTTACTTTTACATGTTACTGAAATTTCATATATTCTACCCAGGTACTCCTCTCTGGTCAGAGGTATGCATTTCTTTGTCATGCTTCTTATTTTTATGTTCTTAGTATTTTGTTGAAACTTTTTTTTTTATCTAACATTATTAAAGAAAATTGATTATTATTTGGATGTGATGCAGACTTATGTATTCTGAAATGGACATGAACGTGAAGCTGGGAAGTATTATTTTGACATTTTTCTTGTAATTTATGGTACATTTATTTATGAATTTAGGTTATTTTTCTACTTTTTTTAAGTATTGTTTTAAAGAAAGGTATGATTTGGTGAATTTTATTTAGCTGATGCAAAGAACCGAGGCTTTATGTGAACCTCGGAATTGGTCTCTATGCTTGTGCTGGATGGACCTCTGAGTAATTTTGTAGAAAAAAATTAAATGGATTTTCTAAAATGACAAATTAAAATGATTTGTTTTTGTACATAATTCTTTAAATATTAATCTTCTTCTTGTTGTTTGGATTTCAGGGGCTTTCCAGTTTGGTTAAAGTATGTTCTTGGTATTATTTTCAAGACAAATAATGAGTCTTTTAAGGTTAGACATCAAATTATATTTGGCCTGCTGATTTACATCTCATTGAGATCTTTCAATTGGTACCTGATTTTTTGAGTCTCAAATTCTTTACATAAAGGCTGGAATGCAAAGTTCAGAGCCAATATCTCGAATATGATGAAAGCTGAGAGATTTTATGAAACTCAAGGTGGTCCAATCATATTATTCCAGGTAGTCAAAGTTCCCCAAAATCAAATCTGTTTTACCAATGATTTTTTAGGATATTTACCCAAATGCTAGGAGCAACATTGTAATAATTTATGTTTTGTGTGATAGATTGAGAATGAGATTGGACCTATGTAATACGAGATTCGTGCTCCGGGACGAACTTACGGAATGGGCAGGAAAGCTGGTTGGGGATCTTGGCACTGTTGTTCCATGGTTCATGTGCAAGCAAGATGATGCTACGGGTCCAATTGTATGTATTGCCTCCTTTTCTCAAATCTGATTCTTATTAGTGAAATTCATATTTTACACTGTTTTTTGTTCCAATATGTAGTTATTAATATATATGAAATTTTGTCACTCCTCAAATGGATTACCATTCTCAGTTTATCTTATCATGCCAATTTTTTTACTTTGTCTAAATTAAGTAGTCACAAATAAGATTCTTGAATCTCACCAAATTATGGTCAATATCTATTTAATTACATTATATTGTATGTAAATATTGCTCTTCTTGTTAACCACTGAGATATGCTATTTTTATGCAGATTAACACTTGCAATGGATTTTATTGTGATTATTTCTCCCCCAACAAAGCTCATGAATTGAAAATGTAGATTGAGGCTTGGACTGCCTGGTAAATTATGAAAATAATGTCATATAATTCATTATCTTCACTTATATTCATTAGGAAATTTTTATCAGCACTTTACAACATAATATCAAATGTACGATTTTATAGGTTTACTGAGTTTATTCCATAGGGAGGCTCTTTCATTAACTTTTATGTGGTATATTGTATGTTCACTGAGTTTTCGATTTGCGTTATCAGTCACCACCTTAATATAATTCATGGTTCGTCTCCTAAATTAACCACCTCTTTTTTTCTACGTTTACTTTAGGACTATTGAGGCAACCTAGATGGGGTCATTTAAAAGTCTACATAGAGCAATACAACTTTATGAGAAAATACCTCTTTGAAAATGAGTCGAGATTGAGTGACATGATATTTTTCGTTACTATGTCATTTTAGCTATTTGGTTCTTATCCAAACCGAGTTCAAAGGCTTTCACCCATTAAATATTAATATTCAAATTTTGCTTTGTTATGTACAAGTTAAAACGCATTTTTATGAATTCAAGTCGAGTATCATGTAGAGTATAACAGATCCGGAAGTTACTTATATTCATTGGTGGATGTATGTCAAGATACTCACCTTTTTGTCCATCTCCTTCTTGTGTGCCCGCTTGTTTGCTCCATCTCTTTGACTTCGCAACTACAACAATTTAAGTTTTCTTTCCTTGTGTTCTGCATATTTAGTAATGCTTAATTGTGTTGGTTCTTTTCTCTTAATATTGATTTTGTTTAGTTATTTAGTGGAGAAAGTCATTGTTGCTGAGGCAGCTTCTTGGAAGGTAATGGCCAACAAAAAGATTCACGCAAGATATGCATGATCAGTGGAATTTGAAAACAAGGTACATCTATTGCTACTTAAGAAGCGTTGTCAGTGTTATACCTGTTGGGGATGCTTGGATTAGTTTTGTGTAAGTTCCATTCTTTATGAGAATTGACGAACCTTGTAAAATTCAAAATTTTATATTTTGCAGATATGCCATTCGAGGCTATGATGGAAGAACAATGGTACCCTGTGTTGAGATATGTGAACCTTCTATTGGAACATCGATGACTGGGGAGCCTATGAACCAAAGCAAGGGATATTTATTCGAATAAGTTCTTAATGAATCAATTTATGGTATGGGAGGTGTTAAATCTGATGATGAAATAATGGACAAGGTAATGCATTAAACTGATTTCCTTTTTTCTCCAACATACTTTCCTTGGAAATGGTAATTTTACATTAACTTTGTGATGTAATGGCAGATTGGATGTTATACGGAATGCCAATTTCATGGCTGCAAGAAAAAGATGCCATGTTTCACCTATTGTTTTAGGATCGGAATGAATGTTAGAGATATTCTTGAGAATTCTTCGGCAAGATTTAATCCCAGTTTTACGGATTTAGTGTCAATGATTTTTCACATAAGCATGTGAAGTTGAAGTCAATAATTTTATTGAGATAATATGTAAAATTAGGCTTGTAAACATAGTAGTGGTTAATAACGATGAATTAGATAAGAATGCCATACTTAAAAGGAAGGAGAAAGAAGATAAATCTGTCTGGTCTTGTAGGGGCCCAAATCTACAAATCATTTGGACTGGTCTCAAATCCATGGCACAAAGTTGGAAGCCCAAATAATCAAAGTAACCACCAAAATCATTACTTTGGAAAAATTCAAGAACATTTCTTTATAACTTCAATATAAAAGTTTGCACAAAATCTTTACGTTTAAATATTTAAATAACATCATTATATTAGTACATAGAAACTGGGCACAAAGCACCGCGCAAGGCGCGGTGCATTCACTAGCATATATATATATATATATAACCTCCAAATACTTTTAGTTATCGCACTAAATCCCTAAATGACGCATCTACCCTTCGAAATTCACCGAAAATATGATTGGGGTGGAGGGTGCATTCATGTATCATCATGGGGGGAGGGGTGGTTCTCGATTGTAGTGGAGAAAGTGTGAGAACTGAAAACTCTATATGGTCAATTCAAATATTATACATATAATTTAAAATCTTGAGGAATGCATGCATTAGACATACATAATATTATAGCAATGTGATTATGTATTATGAAGATGGACTAATATTTATATATAGTTAATACTTTGTATGGGGCTTCTAGGGTGCGGGCAAGTGCGAGACGATCATGTAATCATGCTATATGTAACTCGGCGAGTTGACTAGGTCTATAAATAGACCATTTTACCCATTTTATTTTATTTTAAATAAAAGTTGAGATAATCTTCAATTAATAAAAGACATTTATAACCATTAAATCAAATTAGTTAAAACTAAAAACAAATTGACCCATATGTTCCGTGATTTTATTAATTGAATTATTTTGCTTCTAAAAAAATAAAAAAAATCGCCTGTCAAATAAAAAGACCGCTTTACCTCCCAATTTAGATAATAATTGATTTTGAAAATTTTGCCAATTGACACCTATATTTTGCGATTTTACGAATTGAATTATTTTGCTTCTAAAAAAATTAAAAAAAAATCGCCTGTCATATAAAAAGACCGCTTTACCCCCAATTTAGATAATAATTGACTTTGACAATTTTTCAAATTGACCCCTATATTTTGCGATTTTACGAATTGAATTATTTTGCTTCTAAAAATAAAATTAAAAAATCGCCTATGATATAAAAGGACCGATTTACCCCCAATTTTGATAATAATTGACTTTGACAATTTTGCATATTGACCCCTATGTTTTGCGATCTTACGAATTGAATTATTTTTCTTCTAAAAAAATATAAAAAAATCTCCTGTCATATAAAAAAGACCGCTTTACCCCCAATTTAGATAATAATTGACTTTGACAATTTTTCCAATTGACCCCTATGTTTTTCGATTTTACGAATTGAATTATTTTGCTTCTGAAAAAAAAACGCATGTCATATATAAAATACCGCTTTACCCCCAATTTTGATAATAATTGACTTTGACAATTTTGCAAATTGACCCCTATGTTTTGCTATTTTACGAATTGAATTATTTTGCTTTTAACAAAATATAAAAAAAACCGTCTGCCATATAAAAAGACCGCTTTACCCCCAATTTAGATAATAATTTACTTTGACAATTTTGCCAATTGACCCCTATATTTTTCGATTTCACGAATTGAATTATTTTGCTTCTAAAGAAACAAAAAAAAAAAAACCGCCTGTCATATAAAAAAGACCGATTTACCCTCAATTTTGATAATAAATGACTTTGACAATATTGCAAATTGACCCCTATATTTTGCAATTTTACGAATTGAATTATTTTGCTTCTAAAAAAACAAAAAAAAAATGCCTCTCATATAAAAAACACCGTTTTCCCCCAATTTTGATAATAATTGACTTTGACAATTTTGCAAATTGACCCCTATACTTTCCAATTTTACGAATTAAATTATTTTGCTTCTAAAAAAACCGTCTGTCATATAAAAAAGACCGCTTTACCCCCAATTTAGATAATAATTGACTTTGACAATTTTGCAAATTGACTCCTATGTTTTCCGATTTACGAATTGAATTATTTATATGAAAGGCGGCTTTTCTTTTTGTTTTTTTAGAAGCAAAATAATTCAATTCGTAAAATCGGAAAACATAGGGGTCAATTTGCAAAATTGTCAAAGTCAGTTATTATCAAAATTGGGGGTAAAGCGGTCTTTTTTATATGACATGGGTTTTTTTTTTTTTTTTTTAGAAGCAAAATAATTCAATTCGTACAATCGCAAAATATAGTGGTCAGTTTGCAAAATTGTCAAAGTCAATTATTATCGAAATTGGAGGTAAATCAGTCCTTTTTTATTTGAGAGGAGGATTTTTTTTTTGTATTTTTAGAAGCAAAATAATTCAATTCATAAAATCAAAAAATATAGGGGTCAATTTGCAAAATTGTCAAAGTCAATTATTATCAAAATTGGGGGTAAAGCTGTTTTTTTATATGACACGAGGTTTTTATTTATTTTTTTAGAAGCAAAATAATTTAATCCGTAAAATTGCATAACATAGGGGTCAATTTGCAAAATTGTCATAGTCAATTATTATCAAAATTGGGGGTAAAGCGGTCTTTTTTATATGACAGGCGGAATTTTCTTTTAGAGGCAAAATAATTCAATTCGTAAAATCGCAAAATATAGGGGTCAATTTGTAAAATTGTCAAAGTCAATTATTTTCAAAATTGGGGGTAAAGCGGTCCTTTTTATATGAGAGGCGTTTATTTTTATTTTTTTAGAAGCAAAATAATTCAATTCGTAAAATCACAAAACATAGGGGTCAATTTGCAAAATTGTGAAAGTCAATTATTATCAAAATTGGGGGTAAACGGTCTTTTTTATATGAGATGCGTATTTTTTTGTTCTTTTAGAAGCAAAATAATTCAATTCGTAAAATCTCAGAACATAGGGGTCAATTTGCAAAATTATCAAAGTCAATTATTATCTAAATTGGGGGTAATGCAGTCGTTTTTATATGACAGGCGGTTTTTTTATTTTTTTTAGAAGCAAAATAATTCAATTCGTAAAATCGCGGAATATAGGGGTCAATTTGCAAAATTGTCAATGTCAATTATTATCAAAATTGGGGATAAAGCGGTCTTTTTATATGAAAGGAGTTTTTTTTTATATTTTTTAGAAGCAAAATAATTCAATTCGTAAAATCGCGGAACATAGGGGTCAATTTACAAAATTGACAAAGTCAATTAATAAGATTGGGGTAAAGTGCTCATTTTATATAATGGCCGATTTCTTTTTTTTAGAAGAAAATTAATTGAAAGGGTAAATTAGGTATATTGTAATTTAATTAAAGTTAATAGTTACAAATTAAATTTGACCAATTTACCCAATCAATCTGAGCCAAATAAACGACATGTTGAGGCTTCCCGCATGTGAGGGCGTAACTCACATACCCGCACCCTAAAAATATCCTGCTTTACTTTGTAACATATATTTTATATTTCTTGTCAAAGAGAAAATTCAAAGTCCAACTTTTGTGACATTTTTCAAACATCTTTAAATAAATTTAGAATTTGATTATATCAGAAAGATGAAACCTCATTGAAATCCTTACCCGTTAATATTTGTTACTTTATATATAACATGATGACATCTGTTTATATTGTCTTGTTTCTCACCAATGATATGTATAATTACATAAATCAAGCATCATTTTACATATCAACACTTGTTTGAGGTTAGACTATAATGTGTTCTTGTCATTAGATGAGTTATTTAGTAAAATAAAATCTTGCATAAACATCTAAATATATTGATCTTATAATGAAATATATGAAAATTTACTTGCAATGCAGCAAGGTGATAATGGATGTGTTTTTTCGTCTTTACAAATTTGATAATGATGCAACTAATTATATTGTGGAGATGCATCAGGTATGTATTTCCATGATAAACAAAATCCCACAAAGCCAAAGAAATCGAAAAACTCTTTAAATTTTTTCTTAATTATCAAATCAAATAAACTATTTTTTTTCTGTAGTGATCTTTATTAATTTATTCTAAAAATGATTTTATTTAACAGGTTAAATCAAACCACGTTGATAAATATCACTTGTACGTTTATAAAGATTGTGCTGAACAACTATGGAAAATAACCATTGAAGAGATTCATGATGTTCCTAATAAACAGTTTGATGTTTCACCAATAGTTGAAGATTTTACTTCTAGATTTCCAAAGAAGTATCCCATAGCATTAGAAGAACGACGAAAGGAATGGACAATTAACATGAAAAAAAAGGTAATTTAGGAATTGGTTGAAACTCCTAATTTTACTATATATTATGCTCAAGATTTATGTGTTGGTTCTGAATTGTTGGTCCCAAGTGGGCATACGAGGTCTAGAGGGGGGGGAGGGTGAATAGACCTCTAAAAATTTTAAACTTAAAAACTTTTCAGTTAACTGTTAGTAGATTAAGCTGATCGTAAACAGTAAGATGACTAAGATGTTCTCACACTAAGTTTGAGCAGCACAGTTGACCACTCTTTAGAAAAGTACTTAGCTGATTTCAGTAAAATCAGTTTTAATCAGGCTACTTGCAGCAGATGTTTTAAAGTATTTTTCACAAGTAAACTAAGTCTTGTAAAGATTTTATCTCCAGTTTGAACTCCTTTTAAAATCTTTAAACAGTTTGTTCAAATGTAATCTTATGCAACTTTTAAAGACTGCAAGAAAATTAATGTAAAATGAACACACTGATTTTTATAGTAATTATATGGATTTAAATCCTTTAGTCCACTCTTCCAAGTCACTTAGATCTTGGGTTATACTATAATCACACATATTACAATATACTCTGCTTGAGCCAATCAACAAATAAAAAGGCCACAAGTTCGCTACAGGAAATCACACAGAAATCCTATACTAAAAAGCTTTATCACTTACAAAAATGGATAACAGCTTCTCACAACACTCTTCTTACCGATTCACTCAGAAACTGATTTTTCTTTTTCCTTCAACTCCGCTTTAGTTAACAAATAACTTCAGGAAGCAAGTGAGCTTTTCTTGAGTTTTTGAGACTTAAAAGATTTTGCTTCGCAGAATAATCTCAGTTGTTTTGTTGTAGCTTCTTCTCTCTCAAACCTCTTGAACTATTTATACTCTCAGTTTTGAAAAATGTCCGTTGAAGAAAGACAAGATTCAATTCCTCGAGTACTGGTCCTTGAACTTTGTAGAACGGCTCTCTGCGACTGCTACAGTACAGTCTGCAGTACTTTCTGTCAGTTGCATTTAATGCACCGAGCTGATGAGGATTTCTTTAATCATTTGCCATAAATACCCTCCTTCTTCAGCATTTATTACTCCAAGTGCATTTATTACCGTTGAGGAGACTTCCTGATCTTCTTCACTTGGCTGATTAGGGTCTCTCGTCTGATGATGTGCCGAGATGATCTCAAAACTTGAACAAATCTGATTTGAGTCGGCTGACCTGATTTCTTCCTCCAGTAGCAGATCAATAGTCTTTTGGACCAAGTTGAATTTTGACTCGTCTGATTTGTCTTTAGGTTGGTCAAAATTCTTCCAAGGGTTTTTACTAAGTGTTCCTTACTTAGCTGATCTTGATGTTTTGGAAATCATCAAAACCTCCCTTTAACTACTAACTTTATAGTCCTTCAATCTTCATCTTCATCCAACAATTTCCCCCTTTTTGATAATGACAAAACTTCAGCTAGGTACATGTACCTGAACTAAAGTTTTAATCCTCAAAAATTTCTGAGATAGAAATTATATGTTGGAGTAAAAACTTGAACACTCATTAATGATAGAGTATTTAGTACAAGTTACAAGTCTTTAATCAGATGAGATTATAAGAAACGAATAAACCGTAACAAGAAAACAGGTAGATTTAGTAATCTGATTCATCATCAGTTACTTCTTCTTCAATTTCTTCATACTCTTCTTCTTCATCGTCATCAATCTCCTCCTCATCTTCTTCATCACTCACAGCATCAGGCAGAAGGTTTCTCTTAGCGGCTTCCATCTTTTCTTGACGTTCTGCTTCTTCAATCCTTCTCTTGATGCAATCCAGATTCTTGTTCTTCACAAATGGATCAAGTTACTCTTCCGGTGTATCCTTGGATGCAGCAATCTCCTTATCAGATTTTGCTGTTTTCTTGACTTTTTCTTCTTCAGCAGCTTGTTCTTCATCAGTTTCCTTGGCATCTGCTTTAGCATCAGCTTCCTTCTCAACTTCAGCTTCTTTTTCAAGTACAGGCTCCGACTCCTCTTCAGCAGGTTTCTCTTGTTCTTCAACGGAGTCCTTTTGTTGTTCAGGTACTTGAACAGCTGCAGTTGCTGTAGTTGACTTCTCTTCCCCCTTTTTGTCATCATCAGTGGAGTTGAGTACAGCTAAGATGTTGACAGCGGTGCATAGTGTTCTAATGTTTTGATCCACCGTGTCAAGTTGAGTAGTGTGATGATTCAAAGTAGATTTGAGTGCGCTAGCCTGGTCTTTGAGATGGTCCATATTTAGTTGAAGTGTAGAAACTTCATTATGGACTTTTGTGGCAATTGATTGTATCTCCTTAATAAAAAGAATGCCCTTCTCCGTTTCTGCATCTACGACTTTTGTGAACGATCTTGTCAGATCAACAATGTCTGATTCATGTCTCTGAAGAGATTCATGAAGGTGATTTACATCACCCTTAACGTCTTCAATATTCCTGTTCAAGCTCATTAGACTTTGAGTCAGCATTAAGGAGTTATCAGGCGGCAATGAGAAATTTTCAATTTCATATCTAATCATTCTTCTGTTCTCTTCTTGCATCTCTTTCATCATCAGCTTGTTTCTCTCTTCCATCACCTTAAGAGACTGTTCCAGCAGCATTTGAATAGATTCCATTAACGACGTTTGCTTATCAGCTGTTGGAATGGAAGACGAGGCTGATGGTTCTTCCTAGTGGATTGGGATATCTGCCAGAACATCTTCTTCTTCATTCTGAACTGGTTCTGCAGTATCTTGAACAGATTCAACGGGAACAATAGCCTATTCTTCCACCTTCATCGTTTCAGGAGATCCATCTTCATTTATGACAGTTGTCTGATGGATAACTTTAGTAATTGAAGGCATAGATCCTTGGGCAGGGTGCCTTGACTACTTTCTTCTCCTAAAAAGTACTTACCTCAACACCAAAGGCAATCTGTTGCACACTTGGTAAAGTGGGAAGGTCACTTGGGGATCCTTGATAGTATCTGGACCTTTCAGACCACTTCTCTAAGGCTTGATAAACAGCAATCTGCACAGCTCTTCTGATCGGGTCATCACTTCTTCTCCTTTTGGCCGGCAGTGCCTTCTTTATTTTCTCTGCTTCTCTGGCCACAATCCCCCTTGTGTAGCCATGAAAAATATCCCTAACATGGTCAGGATCCAAAGCCTTGGTGACTGAAGAGGTCTGCAACCATTTCAGTATCCATTTCTCTTCATCAGCAAATTCCTTCCAAGACTTTATCTCCTCAACAGATTTGTTAACTCTGTAATTACTCCATTTGTTGTATCATACTTCTCCTGGAGAAATAGTGTTCTCCGCTGTAGCTTTTTCAAAATCAGCAAGGGTAGCTTCAAACCTTGCAAAAGCATCAGGGTGAGAATTCACGATGTTCAATGCCCATTTAACAGCAAAAGGACGTTTCTCAACCCTTTGTCCAGGAGGAAGAATCTGTCTAGCATTCAGAGATTCTCCTATCTTTATTCCTCCTGCTCTTCTTGGACCATGGGCATCTGATTACGCCCAAACTTGTCGAAACAAAGCGATCGATGTAGAATAGATTGAGCGGTCGTATCCACGAGGAGATGACTAAACTAAGCTAAATCGTTAGTAGACAATGTAGCTTTAAAGATAAATAAACAAACTAAATTAACGAAGCGATTTGATTTTAAGAAAACTTAAAGAAAAGTGAATTTTTGGTTATTGGAAAATACGATAATTAAAACGGTAAGATATCAAGAATCCCTTATATGCTTCGTTCACTTATTTGGATTGATTCATAAAATTACTCAATTGAAAGTTTTACATCCCAAACAATCAATCGGAAGATAAAGAATTGAAAAACACATGATTTCTAATGTATTTGAGTAAATAATTTTTTTACTTTTAGAGTTGGCACAAAATATCATCTTATGAGAAATCAAAAACATACTATATAGCAAGGCATATTGCATTAAAAGACTACCCATAAAACAAAATACTTATATCAATATAATTATATCATAAAGATTTTCACATAAAAGTTGATGAAAATAGATGAAGAAGAATGAATTACTCAAAATTATTAAACTTACAAAACCTTGAAGAATCGAATCCAAATAAGATCACTACGCATATAAGTTCATCTCTAATATCACCAAAGAACTCTTAGCCTAATTTGCTAATCGTTATCACATGTTCTAGAGAGAAAATATGATAATGATTTGAGAGAGAATTGTAACTAAGACTAAGAATTGTGTGTTCCAAGATGTGTGATTCTAGGACTATATATAGGTGATAAATAACCCTAATCCAAGTAGGAGAATGCTTAGGAGGTAAAAATTGAGTAGGAAGATGTTTAGGAGGCTCAATCCTCGTATGGAAAGGATTTATGCAAGTTTCCTAATCACTTTAGGACAAAAATCGCGATTCCCGCGTAGAAGATTCTGCTCTGCGCGACAGATTTGAAAAATGCATATCTTTGTGCTCCGAACTCCAAATCCAGATCCGTAAAGTCCGTAATGTAGCTAACTCATTCCTCTAAAACATATACAAAATTCAGCTTAATTGGAGTTTCCTGACGAGAGTTATCGTCCTTGGAAGTAGCAGCAATATTTCTGGCAAATTCCTTAATTGTTGTCCTTGCACTAATTGACTTCCTTGAACCTTTCCTTGTTTCAAATAATGTCTTTGATACTTGTACAATTTGAAAAATCTAAATATTCCGGGGTCTATATTTTATATTCCTACAAAAACAAATCAAAACTCAATATTTTCTAATCACAATAATTTCTAGTAATTTCATGAAAATATCAAATTAACACTTGATTTATTTAGAAAATAAGAACAACTTAAGTGCATTTTCAAGCACTAATCACAACCCCCAACCAGCTTATTGCTAGTCTCTAGCAATTCGAGCGTAAATAAGATATAAGCATGATGAATAAAACTGAGAAGAAATAAGATAAACTATCCAAGTATTTCAATCAAGGAGCTAGTCAAAGATCACAATCGCTATCATGATTAGTTCGATCATAACTCCCAAAATGTGTGTGTGTGAATACTAAGCCAAAACCTTCACACCACAAACCACAATACACATAGCTTTCGAAAATTTACCATGTAAAGTATCAACTCCATTTCCTCACATGTAAAGTGTTTGAGTGTTTAGGACAAGTATTTCACTCATAGAGTTGGAAAACAGATAGTCACTCAAAGAAATTGGCCATATTTTTGCGGACAAGCATACAAACAAACATTGATCCAAAGATAGGAAACATAACTATCTAGAGGTCACATTCTTTCACAATTTAGCTTCAGGATTTCAATTGGTCAATACATACTATAGAGCCATATAAAGATTCGTCTTCTCTAATGACGAAAACTAAGAACTTTTCTCTTTCTTCTTTTTTTTTTTTTTCTCTTTTTTTCACTTTTTTTCACTTTTTTTTTTCATGGCTCATGAAGACATTTTACTCTTGACCAATATCATCCATCTCTTTTATTTTTCTTTAAGAATGTTACTCTAAATAGCAATTAACCAATTCAAAAGAGCGATATAAGTTCATAAGTTGTTTTCTCAACCTCTCCACTCACTCACAAAAGATGTGTGAGTATAGAAAAAAAAACTTTACTTGGAAAATTTCTAGGCTACATGCATCGAACATCCATCTTACCACATGCTTAGTAATGTGCTCTTGAAATTATTTTGGAAGCTACTTTCTAATAAAAAAAGATAGAAAAAATGACTAAGACTTTACACAATGAAATCATACCTAACTAGAAAATCTAGCATCTCAAATCAATCCATTGATACATACCTTATAGCCCATTTTCAAGAGAATTGTTAATATAAAAGCAATAAACTAATCTTTCTTTAAAATGCAATTTTTTTTTTCTCGGAAAGCTACCACCCCCAACCTAAATATAACAGTGTCCTCATTGTCACTATAATATGAATGCAGATAATACAAGAGACAAATGACTACTACTTGAATGATGTAAGTTAAGCTAGAGATGATCTTAAAACACACAAACGAAAAAAAAAAACAAAACACACAAAAGAAAGAAAAAGAAAATAAATAACTATAATACATAATGGAAAGATAGAACCTGATTAATGGTAGATAGGAGATGCCTGTGCAATCTCCTCAGGTTCATCCACCCTCTCCACAATTTGCTTTAATCTTTGGCCATTCACACGAAAAAGTCTCTCATCTTTAGGATTTTCTACTTCTATGGAACCATTGGGAAAGAATTGTTTCACCAAAAACGGACTAGTCCTTCTTGATCTCAACTTTCCAGGGTCAAATTTCTTCCGGATGTTATGCTTGTCATGAGCCACTTTCAGTGCTTGAACGGAAGATGCCTTTGGTTTTCTTCTTTCTTATGGTAGATCCTTGAAGTGCGGGTGCCAAAATCTCTTTTCTTTCACCCTTGTTTCATTTAAAATATTAGATGAATTAATATTATTAACAGAGTTAAGTGAATCATCAAAATCAAAATTACAAAAAAGATAATCTAAAGGTTTAGAATTTTCCCTTTCGAATGTTTCAGACACCAATGAATCTATCATATAAGTATCGTGACACTCATCTTCATCTTGTAGTTGCATCCCAACATGGAATACATTGACTTCCAGTGTCATATTACCAAATGTAAGCTTCATGAGACCATTCCTACAATTGATGAGAGCATTTGCTGTAGTAAGAAAAGGTCTACCTAGGATCAATGGTATCTTAGACTCCATATTGACCACAGATTAAGTATCCAAAACCAAGAAATCAACAGGATAATAGAATTTGTCAATTTGAAGCAAAACATCCTCGATTATCCCTTTGGGTCTACGAATGGTTCGGTCAGCTAGTTGCAAAACAACAGATGTAGGCTTGATCTCTCCAAGGCCAAGTTGCAAGTAAACTGAGTATGGCATAAGGTTTACACTTGCTCCAAGGTCTAATAAAGCTTGACTAAACTCATGTGGACCAATCTGACAGGTTATTGTGGGACACCCAGGATCTTTATATTTAGGTGGTACCTTTTGCTCAATCACTGCACTTACTTGCTCGGTTGAAAATACGATTTTCTTGACATTGTGTCTTCTTTTCACATGACACAAATCCTTAATCACCTTTGCATAAGAAGGTACCTGCCTGATAACATGTAACAAAGGCAAGTTAATTTTGACTTGTTTCAAATGTTCAAGAATTTTACCATGATTTTCTGGTATTTTTCCCAATTTCAGTGCTTGAGGGAAAGGGACATGGACCAAGGCTTTCTGCTCTACTTCCTTAGGGGGGTCGTTTGGCGGACTAGGCAAAGTTGGTCTCTCTATGACCTTACCGCTACGAGTGGTGATGGCATTGATATCTTTGATGTTATGTGATTCGGAAGATTCTACCTTTTGTTGCCCCTTAGTATAAGATTGTGGTTGGGAAGGGAACTTCCATCGTTCTTGTATAGTAAGAGCACTAGTTAGCTTACCAATTTGATTTTTTATCTCTTTGTTCTCTTCCACAATCTGAGTTATTACGGCTTCTACCTTTTGATTAGTCTTACTTTGTGCCTCAATAAATGCTTGAAGTGTGTCCTCTAAAGGATTTCTATTTTGGTGAGCATTATTTTGATGTGCAGGGTAAGTTCAAGGTGCTTGTCCCTCGGATTTCCAACTAAAGTTAGGGTGATTTCTCCAACCAGGATTGTACGTCTCAGAATAAGGTGAAAAAGGTTTCCTATATGTTCCTAAGGCATTACATTTTTCTTCGTAAACCTCTCTCATCTCACCGAGTGTAGGACATACTTGAGCTAAATGATCTACCCCACCACAAATGAAACAACTATCTCATGACTCTACCCTTGCAACTGGTTGATGTTTTTTACTATCTTTTGTTTCTAAAGCATTTAATTTGTTAGTCAATGCTTCAACTTGTGCTTTAAGGTTGTCTTCTTCCTTAAGATAGTAAATTCCACTAGTTTTTGTTCTACTAGTACCATCAGTAGTACTAGGTCCAGTCCAGGTGTGAGCTTTTTCGGCTATGTCATTTAGGTAATCTATGGCCTCATCAGGATCCTTTTCAAGAAATTCCCCATCATTCAATAAATTGACGCTCCCTAGATGTAAGTCCCTCATAGAAATAACTAACAAGACGCCAATTTTCATACCCATGGTGCGGACACATATTCAACAATTCTTTGAATCTTTCCCAGGCTTGGTATAAAGTTTCATTATCTTTTTGGGAAAAGGTAGAGATTTGTCTCTTAAGGTTATTGGTCTTATGTAGGGGAAAGTATTTGTTGAAAAAGGCTTGGGTCATTTCTGCCCATGTACCTATAGATCTAGGTCTCAAAGAATACAACCAACTTTTTGCTTTGTCTTTTAGGGTGAAAGGGAAGAATTTCAACCTAATTGACTCTACGACATTGGGTTGACTATTAAAAGTGACGATGACCTCCTCAAATTCCCTAATGTGTAAGTAAGGATTCTTACTATCCATGCCATGAAAGGTTGGTAAAAGTTGGATCAATCTAGGTTTGAAATCTATTTGCGGGGTATTTGCAGGACCATGATGCATGAGGGAGTGGATGTGCGGTTTGGGTGTAGGTATTCCCTTAGGGAACGTGCATGGTTGTTTTCAAGTTGGTCCATGGTGGTAGGTGTATCGGTTAATGCAATGTTTGACCAAGATTCACTTAAATCTTGAGAAGTGGTATTGATTCCCTCAATGTTTTCCCTATGTTCTTTCCTTAACCTACACAAAGTTTTCTCAATTTCTGGATCGTACTGCAATTCACCTTGATTAGAAGATCGAGTTACACATAAAAAAATAAAACACTTTTTTTTTTTTTAATAAAACTAATACGAAACTTCCTACAATTACCTAAGAGAACAAAATTGAATAAAATAAAGTTTACTTACCTCGTTGGCTAAATAACTACTTATGATGCTTACTTGTTGCACCTCCCCGGCAACGGCGCAAAAATTTTATTACGCCCAAACTTGTTGAAACAAAGCGATCGATGCAGAATAGATTGAGCGGTCGTATCCACGAGGAGATGACTAAACTAAGCTAAATCGTTAGTAGACAAAGTAGCTTTAAAGATAAATAAACAAACTAAATTAACGAAGCGATTTGATTTTAAGAAAACTTAAAGAAAAGTGAATTTTTGGTTGTTGGAAAATACGATAATTAAAACGGTAAGATATCAAGAATCCCTTATATGCTTCGTTCACTTATTTGGATTGATTCATAAAATTACTCAATTGAAAGTTTTACATCCCAAACAATCAATCGGAAGATAAAGAATTGAAAAACACATGATTTCTAATGTATTTGAGTAAATAATTTTCTTACTTTTAGAGTTGGCACAAAATATCATCTTATGAGAAATCAAAAACATACTATATAGCAAGGCATATTGCATTAAAAGACTACCCATAAAACAAAAGACTTATATCAATATAATTATATCATAAAGATTTTTACATAAAAAGAGCTTGACTAGATTTATATGAAAACTAATGAAACAATTGTATTACCTTAAAAGTTGATGAAAATAGATGAAGAAGAATGAATTACTCAAAATTATTAAACTTACAAAACCTTGAAGAATCGAATCCAAATAAGATGACTACGCATATAAGTTCATCTCTAATCTCACCAAAGAACTCTTAGCCTAATTTGCTAATCATTATCACAAGTTCTAGAGAGAAAATATGATAATGATTTGAGAGAGAATTGTAACTAAGACTAAGAATTGTGTGTTCCAAGATGTGTGATTCTAGGACTATATATAGGTGATAAATAACCCTAATCCAAGTAGGAGAATGCTTAGAAGGTAAACATTGAGTAGGAAGATGTTTAGGAGGCTCAATCCTCGTATGGAAAGGATTTATGCAAGTTTCCTAATCACTTTAGTACAAAAATCGCGATTCCCGCGTAGAAGATTCTGCTCTGCGCGACAGATTTTAAAAATACATATCTTTGTGCTCGGAACTCCAAATCCAGATCCGTAAAGTCCGTAATGTAGCTAACTCCTTCCTATAAAACATATCCGAAATTCAGCTTAATTGGAGTTTCCTAACAAGAGTTATCGTCCTTGGAAGTAGTAGCAATATTTCTGGCAAATTGATTATTTGTTGTCCTTGCACTAATTGACTTCCTTGAACCTTTCCTTGTTTCAAATAATGTCTTTAATACTTGTACAATTTGGAAAATCTAAATATTCCGGGGCCCATATTTTATAATCCTACAATAACAAATCAAAACTCAATATTTTCTAATCACAATAATTCTATTAATTTCATGAAAATATCAAATTATCACTTGATTTATTTAGAAAATAAGAACAACTTAAGTGCATTTTCAAGCACTAATCAGCATCTTGTTTACTTAGTTCAAGAGCCTTGGCCATATCAGCATCCTCCTGAGCTTCAGTCATTTGCCTTCTCTTGGCAGCTTTCACAGCTTCAAGCTTGCTTAATTAAACCGCTCTGCGGAAGTCTTTTTCAGCTTTCTTCCTTTCCTCTTCTTCCTCCCTTCTCTTTTTCTCAGTAGCAGACACCCTTACCTTAACAATTCTTTTTCTTTTAGGCTTGACAGATGTCTGTGCTGGTGCAGCAGCAGTAGTTGGTTTTGGAGCAGTAGTTGGTTTTGGAGCCGCAGTTGAAATTGGGGCAACCGCGATTTGGTGGATGATCTGCACTTCAGGATCATCTTGAGGTTGGATAGCCTCATCTGTCGGAGGGACTTGGACAAATTGTTGAGAAGTCGTTTCAGCAGCTGACTCCTCAACAGTAGACTCCTTGTCAGCTCCAGCAGGCCTCTCTGCTGACAGAGGACTTTTTCTTTGCTTTGGTGTGGAACACCTTTTCTCGGACTGGCTTTGATGTGGTTGTGTCTTTCAGTCGGCTCCTTGTTCTTGCAGCAACATTTTCAGCTGGTTCCTCAACAGAAATGGTTTTAGATGGAGAACCATAAGGCATAGTTTCAATTTCCTTTGCTGTCTGAGCTATAATAGCATGAGCAGCACGCTCCTCTTCTGTTCTGGCTTTAACAGCTGGCTCGGCTGTTTGAACAGAAGGCTCAGAAATTACAACTTTTCTTTTCTTCCCAGCAGCTTTCTTCGTTGGTTCCTCAGCTGCTTTTCTCTTCGGTTGTTCCGTAACAGCCAGATAAGCTTGCTTGGGCTTGGCTTGATGAATGACTACCATTGGTCATTAGGCATCGAAGATCCATGAACAGGTGACTAAGGAATATCCTATGGTAGTATTCCCCTTCTTAATATGATCAGCCAAGATATATTAGACGAAGGTAGCCCAGTTCACTTCCAATCCGTAGTGAACAACAATCATGGCGTGAAACCTCTTCATAGGTACGCTATCCAAAGAGAATTTGCAATTTTCAATAATCTTCGCAGACATATCAGCCATCCGCTGATATTCATCCTTTAACTGCTTCTTTTTATGTTGCCAGCAAGAATCTCTCCTTCTCTGGCGCACATACTCCAAAACTCTTGCTCCTTAGATGTCTGTTCTTCCAGTGTTAGGCATTCCGTACTTCTCGTTCAGTAAAGCAGGGGTGATGCAGATGTCCTTGTCCCCAACATTTGCTTTAATTTCCTTTTTGTTAAAGTCTGGTTTGCCAGCCGAACCACTGTACTCCATGATTTGATCAAGGTAGACTCTATCTTCATGAGCCTCCATAAACTTGACCAAATTTGCTGTCTTGAACTTTTCCAGAATCTCCTTCATAAGAGGGGTTCCAGAAGAATAGAAAGTAGAGTAAATGAAATATCTTCCTTCTTCCTTAGCCATTTTTCTGAAAAAGCTTAGTGAACAGAAAAGATTTGCAGGAAATAGGAGTGCAAAAAATTTTTCTTAGTGCACTGAATATTTAAGGGTCCATAATTTATCAGTGAGTTGATCAGATCTGTACTTAAAGGAGTGAAAACGCTTCGGTTTCCATGCTTCACGTGAGCCGTTGGATTGGTTTTCTGCCAGCCTTGATCGTGGGGTGAGATACGCGGGTTTCAAATTTCAAAAGGCAGTTAATGACAGGCGGGAATGCGAACCGCTTCAGTCGACTTGTAAAAGCGTGTTTATAGATATAACGTTTTTTATAACAACACTTATACTAATAATCAGATGAGTAAATTAATGCTTATCTGACAGACGAGTGTTCTGAAAACAAATATTACTAGTGAAAGCCAATAGCTAGTAATCTGCCTCTGCTATTTGTCAATCCATAAATTAATCTTCAGTCTTCAAGAATAAAGAACTTATCTGATCAACACATAACTTCAACTAACTGTCATCAACAAGTTTCATCTTTTAATCAGAAGTACCGCTAGTCTTACACGTTCCCCCTGATTTTAAGAATCCTAAGTTAACTAGTCTGTTGAGAGTTAACCTTGAAGATGAGTAAGCTGAAAAACTCTAGTCTTTTGATGAGTTCCCCCTCAGCTTATGCATCTAAATTTAGTAGGCCTAGTTCAGCTCTTAGAACTGAAAACCTTGCATCACTTAGTGGTTTAGTGAATATGTCAGCAATCTGATTGTCAGTGTGAACATACTCAATTATAACATTTCCCTTTTCCACATGATCTCTGATGAAATGATGCTTAATCTCAATATGCTTAGTCCTTGAATGACTTGTAGTGTTCTAAGTAAGAGAAATAGCACTTGCATTGTCACAGTAGATTGGGATTCCACTGATCTTTATGTTGTAATCTTCTAGTTGATGCTTCAACCAAAGTATTTGTGCACAGCATGCTCCAGCAGCAATGTACTCAGTTTCAGCAGTAGAGATAGATACTGAAGTCTGTTTCTTACACTTCCATGAGATCAGACGACTACCTAAGAATTGACAGGCGTCAGTTGTACTCTTCCTATCAATCTTGCAACCAGCAAGGTCAGAATCCGAATATCCTATAAGTTCAAATCCAGATTCTCTAGGGTACCATAATCCCAATTCTTGAGTGCCTTTAAGGTATCTGGGTATCCTTTTGGCAGCCAGAAGATGAGATTCCTTAGGATTTGATTGATATCTCGCAAAAACCCCCAATAGAGTACATGATATCAGGTCTGCTAGCTGTCAGATATAATAGTGACCCTATTATGCCTTTGTACTTGGTTATATCTACTGATTTGCCATCTCATCTTTATCCAAACGAAGTCCAGTAGACATGGGAACACTAACAGTAGAGCTAGTTTCCATACCAAATTTCTTGAACAGATCTTTTGTGTATTTAGCTTGGTTGATGAATATTCCATCAGGCAGTTGTCAAACTTGCAAACCAAGAAAATAATTTAGTTCACCCATCATGCTCATTTCAAATTTGTTTTGCATCAGCTTGGAGAACTTTTCACACATTTGTTGGTTAGTTGAACCGAAAATAATATCGTCTACATATATTTGCACAAGTAATATATGATCCTCCCATTCAATAGTGAACAAGGTCTTGTCAACTTTACCTTTTCGAAATCCTTTGATTAAAAGAAAATCAGATAAAGTGTCATATCATGCTCTTAGAGCCTGTTTCAGTTCATAGAGAGCTTTCTTCAGACGATAAACCTTGTCTTCTTCTTTGTATGATTCAAATCCAGGTGGTTGTTCAACGTAAACTTCTTCTTACAATTCTCCAATGAGAAAAGTAGACTTCACATCCATTTGATAGACAATGAAGTTTTTGTGAGCAGCATAGGCAAGAAACAATCTGATTGCTTCTAATCTGGCTACTGGTGCAAAGGTTTCATCAAAGTCAATGCCTTCTTCTTAGCAGTAACCCTTGGCCACTAATCTTGCTTTGTTTCTGGTGACAACACCATCTTCATTCATTTTATTCCTGAATACCCATTTAGTGTCAACTACCCTTTGATGACTTGGTCTAGGAACTAAGTACCAGACTTCTTTCCTTTTAAATTGATTCGGCTCCTCTTGCATAGCTTCAATCCAGTTGGAGTCACTAAGAGCTTCTTCAATCTGTTTGGGCTCTATTTGGGATAGGAAGCTGACAAACATTGCATCATTTGCAGCAGCTCTTCTTGTCTTTACTCTATCTAAGGGATCACCAATTACTAATTCAGGTGGGTGATTCTTGAGCCATCTGAGATCAGGTTGCAAATCTGGATGTTGTCCTCTGATTTGATCTTGCAACACTACTGTTGGAGTTCCAGTAGTAGTCTGTTGAACATGATTTGTCTGTTGAACAGTCTCTGGTCTATCAGTTGTTTGCAACTCGTCTGTTAGACAATCAGCAGGCTGATTTTGAACAGCATTTGAGTTATCAGCTGAGTTGAGATCAGGTAGTATGATGGGTGCATATTCTTCATTTCTTTCAACACTCAATCTCTGAAAATCAGTAGACAGATTTGGATTAGTACTTTGATCCTTTTCAGAAGATTGGTTTGGTTCATCAAATTCTACATGAATAGATTCTTCTACGAGTAAAGTTCTTTTGTTAAAGACTCTGTAAGCTTTACTAACAGTAGAGTATCCTACAAAAACAACTTCATCAGCCTTTTCTGCAAAGGCAGTAAGGTGATTTTTCCCGTTATTTAACACAAAGCATTTACAACCAAAAATTTTAAAGTAATGAATGTTTGGTTTCCAGTTGTTCCAAACTTCATATGGAGTCTTGTTTTGATTTTTGTTGATCATGCATCTGTTTTGGGTAAAACAGGCTGTATTTGTGGCTTCTGCCCAGAATCTTTGGGGCAGCTTTGCTTCAGCTATCATGGTGAGAAGATAACTTAATATCCTTTGTCACAAAATTGACTTATGCTCAGCAAATTGTATTTGAGGCCTTTAATATAAGAGACGTCAGATATCTGAATGTTGCCTTTGATTAATCTTCCACATGCTACAATCTTGCCTTCCTTGATGTCTCCAAAAGTTACTTTAGGACCATCCACAGCAATAGCATCAGTCAGCTCATGTATGTTTCCACACATGTGTCTTGACCATCCATTGTCCAAGTACCAGATTTCTCTACTTTACTCCTACTCCTAATCCTAACCTACAAAACAATGTAAGATTGTTTTAGTTACCCTTTATTAAGAGGGTCCTGGAGGATTAGTTCAACCCTTAACCCAAGATTTTGAGGTCTTAGGATTCTTAAGCTTCTGAGATTTTGCAGGAGCATGAACAGGTTTATCTTCATCATATTCAGCAGATATGTTATGTTGATAATCAGTATGATAAGGATGATGCTCATAAGCAGAATAAGATGCATGATAAGCAGGGTAGGCATGCATTGAATGAGCAAGGTAAGGTGCATAGTAATTTGAAAATTGAGGTGCATGATACATAGGTGGATATGCAGTAGGTTGCACGTAATATGACTCATTTCCATACCAAGCATTTTGATTTTTCTTATTCTTATGCTTCTTTGGCTTACTAGATGATTGCTCATTAACAGACGACTTAGTCTTACTACTAGTCTGATTGGTTTTACTCTTATCAGCAGACTTCTTAGGACTCTGTTGTTTGGCTTTACCAGTCTGTTTTTCTAATTTTGGCTCTTTGCTCATTTTAGCCTTAGGAGCTTTCTTCTCCTTTAATTCTTTCTTAGGTGAAAGTAGTCTGAACATACAAGATGACCTTACTATTGTCAGCAGATATAAACTTTTCAGTATAGTTCAGTTCCAGCTTATCCTGTTCTAAAGGCATCTTCTGTTTACAGTGAATGCAACAGATGATTTGTCATGAGACTTAATGATCTTTTCAAGTTCCATGATTTTACCCTTATAGACTTCACATTCAGCTTTAAGAGACTCATTCTCTTGCTCAAGCAGTTTGTATTCAGCTGATTCTTTTGGTTTTTCAACCTTAAGTTTCAGTGAACTGTTTTGCTCTCTCAGCAATATCATCTCTTCCTTAAGCTTATCAAATGCGTCAGCAATACTAGTGTTATTGACTACTATTTGCTCAAATGAATTAACAATTCATTTTCAAGAGGAGTTACCTCATCCTCAGAGTCATCAGATTCCTTAGCCATCAGGCAGATAAGAGCAGGGTTCTCATCTTCAGTAGACTCTTCTTCAGAAGTATCTGAGTCAGAATCGGATGAGTAGATGGCAGCCAGCTTTTCTGCTTCAGCCATCAGCACTTTGCCTTTCTGATGTTTTCTTTCTTTTCTGATTCTCTTTTCTTCTTCTGTGTACTTCTAGCTTTAGGATATGGGCAATCTTTGATGAAATGTCCCAATTTCCTGCAATTGTAGCACATTAGTTTGGATTTATAAGAATCCTTATCTTGAGAAGAAATAGGGTTAGAAGTAGAAGCATTGTTGTATTTGTTTTTCATTTTTCTTTTATAGAACTTTTTGAAGTTATTTATCAGCAATGCAACGTCTCCAGCAGTGTACTCCTTTATGTTGAGTAGTGTGGCTTCATCAAATGAGTCCACTTCTTTGCTTTTGTGTGTTGTTCTTCTTGGATTTTCAGCAGCAACCAGGGCAACTATGGGGCCTGAAGTTGAGGCTTCTTCAATACCCATTCTTGGCAGTTTATACTCGTATGCCTTGAGTACTGAGAACAGCTCGGTAAGAGAGATCTTTCCCAAATCTCTTGATTCTTCCATGGCTGTCACCTTCATATTGAACTTTGGAGGCAGAGCCTTTAGTACTTTGACGGTTATCTCCTTGTCAGTGAAGGTTTTTCCAAGCTTGAGTACTTCATTCAGCGTCCTTGTAAACCTTGTATCCATTTGATCAATGGTTTCCGTAGACTTCATCTTGAAGTTGTCTATGTTTTCCAGAGCAACACTCAGCTGGTGCTCCTTTATGGCGCCGTTTTCTTCGCTCATGTCATGAACCTTGTCCACATTTCCTTTGCAGTCTTGCAATGTTTGACTTTGTCAAATCTTTCATTGTCCAGGGCTTTGATCATGATGAAACGGCCAACTTTGTCAAGGTTGAACAGCTTGATTTCTTCGGCTGTCATCTCTTGAAGATCTTTATCCACCACTATGTCTACTTCATTGACCTTTATAGTCTTGGTGAATTTGAATGGTCCTTTGGTGATGCATGTGTACATGTTATCATTGTAAGCAGCTAAGAAGATCTTCATTCTGATCTTCCAGTCCTCAAAACTCATACCGCCGATGTGGGGAACATGGCTGATACAGTCCATTTTCAAAAAGTTTTAATTTTTCAAAAAAATGTGCTGTTTTGAAAAAGTTCGAAAACCTTTCAAAAACACTCGGATCAAGCTCGTTGATCAGGCAGCTGATTCTAATGAACCACCTGCTCTGATACCACTTGTTGGTCCCAAGTGGTCAGATGAGGTCTAGAGGGGAGGGGGTGAATAGACCTCTGAAAATTTTAGACTTAAAAACTTTTCAGTTAACTGTTAGCAGACTAAGCTGATCGTAAATAGTAAGCTGACTAAGCTGTTCTCACACTAAGTTTGAGCAGCAGAGTTGACCACTCTTTAGAAAAATACTTAGCTGATTTCAGTAAAATCAGTTTTAATCAGGTTACTTGCAGCGGAAGTTTTAAAGTGTTTTTCACAAGTAAACTAAATATTGTAAAGATTTTATCCCCAGTTTGAAACTCCTTTTAAAATCTTTAAACAGTTTGTTCAAATGTAATCTTATGCAACTTTTAAAGAATGCAAGAAAATTAATGTAAGATAAACACACTGAATTTTATAGTGGTTATATGGATTAAATCCTTTAGTCCACTCTTCCAAGTTACTTAGATCTTAGGTTATACTATAATCACACAGATTACAATATACACTGCTTGCGCAATCAACAAATGAAAAGGCCACAAGTTCGCTACAGGAAATCACACAGAAATCCTATACTACAAAGCTTTATCACTCACAAAGATGGATAACAGCTCTTCTTACAAATTCACTCAGAAACTGATTTTTCTTTTTCCTTCAACTTCGCTTTAGTTAACAAATAACTTTAGCAGGCAAGTGAGTTGTTCTTGAGTTTTTGAGACTTAGAAGATTTCGCTTCGCAGAATAATCTCAGTTGTTGTGTTGTAGCTTCTTCTCTCTCAAAACTCTTGAACTATTTATACTCTCAGTTTTGAAAAATGTCCGTTGAAGAAAGACAAGATTTAATTCCTCGAGTACTGGTCCTTGAACTCTGCAAAACGGCTCTCTGCGACTGCTACAGTACAGTTTGCAGTACTTTCTGCCAGTTGCATTTAATGCACCGAGCTGATGTGAGGATTTATTTAATCATTTGCCATAAATACCTTCCTTCTTCAGCATTTATTACTCCAAGTGCATTTATTACCGTTGAGGGGACTTCCTGATCTTCTTCACTTGGCTGATTAGGGTCTCTCGTCTGATGATGTGCCGAGCTGATCTCAAAACTTGAACAAATCTGATTTAAGTCGGCTGATTTTCACCAAACTAATTTCTTCCTTCAGCGGCAGATCAGTAGTCTTTTGGACCAAGTTGAATTTTGACTCGCCTGATTTGTCTTTAGGTTGGTCAAAATTCTTCCAAGGGTTTTTACTAAGTGTTCCTTACTTAGCTGATCTTGATGTTTTGGAAATCATCAAAACCTCCCTTTAACTACTAACTTTCTAGTCCTTCAATCTTCATCTTCATCCAACATGAATATTAATTATCGGATCTGCACAGGACTTTCGCCATGGGGAACTCAAATTTCATTCTTTCAATAAGGTGGTGGTTTTCATTCTATTTTCTTGCGAACCAAAAGACTTAAACGAGGCATCTTAGACTATACCAAGTCAGTCATTATAAGATATATACAAATAAGATTTGGAATATAATTTTTTTTGGGATATTCTTCATCATTCTAAGTTAGAAATTCCAAATAATTTGTCTTTCAATTTTGTTGTAGGAGAAACATGTTGAGCAGCCCATTATTCAAATGTCAAGAGTAAAAACAGTTGTTAACAATAAGGATGGTGTGCAAAATATGGATGAGAACCGAATATCACATAGTATTTATTTTTAAACTTTGAATTTTATTTGGACAATTAAACTTTATTAAGAATGTTGGTTTCATATGCGAATGGTTGAATTTTATTTGGAAAAAATATTTTTATTATGAATATTGGTTTCACATGTAAATGGTTGAATTCTATTTGGACAATTTAACTTTATTATGAATGTCAAGAAATAGTTGAGAGAATGAGTTACGTATGTCCGGTTCGAAATGTTATGTTTTGGATTGAAATTTTACCTTTTTTGGAGTGAAAAAATTCCAATCCAAACAACAAGTTATACCTGGTGTAAATACCATTCAATGTTTTAAAAATATAAGCCGAAATCTAGTCAATTCTGCATCATTTCTGGCGATAATCGGGTATTATTCTCTTTCTCTCTCTCCCTCCTTCTCTAAAATTTTGTCGGATTATTTTTGGGTTTTTCGGGTTTTTTGATTCATTATCTGTGCAAATAATGGACACCATATTACTATAACTTGAGATTCTACATAAAGATTAAAATATATACACCATAGCAGCCTCATAAGTTAATATTTTCTTAAGTACATAGCAAATTTCAAGCCTTAATCTTAACTTCATCATTTCATTCGTTGGATTATTTCAGTCCATGCAAATAAGTTTAATTAGTCTTGATAAACATTGCAATATATATATTTCTGACCTTAGATTTGAGTTATAATTTTTTTGAAAAAACTTAAATGTAAGTATGTTTTGTTTACTTAACTCGTCTTTGCATATACATACAAGCAGAAGGATTTTATCTTCAATTTTTGTAATGAATGAATACCATTTTACGTATATAACAATATTGATGAACGAATATAACGTGTATATATTCAAAAGATTAGTGATATTTCTATTGAAAAATACGTCTTTTTCTTTTTTCCATATAGTTTAAGACTCTACATTGTTGGAAATATTAATTTGCAACATGGAAAGAAGTTCAAAGATTATGTTATAGTTACTTAGTCAAATATGTTATATACATGAACTAAGAAAAGATACATGTATTGTCTTTTCATTAGATTCATGTACTACCTAAAGGGGGAGTATGTTATTTAATTTAATTCATGTATCAAACTAGATTCATGTAGGTTTTATCCTATAAATACCTATGTAATCTAGTCATTCAAAAATAAGAAAAATATAAGAAAATATTGTGATTCATATCTCCAAGAGAGATCATTGTAAGTGCCACTGCACTACAATAATAAATTCAAATTTCCCCCAACAAATTGGTATCTAGAGCCGGGATCTCAATACGAGTTCTCCTATCTCTACAAATGGCTTTAAATCAAGTTTCTACCATGTTTTCCTACACTCCAAATCTAGTTCCAATCTTCGAAGGAGAACATTATGATTATTGGAGTAGTCAAATGGAAACCTTATTTCTTTCACAAGATCTATGGGAAGTTGTGGAAGAGACATATCCAGAACCCCCTACAACGGATGATGAAAATGAAGATGAATGGACAGATGCACTACAGACGGAATACAAGAAAAATGTGAAAAGAGACGCAAGCGCTCTAAGGTTCATTCAACAAGGTTTAAGCAAAACCATATATCCAAGAATACATGGAGTCAAAAAAGCCAAGCAAGCGTGGGATCTCTTAAAAGAGGGTTTTCAAGGCAATGACAAGGTAACATCACTAAGACTTCAATCACTTTGGAGAGAGTTTGATAATTTCGCAAAACAAGACAATGAAAACATGCAAGTCTACTTAACTAGAGTTGCAGAAATTGTCAACCAAATTAGAAGCCTTGGAGACACTATTGAAGAGAAAAATGTTGTCTTAAAAGTTTTACGAAGTCTTCCTTCTAAATATGATTATGTTGTTGCGGCAATAGAAGAATCTAAGGATTTATCTTTGTATTCTTATCGTGAACTAATGAGTTCGCTTCAAGTGCATGAAGAAAGAATGAACATGTCCTCAGATCAGCCACTAGAACAAGCTTTTAAGTCAAACGTGAATTTTTCAAACAATGGAAGTTCCAAATGGCAACAACAAGGAAGAGGAGGATCGTCCCAACGAGGAAAAAGATCTTACCGAGGTAGAGGAAGAGGAATAGGTCAAAACAACCAATCAAAAAATAATGATGGATATTCTGACCAAGAAGATGACCAGTCGAGTATTCATTGCAAAATTTGCCAGAGAACGAACCACGAGGCAAAAGATTGTTGGTATAGATGCAAGAAATGCAGAAATCCCAATCACTCACAAAGGGACTGTTGGCATCAAAACAAAAATGAGGACGATGAAGTTAATTTCATTGAACAAGAAGGTGAGCAACTTTTCTCTTGCATGACGGCACAACAACTGCCTCAAGATGTGTGGTATTTGGATAGCGGGTGTAGCAGCCACATAACAGGGAACAAAAATATTTTTGTCAACCTTGATCAGAATTTCAGTTCTGAAGTAAAACTTGGTGATGGTAAGCTTCATCGATCAGAAGGAAAGGGAACAATTGCCGTCCAAACTAAAGGAGGTAACCGAAAACTCATAATTGAAGTTCTTTATGTGCCAAACTTAACTAGTAATCTACTAAGTATCGGACAACTATTGCAAAAAGGTTATTCGGTATTATTTGATGATGGCAAGTGCAAAATTTGTGATAAGAAAAGCAAGAGCACAATCGCTATTGTTCAAATGAGCTCAAATAAGGTATTCCCTATGGTTATGCATTACGAAAAGAAGGTAGCATATAAAGCTAAAGATGGACTTGAGCAGCATCAAGTTGATCACTTGCATTGCAACCATCAAAATAGCAAGGTGCAAAAAATTTCATCTCAAGCATTATCTCAAAATCTTAATTCTCAAAGCTTGAAGATAAACATGCACATGGCAATCCACCTCCAAGCCTAACTCATAGTCTACCAAATCCTTCAAGACAACAAAGTGGAAGTTCACAAATTATTGAAACTAATCCACTGATGAAAAAGAATCAATCTTCAAAAGAATTTTCTGAAGAATGTGAAATTGCCTTCTCAGCACATGGACTACAAAGTCTTAAAGTCGCTGCAAAAGAGGAGAAATGGAGAACAAAGTATTCTCGACAATCCAAAGACAAAAGATATGTTCGAAATTGCAAATTAAGAGAGGGTGTTGGAAATATTAATTTGCAACATGGAAAGAAGTTCAAAGATTATGTTATAGTTACTTAGTCAAATATGTTATATACATGAACTAAGAAAAGATACATGTATTGTCTTTTCATTAGATTCATGTACTACCTAAAGGGGGAGTATGTTATTTAATTTAATTCATGTATCAAACTAGATTCATGTAGGTTTTATCCTATAAATACCTATGTAATCTAGTCATTTAAAAATAAGAAAAATATAAGAAAATATTGTGATTCATATCTCCAAGAGAGATCATTGTAAGTGCCATTGCACTACAATAATAAATTCAAATTTCCCCAACATACATTAGAAGGACTAAATAATTGGGCAGTTGAGAAACAGGCATAGTAACAACAAAGGTTGAAAAGGTAATAACTCCTGATATTATTATATTATGCTCAAATTTTGTGTCTATGTTAAAAATCTGAAAAATAATTTTTGTTTTTGCATAGCTTTTACGCAGGGTTTGCCGATTTTGCTCATTCAGTAGAGTGGTATTTTCATTATATTCTTCTGCACCAAGAATGGGACATCATAACACCTCAAATAAGTTTTTTACAAATATACCAAAATCAGTTTTGGTACGTTATATTCTCATTGAAATTTTCTTCATCGTTCGAATTTTGAAAATACTAATAATTCATCTTCTAATTTTGTTTTAACGATGATCATATCCTGAAAGAGAAGGGTAGGAAGCATCTTATAATAATTGTTTGAAATAAAAATCGTTTTGCCACTCGAGTTACAAGCATCTTATATATTCATCAATGGTCACATGCATCTGGAATGTGTGCTATCTTTTGTAATTGTTTGTCTTTCCCTTCTCACTTCGTCTCTCCAATATTAGACATTCAAGATACATAGATTTAACAAATATTCCATTCCTTGTATTACAGTTGGAAGTGATGTAAAATTTTGGACAACCGCGAATTCACAGAGTATGAAGAGATGTTAAGTTGTCCAACCAATCTGGCATCGAAGTTAATCCAGTGAGGTTGTGCAAGTACAAAAATTGCGATGACATGCGATGTTTTAAGTATTATGATAGGCATGGAAAACAAAGATGGAGTGATTTCAAGCTCCGGATGTATTAAATCTCTTCTCAAAACTCTACAAACTCCAAGCATTGGTTTATGTCTAGTGTCTCAAAATCAATAAACTTAAATCCACCCATGTTAATTAAATGATGTTCCTAATCAATATACTATTTTGTTTTGCATGTTCTTTGCTTCGTACGTCTGTCAACCTAACATGCTCTAATGGTTGCTTCAATCTAAAAGAACTAGACACACTCGTCAATAACATTGACTAGTATATATATATATATATAAACAAAATATATGTGCAAGATAGCGATACAAAATTCTGAAGAAGATATTGAGTCATCAAGCAAAAGAAAAAATTGTATTGACTAATTAAATAAAGGGAAATTTACATAGATATCCCCTAGCTATAACCCTAATTACAGATTTTACTTTCATGTTTCAAAAATTACAAAGACACCCCCTTAACTTAACGGCCGTTAGCCAATTTTAACGGAACACTTGCCCTTACTTGTTTTTAATATTTTCAAAAAATAAAATAAAATAAAAACCCTCAAAGTAGCCGCTGTCCTCAAGCTCCACCACCTCTGTTTTTTTTTTTTTCACCTTTTCGGTGACTCTCTCTTTGATGACTATAGACACGTCTTCACGTCCTCTACAAATTTCAAGCATTAATTATCAGTTCCAAGTTTATCCCATCACTCTATTTTCAGATCTACGAATTACGTTTTTTCAATTTTACGCCGTCGTCTGCGGTGGAGCTTGACCCACCGCCTCCCCTCTCAGCCGTAGACTCCCCTCGGTGTGGCGGTAATTTTGGTGCAACCTTGTCCAATTTGGTGCTGAATTGAAGATTCCCCATTTCCAAGCTCACATCAATGGCGGATCTTTCCATCTTTGCAAAATCAGCCCCTCTATCCAAATTAACAAATTGACCCTTCTACTTTCCCACATTTATAATATGTCCCTACATTTGTAGAAAAACTCAAACTTCCCCTTTGATTTGGTCAAAATCCACAATTTACATGTCACATGGCCCGCACATGGGCGATTTCGGGATAATTTTGAAATCGAACCTCAATTTGGACCAAAATTGTCACTGAAGTTAAAGGTGTGGCACCAAATGTGCCAGCCCAAAAAGATATGGGGTAAAAATGTTAGTGAGCTTAAGTTGTGGAACCAAAAATACAATAATCCAGTAACAAAATCACCAAGCCAAGATCCCAAAAAATTTTGTGGATTTCGAGATTTCGAATTGTGTTATTGTGTAAATTGGTGTGTTTTAGTTTTGTGAGAAAAATATTTGTTATTAAAGTGAAACTTTATTTACCAATTGTGTTATTGTAAATAAATTATTAAATTTTAAAAGGGAATTTTTTTTTTGTAAGGAAATATGCGTCGACCACGACGACTAAAACGACGCGAAAAATCCAGACCCGAAGAGGCGATTGTAAGGAAATATATGTTGTTAAATAATTGTGTTATTGTAAATAAATTTATTAAATTTTAATTTGATTTGTTTGATTTTTGAATGAAAATAAACGTTACTAAAACTTTATTTACTAGATTGAGTTATTGTAAATAAATTTATTAAATTTTAAATTGATTTATTATATTTTTTAAGAAAATATATGTTATTGAAATTCTATTTATCGAATTGTATTATTGTAAAATTATTAAACACCAACAACTTTTGTTTCAGAATTAAACTATACACTAGAAATGTTTAGTAGATAACAGAAGGTCATGTACATCTATTGCAATTTTTTGAATTTATGGAAACACTATTTTTGGCCAAGTGATATGTTAAAAGCTATATTAAGAGAAGTACTGAAAGTAATGTCCATTTTTTTTGTCATGTTTTTGGGGAAAAAAAAGTATTGTGTTAGTAAAAAGGTATCAGAAATTCTAGTGGAATATTGAGAATTGTCGTGCAAACCACTATTCATAATATTGTGATTATTTTTTTCACAATATTCAATCACGTGGGAGGCTTGATTTAAGTGAATTATGATGAAAGTAGTGATATTATACCATGTGATCACAATTACTCAATCAATTTTTTCCTTTCATTTAATATATAGTTTCTGTCAAATTGATGACTCAATATTTTCTTCAAATTTTTGTATTATATTTTGTTTACTAAGCATTATTTTTTTTTTTGCTAAATAATTACATACCCCTATATTGTTTTATACCTGTCATGGAAACTTTAGAATATATTGATATCTTATCCCAATATTACTAAAATTATATTTAGAATATTACACCCCTTTATGTTATACAGTGTCTTGTATAAACTTGTTCTTTATTCAAATATTACAACCCCCACTTTAGCCTAACTCATAAAACCCTATTGGTTTGTTATTGAAATATTGAAATATTAAGGTGAAGTTGAGTATAAGTCCTAAATGGCTAAATGTACTTAACTACTTTTTCCCCCAATCGTAAATGGAAACAAAAATTTGAAGTAAACTGTGAGTGTTTAGGCTGGTAACAAATATGTAAATGTAGGTTATTTTGGTCAAATTTAATAACCTGACATAAACATATGGACCGAACTTTTTTTTTTGGGTAAATTACGAATACCCCCCTTAGATAAGGTCTAATCACTAAAATCACCCTCACGTATTGGGTATTACAAAAATCCCCCTCAGGTTTGTCACCTTCTTACAATTAACCCCTTGCCCCTAAATTATTCCATTTTTGCCCTTGTGTGTTATTTTTTTTGTTTGTAATGTCTTATAAATGTTAAAACTTTGGATCTAATTATTATATCTTATGAATTAGAAAGAGATAATTATATATTTACTACCAGAATAATTGATAAAATTTATAATTGCCCATAAGTTTTAATAAATATTGTAAAAATAAAAGGTATTTATATATTTATTAGCAATTTAAATTGTGAAATATTAAATTAAATATAATTTTAATAATATATTTATAAATATGAATTGTTTACACATTAGTTAAATGAATTTATTTTAGAAATTAGTAAATTCAATAAATTATATTGTATTATAAATAAGATATTTTAATTTATTAAAGTTTATATTGTATTATAAATTGAAATATTAATTGAAATTTATGGAAAATTATAAACTATATCAATTATTTTGTGATAAATATATAATTATTATTTTTATAATTTACAAGATATAACAATTAACACATAAATTTTAAAATTTATGACATAGTATAAACATTAGAAATAACTTCCAAGGGCAAAATTGGAACATTTTAGGTATAATGGGTTTATTGTAAGAAGGTGACAAACCTGAGGGGGATTTTTGTAATACCCAATACGTGAGGGGGATTTTTGTAATACCCAATACGTGAGGGGAATTTTTGTAATTAGGCCTTACCTGAGGGGGATATTCGTAATTTACCCTTTTTTTTTTTCATTGATGTGTAAAACATTTATAGGCAAAAATTCAACTTCATACAATGGAATAGGCTAAAGTACATTTTTCATACCAATTGATTGAAAATCATACCAAGCCACACTTCCGTCAGTTTTTTAATGAAAGTGCCACATGTCCATTAAGTTGACTTGAAACGATAGTATGATTTTTGTTCGATTGGTAATGGACCTTGACTTATTCTATGGTATAAAAATTGAATTTTTGCCTTACTTAATTTCAATTTTAATTATAGTCAACTTTAATTTGTTTGTTCTTGATCATACCTCTTTAACTTAACAAATATTGCAATGTATATTAACAAAAGGGATAGACGGCCTTTAGTAGGCATTATATTTTAATTTTAGTATCAAAATAGTCCGGTAAGGATAGGGATTGACAACTTTTAATTCGGAACGGCTCCATGAAGCAGACTGCATGCTTCTAAACATGTCTTCCAAAGTTTTGTAACAAATAGGATTAGGCGATAATTATTGGAGATTATAATTGTAACAACCCGACCTAGTAAAACGCTAAAAGTAAACTGATTTTCAGTTACAAATGTCTTAACATTTAAAATCTAAACAAGAAACAACACGTTGAAATTAAGAAAGTTTACTTCAATATTAAGACTTAACAAATATAATTCGATATTTGCACAAATAGGACATTATGTCAAGAGATATCATAGCACAAAACTATTTAAGATAGAAACCCTTGATCACTTCTCAACTTCCTTGCTTTCCTGTACCTATGAAAAGTAATCAATTGAAAGCGTAAGTTGAATAAATCAACTTAGTGAGGCTGGTGCATGCACGTGTAAATGTGAATTTTTATGCATGTGTTAAAGATTTGTTATAACAAGCAAATCCGCAATATAGACAATTTAAACTCTCGATAATATGTAGTTCAACATTAATTCAATATATAAATAATATTAGGTTCAAGAGAACCACCCATTCACTAAAAAAATACTTCATTATTTGATTTCGCCTTATCATTAAGAGTAAGGGGCCAATCTTACCATCACTCATGAAATGCATTCAATAGCACGTCTTTCACATTGATAAATTATATAAATAACCACACGTTCAAGAAAACAAGATAAATAGATAACCACTTACTCACTAAAAGGATATCTAATCCCGCCTTATCACTAAGGGTAAGGGGTCAATCTTACCATCACTTATGAAATGCATTCATTAGCATGTCTTTCACATTGATAAATTAAATAAATAACCACACATTCAAGAAAACAAGAAAAATATTCAAGATAACCACTTATTCACTAAAAGGATATTTAATCCCGCCTTATAACTAGGGTAAGGGGTCAATCTTACCATCACTCATGAAATGCATTCAATAGCACATCTTTCACATTGATAAATTATATAAATAAGCACACGTTCAAGAAAACAAGAAAAATATTCAAGATAACCACTTACTCACTAAAAGGATATTTAATCCCGCCTTATCACTAAGGGTAAGGGGTCAATCTTACCAACCCTCACAAAGTACATTGCTGTCAATTTAGGTCACGTATACCGATATATACAATACCAATACAATGATCGATTCCGGAGTCCACCTGACAAGTCTCCACTTATCCCAAATTTATCCAAACCTACCACTATCGCTCACTATGAACAGGGAAATAAAATATTACACCCCTATCCAAACACTATTAATTTAAAAGCAAACATTAAATTATTGCAAACATTACATATTTGCATATTTCACATATTTCACATAAATGATACTATCATATCTTATCTTCAACAATTATTGCAAACATTAAAGATAATTAAGCTAGCATTTCCAAGATATCAAGAACACTCAAATAAGCATCAATTGCGAGCATCGCAGACATATTACCCCATAATGTCAAAGTTAAGGAATAAAACGAACATTATCTACCCATGTATTAACTTGCATTTAAGTAAACTAAAACATTCACATAACGTAAACATGGTGCAACTCTCACCTTGGTCCTTAGCAATTGTTGTCTCCAAACTTGAAATCCAAGTAGTAGGTTAATACGTAATGAAGGTCCAACAAACTCCCATCATGCACAATCAAATTCATCAGGGCAAAACTACTATATATCATATTATATGAGTAACATTTTCATTTCATCCTATTAAGTGCGATCAATTACAGCGAACATCACCAACGCACGCCTTCAAACATTTTACTAGAATATACACATCTCAACATGCTCATTGATAGGATAGTGCCCAGCAAGCCAACAAATATAACCTTGTTAAGGAACTTCCTTTAGAAGCAATCTTATGATTTATAAGATAATACGCCCGTTTATTCATAGTACGTGAATTAAACAATGGCCACCTTCATCTCTCGCGAACTTATCTAAGCGATTGGTTGAAACCCTGAGATCACTCATGACTACGGGATTATTCACTTCAGTATTGGGTGCGATTAATCATGAAACAGTCTCAAAGGTCGTGATCTCAAAAACGTTCCAAGTCATAGATTCATATCGAGACGGGGTATCGAATGAATCGTCAAGACTTGTAGGATTATGCATGATTCACATGAAGTGAATTTGTTGTCGTTTCATGAACAAGGCATTGAATGCTAGTGCATATGACTAGGTGGTTCGATAGGGGATCGAACGCATCGAACGACCCGAACAGAGAGACTCATCGTGGAAGTGCGTTAAGCATATCGGTAATGGGATGTCTCTCAAGACTTATAATAGTGTACGATTTAGTCCTTTGACTTGAGGTACTAGGGAGGATTCGGTACACGGGAATACGTACTTTGATTTAGGAGCCAATCACATAGCTTGGTCATTGTGCGACTACTTTGGGTACGTATGAACTTGTGCGCGGATAGTTAGTACTAATAAAGGATCTATCGACTCATCTTGATAAGATGAGAGAATTTCATGTACGTTCTTAGATAATAAATCCGAGGAATCTACGGCCGTAGTCGGTGACGGATTTGGAAAGGGGTTTCCAAATTTAGCAGTCACACTGGAATTATTATCCTGAATTAGAAAGTACAGAATTGAGATAATTAGAGGTGCCGACAAATTCACACACCCTAGGTCTCAATCGGGAAATTAGTTGATAGAAGGACCGTATGTACATGGCATTTAAGGTTCACGAAATCAATTCACCTGAAGTTGGGCCTCATGGGCTTGTGGCTAGACATCGACCATGAGGTGTGGGTACTCCTGAATTAATAAGGAAATTAATTCTGGAGTGGTCAATTAAAGTGGTTAATTGATCGGAGCAATTAATTACATATTAATTGCTCACTAATTAAATCACGAAAGTCGTGGGCCTGCTGCCAATTGAAGGTAAACCTAGAGGGTCACACACAATACAGTTGGACAGTGACAGTCTGAAAGGATTCAATTGATTTAAGGAATTAAATCAATATATGAATTAAAGTATTAATTCATAAAGAAGAATAATTAATTAGAAGTAACTAATTAATTAATCAAGAATTAAAGTGTTAATTCAAAATGGAGAATCATTAATTAGGAGTAACTAATTAATGAATCAATTGGAATTTCTGATTGATTAAATCCTCAATTAAAGTGTTAATTGGAAAGGATTAATTAATTAATAGTGGATTAATTAATTAAAACACATGGGCCGATCCATATGTAAGTTAATTGATCTTTGATTAATTAATTTAAGCATATGGGCCAATCAATGTAAAGATAAATTAGTCTGGGATTAATTAATCTTGCATGGGCCGATTTTGGGAACAATGATCAAATTAATTTGGGCTTAATCAAAAGCACGTGGGCCGATTTTATTTAGTTGAGATGGCCGATTTTTTGCTTGGGAAATAAGTCTTGAATTGATAATTGATCATGTTTGATTATGATAAGGATTAGGAGAGATTGTGTTATCTTGTGTAACTAGGAAAGAGATTGTGACAAATCTTGTTTCCTAAAATGAAAAAGATCTTGTGTATCTTGTTTCTTGATAAGGAGAGATCCTTTCAAGATTAGATACCTATTAGGAGAAGGAGTCTTCTAATTAGATATCTATAAATACTAGATACACATCATCTATTCATAAAGAGTTGAAAAACCAAAAAGATTTATTCTAAGCAAGAAAGAAAATCAAAACACAAGAAAACAAGAGAGGCCGAAAATTTCAGCCCCCTTCTCGCCCCTTGCATAACCGAACCCTGTCAAGAAAAATCGCCCCTCCCTGTGTAGGATTTTTCTCCAAGTTTTCTTCCGGATCTGAATCCAATTCCCGACGAGACAATTCCTTAATCCTAGTTCTGAGCCTGGGGATTTCGCGAAGTCACTCAAATCCATCTGGTGTGGACTTTCTCTAGAGGCACAACACTTGGGGTGCTCTAGTGAACAATTGAAGACCGGAGGAAAACCACCACCTTGCCTGTGGTGAGGTAAAATAGCTTTTACCTTCTCATTTAATTTTAGTATATGCTTGCTGAAACTAAATTCAACATTTATTCATATGTGCTAATAAGTGTTCCCTGGGATTTGGCGTATAAACAAAAATTTTAAATTCCGCACTGTTGTAGTTGACAATTATACCCATAAAATCCCAACAGTGGTATCAAAGCCAGGTTATTATGCACATATGAAAAAAGGTTATTTTGGGCTGAAATTGAAAATCTGTTTTTCAAGCGATAGGGGTCTGTTTTGCAATTTCAGTAGGTTGTGGGGCTGTTTTGCAATTTACGAAAACTTCAGGGGGTGTTTTGCGATTAATAAAAGTTTCTGGAAATAAAATATTAATTTCTATTTTCTGGGCCAATTTGCAAGTTCTGGAATTTTTGGGGTTAATTTGTTATTTCCGAAAGTTTTGGGGTCAAAACGTAATTTTCGAAAATTGAGGGACCAAACTGTAATTTTCAAAATTTGAAATTTGCAGAACCTGAATTATGTTTAAAAGGTGTTTTATTATCCGAAGGATTAATTTTTTCAAAATTAGTAGTGGACTAAAGTAAGAACCATGAGATATTTTAAAAGGGGTTTTAAAATAGAAATTGTGATTTAATTTTAAAAGGGGTTTTAAAATAAAATCAAAGGGTCATTTTAAAAGGGGGTTTTAAAATGATAGTTAAGAGATTGTTTTAGAAAGGGGTTTTTAAAACTAGAATCTAAAGTTATTTTAAAAGGTAGTTTTAAAATAATATAAGAAATGAGAAAATTATAATTTTGCTTGTTTCTTGCTCAACGTGAAATTGTTTACGTGGTTTTCGATCGCGCCGAGCCTTGACCCTTAGGTTAGATGTGATTGGTTGATTTTAATCTTATTGGTTTTATTGGGCCTGCGAGCCTTAAGTTTTTGGGCCACTTTGAGCCATTGTAATAGATAGGGCTTTACTGTTTTATTAGTTTAGGATGGAGGCCCGTTACAAGCAAGGTGGGAGCCCAAGAAGACTAAAGGCCATGTATGCATGGTAAAATGTGTAATAGAGTAGGTCTATATGAAACCCAATAGATTGACCAATAGGACCATCGTCTTTGGCTCGATGGTGGTCCGCATAGGAGGCTCCCGATCGAAAACATATTGTGGTAGCATGCATGCTAGGTGTGAATGTTTTATTTTTATTTGTTGATTTATTTTTGGCTTGCGCGCTAGAACATAGATCACTAAATAAATCATTAAGCATAATTAATGCGGTGAGATCTCGAGGAGAGTTACCTCAAACTTCCTAAAACCGAAAATTCCCTCTCGAATTAAAATATTAAGTCATATTGGGTAAACTATAAAATGATGTTTTATAGATCCAAGCCTTCCATCAATAGGGACTAGTGTATGTTGTCTACTTATCGATAGAGGTGATCCAGAGTCTGGCACCCGAGTCGAAGAAAGGGACAATACACGAAATTCCTTGATTCTTGTTTTTAACTAAACTCGACAAGGGTGGGGACTTGTCGGGATGTGAAAATCGACCGATAACCAGTTACGGGGATTTCATGACCGGGCCTGTTGCTCATCAAGATTGACTGGGTTAGACTTAAACGAGTAGTAACATCTATGATGTAGCAGTGCTAGATAGATGCGAAAATCGAGGCAAAATAGCTTGAAGGTTGTGGAGTAACACAATTGGTAAAAGTATACCTACCTAGGGAGTTAATTGTATGGCCGCGAGTCGTGGGTGCAATTAATGTCTGCCGGGACGTCAAGACCTACTAGGAAATAGAATTTCCCGAACAATGCAAGGGGTTATTGTTTCGATAAAATAGTGGGAGAACTTTTTCGATAGAAAGACCAATCTTCGTTAATTATAAGTATTATCTTAAATCTATCTGCTTATTGTTGTCTATTATTTATATTTAGCCATGCCAATATTCACTGTCAATTGCGAACAAACGATATTGCAAATCTGGATATCATCACTCCACGATAAAGGCATGACTGGGTTCAAAAATATTAGTGAATATTGCACTTACCTGATCAAGAGGCTAAATCGAATCAATGAGCTTGGAGCTAAATTGACTCTAGATGATAAAATGACAAATATGAGAAAGCCCTCAAAAGAGGACAAGGATTGATCGAAGGAAAGAATTGTCCCTTATGTAAGAAAGATGAGGGACTGAGGAACATGACTGATGAGGAATTCCGAAACATACTTGACCAAGGTATAACTTAAGTTATTTCCTTTTGATGAAAAACATCTTAAGATTTTCTTTTGATGTAAAACATCTAACATTTCTGGTTTCTGTAAAAGTGTTTACAGAGGATGACTGGAACGTGCTGCACGTAACCAAGTTCGGGTTTCGACTGCACATGAGGGAAACATACTTCAGGGAATGGGTCAAGGAGCATCTGGATTTTTCTTATTAGCATATGTTTATCTTTAATTCTGGATTTAGGCATTAGTTAGAGTTTTGTCTATTTATTTCGAACTTTGTACGAAACTTCTTAGCTTTACCATTATGAATGGAGTTATTTTAATTAAAGCTTTTAATTCGTACATAATTGCTTTACCATTGTAAATAAAGCAAAGAAATAAGCATTGATAAAACTTAAACAATTATGCTAAATCAAGAAAAGAAAAACAAATTAGATAATTATCCACATTCGATCATAATTCCTGAAAGAGGGAATCGATGAATTGTTTTCAATCATGGCTCTTGAAAAATAGAAGATTGATGAAATCAAAAACATGCGAATCCTGTCTGAATAGGAAATCAATCCATTAAAGGTATTTTGAAATACCAAGTGTTTAATGGATGGAAAACCATTAATACACATGTGGATCACTAAAGCATTAGTGCGAGTAATTAATTGCTTCATAAAGTATCTTGATATCATTTAGGATATGAGTACTTTGGAATGTACAAGTTTTTGGAAAAGTTGAAGGGTTCAAAGTGTTTCATAAAGGCACTAAGTAAAGTGCAAGAATGGAAATGTTGAAAGGATTCAAAGGATTCCAAAACCGAAGCAATTAAGGGCATTAAAGTATGATCATTCGATTTAATCGAAGTGGTTAATACATAAGCCCTAAATTACTCAAAATTATCTAAATCAAGAATAGAATTCTTGAATAGCGAGTTAAATCTAGTAAAAGGAATCGAACTATGAAAGACTAGATTCATTCCTTAAACTAGTATTGCTAAAACTCCTCAATCAATTCTGGGGTTCAACCCCATGACTCTGGAAGGATACTTAGACTTGTAACATTCTTAAGTCAATTCCTACGAAAACTGTACTAAATCGAGTATGGTGTTTCGTCCATGAATGATAAAATTGGATAGTGGATCCAATTGAGAAAATTTGTAGGGTATCCAACGAAATCCATTGGATACCTGTTCCATGATCCTAAAGAACGAAAGGAGACCGTTACTAAAGGATACCCAATTCTTAGAGGGTGGTTCCCTCGCTAATAGAAATGGGATTTTACCATGGAACTTGATGAAGTCCTAGACATGGACACATCCCTACAAATAGTGGGAGTATATTTTCCAACCTGCTGAACCAAAATTTTGTACACCAAATTTCAAAGATTCGATCGAATTCGAAAAGAACTGGTACGTTCACGAATATGATCGATCGGATAGTGATCCAAGGACTTTCGAAATATCTATATATAACATAGATTCGGGCACATAGCTTAAACGCCATGTGATCTAAGTGGATTGTAAATAATCCGTTTGGAAACAACGAATCATAGAAGCTTCGTATGACTACGAAGTATATCCATTGGATTTAAATCCAAAGGTGAATCTATAATTCTAGACCAGTATCCCGAAGCTGGAACATGCAACTAGATGAGACAGTCAAGGCAGTTGACTTTATCAAAATTGCATGTAAATCTCAATGTACAAAAGAATCAGTGGGAGTTTTTGCATTATTCGTAATATAAACACTAAAGTTGACATAGATGATGTAAGAGTGTTAAACGCAGACGAAAGCGTGTTCATTCACGAAATTCTTCATTAAAAGATTTAAGGGATACATCTCACGTATTGGCAGTACGTATCTATTGTGATAGATTAGAGAAGATGTTTGAAATCCCAAATCTTAGTACATGTACAAAACTGAATAAAATCAGTATGGAAAGTCATAGAGAGGACAGTTTCCATAGAGATGTAAAATCTCTCTCAAAGTCAAATGAGCCCTACATTTGATGAGTAAAGAGGATAATATCTCTATACACCTTCCAAACTAGAAGGTGGCATAGTATATGCAATGTCGTGTACAAGACCAGACTAAACACACGCTATGAGTATCATAAGCTGATGTTAGTCGAACACCAGTAAGAAGTACTGGATTACCGAAAAGAGCATTCCTTAAAGAACTCTGGGAGTTCTGAGGATATATTGCTGGTCAACTGTAATAATGAAGAATTGGAACTCAAAGGATTTAGTGATTCGAGTTTCCCGTCTGAAGTGAATTTAATATTCTGGTTTTATGGGGCAACGATGATTTGAAAGGGTTCAAAAGGACAATCGATGCCGGGATAACCACTAAAAACAGAATATTTCGCAGTATTGAATACAACGAAAGAAAGTGTTTGGACGAAAACTTCTTCCAATAAATTGGAACTAGTACCTAGCATTGCGAAGCCTATAGTTACCTTCTATGATAACTTAAGGCAATTGCTTTAGCAAAGGAATCGAGATCTCACCCATGATCTAAACACAAGTATACCATATGATCTGGAAAATCATAGGTAGAATAAGACGGTGGGGTAAAACCACGTCAGCAGACAACATAGCAGATCCACTAATTAAGTCATAATCACAAAAGAGTTCGACGGACATCTTGAGAGAGATGGGCCTTAGAAACGTATGTGGTTGGCTTTAGGGCAAGTGGGAGATTGATAGGATAGTGCCCAGCAAGCCAACAAATATAACCTTGTTAAGGAACTTCCTTTAGAAGCAATCTTATGATTTATAAGATAATACGCCCGTTTATTCATAGTACGTGAATTAAACAATGGCCACCTTCATCTCTCGCGAACTTATCTAAGCGATTGGTTGAAACCCTGAGATCACTCATGACTACGGGATTATTCACTTCAGTATTGGGTGCGATTAATCATGAAACAGTCTCAAAGGTCGTAATCTCAAAAACGTTCCAAGTCATAGATTCATATCGAGACGGGGTATCGAATGAATCGTCAAGACTTGTAGGATTATGCATGATTCACATGAAGTGAATTTGTTGTCGTTTCATGAACAAGGCATTGAATGCTAGTGCATATGACTAGGTGGTTCGATAGGGGATCGAACGCATCGAACGACCCGAACAGAGAGACCCATCGTGGAAGTGCGTTAAGCATATCGGTAATGGGATGTCTCTCAAGACTTATAATAGTGTACGATTTAGTCCTTTGACTTGAGGTACTAGGGAGGATTCGGTACACGGGAATACGTACTTTGATTTAGGAGCCGATCACATAGCTTGGTCATTGTGCGATTACTTTGGGTACGTATGAACGTGTGCGCGGATAGTTAGTACTAATAAAGGATCTATCGACTCATCTTGATAAGATGAGAGAATTTCCTGTACGTTCTTAGATAATAAATCCGAGGAATCTACGGCCGTAGTCGGTGACGGATTTGGAAAGGGGTTTCCAAATTTAGCAGTCACACTGGAATTATTATCCTGAATTAGAAAGTACAGAATTGAGATAATTAGAGGTGCCGACAAATTCACACACCCTAGGTCTCAATCGGGAAATTAGTTGATAGAAGGACCGTATGTACATGGCATTTAAGGTTCACGAAATCAATTCACCTGAAGTTGGGCCTAATGGGCTTGTGGCTAGACATCGACCATGAGGTGTGGGTACTCCTGAATTAATAAGGAAATTAATTCTGGAGTGGTCAATTAAAGTGGTTAATTGATCGGAGCAATTAATTACATATTAATTGCTCACTAATTAAATCACGAAAGTCGTGGGCCTGCTGCCAATTGATGGTGAACCTAGAGGGTCACACACAATACAGTTGTACAGTGACAGTCTGAAAGGATTCAATTGATTTAAGGAATTAAATCAATATATGAATTAAAGTATTAATTCATAAAGAAGAATAATTAATTAGAAGTAACTAATTAATTTGTCAAGAATTAAAGTGTTAATTCAAAATGGAGAATCATTAATTAGGAGTAACTAATTAATGAATCAATTGGAATTTCTGATTGATTAAATCCTCAATTAAAGTGTTAATTGGAAAGGATTAATTAATTAATAGTGGATTAATTAATTAAAACACATGGGCCGATCCATATGTAAGTTAATTGATCTTTGATTAATTAATTTAAGCATATGGGCCAATCAATGTAAAGATAAATTAGTCTGGGATTAATTAATCTTGCATGGGCCGATTTTGGGAACAATGATCAAATTAATTTGGGATTAATCAAAAGCACGTGGGCCGATTTTATTTAGTTGAGATGGCCGATTTTTTGCTTGGGAAATAAGTCTTGAATTGATAATTGATCATGTTTGATTATGATAAGGATTAGGAGAGATTGTGTTATCTTGTGTAACTAGGAAAGAGATTGTGACAAATCTTGTTTCCTAAAATGAAAAAGATCTTGTGTATCTTGTTTCTTGATAAGGAGAGATCCTTTCAAGATTAGATACCTATTAGGAGAAGGAGTCTTCTAATTAGATATCTATAAATACTAGATACACATAATCTATTCATAAAGAGTTGAAAAACCAAAAAGATTTATTCTAAGCAAGAAAGAAAATCAAAACACAAGAAAACAAGAGAGGCCGAAAATTTCAGCCCCCTTCTCGCCCCTTGCATAACCGAACCCTGTCAAGAAAAATCGCCCCTCCCTGTGTAGGATTTTTCTCCAAGTTTTCTTCCGGATCTGAATCCAATTCCCGACGAGACAATTCCTTAATCCTAGTTCTGAGCCTGGGGATTTCGCGAAGTCACTCAAATCCATCTGGTGTGGACTTTCTCTAGAGGCACAACACTTGGGGTGCTCTAGTGAACAATTGAAGACCGGAGGAAAACCACCACCTTGCCTGTGGTGAGGTAAAATAGCTTTTACCTTCTCATTTAATTTTAGTATATGCTTGCTGAAACTAAATTCAACATTTATTCATATGCGCTAATAAGTGTTCCCTGGGATTTGGCGTATAAACAAAAATTTTAAATTCCGCACTGTTGTAGTTGACAATTATACCCATAAAATCCCAACAGTGGTATCAGAGCCAGGTTATTATGCACATATGAAAAAAGGCTTGAACACTTCAAATTTTCGTGAATATGTTTATTTGTCGTGTTCTATGCATGGATCTTGCTGATTATGATTAATTATGTGTTCGGGTAAATAGCATAATTCTTATTTGGGCCAGATCTACAATTTACGAATTTTACAGGACTAAAAACTGCAATTTGCGATTTTTATAAAATCTGGACAGAATCTGAAATTTTACTTTTCTGGAAATTTTGGGCTGAAATTGAAAATCTGTTTTTCAAGCGATAGGGGTCTGTTTTGCAATTTCCGTAAGTTGTGGGGCTGTTTTGCAATTTATGAAAACTTCAGGGGCTGTTTTGTGATTAATAAAAGTTTCTGGAAATAAAATATTAATTTCTGTTTTCTGGGCCAATTTGCAAGTTCTGGAATTTTTGGGGTTAATTTGTTATTTCCGAAAGTTTTGGGGTCAAAACGTAATTTTCGAAAATTGAGGGAACAAACTGTAATTTTCAAAATTTGAAATTTGCAGAACCTGAATTATGTTTAAAAGGTGTTTTATTATCCGAAGGATTAATTTTTTCAAAATTAGTAGTGGACTAAAGTAAGAACCATGAGATATTTTAAAAGGGGTTTTAAAATAGAAATTGTGATTTAATTTTAAAAGGGGTTTTAAAATGATAGTTAAGAGATTGTTTTAGAAAGGGGTTTTTAAAACTAGAATCTAAAGTTATTTTGAAAGGTAGTTTTAAAATAATATAAGAAATGAGAAAATTATAATTTTGCTTGTTTCTTGCTCAACGTGAAATTGTTTACGTGGTTTTCGATCGCGCCGAGCCTTGACCCTTAGGTTAGATGTGATTGGTTGATTTTAATCTTATTGGTTTTATTGGGCCTGCGAGCCTTAAGTTTTTGGGCCACTTTGAGCCATTGTAATAGATAGGGCTTTACTGTTTTATTAGTTTAGGATGGAGGCCCGTTACAAGCAAGATGGGAGCCCAAGAAGACTAAAGGCCATGTGTGCATGGTAAAATGTGTAATAGAGTAGGTCTATATGAAACCCAATAGATTGACCAATAGGACCATCGTCTTTGGCTCGATGGTGGTCCGCATAGGAGGCTCCCGATCGAAAACATATTGTGGTAGCATGCATGCTAGGTGTGAATGTTTTATTTTTATTTGTTGATTTATTTTTGGCTTGCGCGCTAGAACATAGATCACTAAATAAATCATTAAGCATAATTAATGCGGTGAGATCTCGAGGAGAGTTACCTCAAACTTCCTAAAACCGAAAATCCCCTCTCGAATTAAAATATTAAGTCATATTGGGTAAACTATAAAATGATGTTTTATAGATCCAAGCCTTCCATCAATAGGGACTAGTGTATGTTGTCTACTTATCGATAGAGGTGATCCAGAGTCTGGCACCCGAGTCGAAGAAAGGGACAATACAAATTCCTTGATTCTTGTTTTTAACTAAACTCGACAAGGGTGGGGACTTGTCGGGATGTGAAAATCGACCGATAACCAGTTACGGGGATTTCATGACCGGGCCTGTTGCTCATCAAGATTGACTGGGTTAGACTTAAACGAGTAGTAACATCTATGATGTAGCAGTGCTAGATAGATGCGAAAATCGAGGCAAAATAGCTTGAAGGTTGTGGAGTAACACAATTGGTAAAAGTATACCTACCTAGGGAGTTAATTGTATGGCCGCGAGTCGTGGGTGCAATTAATGTCTGCCGGGACGTCAAGACCTACTAGGAAATAGAATTTCCCGAACAATGCAAGGGGTTATTGTTTCGATAAAATAGTGGGAGAACTTTTTAGATAGAAAGACCAATCTTCGTTAATTATAAGTATTATCTTAAATCTATCTGCTTATTGTTGTCTATTATTTATATTTAGCCATGCCAATATTCACTGTCAATTGCGAACAAACGATATTGCAAATCTGGATATCATCACTCCACGATAAAGGCATGACTGAGTTCAAAAATATTAGTGAATATTGCACTTACCTGATCAAGAGGCTAAATCGAATCAATGAGCTTGGAGCTAAATTGACTCTAGATGATAAAATGGTAATCATCACAAATGGCCTGCCTGAATCATTCTCTCGTTTTATCGATCATTGTGAAGTTCCAAGTAAAGGAATTGAGACCAATGATTTGCATAAATTGTTAGACAAATATGAGAAAGCCCTCAAAAAAGGACAAGGATTGATCGAAGGAAAGAATTGTCCCTTATGTAAGAAAGATGAGGGACTGAGGAACATGACTGATGAGGAATTCCGAAACATACTTGATCAAGGTATAACCTAAGTTATTTCCTTTTGATGAAAAACATCTTAAGATTTTCTTTTGATGTAAAACATCTAACATTTCTGGTTTCTGTAAAAGTGTTTACAGAGGATGACTGGAACGTGCTGCACGTAACCAAGTTCGGGTTTCGACTGCACATGAGGGAAACATACTTCAGGGAATGGGTCAAGGAGCATCTGGATTTTTCTTATTAGCATATGTTTTTCTTTAATTCTGGATTTAGGCATTAGTTAGAGTTTTGTCTATTTATTTCGAACTTTGTACGAAACTTCTTAGCTTTACCATTATGAATGGAGTTATTTTAATTAAAGCTTTTAATTCGTACATAATTGCTTTACCATTGTAAATAAAGCAAAGAAATAAGCATTGATAAAACTTAAACAATTATGCTAAATCAAGAAAAGAAAAACAGATTAGATAATTATCCACATTCGATCATAATTCCTGAAAGAGGGAATCGATGTATTGTTTTCAATCATGGCTCTTGAAAAATAGAAGATTGATGAAATCAAAAACATGCGAATCCTGTCTGAATAGGAAATCAATCCATTAAAGGTATTTTGAAATACCAAGTGTTTAATGGATGGAAAACCATTAATACACATGTGGATCACTAAAGCATTAGTGCGAGTAATTAATTGCTTCATAAAGTATCTTGATATCATTTAGGATATGAGTACTTTGGAATGTACAAGTTTTTGGAAAAGTTGAAGGGTTCAAAGTGTTTCATAAAGGCACTAAGTAAAGTGCAAGAATGGAAATGTTGAAAGGATTCAAAGGATTCCAAAACCGAAGCAATTAAGGGCATTAAAGTATGATCATTCGATTTAATCGAAGTGGTTAATACATAAGCCCTAAATTACTCAAAATTATCTAAATCAAGAATAGAATTCTTGAATAGCGAGTTAAATCTAGTAAAAGGAATCGAACTATGAAAGACTAGATTCATTCCTTAAACTAGTATTGCTAAAACTCCTCAATCAATTCTGGGGTTCAACCCCATGACTCTGGAAGGATACTTAGACTTGTAACCTTCTTAAGTCAATTCCTACGAAAACTGTACTAAATCGAGTATGGTGTTTCGTCCATGAATGATAAAATTGGATAGTGGATCCAATTGAGAAAATTTGTAGGGTATCCAACGAAATCCATTGGATACCTATTCCATGATCCTAAAGAACGAAAGGAGACCGTTACTAAAGGATACCCAATTCTTAGAGGGTGGTTCCCTCGCTAATAGAAATGGGATTTTACCATGGAACTTGATGAAGTCCTAGACATGGACACATCCCTACAAATAGTGGGAGTATATTTTCCATCCTGCTGAACCAAAATTTTGTACACCAAATTTCGAAGATTCGATCGAATTCGAAAAGAACTGGTACGTTCACGAATATGATCGATCGGATAGTGATCCAAGGACTTTCGAAATATCTATATATAACATTGATTCGGGCACATAGCTTAAACGCCATGTGATCTAAGTGGATTGTAAATAATCCGTTTGGAAACAACGAATCATAGAAGCTTCGTATGACTACGAAGTATATCCATTGGATTTAAATCCAAAGGTGAATCTATAATTATAGACCAGTATCCCGAAGCTGGAACATGCAACTAGATGAGACAGTCAAGGCGGTTGACTTTATCAAAATTGCATGTAAATCTCAATGTACAAAAGAATCAGTGGGAGTTTTTGCATTGTTCGTAATATAAACACTAAAGTTGACATAGATGATGTAAGAGTGTTAAACGCAGACGAAAGCGTGTTCATTCACGAAATTCTTCATTAAAAGATTTAAGGGATACATCTCACGTATTGGCAGTACGTATCTATTGTGATAGATTAGAGAAGATGTTTGAAATCCCAAATCTTAGTACATGTACAAAACTGAATAAAATCAGTATGGAAAGTCATAGAGAGGACAGTTTTCATAGAGATGTAAAATCTCTCTCAAAGTCAAATGAGCCCTACATTTGATGAGTAAAGAGGATAATATCTCTATACACCTTCCAAACTAGAAGGTGGGATAGTATATGCAATGTCGTGTACAAGACCAGACTAAACACACGCTATGAGTATCATAAGCTGATGTTAGTCGAACACCAGTAAGAAGTACTGGATTACCGAAAAGAGCATTCCTTAAAGAACTCTGGGAGTTCTGAGGATATATTGCTGGTCAACTGTAATAATGAAGAATTGGAACTCAAAGGATTTAGTGATTCGAGTTTACCGTCTGAAGTGAATTTAATATTCTGGTTTTATGGGGCAACGATGATTTGAAAGGGTTCAAAAGCACAATCGATGCCGGGATAACCACTAAAAACAGAATATTTCGCAGTATTGAATACAGCGAAAGAAAGTGTTTGGACGAAAACTTCTTCTAATAAATTGGAACTAGTACTCAGCATTGCGAAGCCTATAGTTACCTTCTATGATAACTTAAGGCAATTGCTTTAGCAAAGGAATCGAGATCTCACCTATGATCTAAACACAAGTATACCATATGATCTGGAAAATCATAGATAGAATAAGACGGTGGGGTAAAACCACGTCAGCAGACAACATAGCAGATCCACTAATTAAGTCATAATCACAAAAGAGTTCGACAGACATCTTGAGAGAGATGGGCCTTAGAAACGTATGTGGTTGGCTTTAGGGCAAGTGGGAGATTGATAGGATAGTGCCCAGCAAGCCAACAAATATAACCTTGTTAAGGAACTTCCTTTAGAAGCAATCCTATGATTTATAAGATAATACGCCCGTTTATTCATAGTACGTGAATTAAACAATGGCCACCTTCATCTCTCGCGAACTTAAGCGATTGGTTGAAACCCTGAGATCACTCATGACTACGGGATTATTCACTTCAGTATTGGGTGCGATTAATCATGAAACAGTCTCAAAGGTCGTGATCTCAAAAACATTCCAAGTCATAGATTCATATCGAGACGGGGTATCGAATGAATCGTCAAGACTTGTAGGATTATGCATGATTCACATGAAGTGAATTTGTTGTCGTTTCATGAACAAGGCATTGAATGCTAGTGCATATGACTAGGTGGTTCGATAGGGGATCGAAAGCATCGAACAACCCGAACAGAGAGACCCATCGTGGAAGTGCGTTAAGCATATCGGTAATGGGATGTCTCTCAAGACTTATAATAGTGTACGATTTAGTCCTTTGACTTGAGGTACTAGGGAGGATTCGGTACACGGGAATACGTACTTTGATTTAGGAGCCGATCACATAGCTTGGTCATTGTGCGACTACTTTGGGTACGTATGAACGTGTGCGCAGATAGTTAGTACTAATAAAGGATCTATCGACTCATCTTGATAAGATGAGAGAATTTCCTGTACGTTCTTAGATAATAAATCCGAGGAATCTACGGCCGTAGTCGGTGACGGATTTGGAAAGGGGTTTCCAAATTTAGCAGTCACACTGGAATTATTATCCTGAATTAGAAAGTACAGAATTGAGATAATTAGAGGTGCCGACAAATTCACACACCCTAGGTCTCAATCGGGAAATTAGTTGATAGAAGGACCGTATGTACATGGCATTTAAGGTTCACGAAATCAATTCACCTGAAGTTGGGCCTCATGGGCTTGTGGCTAGACATCGACCATGAGGTGTGGGTACTCCTGAATTAATAAGGAAATTAATTCTGGAGTGGTCAATTAAAGTGGTTAATTGATCGGAGCAATTAATTACATATTAATTGCTCACTAATTAAATCACGAAAGTCGTGGGCCTGCTGCCAATTGATGGTGAACCTAGAGGGTCACACACAATACAGTTGGACAGTGACAGTCTGAAAGGATTCAATTGATTTAAGGAATTAAATCAATATATGAATTAAAGTATTAATTCATAAAGAAGAATAATTAATTAGAAGTAACTAATTAATTAATCAAGAATTAAAGTGTTAATTCAAAATGGAGAATCATTAATTAGGAGTAACTAATTAATGAATCAATTGGAATTTATAATTGATTAAATCCTCAATTAAAGTGTTAATTGGAAAGGATTAATTAATTAATAGTGGATTAATTAATTAAAACACATGGGCCGATCCATATGTAAGTTAATTGATCTTTGATTAATTAATTTAAGCATATGGGCCAATCAATGTAAAGATAAATTAGTCTGGGATTAATTAATCTTGCATGGGCCGATTTTGGGAACAATGATCAAATTAATTTGGGATTAATCAAAAGCACGTGGGCCGATTTTATTTAGTTGAGATTGCCGATTTTTTGCTTGGGCAATAAGTCTTGAATTGATAATTGATCATGTTTGATTATGATAAGGATTAGGAGAGATTGTGTTATCTTGTGTAACTAGGAAAGAGATTGTGACAAATCTTGTTTCCTAAAATGAAAAAGATCTTGTGTATCTTGTTTCTTGATAAGGAGAGATCCTTTCAAGATTAGATACCTATTAGGAGAAGGAGTCTTCTAATTAGATATCTATAAATACTAGATACACATAATCTATTCATAAAGAGTTGAAAAACCAAAAAGATTTATTCTAAGCAAGAAAGAAAATCAAAACACAAGAAAACAAGAGAGGCCGAAAATTTCAGCCCCCTTCTCGCCCCTTGCATAACCGAACCTTGTCAAGAAAAATCGCCCCTCCCTGTGTAGGATTTTTCTCCAAGTTTTCTTCCGGATCTGAATCCAATTCTCGACGAGACAATTCCTTAATCCTAGTTCTGAGCCTGGGGATTTCGCGAAGTCACTCAAATCCATCTGGTGTGGACTTTCTCTAGAGGCACAACACTTGGGGTGCTCTAGTGAACAATTGAAGACCTGAGGAAAACCACCACCTTGCCTGTGGTGAGGTAAAATAGCTTTTACCTTCTCATTTAATTTTAGTATATGCTTGCTGAAACTAAATTCAACCTTTATTCATATGTGCTAATAAGTGTTCCCTGGGATTTGGCGTATAAACAAAAATTTTAAATTCCGCACTGTTGTAGTTGACAATTATACCTATAAAATCCCAACACTCATACAATAATTAAACACATAGTCACAAAGAAGATACGGCTCTCACCTACTACGGATTAAAGAAATGGTTGTTTTTCGCCTTCACTTAAACTAACTCAAATAGAGAAATAGAGACCGGATATGGAAACCCACACCGAAATGAAGATGTTGCCGGACTAACCATCGTTGACCGCGCCGATGACAGGAGTTGACCACCACCAGAAAATGAGCCAAAGTCACAATTCGACTCTCCTTTGTGCCTAGAACACCATTTGAAGCCTAATCAATGAAAAGGTGATCGAAAAACCTCCATCCAAGAAGACCCAATTTGAGGCTGCCACTTGTCGCCGTCATCGTCACTTTTACGACCATAATTACCGATGAAAAATTATAGCAATAGAAAGCTCTCGTCGAGGAGATGAATTTGAACTTCTTATTCGCTCGATTTGGTTAAGAAATGAGAAAGTTATTAGCAAAATAAGGAAGGGGGTTTTGTGTGGGTAGAAACAGGTTTTAGTATGTGTAAATGGTGGAGAAGATGAATAATGAGATAAATGGGCTCATTTTTCTTCATATGTAATGGGTGTTTTGTATTTAACACTCTCAAAAAGTAGATAATCACCAGAGGCAGAGGGACATGGGGTGCGGGTGGGGGCACCCGCAACCAGGGCCGGCCCTGAGTATAAGCCGCATAGGCGGTCGCTTAGGGCCATCGATAGCCGAGGGCCTCCAAAAAAAATATTAATATGTAGTAGGTAGAAAAAAATTAATTCTATTAGTAATATTATTTTATCAATTCTTACAAGCAAAGTTCACTTGGCCTAATGGTTGTAACAATGCTTTGTCATCCATGAGGTTCCAGGTTCGAAACCCACTGGAAGATAAGTAAGTAGTTTTTTTATATATTCTTATGTTTTATTTTGCATATTCTTATATCTTGTGCAATTCTAATTCAGTTATTGTCAACGCATAAATATGGTCATTTGAATTAACATTTTAAAAAAAAAATTAGTTTTAATTTTGGTACTTTTTATATCATTATTTTCTTTATAAATTGAATTTATGTTGTAAAGTGTTCATGATCTTCTTATCGATTCTTCCATCTTTTGAACCATCTGTTGAATAGACACTTTAAAAAATTGCTACTATATCATTTTACCCTGTTATTAGATAAAATTATAAACTTATTATAATCTAAGTTAGTTTTTGTCATTTTACTTTAACATCAGAAATATATCAACTTGTAACAAAAAAAAAAAAATATATATATATATATATATATATATATATATATATATATATATATATATATATATATATATATATATATATATATATATATATATATATATATATATATATATATATATATATATATATCAACTTGCTACCAAATTATTTTTGTTCAATTGAATTGCATTTTAAACATCCATATTGAGTGTTATGAATCTGTGCTGCTAATTATATAAAAAAAAATCTTACTTTTGAAAAAACTTGCTAGTGTATATATATATATATATATATATATATATATTTATGGATAAAAGCATTGTATCACTTTACCTTAAATTAGTTTTAGTTATTTTATCATAACATCGAAAAAATACCGACTTCGTTACCCAAAAACTTCGCCCCCCCCCCCCTCCCCCCAACAAAAAACGCCTAGCTTGGTCCATGATTATGCAAGTGTAATTTGTGATTTTACTCCAAAATTTTATAGGAGAGTAACATTTAAATAATATTAGTTAGGTGCTTATGTCTCAGTCACTGATATAATCATTTTCTTATTAAGTTAAACTATATCTTGTGTTATCGATGTTTTTTACAAAGCGAGATTATATTTGATTTATTATTTGAATTGTTTATTATTTTTCTAATTAATAGTTTTGTTTGCATTGCTTTGAAAAGTTTGTATTTGTTATTAACATAATTTTGTTGTACGTGTAAATTTGAGGGCCACAATTTAAAATTTGGCCTAGGACCACCGAAAACTCAGGGCCGGCCCTGCCCGCAACCCATAGCCAAATCAGTTTGCATTAGTAATTAGTAATGCACAAGGGAAAAATATTAGTTTATTGTTCATTAATTACCTCATCCCAATAATCTCATTTAAATATTTGTGTAGTTTTTCTTTAGCAAGTCTTCTAGCACAATTCCATCCCTCTAAATAATCGGCTAATTGAAAATAAGGCCCAACAATTTGCCTTGAATAAGAAATACGACCTAAACAGTATATCATTTCTATTAGTAAAAATAATATTCTATTTAAATTTTTGGTTAGCTAATCTTTAATAATTTATGTGACTTCAAAAAATCTTTAGTAATGTATGATAAGTGTTCTAAATGAATCTATTTTTATCATAAAATTGAAATCGCTCAAAGTTGTGATATTAATTCAACCTAATGAATTTGATTTCATAAAGAAAAAAAAGTACAATTTAGGATGTATAGGTAAAATTGTATTCACAGTTATTAGTATGTCCAACTCTCTTTATAAGTTGCTTCATAGTTTATTATGATTAATGATTATTTATCTCATAATATAGAACTGGTTATTTATTTAGTGATAGATACATAATTATCTCATTTGATTATATATATATATATATATATATATATATATATCAATTGCCATGAAACTAGTGACATATTAAATAAGATTAGTTTTGTCTACTAACCATGGACCATAGTATGTACCGATGAGCGCACTTAGTGTGATGAGCAATAGAAATTGAACTTGGGGTTCGTCTCTGGTGTCTCAATACGCTACCTCTTGACCCAAATAAATATAAAAAATTTCACTAAAATCCCCCCCCCCCCCCCCCCTTTTCAAATTTCTGGCTCGGCCCCTGATAGTCACTTTTTAGTTCTCAAGGTCTTTGGTAAATTCAACAAGTCCCCTTTTTTCTTTTTTCTTTTTTTTTTTTTTTTTTTTTTTTTTTTTGCATTTCAATCCTCAAATAATACAAGAGTGAGCTATTAATAATGCATAAATTTGCACACCAGTAATAGTTCAAGTGTATTAATTTGAATAACATAATTTAACTAAAATTTAAAATTATAGAAAAAAAAATTCATAAATGAATTTTCGGGGTTTTAGAGTAATTATTTTATGCTTAACTTAAAATAAAAATGACTATATATTATTTTATTTATGTAAATAGTTGTATTTGCAAATCATTGAAAAACATACAAAAATATTGCATTTGACATAAGCAAGTTGATAAATCGAATATTAACAATATATTTATTCAAATTTTCAAATTACTTATTATACTTCAAACAAGTTTCTTTTTTTTTTGAGGGGAAGATGTAACACTTTCATTCAACCGAGAACATCAGAGTTTACAATGTCTAGGATAAAACTAGGCAAAACATTTCCACAAGTGGAATTTGACAAAGCTAACTTAGCTAAAGAATGAGCAACTCTATTATTTTCTCTAAAAGTATGACAACTACGAAAAGCCTCAAACGACGGGATAAGCGCATGGATGTCCTGTAAAATAGGGCCAATGGTGCTCAAATACTCAAAAGGAACCTGGATCCCATTAATAACTTCTTTACAATCACCTTCTATGACCACATCCCTCCAGTGAGAGTGAATAGCTAACTCTAATGCTGCCTTAGCTGCCATGGCTTCGGATGCTTCTGGGGACAAAGGTAAATCTGATCTGCATGCTATCCAGTCTAAGACAACTCCATCTTTGTTTCTAGCAATGACGCCTATTCCATAACCCCCATTATTAGGTGCAATTGCAGCGTCAAAATTCAGCTTAATTGAGTTGTGTTGAGGGGGAGACCAAGCTGTATTGTTGGCGGAACGAGCGGATCTGGTTGGGATTTGAGTGGCTGACTTGAATCTATAAAAGAAATCAGTGGCCAGCAGGAAAGCATCCATAGGTTGTTTCGTACATGAATTCCAAACTCTTTGGTTTCGGAGGAACCAAAGCATCCAACAAAGAGTACCTGCAAGAGCTAATTGTTCACTGTCAAGCGTATCATGAAGTTTCCGAAACCAGCCAAGGAAGTCCTGATTATCCCCACCATAAGCTGAGAAAGGTATATTACTTACAGCCCAAGCTTGTCGTGCGTAGTTACAATGGCATAAGACATGCATAATAGTCTCTTTTTCACAATTATTGCAAGTGAGGCAGTCCGCAGAATCGGCTGATTTCTTTTTGAAAAGGAGTTGTCGAACCGGCACCGCTTCGCGACCACATCTCCAAAGAAAAATCTTCACTTTTTGTGGAACTCGCATATTCCAGATCCAGCTCCACTCGGCGCTATGAGTAGAACTCGAGCTTCCCATTCTTGAATTAACAGCTGCTCTTTTCAAGCCCACAGACAAGTGATATGCAGTTTTAACTGAGAAGTAACCACTCTTTTCGTAATGCCAGATCAAGACATCACTGCCTCCATAATTAGCTAACGGGATTGATAAAATCTTCGTTGCTTCTTCCTCCCAAAATGAAATATTTCAGCAAATACCAAAATGAAATATTTCAAGCACCAGCTAAAAAAACACGACTATTTCTCCATTACCTCTCTGGGCAATTTTGTTTATCTACTAAAATGATGTTTCATAGTTATATATTCGAGGTCATACAAAGACATGCACAACTTTACTTCGTCTAGTGTATTTAATTAAATTCGAGTATAAATATATAGGTTGCGCTCATATTTACAAATTAGGGTCTATGTCCAATTTTAATGAGAGATAATCATCAATGAACTTTTACGTGTAGGTCTCACATTAGAAAGGAGTTTTGATCAATGAAATCGATCAACATTTTTGGCTAATAAATGAATGTAACTGAGAAATTATTATTCAGGCTCGTCGAAGTTGATCCTAGCAAAGACAATCTAGTGTTTAAGTTGGATCATATTAAAAATTTAAAAATCTAACAAATGAGTAGTTGAATAATTTGAAATGTTTATTTGATACCATTATAGGAGATGAAATTGGGTCCGTATATAATCCAAGTCAAATTATACTTAAGTTTTCTTAAAAAAAAAAGAAGTAGAAAAATTTTCTCAATCAAATAAGTTTACTTGGTGAGACTGGACAACAAATGTTTGAGTAGTTAAAAAAATAATTTGAATGAATATATCTATGTTTAATTAAATAAATTGTAATAGAAAAAAATTCATTTTTCATACCATAGAACATGATAATTTTTATTTTCATACGACATGTGCCTCAAAAACATGAGTTTTTTCGCGCAATTCCGTTAAAAAACTTGACAGAAGTATGATGTTTGAAATGTCCGTTTATTCTATAATATGATTTTCATTCGATTGGTATGAAAATGGATTTTGACTATTCTTTGGTATGAAAATTGATTTTTTACCAATACATATATCTTACAACCCGAGATCATCATAATAGATGTAAGAACACAATACAAAATAAATTACAATAAAGATAATGTGAAGCAGAAGTGTACCGTATAATTTCAATATACTTAATATGTATTGATGATTTAATCATATCCAATACATTCATGTAACTTTGTACACTTACATAAAGTGTTATTTAGACTAAATCTTCCTACTCCTCCATTCAAGGTCCAAGAACGTATTTAATGGGTGACACGCTTTCTCTTAAGAAACAACACACACTAATATTTTCATATGATTTCACTCATTCTAACCTATAGAAAAAGATGGGCTATTTATAAACTTGCAAGTTTCTCTCATCAAACCCATTACGAAGAGTCACAATTCTACAAAGTGACACAACTCTTAAGGAAAATACACGAAGCTTTATGAAGGTCATTTCGATTAATCAAGTTCAAGGTTGTACTTAGCTTGGAGATGGCAAACAAATGAACTTTTTTGACTCAAGGTGTTGGGCAATAAGCTAAGTACGCCCAGCTTGCCTCACCCATCTACCATCTCACGCGCTGGGTCTTGGCCCAACAAGTAGGTGGACGATACTTGTTGGCCACCTACTCTATTTTTTTTTTTTTAATTTTACTAATTAATAAATATATTTTTCTTTAACTTTAACTATTTCTTAACTTTAATTAATAATACCTTTTTCTTTAACATTAATTAATTAATGGACATAACTCTTCGTAACGACTAACGAGCTTATATATTTTGGATAGGAGAGACAACCTAGCCCATTAATCTAATGTATTAAATGGGCATATTGTAAGTCCATTAAAAGTCTTAGATAATGGACTTATTACAATAACATCATTTCAAATAATCGGTCCAGCTGTAGTATCAGACACAATTTACAATTCAGTTCAGTTCGTGGACAAACTAAACAGCCTCAAATTCAATACACTTATGAATGAATTATTATAAGGTGAAATTGAATTGGCAAATTTTTTTCTTTTTTCTTTTTTCTTTTCTGGATATATAATGAAATGATTTGCAAGACACATTTTAATTAAGACATTCCTTAATTCATATATATTATCATAGTATGTTGTCTTAACCCAAACGATAAGCTCGCTAGAAAACATCTAGAATAATGATTTTATCTCAAAATCATAGTCATCAGTCAAAGACTCAAAATATCGTATATATATTATATTATTAGAAAAGCGTAATTAAAGAAAGGTTATTCCTAATTTCCTATAGTCTTCTAGAAAACTGTCATTTTCGTGCTTGGACCTTGTCGTAGGCTCTTTCCTATAGCAACATACACTTTTTCAAGTTATTCCACATGCACTTTGAACTACTACTTCTTATTCTTCTAGTAAGTCTTATAATTTGTTTTCCTTTTAATTCTGATCAATAATAACTCGATTAGCTTGTTCTTATTTTTCTAATAAATAAAGTCAAGTAAACTCCAATAAATAATTATACACTATATTTTTCTCAATGCTATCTTTTACCAGTTTTTTTATTGTCATATGTCACACCAGTTGGTTTCATTTCTTTTTTTCTTTTTCTTTTAATTTATCCATGTTCTTATTCCAACTTACCTGGCCTCTAGAAGCTTGGAAATTCTTATTAAAAGAAAATATTAATCAAATATAGTTTGGGCAAATTAGTTTAACCACAAAGCACATGTTTAACACTTGTGATGTAATTTTTCATTCTCTTAATATTGTTATTCGACCAATAATCATGTATATTATTGACAGAACTTAATTTCAATTATTCGAACTTCGAATTTGTACACCAACATAAGGAAACATTTCTTGTCCCACTTTTTTTCCTTTCTAATTCTCATTCTAAGTTTTCACTTCATGTACAAACAAATGTAACATTGCCGTTAACAGTTACACATGCAACAAGCAGTGGCGTAATCGAGTCATGTAGTGTTGAATGACCCATTGTTGAAGTTTAATTTTAATTTTATTGAGCTTGAAATTTTATGTTTGAGTTTGGTATTATTGTTAAACGAGTCAAGCTCAAACAAGTTTTTTATCGAACGAACTTGAGCCGAATGTCGAGTAGCTAGCTTGATATTTTTACATGTATATTATCAAATTTTAGTTTATCGAATCGAGATCGAGTCAAGCTTTAAAAGTTAACGAACGAAAAATATAATTCAAGCTTATTTGAATAGTGTGTCGAACAAAGCTCAAACAAACTTTTATCGAACTAGCTTGAACCTAATATCAAATAGTTTGATTTGATTTAATAGCCCTAGTAACAAGTCAATCAGAAAATGAAAAAAAAAATGCGGTCTTGCATTAGAAACACAATGATAGTTACTTTTATAGTGACATTAAGAAAATGGTAAATTATGAAATTCGCCCATAAGGTTCACATATTGGTATTACCAATACCCCTCATGATTGTCACATTTTTATAATTGGCCTCTTACGTTGTTAACTTAGACAACATCTTAATTATTCCCTGAAATTTTTCAATTTTTCTCGGAGATTATTTCTAATGTTTGTAAAATTATAACATTTAGAACTTGGGTGTTGCTTGTACTACTTCAAAAAATTATAAAATGATAAATTTTATTAACCCCGAAAAAAATTAATAAACTTTTATAATTGCACATAGAGCTTCAATAGGTATTAAATTAAATAATTGAACTAATATTATTGGAACAATTACATACACATCTGATATAAATAAAATAAAATATTAATAAAAAAATATGCTAGAGATTGATCAACTCAAATTTAATGATAATAAAATTAAAAATCATATTTGATAAAAACAATATTTCTCGATACTATTAATAACTATATCAAATTTTAATATAGGACTAACATTTTATGAAAATATTAGATAAATCTTATTTCCATATTTACTAGAATAATTTTCACACTAATAAATTAAGCAAATTTTAATTACCATAATATTTTATGTATATAAAAAGTTAAATAAATTAAAAAATTTATGAAATATTAAAAAATATCCAAAATAACCCAAACCTCACCGGCCCCGTTCCTATTCCAACCTTGTCGCCCCCTTCCAAGGCACCCAGGTTGTCGAAACGATATGGAAAGAAGAACCCATGCCATCGATTGTGGGCCTAGCTAGGATTGAAGATCCAAGCCTTTGACGACCTTCAATTCCAGGTCATCACAGACATGATTTTTCGATCCCAGATCAACAATGACTTGTGTGTTCTTCTATCCAATCTCATAAATGGATCGATCATTTCGACGACATGGTGAACTACACACCTAGGGAAAGGTGGCGGATGGGTTGGGGGAATAGAAGGGGTGGGAGTGGGAGTGGGAGTGAATATTTAAAAAAAAAAAAGAGAGAGAGAGAGAGAGAGAGAGAGAGAGAGAGAATATGAAAATTATAATTCACTAATTTTAGGAGGTCAAATATGCCATTTTTAAAATATCATAAGGGTACAAAGGAAAATACAAATAATTCGTTAAGAGTGTGAGACAAGTCGGTAAAACGAGTGGAACTTTTATAATTGCGTGGAGATTTATTTTGTAATTTGGGTTTACCGTTTACTTTAAATGAATAAAAGAAAAATCCAAATTTAACTATATATAAAAAATACTTCTAGAATTTGAAGTTCGTATATATAGAACGTTTCATCTCCTTCCATTTCCACCAAACCAAACATATTTCCATATTCTCATTTCCTCCAATTCCAAATCCATGGAAGACACCTTACTACAAAACAACCTAATTAATTCAGATTATGATTTGGAAGAAGAACCCAATAGACTTTCATTCAGCAATCTTGATCCAATGGGCTCGGGCTCTCTCCAACAAAGCCCGAAAACTTTTCCAACCCAAATCGATCAATTATTCACCTTCCAACCCGGACCCGCCTTATTTATCAAAAAAAAAAAACCCGGACCCGCCTGCTCCAACCCTGACATCAATTTCAACGAAGACGAAGAACTCAATGAGTATCATAAGAGAGATTACTTCTCCACCATCAAATCACACTCTTTCCGCAAACCATATTTAATTTCGGATCAGCCCGACAACCAGCGGTTGTCGAATTCGACCCGATTCAAATATAAGACCGGATCCATTTTTGGGAAGTCGAGGAGAAGGATGTTTATGTTCTGGCCGATGATATTCAATCCTGAGATGGAGCTGGGTGAAATTAAGCAGAGGCAGGCACGGCTGAGGGCCACGGCGGAGAGTGGTGGTGCCGGGAAGAGTACCTGGTGGGAGGTTTTAAGGTCGATTTCGAAGGGGAGATCGTCATTCGGTTGCATTCGGATGGCGGGCGGCCTGGTTAATTAAGTAGAAATTAAAAGTCTGTTTGTGTAGGAGATCTTCCTTGAATTTGTTTAATTAATAATTAGAAGAATATAGTTCAAACTTCAATCATATAGACCAGGTCTACGAGAATTGCAAAGATTTTGCATAACATCGTTATAATTTGGGGTGTAAATGAGCCGAGTAGTATCGAATGGGACATTGTTTAAGTTTGGTTTACTTTGAATTTTGTGTTTGAGCTTGGTTCGATTTCTTAACGAACCGAGCTCAAACGAGCTTTTATCGAACGAGCTCGAGTCGAGTATCGAGTAGCTTGGTATTTTACATGTTTTTTCATAGTTAGCTTATCGAGTCGAGCTTGAACCGAACTTCAAAACTAATCAAACGAAAAATCATGTTCAAACTTGTTTGATATGTTTGTCGAACCGAACTCAAACAAACTTTTATTGAACGAATTCAAGTTTAGTATCGAATAGTTTGGCTTGATTTTCAGCTCTAAATTCACAATATATATGTATCTGTAAGGTCTATGCAATTCTTATAGATATGATCTACCTAAATTAGGTAGATTTGGGCAAAATTCAAAAACTAGTCATCTAACTATATTGAATGCACATTTAATTTTTTAAAATATAACTTAATTATAATTTTAGTTATATGCATAACAAGTTTCGTCCTCTAACTTTCAATAATTTTCAATTTTTTACATGCTATAAATTTCATTTTTTAACTTTCAATAAGTTTCAATTTTTTCCTTCAATTACAACCTTTTTCCGGGTAATAGGACCAAGTTATAATTGTAGGACGAAAATTGAAACTTAGAGGATGAAATTTATTATGTATAGGACTAAAATCGAAATTGAGTGAAAGTTAAAGAATTAAACGTGCATTCAATATAATTATGAATATTTTTGAAAGATACCCAAAATTATAGGACTATTTTTAAAATTATCCGTGTGTGTACAATGCCATTATTTGATAGATGATTTGAGTATGCTGAAACAGAAAAAATTATTTGATGTATCCATGATACAAGATAAGTAGATGATTAAATCAAATTCATAAATTGAAGGCAAAGTTGGGTCCATGATCTAATTTTCACTATGTATTGATGTGTAAATACTAATTTAATCAAATATCCATAATTTGCTGCACTACTTCATCCATACAACGATTGTATCATATAATATCTCAAACATAGCCATCAACATTGATAACATTATAAAAGTTAAAAGTCGTTGTGTTTTCTCAAGAGACGAGTGAAGGAGCTGACTTATGTCGATATTTTCACGAATTGGGTTTCCGATCCGTTGAATGCTTTATGACAATTGGTTGTATAAATTGCCTTGTTTTTTGGTACAATTTTCCAGGATAAGAAAAAGTAAAATATAAATTAGGGAACTCCAGTAAAATTCAATTTTTTTAATCATGTATCGTTTGACTTTTACTATTCAGTCAAACACATTTGGCTTTCAATACGTTAAACATATTTGGTCTTTTTTCGGGTGATTTAAAAGATTCAGTCATTTGTAAAAATGGCCTTATTGACATTTCTAATTTATTAAATAGCTTTATGAAGTTAGAAACTGCAAAGCTAGCCTTCATTTAATTAGGATATTAGTTAAGGTTTTAATTAAATGAAAATTACAAATAAAATATAATACAATTCATAAAATAAAAACCAAACCCCATTTCATCAATTTTAAAAATTCAAAATTAAACCCCATAAAATTTAGAAATTACAAAATCAAACCCCATAATTATACCCACTAGATTCAAATTATTTTCCCACTAATCAAACTCCACTAAATTTAAAAACTCAAATCAAACCCCCCAAAAATTCATAATCATAAAATAAAACCCACTAATAAAACCCTACTAAATACCAAAACTCAAAAATCAATCCCACTCTTTCATCATAACAAAATAAACTTTATCTCTCTATCAAAAATTCTCTCATATTCACTTCAAGAAAATCTAGAGGAAGAATATCACAATAAGATCATCATTTACGGTTAGTAATCGATCTTCTATTGCATTTTCATTGAAAAAATGGGACAAAAATTTAAGTTTTGAGCTATTTTTTAAAATTTAATTTTTTTTCACTTTTTTGGTCTCCTGTCTCCCGGAGACTCCAGGAGATCAGGAGACCGATTGGTCTCTTGGTCTCCTGGAATTGTTCACAAATCCAAGAGACCAGGAGACCGATTCACAAATCCAGGAGACCATTCACAAATCCAAGAGACCAGGAGACCGGTTCACAAATCCAGAAGACCAACCGGTCTCTGGAGTCTCCGGGTGACAGGAGAGCAAAAAAGTAAAAAAATTAAAATTTTAAAGATTATTGTTTAGTAGCTACTTTCTATGTTAATTTGAGTTGTTTATTTGTAGATATGGATGGTAAAATTATTATATATGTTCGATACAATGGTAAGTGGAAGTCGGTGGAAGACAACGATACATGAAAATGGGTGGGTGGAGATGACGATATAGTAACCTTGTTTGTTGACAGAATTATTAAGTATGAGGAATTATTGGATGTAATTTGCGAAACCATTAGTATTGATAGGTATACCAATAAAATTGTGATCACGCGCAAAGCCGTGGAACAATTGCCTCCCGTGCACTTAAACAATGATGTATGTTTGGTGGGTGCTATGAACATTTATACGAATAGATATGAAATTGTATTGTACGTGACTTATACTCCTCAGAAGCAGAGAAACTTTGGCGTCGGGGTGGAAAACAAGTTCAAGAACGAGCTAGTTATCCGTATAATTCGGATGGATGTGATATAGGAGGAAGTGAGATATCGATTTGGCCAAGTGTGGAGTTCATAGACTCCAATCAAATTTCATCGATGTCAAATTTACATGAACATGTCGATGGTGCTCTTATGCCAATTTCCGAGGAAGCGATATTTGTAGAACCTATCCCTTGAAATTCACAAGAATTTGTGCTCGGTGAAGCTACCGACTCGATGATGAAGGTGATGACTATGGTGATGAGCCACGTAGTGATGTGGGGGTTGAACATGAAGTACCTAATGACGGAGTTGACGAAATAGGTTTCGATCATGGTGGTGAGTTTTTAAGAATTTGTCAGGAATCAAGCAACAGTCATGGGAGGATCGATGGGTCAAGTTTTGAAGTTCGTGAAAGCTTCAAAATAAAGCTTCATTAGATTATCAACTTAAGCAACTTGGAGTTTCCCATAAGTTTCCTGCTAAAAAGCAGAAGAAGACTGCTAAAACAGCCAAGCCTGCTGTTCAAGCAAAGGAAGAGAAAAAGAAGCAAGCTACTGCTGAGCCAAAAGAGATGGCTCCCAGTAAGAAGAAAAAGGCATCTGCTGACCTTGCTGACACTGTTGTCGCTGATGATATCATAAATCAGATAACAAGGGAGATAAAGGACATGGCTCCTGCTTCACCTTCCAGGATAATATCTGCTGAACCTGGTGAAGTTGTTGCTCATAGGACAAGGAGCCAAGTAAAAGACACAGTAACTTCTCATCCTGCTCCAGAAGGAAGGATAAGGAGAACAGTCAGGAAAAGGATGACCTTCATTGAATCTCCTACTGAACCTTCTGACGTTGTCAGAGTAAGTCCTCAATCAGCAGAGAGGCCTGCTGGAGCTGAAGAAGAGTCTGCTAAGGAGAAGCAAGCTGCTGATCAAACTGCCCCCACAGACTACTTCAACCGCACCAACAGCTGAGGTTGCCAAACCTCAAGATGATCATGAAGTGCAGATCATCGAACATGTAGCAGCTGCACCACTTGCATCTGCTGGTCCTGAACCTGCTACTGCTCAAGAAGCACAGACAGCTGATAAGAATAAGGGAAAAAGAAAGATTGTTATCAGAAGGAAGAAAGTGTCTGCTGCTGATAAAAGAAAGAGGGAAGAGGCAGAGCAGAGGAAGAGGGATGAACAAGAAGAGCAAAGGGTCTTAGAGCTCAGTAAAATTGAAGCTGAAAAAGAAGAGCAAAGAAGAAAAATGTCTGAGGCAGAACGCAAGGCTGCTGAAGATGCAGAGTTAGCTCTTGTGATTGAGCTCAGCAAGAAAGACGCCCATGGCCCAAACATTGCTGGTGGCATAAAGATCGGTGAATCTATGAAAGCCAAGCTAAAGATGTCTGCTGGCATAAGGCAGGAGAAGAAAAAGTTTGAGGTGAGAAGGCTTTTGAGATTGTTAACACTGACCCTGCTGTTTTCACCAGATTTGAAGCTGCCCTTGCATACATTGATACGAAGCTGCAGCGCCAAACCCTGTTTACCCAAGAGAAGGAAAGATACATGAAATGGAGGGACTACAGGATGGCAAAATCTGTTGAAGAATTCCAGAGCTGGAAAGAGTTTGCTGATGAGGAGAAGTGGGTTCTCAGCTGGTTGCAAACTAATTCCATCACCAAAGCACTGGATCCTTATTATGTTAGAGATGTGATGCACAAATATGCAGAGGAATATGCTACTGCAGAAGCAAAGACCATCTCTGACTCTTTGCCAGCCAAGAGGAAAAAGCAAGATGATCCTATCCACAGGGCTGTGCAAATTGCTGTCATAACTGCCTTGGAAAAGTGGGCTGAAATATGGACAATGCTCTCCAAGTGATCTGTCTGCTCTACCCAGCGTACAGCAGATCACATTTGGCAAGGAAATGAAAGATTACAAGGAGTTGCCTAAGGTGAAAACACCAGCTACCAGTAGTCTGCCTATTATAAAGAGGATCCGCCAGACGACTGTTTTCACTGAGGATGGCACAATTGTAAACAAGATCTTTGAAGATGTCAAAGATCAGCCTGCTGTTGAAGAGCCCTTAGCAGTTGAGTGAAATGCTAAGGAAAAGACTGCTGAAGAAGAGGCTATTCTAGAAGACACTCCTGTTTCAACAAGAAGAAGATCAGACTGCATCACCCTATGTTCCAACAGCTGATATGCACTCATCACTGATGGAAGCCTTCCAGATGATGCTTGAAAATTCTTTGAAGGAAATGGAAAGAGGAACAGACTGCAGATGGAGCAAATGCAGAAAGATACTGCAAAAATGGTTAAGGATGCCATTGATAACTTCCCACTGCCTGAAGACAATACTCTGAGGATGACACACAGTATCTTAGATATGAACAGGAATATTGAAGATGTCAAAGCTGACGTTGGTCATCTTCATGCTGTCTTGAAGAGAAATGAAGATAAGGTTGCTCATCTAACAAATACATTCATCAAAGTGGCTGATGAAGAGACTGCAAAGAATCTGTTGTTGGTAGAAGAGGTTCACAAAGTTGCCAACAAAGTTGATAAAGAAATCTCCACTTTGCAACTCAACATTGACTGCATCAATGAACAAGCTGACATCATCAATACTGCTCTTAATCATCTCAACTTAAGCCAAGACTTAATAAACCAAAACATCAAGACCTTGTGTGCTGCTGTCAAGATCCAAGCTATTGGACTCAACCCTCTTACTAACCCTGATGATGACAAAAAGGGGGAAGAGAAAAGGGAAGAGACAACCGTTCAAGCTGCTGATGAAGACTCTGCTGCTGCTCAAGAGGAACCAAAAGAGCCAGAGAACCAAGCACTTGAAGAAAAAGCTGAAGGAAATGGAGAAGCTGATAACAAGGAAACTGATGCTGCTAAAGGAGATGGAAAGGTTGATGGCAAGGAAACTGATGAACAAGCTGCTGAAGAAGAACCTGAAGGGCCAGTCAAGTCTGATAAAGAATTGGTTGCAACTAAAGACACTCCTGAAGAGCAACTGGATCCATTCACCAAGTACAAGAACATAGAGCGTATGAAGAGAAGGATTGATGAAGCAGAAAATGAGCTGAAACGTGAACAAGAAATCAAACAGAAGATGGAAGCTGCCAAGACAAATCTGCTTGCTGATGATGAAATTGATGATGAAGATGATGATGATGAATCAGAGTATGAATATGAGGAAGTTATTGAAGAAGGAAGTGAAGAACCTGATTATTAGAATAGATTATCTTATCATTGTAATCAGTTTACTTTATTTTCTTCAGTTATCTCATCTGATGAAAAACTTGTAACTTGTAATCTTTTCAAATCATATATAAAAGTTTAAGTTTTTTTTTTCCAACATATATTTCTATCTCAGAAATTTTGAGGATCAAAACTTTAGTTTAGGTAACAGGTACTTAGCTGAAGTTTTGTCATCATCAAAAAGGGGGAAATTGTTGGATGAAGATGAAGATAGAATGTATAAGATATAAAGAAGTTAAGGGAGGTTTTGATGATTTCCAAAACATCAAGATCAGCTAAGTATGGAAAACTTAGTTAAAACCCTTAGAAGAATTTTGACCAAGTAAGAAGACAAATCAGAAGGGTCAAATATTCAAGGTCCAGAAGACTACTGATCTGCTGAAGAAAAGAAATCAGACTGGTGAAGATCAGCCGACTCAAATCAGATTTGTTCAAGTTTGGGATCAGCTCTGCTCACCATCAGACTTGTGTTCTTATCAGTCGAGTGGAAAGGATCAGGAAGTCTCCCCAACGGTAATAAATGCCCCTGGAGTAATAAATGCTTAAGACCGAGGATAATAATGGCAAATGATTGAAGAAATACCTCGTATCAGCTAGGTGCATTAAATGCTGCCTGACAGATTGTACAGTCTGCTGTTACTGTGCAGAGAGCCGTTCGCAGAAATTAAGGACCAGTAACCGAGAAATTCGAATTGTGTCTCTCTTCAACGGACACTTTTTGAATCTGTGAGTATAAATAGCTGAAGAGACAAAGAGAAATAAACTCACAATATCTGGGAGATTATCCGAAGCAAAATATTTTCGAAGTCTCAAGAAGCTCGAACAGCTCACTCGCCTGCTGAAGTCATTTGTTGACAGAAGCTTGTTGAAGCAAAAAGAATACATTTTCTAAGTGAATCTGTGTAAAAGAGAGTGTTGTGAGGAGTTCTTATCCGTCTTTGTGAGTGATAAGTCTCTGTAGAATAGGTCTTCTTTGTGATTTCCTATTGCGCACTTGTGGTCGTTTCATTTGTTGTTCGACGCAAGCAGAGTATACTGTAAACTTTGTGATTATAGTATAACCCAAGACCTGTGTGACTTGGAAGAGTGGCCTAAAGGATTTACATCCATATAACCACTATAAAAATCCTTGTGTTTTTACTTTGCATTTTACTTGCATATTTTCAGTTTGCATAACAACACTTTGATAAAACTGTTTGAAAATATTTTTAAGGAGTTTGATAAAACTGGGGATAAAATCTTTCAATCTACCAAGTTTGCTTGTGAAAAACACTTATAATATCCGCTGCAAGTATTCTGGTATTAAAACTGATTTTGACTAAATTAGCTAAGTGAATATCAGATTAGTGGTCTACCTTGCTGTTCAAAGATTTGTTCGCGATCAGCTTTGTCAGCTTACTGTTCTATAACAGCTTAGTCTGCCAACAGTTAAGTAAAAGTTTTAAAGTTAAAATTTGATAAAATTTTCAGAGGTCTATTCACCCCCCCCCCTCTAGACCTCATCTGGCCACTTGGGACCAACAATGAGTTTTTAAGAATTTGTCAGGAATCAAGCAACAGTCATGGGAGGATCGATGGGTCAAGTTTTGAAGTCGGTGAAAGCTTCAAAAGAAAGCTGCATTAGATTATCAACTTAAGCAACTTGGAGTTTCCCATAAGTTTGAATTTAAAGTTGATAGGTCAAACCCAGAATTGAAGGTTGTTAAGTGTTTCGCAAATAAGTGTCCATGGAAATTATGAGCCAAGGAGAAAACCAACGATGCTTTTGTCATTGCTACATATTGTAACACACACACTTGTTCGTTGTTGGGTAGAAGTGGTGAGCATAGACAAGCAATTAGTCATATGATTGGCCAACGGGTGCAGGGACTATGCTTGAAATCCAAAATACAGCCCAACCCATAAGCAGTGATAAAAAAATTCCCGGGAAGAACATGTGGCCATTAACTATTGGAAAGCTTGGAGGGGGAAAAGATTGCACAAGAACTCGTTAGAGGCAGTTTTGAAGAAAATTTTGCCAATCTCCCCACGTATTGTTACATGTTGGAGCAATTGAATCCGAGCACACGCACATGCATTCATACCGACTCAGATAACAAGTTCAAGTACTTATTTATGGCTTTGGGATAGGCTATTCGGGGATTTCAGTTCCTAAGAAATGTAATTGTAATTGATTCGTGCATAATAAACCAAAAGTACAACGAAGCCCTCTTAATTGTATCTTCGACGGACAGTGAACGTCATAGTTACCCGCTTGCCTGGGGGGCTAGGTGACTCTGAGAACTCGGAGTGGTGCACTTGATTCCTCCGGTGTCTGCATGAATTAATACCAGATAGAGAAGATTTGGCTATTATTTCGGATAGAGTCGTATAGATTAAATTATTTCACAGACCTTTATCACTCCCCCCAAACTAATTTTCAAAACACCAAACAAACAGACACTCTGTAGTAAATATTTCACCTCGTTTTAAAATGTGGGTCCTATTTGTTTTTTCGCAATTTCTCAAAGTAAATTTTCTCTTCCTCTAAATCTCACATAAGTTTAGGTTAAGTTGATGGATACAAAATATTTATCATTAATCCAGTCCCTCCGGCCCTCTCCGGTTTAGAAAGATTAATAATTGTCAAATTTTTCTTTTTTTTTTTTTTTTTAGAGGGTCAAATTTTCCTTCTAAAAATACATTAAACATCCATCGTGATATCAAAAATCAAGCCCTTTCACATATCATCTGGTCCTCCAAATTATACTGGTCCACTATTCATATATTGGGGCGAATCCTAAAATCAGCTAATGAATTAAAATGGGCCAAATTTTGTAAAATTAAGATTTAGAGTTTGAATGCGATATCAAATAATTTATCTGTTTCGATACATCACTACTTTTTATGACAAACATATAAAAATATCTGAAAAGTACACCTTTTAAAATCCATATTGGAAGAGCAATATTTGCTCAATATATTACATTACACAACGTTGTCTAATAAAAATTTATATTACACAGCTGAGAAACAAATAAAAAAACAATAACCAACAAATTAAGAAAATATTTTAAAAACATGTAGTAGTACTACGTCTGATCATATCCCACAAGTATGTGTGTATACAGGGGTGGATCCAAAATTTTTAGTCTGGGGCTAAACTTATAAAAAATAAAATTTATTAAATAGTTAAACTTAAAATTTATATTATTCACGAGAAAATATGACGCAATACAAAAATGGGGAGGTAGAGTTTGACAAAAATAAATCCCACGAAATATTTTAAGTACATATGATACCTCTTTATAGTCTCAAAAGAACCCAAAATATCTATATATTTACTTTAAAAATTGGGCACAACGGTTTTTCATCTTTTGAAATCGGTCCATGACAGTATCGTTTGAAATATTACTAACTATGTCTCTCCCAATAAAGGCAATTAAACTATCATTTAGCCATTGATCGCCCATTCGGTTACGACGTCGATTCTTTACTATCTTCGTAGCCGAAAAAGCTCTCTCCACTGATGCAGTTGCAACGGGTAGAATAAGCGTCAATGTCACAAGTTTGTAAACCATTGAGAATGCGATATGTCTTTTAGTTGCAATCATTATCTTTGCAAGATCACCAATCCCTTTCAATCTAGAAAAATCATCACTTGATCGAACATCCCTAATATAATTTTCAAGTTGATTGGGAAGGGCCGAGAGCTCAAGAAAAGAGAACTCATTTGGAGATGTTTGGAGTAGAGAAAAATTGGACTTTTTCATTGGGGCTTATAAATTTAGTAAAATGAGTTATTATTAAAGTGGATTGTGTGATATTAATTGGATTAAGATTATATTTAGGGCTAAAAATTTTAATATTAAATTAATTTATTGAATTTTTTTTTCAGACATTACTACTATATTTAAAAAAAAAAAAAAAAAAAAAAATTCCCTTAGTCTGTCCGTCTCTGTGTGTATAGCACCTTGCATTGTGGGTCCCCCTATCTTACAATATTCAAGAAATTCCAAATTACTTAGGGGTGTTTGCTTAAAGTAATTAAAAAGTATTTTTAGAAAAAAGCATGGAGCTTAAAGCAATTATGTAGGTGTTTGCAATTTTTGAAAAGAATAATATAGTAAGTCTTTTGTTTTATATGAATTTTATTACAAGTTCTATTTTACCCTTAACTTGACATGTTCATACATTAATTTTGTTTAATTTTTAAAACTTCTTTTTGTAAGACGCACATATTTTAGCAACTAAGATCAAAACAAATATAAACCATTGGATAAACTTTATCAAATCAAATGGATCAAACAAGATTACTTTAAATCATTAACTAAGTTTATATTTAATTATAATGAATCAAACAAAACCACCTAAATATTAACTAAGTTTTGGTCAAATAAAAATGAAGAAATTGTGGCTATTTAAATCATTAACTAAATTTATATCAAATCAGAATGAATACTTTGGTAAAATAGAAAAAAAAATCAAACTAATAATAAGATATTAGTGAAATCAAAACAAACAAACAAGTTGAGCATAAAAGGCTAACTAATTACAAATTACCACTATAAAAAAGATTATAATTAGCAAACAAACAAAAATAATAATACCCTAAATAAACCTAATAATGGCTACAACAATACATACAGATGAACAATATATTTTGAATTGAAGATGACACACAAATAAAAATAATTATTTGTTATAAAAAATGAATATCACATTTTTTTGTAGTCACTACCCGGAAGAATATAAATAAATAAAATTGTGAAAAGAGTATAAGGTTATTGTTGGAATTAAGAGAAAATATTAACGATATAAATGTCACAAAACTACTTCTATTTTATTACAAGAATGCCATCAGCCCCAAAAGCAGGTCATGACATGCTTTTTCAAAAGCAGCTTCTAAGTGTTTTTTTATTGAGAAGCAAAAGCAAAAGCAAAGTTTGCAAACACTGAAAAACCGATTTTCGAGAAAAAAAAGCTGAAAAGCACTTCCTAGAAGCATTTGCAAACACCACCTTAATGGTTTGAATTTCAATGGATTTTCTTCATCAATCAACTCGTGTGGTACTTGCAGAACCCCGCGGACAAAAGAGAAGACACCGATTGAGTACTTTTCTTTAATTTAGGTTGTAGGTGCAAGATGTAAGATGTGTACAACTTTAAATTAAATTATGTTTGTTATGTGAAATAAGTTGTTTAAGATATAAATTAGTTTATATTAAATCAAAATAGAGTTTGTGTAAGTTTTTATTATGTATAAGAAATTATTATTTATTTGACTCTTTGAGAGAGTAGTTTGAGAAATCTAATAAAGGATAAATTTATTTAAAAAAATAGAAATATTGTTTGTCTCGCTTTTCCCAAACACAATTTTGTTTTGGGAGATAGCAAAACAAACATACCCTTAAATTCTCTAAATTCGCACGACTTGCATTAATTTACTCGTTTCAACTAAAGTCGTCGTAAGGTTTTCCAGGTTTTCAAAAGCCTTGTCCGCAAATGCGATTTAGGTTATATATAAGTAGTAGGATTTCGGCACACGGCCGTCTAGCTTCACAAAGGAGTTCACAATCTCCACTCTCTGCTACCTCATCAATCCTCGCGAGAAGGTGAGAATTCTCTCTCTATTTCTATGTTTCTACTCTTTTATTTGTATATGTTCGTATCTATTTGTTATTCCCTTTGTCTCGTGGGGATGCTGTTTGATTTTGCAGAAAGTTGGAAATACTAAGAGAATTTAGAATTAGAGTTAGGGATTGAATTATTTGAACTCTAATTTTCAGAATTCATATCAAGGCGAATGTGTTGGTCCGTGATTAGAGGAAATTTGCTTTTTAATTTACCTAATTAGTGTTTAGCAAACCATGTTTTATATTTATCAGGAACAACTTGGTCTGATCTGAGTTTAGTAAAATGAATAAATTCAGATTTTACTGCTCCAGTTCTGGCGTTAATTTGGATTTATGTCAGGCGATGGAACCAAGAAATTCCTGTTTTGTTAATTTTTATCATAGTAGAAATTATGTGAGAGTTTTTAATTTTTTTTCGGAATTAGCGTTGTGAATACAAGTTCTATTACAGCTTAGTTTATATTATTAGTTTTTCATAAGTTAACTCATCCCATGGTTTAAATTAATCAAACTAGGATTTCTGAAATGTGGTTTACCTGGATCTTTGTTTAAATAAGTTTATTTAGAACTTGATTGAGTCAAATCAGATCTTGTTCCCAAAGTTCGATAATGGCCTTAACTCTAAATGATAGTATTCTATAATTGGTTATTCATTACATTCTATCTCTAATGTTAGATGGAAAGGGTGGATGTGCCAAATGAGGATGTCACAAACATGGGACCAGAAATGACGCAAGGTAATGCTGCTCTACTGGATGGTTTCAAGAATAAAGTCAACGAGCTATCCACAAAAGTTAACAGAGTAAGTGTTTGCTTATTTTCAAATGTTCTAAAGGTTATCCTACAGTGCCCATATAGACTTACTATCCCAAATGTTTTGAGTGATATTTACTTAAAAGCATGGATTAAAGTTTCGTTTTTGATGTATGTTTCGGTCAGTTAAAAATTAGAAACTTTTTGGGATTTTTTCGATAATTTTCGAGAAACATTTGGAAAAATTGTAAATCAAATAAAGAAACCACTTTATATTTTCGTTTCTATTGACTCAAGAACAGAAATTTATCGGTAGAAACATATTGAAACTTTAGATCCATGCTTTAAAGACACGTTTATCCCATGTTCACATCAATATCAATGTCATTTGATGTCATGATCATTGTGGTATTCAGTTGATCATGATTGATTCTTCTTTTCCATGCTCACGAATGGCCTGATACGACAACCTGTCATTGTTTCTACAGGAGTTTCCATGCATAACCTACGTTTATAATATTTTTCTTCCTTGCAGCTTGAGCAAAGAGTGGATGAAATTGAGAAATTTTACTTAGCTACAGAAATAAAGGACGCAAACACTTCGAGAAATAGCTCAATCATTAAGAATAAAGAGGAGAAACATATCCCAACCAAGAAGAAGCTACAGCAGGATGCTTTGCATAGAGAGGCTGCTGCTGCAAAGAGAATGCAAGAGCTTATGCGCCAGTTTGGAAGTATATTTCGTCAGGCAGGTCACTGAATTAAGTTACTATTACTTTGACATGTTAAGCCAGGGTAGTTTTTTGTTATAAAGTAGAAATATTTTATATTTTAGAAATCAGATTTAGTCTTATAATACTTTAGAACCTCAATGACAACATATTGCTTGATATGGGATTCATCAGGTGTGGAATAAGCATTTGTTTGAGGGGATGGAGTATACTGTTTTATTGTCTGAAGATTCTACCTTCTATCTACTCTAGTACACAATCTTAAATTCACTTTGACACTGCAGACTATATCTATTTCTGTTTTCTGCGAATATTGATTATATGCCTTCCTTTAATGGATGGACTGTGATTAAAAATTAAACTGAATGAGATTCAAGTAAATAACTGGTTCGCTGTCATTGTTTTCAGTTCTTGCTGCTGCTTTTCATTCACAGACTCACTCCCATCATTGAGAGGGGCAATTTTTTTTTTTTTCTAATTTCGCCTGAAATTTCTTCCAAATCTTTTTAATTTAAGAAAACTACGGGGAAAAATCACTTATTTACCACCTGCATTAGGGATATTAATTATAGTAAAGGTACACTCTCTTTTCTGAGTTTTGTTTGTTTTCTTTTGATCAATTTGTTGTAAATTTCACGGATGAGATTACTCTACATAATTATATGTACTCTAACGGGTTTCTAATTATTATTGCGAGTGTCCTTGAGTATCTGCCTCTGGCATTGTGATTACATGTCGAGCATCATCTACTGGCTTTCCCTAAAAGATATAATTTTCTTATTGTCAAGGTTGTCTCACTTTGAGATGAACTAGGAGTTTCCCAGAAGAATTCAGTTTGAGGAGGGAATATCTCATCATGGAATTGTTGTCTTATTCTTGCTATGGATTTGCCTTTAGTCTACCACTATTCTTTTTTTTTTTTTTATTTTTTTTATTGATAATTAAGTCTACCAATATTTTTATATGAGGATATCTTATACTCCGTATTTGAATTCTCTTTGTTTTGCGAAATAAATTATATTCCTTGCATGTATTAAATGATTATCATAGTGCCTTTTAAATTTCTCAGATCACGCAGCACAAATGGGCATGGCCTTTTATGCAACCAGTAGATGTCGAAGGACTTGGATTGCTCGATTACTATAAGGTACCTTCTACATGTCTTCCCCGTAATTCATTTATCCTCTTTATATTTGTTTTTATTTTAGCATGTTACCCGTTGGCCATGGAGCCATATAATTGAATAAACACTCTCCCTCACCCCCATCCCGCGAAATAGATCTGATATATATGGAAGATAGAAATCACAAGGTATTCAATTCTAAAAATGTTGGATTGAATTGCCACTACATCTCCTGATCCTTTTTAATTCAGATCTATGGCTTTGCCGCCCTTCTTGACTATAAGATGGAAAAGTAGCGTCTCCAACTATTTTGTTTTTGATAAGCAAGTTGTGTATTACATTATATGATTTAATTCTGTATAAAAATCACAAGGTAGCTAGAAACAAAGAGTAAACCAAAGTAACCCGAATAAATCCAATTAACCCATAATTTTGCCTTAAGATAAATCTGTAGTGCCACCTGGCCACCTATATGATCAAGAAGTGTCCATAGGAGCTATATATTGGATTGCGCGAGTATTATACAGTGATTCCCAGGACTAACAGGTCAGTACTCACGAAGTAAATAGTTCTAAGAATAAGCCATAAATTTGTGTCAGGAAACAATTCTGCATCCAAGCATTACAAGCAATAGGAAGATAGGTTAGTTATAAATTGTCATTTTGACAAAACAGATTTAAAAGTCACTATCATTTTGGGATCTCTCAAACTCCAATAAAATATGTGGTATAAAAATCATGTACACTTTAGGGAAGCCGCTACTCACGGGTGTGTCAATTGATTAGTTAGTCATCTTGCTATTGATCCCCTTTCTCCTCCCTTATTCTCAATATTCTGTAATATTACATGCCATCTTATTTCTCTTGTTTCTTAATATTATATATGTAGTCTTGAAAAAATGATATTAGATATACGCTTGCAAATGATGTATATCAGATTATTGACAGGCCCATGGACTTCAGCACAATAAAAAATCAAATGGAAGCCAAGGATGGTACTGTTTATAAGCATGTTCGTGATATATATTCTGATGTGCGGTTGGTTTTCAAAAATGCAATGAAGTACAATGATGAAAACAGTGACGTTTATGGCATGGCAAGTATCTTACTCGAAATATTAGAGGAGAGATGGCTGCAGCTTTTGCCAAAAGTTACAGAAGAGGTAATTACTAAGATTTAAACTGGCTTCTAGTATTTCATTTATGATTTTACATCTCCTGAAGAAAGACAAGGCACGAGCTTCGTTGGCTTGTTAGCACTCAATCCATTCTCATTTCCCACAAAAGCAACCAACAAAGTAAATGGTTTGGAGATGTCTGTTTGATTTGAGCATCTTTATTTACAGGAACAAAGACGAGAAGAGGAGGAAGCTGAAGCACAAAGAAACATTCTCCTTGCTCAGGAGGCAGTTCATGCGAAGATGGCCAGGGATATAAATAATGAGGTATGGTAAAATTTCTAGTTTCTGTATTGACATTAAGAAGACAGTAAATTATTTGGAAACTTGTGATGCTTTTTCTTACCCCATTAATGAGCCAATAATTTGTTTCAGCTTTTTGAGGTTGACATGCATATAGAAGAACTCAGAGAGATGGTTGTTAAAAAGTGCAGGTTAGTTTAAGTAAACTGTATGGCATTCCAAAATTAAATTGCTATCATGTGTTCGGTTCTAAAATCAGTATGGTGGTAGCAACTGTTGATGTCTCTATAAGTAATAAGTACATTAATGAGTCGGTATATTCTATGTAACACCAAAAGTGTTACTCATAGCATTCTCCCACCTTTAATTATAGGCCCCACATCATATGTAATGGGTCCTCCATAACCCAGGGTGGATATTGTTCTAGGAAGAACACCCCTGGCCCAGCATAAACTCAAAATTCTACCTCTAGTGGCAACTGATAGCTGTATACTTGCATGTTACCCTTTTGTTATTCAACATTGATATTTCTTCGAACGCATTCGTTAGCAGTAAAAGTGATTGTACTAATTAGAGCAATGTGATTGAATACTTTAAGAAATAAATAATGAAAGAGAAACCAAAAACTAAATTAAAATAGAATTGGTTTTGTGGCTTCAAATAGACTTCTGATTTATTTGTGAAATTGCTCCTAATCTCTTATACTTATTTTTTGTTTCTTTCATCAAAATACTATTCATGAACTTTTTAATGCAGAAACATATCCACCATGGAGAAACGAAACCTAGGGGTTGCTATCTCCAAATTATGTCCAGAAGATCTTACGAAGGCGCTGGAGATAGTTGCTCAAAGTAACCCCGACATCCAAACAACAGCTGCAGAAGTAGAGCTCGACATAAACGCTCAGGTTCTTGTAAAACCCTTTGCAGTTTCTTTTACTAGCAAATCATCTTTTGCATATCCCAATACCCTTTTTGTAACTTGGATGCAGAGTGAATCAACGTTGTGGAGGTTGAAATTTTTTGTGAAGGATAGGTGTAATGACAGTTCAAGCAAAGATGAGGATACTAGAAATATCAATCATGGTGATGCTACTGGCAACCGCGATAACTATATTGTCTCTAAACGTAAAAAAGAAATATGTGATGCTCTTGCAAAGACTGCAAAAAGACGGAAGAAAAAGGCCGTGTCTTGATTTGTATCCTGCGCGATTTCCTTCGTTATATTGAATACAAGTTATATGAGTGATGAGGTTGTTGACTTAAGTAAGCTGCAATAACTATACAAAGTGTAGAGGATTTAAATTAGAGTTTACATTGTGCAATGAATCTGTAAATTTAATCTCCCCTCTTTTGAGAAATCTCTCAAGATTTTGGTTTAGATTCGCTTTGGTTTTTATGTAGCCAAAATTAATCTTGATGCCATTTTTTATTTTTTTTGGTTGAGAAGTAGTTGATATTACTCATATAATTTTCTTCTTTTTTCTTATAAATCTTTTGAGTGTTAGTAGGGCTGTAGATTGAACTAGGATAAATTGCAAGTTTAGTTTCAAACTATATCTATTTTTTACATATTGACCCATACTATATCACGATTGCAATTTCAGACGCTAATATATTCTTTTTAGCAGATATAATCTCACCTTTAAATTTTGGACTATCTGTCTTATAATCTATACGAGGATGTGACAATTTTTTTTTTCTTTTTCTTTTTATTTATCATTTTTAAATACTAAAATTAAGCTATCCATTTCTTACTCTTAATATTTACATTAGCATTTAAACCATAATTTGATCTCTAAACTATTATATCCTCCAAAACTCCCCCCAACACTTTAATTCAAACCCTAAGAAATATTTTATTTCTATGATTGTGGTCATGTTCTTCGATAATAATTATACTTTTTTAATATTGTTATCCCAACCTGTAAACATTTGGCTCAATTACTACCATATAAGTCACTGCATAACCCAATTAATGGTAAGATTTCATTTTTATTCTCTTCAAATCCAGAGTCTATTTTATTACTTTTAGGCTTTTTCCTGGTGATACATGACCCATAAAAATTTAAATTTAAATAATTTATGTACTTGAAAACATATTTATCCTTTTTTCATCACTAATTTATTTTCATGTTTGAGTTGCATTACACATAACAATTTATTTTATATTTTATTTTTATAAATCATTTAATAAATCAACTAATGGTAAATCAAGCAACATTATTTGACTTATAAGTTATTTTTCGTTGATTTTTTTTAGCTAAAACTTAATCAAATTATTTAAGAATTTGAAACCAAATGAAATAAATAAAAATTAAAATTCAAACCCATGAATTAACACGATAAATAATACAGATCCGAGAATTAATTAAAGAGGGTTGTGTTAATCATGAAGAGAGATAAAATTAATTAGAGAGAAAAAAGAAAATTTACCGATAGAAAATTTTAAGCATGTTAATTAAAGGGTTATAATGTAATTTAATATATGTTAACTTTTTTAAAACTTTTAATGCGATGGCTTCGTTAGATATTTTGACTAAAAATAAAGGTTCAGATTTGTTGTTATTTTTTTTAAGATGAGGTATATCTTGTACTCCTATATTCCATAAAATCTTATCTTAGAATCCTTGTCTTTTTTATGTGGTTTACTCTCTTCATAGAGAAAAATGCAAGATATTCTCATGTGTTATGCAAAGCCTGCAAGAAACTACTCTGTAAAATTTTTATTGCGTCAAACTTTCTTGTGTTGTTAAAAACCAGCAAAAACACCCAATTTTGTAAAAAATATGTCATTTTGGATCGACATATTTCAAGAAATATCACGTGAAGTTGTAGGGAACAACTTGAAGTATTTTTAAATTGGTTTCTTGAAATATGTCGATCAAAATGACCTATTTTTTTTCATAAATTGAGTATTTTTTGAAGGATTTTTGAAAACACAAGAAAATTTAAAGCGATAAAAATTTCATAGGGTATCTTGCAGGTTTAGCATAACACTTAGGTGTATTTTGCATTTACCCCCTCTTTTTATGCGAACTAAGTGGGTTTGGTGGATGGATTTCTGATGAATGTGAAAGGAGATATAATTTGGCAAGGGCTGAACATTTGCTTTAGATCACTTGATCAAGAATACTAGTGGAGTCAGTTATTAATTCGTTATCAGACCTTTTGCTCTAGATCACTTGATTTTAATTTGTGAAGGTGTTGTATTTGATAGTGAATTATTAGTGGTTGGCCTTTTTTTTTTTTTTGGGTAATTTGTCTATGATTGTTAAATTATGAGGAACTGCATTATTAATTATATATGCTCATGTATGTAGGTCTGGGTATGGGGGAGTTCGGGACTAGAAACATGGGTATATACTATATAGTAAATTTTAGGATTGATATTTTTCAAACCCGTCCCGTAATAATTTGGGTAGTTGCTTTTGGATAACCGAATTATTTGCAGGACGAGACAGTCCCGGATTACGGGTTTCATATTTCTTTTACACATATATTCTTCACGGGCCTAATAAAAATAAATTACATAATCAATTTCTAATCATTTTTCTTTAGCTATAATAAATCATTTTTTATCGATTATTTACATAAAATAAATCAACATGGCAAATATATAATCATTTCAAACATATATATCCATATAGGATATAAAATTGTATAATTAGTAAATACCAAAATACAATTTAAAGTATGCCTTAATGACAAATTAAATCCATATTATATATAGCAAATACCAAATATTTACCTAGATTTGTAATGTATTATGTATATACTAGAGTGGTAGAATTAAAAAATATATATTAGATTTATATAAAAAAAATTATTAAATGGTGTTAATTAATTAACTAGATTTTATTGTAGTTGGTAGTTAAGTAAAATAAGATAATTAATAATATTAAAAAGATATAGACGGGTTCGGATACAAATCCCAAGCTAGTCCTGTATTTTGTAATAAAATATAGATTTTTAAGTTCGGGTACCCTAACTTGAAAATACCTGTTCCGTTTGGGATTTTGGAAAACGAGACGGCTCGAATTTGGATTATCCGATTCCCACGCCCATCCACATGTATGTGTAATGTAGCTCTACTTCAACTTAATTACTATAACTTTATACAGCTATAAATTGCAACTCTAATAGTTTATACTTTTATGCTTGTTAATATTTATGTAGTAAATTAACTATAGTTGCAAATTAGTTAAATTTCTAACCACAAATGAAATTAATGACGTGAGATGCTCGTGGAGTATGAATGCTTTATTAAAATGGAGATAAGTTGTTCTTGATTTAGGATGAAATGGAATTCTTAATTGATGATGTTGAAAAAGACAGGTTATTTAACATACTAATTCAAACTTTTATCCTTTTCCTCGAAAATTTTGAAAAGTTTTCAATTTGAATCAATAGAAACGAATCTTAAATGTACTTTTGAAACTCTTTGTTAGCCTTAAAACTAATTTATTTTTCTTAATTTAATTATTTTCTCACAATCTTTTTTTATGTCGAAACGTTCAGTAAAATATTTCGAAAAGTTTCTAATATATATCCGACTCAAACATATACTAAAAGAGATTTCTTAGGGTCTATTTGGATGGGTTTTGGCTCGGTTTTGCGGTTCTCTGTTTAAAAAATTGGTTTGGGTGGTTTCGATGAAACCTTTGAGACTTCATTTGGATGGGTTTTGGCTCTTGGGTTTTGTGGTTTGAATAAGTTGAAACCTCACTTGGATTGAGTTTGGATGTTGGAGTTTAGGGAAAAAAGTAGGTAGTAGGTGTCAAATCAATGTCTTATAAGTTTGAAGAGTTTAAGTGTAAGTTTCTAAATAGGTTTTTGATGGTTTCATGGGTATGACGAAAACTCATTTGGATGAGTTTTGGCTCGGTCTTGCGAAACCCATGAGACCGAACCAAAACTCATCCAAATACAGCCTTAAGGTTTTGAATTAGAGTGATGGGGAGATTTTGGAGAGGTATAATAGTCTATAGATAAAATTAGGGTGTTAAATGTTGAGGTAAAGAATTGAGAGTGATAAAGGGATAGCTTAATTCTTGTAGTTAAAAATGTTAAAAATATATATATATATATATATATATATATATATATATATATATATATATATATATATATATTTTGCCACATCCTCACGGACAAATAGTATAAAATTTAACGGTGGGATTATATCTGCTAAAAAAAAAAAGAGTGAATAGCATTTTTAGTCCTTTTTATGAGTCAAATTTTGCATTTTCATCCCTCTTAAATTTTTTGTAGCAGATTGGTCTCTCTTATCAATGTAATGTATCACATTCGTCCCTCTTATAACACATTATTCCCTCTTAAATTTTTTGAAGCAAATTCGTCCCTCTTATCAATGTAGTGTAACACATTAGTCCCTCTTACAAAGTACATCAACTTTTATCCACTTTAGTATTTTGAATTTAAGTGATGTATTTTGTATTTAAGAGGGACTAATGTGTTACACTACATTGATAAGAGGGACGAATTTGCTACAAAAAATTTAAGAGGGACGAATGTGTTATACGAGGGACGAATGTGATATACTACATTGATAAGAGGGACCAATCTGCTACAAAAAATTTAAGAGGGACGAAAGTGCAAAAGTTAATCCATAAGGAGGACAAAAAACGCTATTTAATCAAAAAAGAAAAGGGGGACTGAAATTGCAATCATGATATAGCTTGGGCCTAAAAAAAAATATAGCCTGGGATTAAATTTTTAAATTTGGCAATTTTGGATTCAGTAATATTTCTATTATAATTTCAGTATCCAAAATATCATTTATATAAAATTAATTACCATAAAGAAAAGGAATATAATGGAGAGGGGAGTATTCTTTTGTTATGAAGGGTAAACTGGTAATTAAATAAGAATGTTGGGCATGTATTCCTTATGCCATTCATTCCAATTAATAAATATTAATAAGCAGGCATCGTATTAATATATTATGTGGCTTTGTTGTAATAATATGTATAAGGGCCCATGTTTGAATAGACCTTCCCTAAAATTAACAAAATTATCATTAAACGACAGAAAATTAACTTTCCTAAGTCGTCGTTAAACCATTAATTATTATGCTATATAATACATGCCCAATTGGCCATAATCATGTTGTATTCGTGTAAGAAAGAGAAAAATGACGTAGGAAAAATAAAGAAAAATAATTAAAAGGAGTGAAGAGAAAATGTTATTTTTGCTCATGTTTAATGTTCGGAAATTAGGTATTTTGTTTTGCATGTTTTGTCAAGAAAGTCCAAGAATGTTATCAAAAATGATTCTTATAGAAAAAAGTTCAAATAAATCATAAAAATCTCTACAACTACCATAATAATCTTATTTATCTTTTTGGTTTCCCTAAAGGTTCAAGTCCACACAATGGGTGCCATATCTTTGAGATTTTTTGTTATTTTTAATTCATGAAATTTTCTCTGTGACTTAAGGTATAGAAAGTTTATTATCAATTGCAAAATATTGACGTGGAAAAAAAAAATCATTTTCTCTTTTTTGGCATTTACATTGGCAAATGTCTTCTACGGTCTACCTAACCCTGCCATCTACCTAACCTTCCCGGCATGAAAACCCACCAATACAAAATTTTAGCGACATTTAAAAATTAAAACTACTACATAGCATTTCAAAATTAACTCATGAGTTCCAAATACAAGGACCATTTAACACCTTAATTTCCAAGTACTAAACATTACCCTAACAAATATAAATTTGTCTCCATTTTTTCCACTTCAACAAAATTATACTGGATATTTTTATACTAATGTTTTTTATTTAAAAAAAATAAAGAATTGACTGACTTAGTCCAACTTTGCACCCTTGAAATAGGCACCCTTAAAATCATATTTTTGTTTCAATTTGTACTATGTGTAAAGACCTTGATCCATTTCTTGTCGTGTCAATATTGTTAGAAATTAATCAATTACTCCAAAATGAGTAAGTTCATGTTGACAAGTAGAATGGTCAAGTTTTTATTAACTATTCAAACAATTCTTCCACAATCTATATGTGGGATTGTGGTGTTACAATCTCCCCCACTCAAATATTCGATGACCTCATTGAATCCATATCAATAGTCCAAGACCGCCTCCATGTATAACACCACAAAATCGACTCTGATGTCATTTGTAAAGACAATGATCCACTTCTAGCTCTGTCAACATTGTTGGACTCTAATCAACTAACCCAAATGTTTAAGTTCATATTGACAAGTAAAAGTGGGTCAAATCTTTATTAACCATTCAAACAATTCTCCCACGATCTTTGTGGGATTAGGGTGTTATACTCTGCTTGTTTTTTTAGCTATTTGACTCGTCAGTGGAAGGGTATTTTAGTCAATATATGTAAAATATCATCCTCCATTCCATCCAAAAGGATCATCACAGGAGTGAGATGTGCGAGTAAGTTAATTGATAAACTATCCGAAAAACAATTATTAAAAATTACTCAAAATTTTTACTCAATTTGCTAGAATGTAAAGTTAAATTTTATAATTTTTTAAGTGACTTATATAGTAAAATTTTTACATTTATAATATTTTAAATATAATATATATGGTGTTATATAATAGTATCAATATTGTTGAAATTAATGAATAATTATTTATTATAATTTTTTAAAATTTTGTCAAGTTGACTGATAAAATGTACAAAGGAAGTAAATTTTTTTGGACGGAGGCACTAATAGTTTTATTTGAAAAAACCTCAAATATATGAGTTAAGGTTCACTGGATTCCATTCTCCAATCGCGAATTCTAGATCTAGAGAAAGACTGTTGTCGTTTCTCGCTAAAAATATGAGAATAAAGTTAGTAATCTTCATAATTTGATTTTTTTTATGAAAAAAAAGGGTGGTGATGTTTAATGGTGTTCTTGATTTTTAGTGAAAAACTTGAGAGAGAATTCATTATACTGTGAAATAGAGGGAAATAACGGCGGTGATATTTAACAATAATGAACTAAAATACCCTCACAACGGCCACTCAAATGACTGAAAAAACAAGTAGGGTGCAATGTGAAGCTATAACATGGTCTTCGAAGTGCAATTTGCTATAAAAAAAGATTGAGGGTGCAAAATATAAAATGAGCCTTTTCAGGGTGCAATATGAAATTAAACCAAATAAATTACTTCTAGAAGTTGGCTGACAGCCTTACAATCAAGAACAAAGCAAGCATTGACCCAATCTTTTTTGAGATTATTCTTTCCATTCAACATTAGCAAAGACAATTGTATTAATTTGTTATTGAAAGTCAAGTTAGGCGTTCGGCATGCACTCGCCCTCTTTTAATTAGCGTGTGGTGGATGTGGTCACCTACGACGTCGTTTACTCCTTCTTTCTAAAAATACCAAATTTTGTACAATTACTTCCCATTCTCTCTCCTCACACCATCGTCTTACCTACTGCAATTTTCTTATCTCTCTAAAGATCCCTTCTGCTCAAGATTTTCCTTTTATCAAATAACTCTTTTCAGCATTGACTTTTACGATTTTAAAGGTAAAAATCTTGTCTTTCTTTAACCCCTTTTCTTTTTCGTGTTTGTAGAAATGATTTGTTGTGAGAAAAGATTTGATCTTTGGACTTTTCATCAAGTTCTGATTAATGGGTTTTGCGTTTTGATTCTTTTATGATGATGTGAATGAATGTTAATGAATTCTTTGCTGAAAGATATGGGTTGATAATTTAGATTGTTAATGTCTATTTCTTAATTAAATTGGTATCTTGTTTTTACAGCTAGTTTTTCTGTCACTTTTTATCTTACTTTGTGTGATTTAATGTGGGTTTTTTTTTTTTTTTTTTACCTTGTTCTTGAAAGTTAACCTTGAAAGGAAAATGAGAACATGGGGTTAATTGAAATGTATTGAAATGAATTGAATTGAATTAATTTTATGGTATGGTTTTGTAGGATCTAGTTAGAATAGTTGGTAATCATGCTAATCATATACAATTAGTGAAAAAACTACCAATTTTCCTAAGTCAAAAGGGTTGTAATCTATGTTAATGATTTTACAAATGTTGTTTGCTATACATTTGGTTTCCCGGAAAGAGTTGTTCGAAGTATGGTGGAATTTGGAATCATTTTCTTGTTTATCTGAGTTTCTTTGCTTATATATAATTCTAAAGCTAAACCTTTTTTTCCCCTCTGAAGCTGTGTTATTAATGTAATTGAGAATCATTGTTCATTTATGTTTTCTCGGTTGAGTCGTATGAAGGTTTGTCTGTCCTGGGATTTTCCAAATCCTACACCAATTGCTTCTTCTTGTGATTCTTTTGTTCAGGAAAGATGCCGACATCTTTTTGATTTCAAAGATTAAATGTTACTACTATAGGCATACTTTTCATTGGATTGCTTGTGATCAAAATGATGCTACTTGTTATTTGGATTTTGTTATGTTATTGGTTTTTCTCCCTCAAATTGAGTTCACTACATATGGATATTTTTTTATGGAGCTATGAACTGTTATTTGATGTCTCACGTGTTTTGCCTATGTCAACTTATACAATTACATGATTCCTTTCATTCTTTGTGCAGGAAATTTATCAAAAAATGGATTTTGTCTTTGGAAACTTGAATGGGGAATCCACACATAATAACCAAGATATTGCTAGGTGTCCATTTTTGAGGAACATCAATGAACCAACTAACTTCTCCTTCTCAACACCAATGGCTTTCCCAATGCCTGTACGTTGTGTACCTCATTTTAAATCGACCATGCTTTAATATACTCATGAAATGTTCACCTTTTGAGGGTGCCAATTTAACCATCCGTCTCGTCTTCTTATCAGGTTAAGGAAGGGAAAGGTCCAATATTTGAGGATGGTCCCAATTTTGATATCGCTTTTAGAGTCTTCCATGGACAGAATGGTGTTGTCCCACTTTCCGGAAGGTCATTTATACACACCGAGAAGTCTCCTTTCGAACAATCACCAGCTCATTTCAATCCTTTGGCAGCAAAGGCAGCCACCATCAGTCTCTCTTCTTTTGGACCCGGGGGACCTTTCAGTTTTGATGCTTTCGCCAAGAAGTTTAAGAAAGATAACAATAAATCAAATTCCTCCAAAAAGGAATCTTCAAAGGTACTTGGCTACCTATTTTTTTTCTTTCAAAAAGTTAGATTTATAAAGGGGTCTAAATGAGTCGAGTAGAGTTGAACACTACATTGTTCGAGCGTGGTTTGTTTAATTCTCTTTGAATTTGGTCTGGATTTTGGATATAATCGCGCTCGAACAAGCTTTTGTCTAGCAAAACAAGAATCGAGTAGCTTCTTGTTTTTACATATATTTCGTCATTTCTTTAGCTTATTTTAAGCTTCAAAAACCATCAAACGTCAATGTTGTATAGAGCTCAAACGAACTTTTCCCCATCGAACCCGAAGATAATTAAGTTAATTGGATTTTGAATTGACCTATAACTTTGGGATTTTTTCAAAAATAGTCTTGTAACTATATCAAACACACATTTAGTCCTTTAACTTTCACCAAATCTTAATTTTAGTCCTATGCATAGCAAATTTCGTCCTCTAACTTCTAATAAGTTTCAATTTTCATCCTACAGTTACAAACTTTTTCTCTCGTAATAGGACCAAATTTGTAATTGCAAGACGAAAACTAGAACATTTTGGAACTGAGAGTACAAAATTTGTTATGCATAGGATTAAAATTGAAATTTGAAATGGGGTGAAAGTCAAAGGACCAAACATGTGTTCTATAATGTTACAGAACTATATTTGAAAAAATTCCAAAGTTAGGGATCATTTTTGAAATTTTGCCGATGTTGAATCCTAGATTTAACACACCACATCACATCACATCACATTTTTGTTAGAATCTTAATCTTGACATTTTCTTATTTTCTTCAGGGAGGAAAATCAAAACACGAGGCTATGGGAAATGAATGGTTACAAACTGGGAACTGCCCAATTGCAAAATCGTATCAAGCCGTTAGTCGTGTCCTTCCCCTCGTGGCAAAAGCCCTTCAGCCCCCTCCAGGCATGAAATTCACATGTCCTCCAGCAATAGTCGCAGCAAGAAGTGCTATATCCAAAACCGCATTTGCTAGAAACCTCAGACCACAACCTCTTCCGGAAAAAGTACTTGTTATCGGTGTTTTAGGCATGGCGGCTAATATACCTTTAGGAATTTGGAGAGAACACACTAAAAAATTCTCGCCATCTTGGTTTGTCGCAGTACATGCAGCTGTGCCATTCATAGGCATGCTTAGGAAATCAATTTTGATGCCTAAGGCAGCTATGGCTTTTACTATAGCAGCATCGATTCTAGGACAGGTGATTGGTTCGAGGGCAGAGAGGTATCGTATGAAGACAGTTGCTGCTAAGAAACTCGAATTTGCTGAAACTTTGACTAATGAGTCAACTTGCGGTGAATTTGTTGAGTGGAAATCGAGTTCTTTGAAAGTTCCGGTTGCTTCTTCGACAACCGAAGTCTTCGGCTGATGTTCGTAACTCGTAAGTATTTATTGTTTGTGGATTATAGCAGGTTTAGTTGATCTGCAAATTTGTTCTTCCATTTTATCTTTTCTTTTTGGGATCATGTGATCTTCGAGGATTGGTGAAATAAATGAGGGGATGAGATTTTATTGTACTAATATTTTTATACTTGTGAATTGAGAATTTCTTTCCTATAAAGTGTGATTTGATTAAAGAACTATTGTTGATTAATGATTTATTTCCAGCTTTTCAGTTATATGTGTATCTTTGTACTTTATGAAGCTTATGGTGGTGATTATAGGATTATGCTCAAGACAAACCTTTGACAGGGTCTTCAAGTTCATATGATGTGTTGGTCTGATTTCGCTTGGTTCAGGTTTTTAAAATTTGGTTTGAGTAGTTTCAACGAGACCTTTAGGCTTATTATGGAAGTAGCTTAGTTGAGTTCCGTCACAGTTTGGTTTCAAAAATTGATTTGGGAGTAACTTGAGATGTGATTTGGGTTGACGTTTGGTTGTTGGGTTTGGAGGAGAAAAATAGGTGGTAGACGATAAGTCAGTAATATTATGTGTGAAAAAGATAACAAATGTCAAATAAATAATTTTTAAATCTCAAGTAGGATTTTGTAGGTTTGGGTTTGAACAAGACATTTTCAAACTCTTTACCTAATAGGGTTTTTCTCGATTTGAGTGAGACCAAACTCACTCAAACACTTCCATATATAGTCTTAAAACATGTTTCTGGCTGAGTTCGAATGTTGAATTTTATGAGATTTTATGATTTGAGATCTGATTACAGTTCAATTCGGAGGTTGGGGTTTGAGAGAAAAATGTTGGCCTTAAATCAATGACTTTTATATAGAAAAGTAGGTGGTGGATCTCAATTAATACTTTTTAAAGGATTAAGGTTTTCTAAGTTTGGATAGATGAGATAAAATTGTGTTTGGACTTAGACTCGAGATAAGAGTAAATACAAGCCGATTGGTCCAGTTTGGATTGGGGCGAAACCTGAGACGACCTAGATTGCACCCTCGGGTTTGGCATCCTTTTACTGCAATAGACATCAAATATCGAAAACAATTAATGAGACTTCTCCAAACCTAGTTCACTTCAAATACAATGGCAATAAAACATAATTTTGATATGTTTGAATATATTGGCGAGGAGAAACGATAAACCTGTTGTTAAATAAGTTTAAAACAATCTGTGTATATAAAATATTATAGAATATTTTATATTTCTAAGTACTATAGTGAATTATAAAATATTCTAAAATACTTTATATTATAAAACTATAGTAAATTATTCCAACAGAATAATTATTTATAATTAACTCTAATTATAAATCTTAGTATAGTTTATTCTCGCAGAACAAACAAAATCAGAATTTAATAACAGTGTATTACTGTAATAATTCTGAACCGTAAAATCGACCGAGGCTTGCAAATGCAATATCCTTAAGACAATATTTCTGGGCTGTCAAGGTGCAACAGTTCGTCCCAGTGGTCTCCCAAGATTCAACGGTCGGATACTTGTTTCTTTGCACTAAGAACAAGTCCACAGCGAACTTTAACAAATAGAATATTTAATTTGAGAGGAGAAGAATATAGAGAAGAATATTTAATTTTGCTTTGATTGCTTGAAAAATGAGATGGGAGAATTGGCCAGATTCTCCCCCTATTTATAGCAAAAGAAGGGGTGTTGCTGGAGGGTCACAACTATTCGGATTTAAACCAAACAGTGGTTTGGTCCGAACGGGTGCCACCCGTTCGGTTCAAAATCCGACCAACACACCCTTTTATTCAAAAATTGGGCGGGCAAACGGATCCTTCTCAGACCTTCTAGAAGTAGGTCTCGCGGATCCTGTTCGGATCACATGCGGATCCTGTTCGGATCACACGCGGATCCTAACTGGATCACATGCGGATCCTAATTGGATCACATGCGGATCCTAATCGGATCACCAAGGATCTTTATTAAAAATTTTAGACTTTAATAATTATTGGGCCCAGATGTTACTCTAGGCCCACTCCCACAAAAAGCCTTACAACTTGAAAGCTAGGTGCCCTTTTTATAACAATTGTGTAGCTCAACTTTCTTCTTCTTTTCCATGTGGGATAAAGACACTCAACTTCTCTTCTCATTTTATTCATTTAAGGTGTAATAATTAATATGGCTAATTCAATTTAATTAACTATAACTAATTTAATTACACCAACAAAACCAAGACAAAATATGGGTTTTTTTTTTTTACTTTGCACCCTTAAAATATGGGAAACATGCACTTTGTACCTTTAAAACTCAGATTTAGCACTTGCACCCACTCTCAATTTTCAGGCGAAAATGACCACCGTATTCAAGGCCAAAATAGGTATTTCAATCGTAAATATTTGGCTCTTTGCACCCCCAAAACCCCCCTCATTTTTTTCGGCAAAGTTGACCACCGTTGTAAAAAAGTATAGGGCAAAATAGGTAATTCCTTTACTAAAGATCTACAATGAAAGTGTCAATTTCTCACTTGGGTTTGCAAAAACCAAAGATCTACAATTAAATTACCTATTTTTCCCTTGACTTCGGTGGTCATTTTTGTCTGAAAATAAGAGAGGGCGTAAAGTATTGAATTTTTCATATTTTGAGGGTACAAGTGCTAAATTTGAGTTTTGAAGATGCAAAATACCTATTTCTCATTTACGCAACACTTTTTATGCTCACTCTTAGGAAGCAACTTGTGTGTAGTGTTTTAAAAATCGGACCGGACCGTACTGTTTGACTGGTTTAACCGGTAACTGGTTGTCATTCATGTCCGATCATTCCTCCAAAATCGGTCTTGTTCCTGACCAGTTCAAATTGGGAAAAACCGGCAAAGCAATGAACTAATGAACTGGTGGAACCACTGTTCACTTACAACAAAAATTATATAAAAAGTTATAAATTTTTCACTCATAAAATTAAACAAAAATATAAAATATTTGCATGTTTCCTTTCATAAAAGGGTTTAGGTGACAACATTTATCCAATGTTTTCTCTTTTCTATAGCGATTAGTAATAAAAATCATTGTTTTGTTATGGTGTTTATCATAGTTTGAATTATTTTTAATAGTATGTTATCATAGTTTTAAGTTTGGATATTGGTGCTTATTTCGATTTAGGTCTATGTTTTAGATATATGATGGTTTATTTTGGAGTTTGTAGTCTTCTTGTTAAATATTGATGTGATAATTCTCTTTTGAACATGTTATATTGGATTTATAATGTCATAATTACATGTGCTTATTTTGTTTTTAATTACTGAAATTATTTGTTGTCTACTAGCTGTGATATGCGAGACATCATTAATTAGTTATGAAAATAACTTGAAAAAATTTAGATAAGAATTGATTTTTTAAATAGTTGGATACAAATATTAAAATTTAATTTAAATTATTATTTTTATAATAACGTCACACTGGTCAAATTAATTATTAAAATGATTAAACCGATCTAATCAATAACCAAAAAGTTCGATCTCGGATCGGACTTTTAAAACAATGCTTATGTGGTGCTGGTGCAATAATTACGTACAGTGCTGGTGACTACTTTTGACTACATAATTGATTGGGGATTTAAGGAAAGTGGAAGCATTAAAGTCACAGTAAGTTGATTTGTAATTTTTATTTTGAGCAAAAGATAGGATAAGACACACACCATATATTTTGTCTAATTCTAAAAAAATTCCTATACTATTTTAACTCTCAAAACTTCACTATATTTAATTTTAATTACCACACTCGACTCAAGTAGAATTAGACTTTTGACTTGTGATGAAACGACAAGATTACCCTTATGTATTAGTCTTTGCTTTAGTTTGCGGATTCCTTTTGAAAATCTAAGTATATGCTACTTAGGCTGAGTGTGGTAATTAAAACCAAACATAAGGGGAGTATTAGGGATTTAAAATAACACATGATTATTTTTTGGGAGTTAGACAAAACATAGGGATGTTTTTATCTTTCACTAGTACAACTAAATGTTAGGGGTAAAATTTTCATATAAAAAATGTGAACAAATACTTGCAATTTCCGCGTTTGAATCACACTTTCTATTCTGAGGGTGTATTTGGCACTGACATGAGAGGACATGCAGGTTTTTGAGAGTTAAAATAACACAAGAAGATTATTTGGAGAGTTAGACAAAGTATAAGGGGTGCATGTTTTTCTCTTTCGCCCTTTTTATTTTATTTTCTCTTTGATTTTGACACATAGTTTTAAATAAAGGTAAAAAATAAACACTTTTAGTGAATTTATATTTTTGCATTGAAAATAATGGTTAAAAGATAATTATACAACATCATTATTTCTTGTGAAAATAACGACGAGATTCATGTTTTTATATTTACAAACGCTTTTACAAAAGAATATTTTAGCTAACAAATTAATTAGAAGGTGAATCACAAAGATCAAATACAAGAGGAAGTATATGGTACACTGGTTGCAGAGAATGTAATTGGTGCCCACTTCCTTAGCTTAGACATAGACGGTGTGACCAATTCCTTGATGAAGAGTCACATACAAACAACTCGTGCAATTGACAAAAATTCACCAAGTAAGAGTTATTGGAAGGTTGATAATGAAGTGGCTAAGACCGAGTCGGAAGCCAAAATTAAACTTGGTTCGAGTGCGATAGATATTAAAGTTGTGAACCTTAATAAAAAGACAAATGTTGGGAACCACATCGGGTTCACATTGATGCCAGGATCCGTGGCAGGATCCTCGTTATGGAAAAATGATCACGAGCAAATTGAAGGGGGATTTAGTAATTACAATGTGTAGGTCACACCGTAAAACAAATCCGAGAAATGGGCCGGAGGGCTCTATGTCGATCAGGCCCATGCAGAGGACAATTTAGCCCAATGGACCCTTCGGTACTTATGACTACTATATCCGTCTTAATTTTTTTTTAACTAAGAAATTTGGTTGAATTATTACTAATTGAGTTGAGGCCGGCCAATTTCGTTGAGCAAAATCCGATTCTCAAAGTGAAATCACCCAATCTAGTAAAATGGTTGAATTCTTCAGCATGATTATTTATTTTTATGCAAAATGTTCCTAATTAATTTATTGTGTTGCAAACTCTATTGAAGATGTTGATTTTAGTTAATGGAAATGTATTCGGTGAACCGAAACTTATCTCACATTTCCAGATGACATTAATTACTTTAATTTTTATCCTCTTTAATATTTATTAGAAAGAAAAACTATAATTCTCCGCATTATCAAATCTGAAATGTCGCCTTTATCATTACATTATCATCAAGATTTAGGGGATGTTCGGTTTGTCCAACGGGATTAGACCAAATTATCTATTGAACCTATTTCATCATTGGGCTGAATATTAATAATTATGTTCGGTTACAAATTCGGCCCAATATATGTTAGGTAAAATCGGTTTTAAGATTATCAAAATGTGAATACAAATCGAAACTAAATTCAAACAAACCAATTTGGACAATAATGGAAAAACAATTAATTAAATAATCGAACAGATAAATTTAAACAAACTTATCTCACAATTCTGTATAGTAACATAATTGATCCAACCAAATCGCAGAAATGATTCTACTTTCCTTGAAGAAATTATCGACCCACCTTCGGTGCAAATGGGAATCACGAACACTTCTTCCCAGATTATTTGGCTACAGGAATTCCTCCACTGCACAGTAGTAGAAATTCCACCTCGAAGAACACTCAAAAGCAAAATAACCCAAAGTTATTTTCTTTCTTTTCAGAGAGGGAATCGAGAATGTTTGTTGTGTTGGTGTGTTTCTGAAACCAGAAAATACACATATATATAGGTGGGGAGTGGGCTACACAATTAATTCTGCAACATAAATTTTCGTAACTGAAAAAATGTTTTTCTCAATTGATTTTTATAACTGAAAGGAGTTACACAATTTAAAACCTGCATAATTAATATTGTGACTGTTTCAATTTTGAATTTCAAATTAATTGATATTTTAATTCAAAATTCCTCTAAAAAGATAAGTCCGAGACGAGACAATTCGCCCAAATGCCCGATCCCATCCCAGCCCAGCCCAGATCAGATCCGAGCTGAGTCGTGTTGGGCGGGCGGTGGCGCGCGTGTGGTGTATTCATATGATCCTCTTGTAAAGACTTATACCAAGTCTAAACATTTAAGTTCATATATACTAATACACACAAATATAAAAAGTCAATGTGGGACAAATGAAGAGTTTTTAACTTTTCAACTTCCTCACAAGACTTTTATAATTTGCCATTTAGTCTTAGACCAATGTGGGACAAGCCCACATACAAATTATCTTATTTGAATATTATTTTCCTCACTTTATATATATAACAGTTTATCTATGGATTCCAACCTTTTAATTAGGTATCCATCCATATAATTACAACAATCCCCCACAAATCCATAGAAAAATAATCTATTAGGGTTACCGTAATGTGTTTCGAACAAACTATTAAACGTTATGAATTTTTCAAATACTTCAGATTTATGTTCTAACAAATAAACATAACAATATCTACTGCAATCATCTATAAAAGTAATAAAGTATTTCTTGTTATCTTTAGTTAAAATTCCATTGAATTTACAAATGTCCTTATGAACCAAATTAAGTATTTCAGAATGTCTTTCAACCGATTGGCATGGCTTTCTTACTTGTTTTGCTTCAACACAAATGTGACATTTGTCTTTATGGTTTATTTCATGTTTGGGGATTAGATTTAAATTCATCATCCGTTTAACAGAACCAAAATTTAAATGTCCTAATCTATCATGCCAAACATTAGAAGATTCAATTGCATTCACAACAGGAAATTTAGAAAATTTATTAGAACCAACATTTTCAACTCTTATTTTAAATAAACCATCATCTAAATAACCTTTACCAACAAAAGTTCCATAATATAGAATTACGACTTTATTGGATTTAAAGTTCATTTAATAACCTTCCCTAACTATTACAGAACCACTTATTATATTTCTCCTGATTGTTGGAACATGATGCGCCCTTTGTAGTGATAGTATGCGCCCTGAAGGAAACTTCAAGTCCACTCGTCCTATCCCTTACACTTTTGCACCACTTGAATTTCCCATTGTCACGGATTTTCCATCAATAGGCTGATAAGACATAAACTGCAATTTATCAGCACATACATGCACATTTGCCCCAATGTCTATTAGCCAATCATATGGTTCATAAATAGTAAGAATTTCAGGTTTCAAGGAAACATACCCATCAACAGAGTTTTCTGGAGCTTTAGGTTCACTAGTATCTCCCACAACCATGTTTACCATAGCCGGAGCTCTAGTTTCACCAATGTCTCCCACAACCATGTTGACTGTAGCTGGTGTAGTAGACTCATATTTGGCTTTGGACTTTTTAGTAGGACACTCCTTAGCTCAGTGACCCATATGTCCACAAGTCCAGCATGGTTTGTTTGCCTTTGGTTTCTTTTTGTTTTTAAGTTTATTTATGGATTTCGAGTTGGGGTTTACATGATTCACTTTTTTCTTTTCAGTTATCATATTTGCCTTGGGCTGGTACTCAATAAGAACACTATGAGTTTGATTTTTGTGTTCCTCTTCGATACTTATGGCAATCATAAGATCATCAAAAGTCAACTTTCCCTTTTGATGTTTTAATGTCATGCCAAAGTTTTCCCAAGATTTGGGAAACTTATCAATAATTGACATAACCAGAATTTATCTGGAAGTTTCATTTCAGCATCAGAAAGAGCGTGCTCAAGATTTATCAGTTCATGCGTTTGTTCAGTTACAGACTTTCCTTCAACCATCTAAAATTTCTGGAACTTGGAAACATAATACTTTTCGAGCCCTTGCTCTTCAGTATTATATTTCCTGTCCAATTCGTCTCAAAGAGACTTAGCTGTATATGTATCAGAATAGTACACGTCGAAGAGTACATTCGATAAAGCAGAAAGAATGACTCCTCGACCAATTTGGTCCCGTTCTGACCATTAAGCTATTTGAGCAGTCTTTGGATCGGTTTCAGTTGGTTCAGGTCTAGTCACCTGAATAACCGACAAAAGTCCCTTCATCGTAACCAAATTTTCATACGTTGTTGCTAACGCTTAAAAAATTGGCCCGAAAACTTTTTCGGTAAACCGGATAAGTCAACTTTTGTGGCTGGCATGGACACAGTACCAAAGCCTCCTGCATATGACATGATAATTTTAAAACACGAATATAACTTCTTCAAAATTTTTTGAAAATCAGTTTTAAGATTATCAAAATGTGAATACAAATCGAAACTAAATTCAAACAAACCAATTTGGACAGTAAATGAAAAACAATTAATTAAATAATCAAAAAGATAAATTTAAACAAACTTATCTCAAAATTCTGTATAGTAACAGAATTGATCCAACCAAATTGCAGAAATGATTCTGCTTGCCTTGAAGAAATTATCGATCCACCTTCGGTGCAATTGGGAATCACAAACACTTCTTCCAGGATAATTTGGCTACAGGAATTCCTCCAATGCACAGAAGCAGAAATTCCACCTCGAAGAACACTCAAAAGCAAAATAATCAAAAGATATTTTCTTTTTTTTCAGAGAGGGAATCATGAATGTTTGTTGTGTTGGTGTGTTTCTGAAACCAAAAAATACACATATATATAAGTATGGAGTGGGCTACACAATTAATTCTGCAACATAAATTTTCGTAACTGAAAAAATGTTTTTCTCAATTGATTTGTAACTGAAAGGAGTTACACAATTTAAAACCTGCATAATTAATATTGTGACTGTTTCAATTTTGAATTTCAAATTAATTGAAATTTTAATTCAAAACTCCTCCAAAAAGATAAGTTCGAGATGAGACAATTTGCCCAAATGCCCGATCCCAGGCCAGATCCAAGCCGAGTCGGGTCGGGCGGGCGGCAACGCGCGTGTGGTGTATTCATGTGATCCTCTTTGTAAAGACTTATACCAAGTCTAAACACTTAAGTTCATATATACTAATAAACACAATTATAAAAAGTCAATGTGAGACAAATGAAGGGTTTTTAACTCTTCAACTTCCTCACAAGGCTTTTATAATTTGCCATTTAGTCTTAGACCAATATGGGACAAGCCCATATACAAATTATCTTATTTGAATATTATTTTCCCCACTTTATATATATAACAATTTATCTATGGATTCCAACCTTTTAATTAGGTATCCATCCATATAATTACAACAATATATACAACAACCCATTAATGAAAAAAAGTGTTCAATTGACATGATTATGTACAAACTTATAAGATTTGATAAAAATAACCTTATTTAGATATTTATTGTCAGTCAAATTTAATTGCATCTGACATTCTCATTTCATGATTTGGCGAAAAGCTACGGTTATAATTTCTTCTTATCAACACCAGTTCCATCTTATTTCTCAACTCAATTTCATCTTAATTTTTTAGTTGAAACCAATGATTAGCTTTTAATATCTATTCGGCGTGTGAACAAATGAAAATCTAATAATCCAACTAAAGATGATAGTAAAGCTGGTGAATTATTCACTAAAATTCCATAGAAATTCCTACTGATTTTGGGGAAAATATATCGGAATTATAAATTTTTTAGACCGAAAAAGGCGGGTCGGAATCGGATTCCGACCGGAATTTCATAGATTATGTGAATTGGATTTTGGATATGTGCAAGAAGATTTTGAATTTATCTAATTCATTTTGATTTGGTGCACAAATATGTATGTATATATACATGAATTTAGTGTATACATAAATCACAAAGTATATAATCTCTATTGTATTTGCCTATCATATTAATGAAGTTCTGAAACCTTCAAGCAAAATTATAATTAATTAACAAAATTGTTGTTATTTAAATGATTTATATATCATTCGAAAACATTACTATGTCAACAAATTGGACACATTTTGTCAAATAATATTATAAATGATAATACGTATAAATGTCATGCTAGCGTGTAGAGAAAATAGAGAAAAAAAAATCTTATAACTAGAGTGATTTTTTTAATATATTACAACCATTAATATATCAAACAATCAAATAAATACAACCATTAATGTAGTACATACCTCATGCCTTTCCAGTATGAAATATTCACTAGTTTGATGTTGGAATAGTTTACATGAGACATTTGTATATTTTATAGTTGTATCTTTGATATTTTGCTTGAGTTCACTTTACGTATACAAATAAGTTTATTTAATGAAGTTGTGAAATAATAATATATTTGTATTCGAAAGGTAATATAACGAAGAATCCGCATTATCGATAAAAATTCACATATGTTCCAAATTTCATTTAATGTTACATACCTCATAAAAAAGAACATGCATGTATGAAAAGCATCGTTATGAAAATATGCTTTTCATATATTTTCCCCAAAATCAGTAGGAATTTCTATGGAATTTTAGTGAATAATTCACCAGCCTTACTATCATCAATAGCTTTTTATAACGAAGAATCCGCATTATCAATAAGGTAATATATGAAAAGCATCGTTATGAAAATTCACATATGCGCAGTTCTATATTTCATTTAATGTTACATACCTCATAAAAAAGAACATGCATTTATGAAAAGCATAGTTATGAAATACATTAGAGTATCTCTACTACAAACTATTAATATTAAACAATGTAGGTCCATAATCCATTAAACTATTTTGTTGTGTGTGATTCAACAGAAAACTAGAAGAGCCAAAATTACTATTTTGTTAATGTACACTATTGGAGGAATACATATAAACATTGTTATACGATCATGCTCAACATAATCAATATCAAATAAGTAATGTTCTCGACTATATAATGTTTGCATAGATAATATGATTGTTCAGTTAGTTTTGTAGTTGATTTATTTTTACAACTTCTTTAATATAACCATCCAAAAATACATCGGAAAGTTCTACTTCTTACATTAAATAAAGGAAGAGTTTATGACAAATAAGTTATAGCTCAATAATTTACAACATGGGTGAATTTTCAATCAAAATCAAGGTGAATCTGTCGAGAAGTAATCTTCAACAAATTGAACCTATATTGTTTCATGTGTAACATATTTGGAGCCATGCATATCTTTTTCTTGTTAACGGCATATTCTTATCCCTAAGTATAAAAAAAGTTGGCTGAAAAGAAGAAGATAGCTTTTTTAATGTTAAACTTGAAAACTTAAAAGTCATTCCAAGTATAATACTCAACATTTTCTATGAAATTATTTTGAGATGATGTATTCCTTAATGTTAAATTCAGAAAGGCTTTATCTAAAGATAACTTAAATGATTCAGAATGAGATTATGAGTTGGGAGGTTTCAGCTGACTTAAGTTCACAAAACGTTAAGATCACTTAAGTTAGACTGCGAAGAAACAAGAAACTAGCTTTGAATTTATGTGTTTGACACTCCTCGAAAGGGATTAAAACCTTGGAAAATAAAAAAAAAAACTATTGCTTGCATTGGGAGCACTCGCATTGAATAATCCTTAAAATATAATTAATAAGGATACATCTTGATACTTGGAAAGCATTTAAGCATTCAAGTGAAGATTCAATTCTTAAATCGTCGAAAGAATGTTTCATTGAAAAATAGAAGAGTCGCAATTTGTCCAGTTGCATTTCCGTTGCACAACAATTTAAGTTGTTCTAAACTGTCAAATTGTTTACTCATAGGCGAGCATAATTGAAATAGCTAACTTGCATTAAGAAAAAGAAGTTAGCAAATATATTTTAAAAGTTCATGTCACTCATCGCTCGACCTAAACTTTTGACCAAGTTGTACTAATAAAGTGTTCAAAACTTCTTTATATTCCCAATATGAGGTAAATTCAAACAAACACCCAACATTTTGAAATATCCCAGTATTAGTATTGATTACTAAACATAAATAAATGAAGAACTTTTATAAACTATATATGTATCACGATGTAGGGTGTTTAACACTACTATTAGAAAATAAACATATCGCACACACAATAATCCTTTTACGGGCAGTGGTTAAAATATACCTGAGAAGTTACTAATGTTGTTGATCCCTAGTGGTCAGATGAGGTCGGGGGGGGGGGGGGGAATAGACTGCTGAAAATTTTGACTTTAAAAATTTATAACTCTTCTGTCAGCAGACTAAGCTGATCGAAAATCGCAAGCAGACTAAGCTAATCGTGCACAAATCTTTGAACATCAGAGTAGACCTCTCTTCTGATTGTAACTTAGCTGATTTCAACAAAATCAAACTTTTAATCAGATTACTTGCAGCGGATGTTTTAAAGTGTTTTTCACAAGTAAACTTTGTCAATTTAAAGATTTTATCCCCAGTTTAAAACTCCTTTAAAATCTTTAAGATAAGTAATTCAAGTGTTAAAGTATGCAAGGAAACTTATGTAAATGTAAAACACCAGAATTTTTATAGTGGTTATATGGATGTAAATCCTTTAGTCCACTCTTCCAAGTCACGAAGATCTTGGGCTATACTATAAACACACAATTTACAATATATACTGCTTATGCCCAACAATAAATGAAATGGCCGTAAGTTCACAATATGAAATCACTAAGAAACTCCTATTCTCTGAAGTAATATCACTCACTTAGATGGATATCTACTTCTCACAATACTCTTCTAATACGGAATCATTCAGAAAGATGTATTGTTTTGACTTCAACTTCAGCTTCTATCAACAAATGACTTCAGCAGACGAGTGAGCTGTTCTGGAGTTTTTGAAACCTAGAAAATTTCTGCTTCGCGAAATAAATCTCAGTTGTTGTGTATGTCTCTAACTCTTGAATCCAACTCTATTTATACTTGCCTTTATAATATATCCGTTGAATAGTGAGACAGATTTCAAAGCTACAAGTATTGGTCCCTCTTTTCCTGGAACGGCTCTCTGCAACTGTTGCACTGTACACTCTGCTCTGCTGTACTTTTCTGTTAGTCGCATTAAATGCACCCTGCTAATCCGAGAATAACTTCAATCATTTGCCATTAATACCCTTCTCTTGCAGCATATATTACTCCAAGTGCGTTTATTACCGTTGGGCAGACTCCTTGATCCTTTCCACTCTGCTGATCGAAATGACCCGTCTGATAAATACTCTGCTGATCTCAAGTTGAACTTGAGTCAGCTGAAAACTACCAGTCTGATTTCAAACTTCAGCAACAGATCAGTAGTCTTCTGGACCTTGAACTTTTGACACTTCTAATATGTCTTCTTACTTGGTCAAAATTCTTCTAAGGGATCTAAGCATTCCTTACTTAACTGATTTTGATGTTTTTGAAATCATCAAAACCTCCCTTATCTTCTTGCACTCCATCTTCATCTTCATCCAACAATTTCCCCTTTTTGATGATGACTAAACTTCAGCTAAGTACCTGTACCTAAACTAAAGTTTTAATCCTTAATAATTTCAGAGAAAGAAATAATTTGATGGAAGAAAACTTGAACTTTTATAAAATATGAGAAATGATTACAAGTTACAAGTTATCAGATGAGACATAAAGAAAAGTAAAATACAAGTGATTACAAAAAGATTACAAGGAGCCTAGTCTAATATTCTAGTCTAGTCCTTCTCTTCTTGTTTTTCTTCTATTTTATTTACTTTTTCTTTATCTTCTTCATCTTCAAGATCATCATCTTCATCTTCGTCAGGACTGGTGGATTCTTCATCTAAAGCATCCATCCTTCTCTTCAGATCCTCAATCCTTTTATACTTCACATGTGGATTTAATTGTTCAACAACAGAGTCCTTGGTGGCAACAATCTCCTTATCAGACTTTGCTGTTTCCTCCTTAGACTCTTCTTCTTCTTCAGCATCATCAGAGAAATCAACTTCTCCTTTTTCAGCAGTTACTTGATCAACTGGTCTGCTAGTATCATCTTCAGTCTTCTCAGCAGATTCTTCCAATTTCTCAGTAGCAGTGACTTCAGCAGTTTTATTTTCATCAGCAACAACATCCTTAGTAGCAGAAACACCATCTTCCCCCTTTTTGTCACCAGCAGCAGGGTAGACTAGCTCTTCTGGCAGAACTGGAGTGATGTTCACTGCCTCACATAAGAGCTTGATGTTCTCCTCCATTGCATCCATGTGAGTATCTCTGCGCAGTTGTTGTAAATTAGCATAAGACTCCACTTTCTCCAAGGTGAGGTCTAATTGCTCCATCAGCTGACTCTGAGTGTGAAAGATCAGCTTAGCAGCAGTGGTGCAAGTCTTCAACATGGCTCTGCTTGATTCCTCCTGAGCTGCCATGACTTTTACAACAACTTCATTCACGTCATTCCACTCAGCATTATTATTATAAGTCGTGCTCCAAAAGTCTCCATGTCCAGTTTGATAGTTTGCACATCATCTTTGATACTTGCAATTTCTTTCACTATCATTGGACTGGGATCAGCAGTCTGGGGAGTTTTCTCAGCAGTAGCAGCAGACAGCAGATTCGAGGCTATCTCTTCAAATTTCTTCAATTGATCTATGTTTCTGTCTTCTATTTCCTTCATTGAACTGGCAATTAGCTGTTGAATGGACTCCGAAACAGATGGTTGCACACTTGATGAAGTGGATGGAATGTCTGTGCTTGCTGGGATAATTTCTGGAGTTTTCTCCTTCTCCTTAGCCTTGTCGTCTGTCTTCTGTTGGACCTTGATTGGCTTATCTGCAACAGTAACAACATCAGAACCATCAACACATATAATGGTTTTATGAGTAAAAATCCATGTTGGTTCAAAAGGTGATGTCGTCTGTTTGGGTAGCTCTTCATAAGTCTTTATGTCCGGTCCGAAGACAATTCGTTGAAGACTAGGTAGGGGTGTCATGGAGCTTGGGTGACCCTTCTGACTCCTAGTCTTTTTAGCCCACATTTCCAATGTTGTGGAAATGGCTAACTTGACTACTCTGTCCAGCAAATCTTCTCCATCAGCAGGTGTCTCTGAAACAGAAGCAACTATCTTCTTGGCTTCAGAGTTTGCCATTTTCCTTAGCTTCCTCTTACCATGTCCAGGAGAAAGTCTGAACCCAATGCTTGTTTCAGGCAGCCTGTTTGCAACCAATTCATCACCTTAGCTTCTTCAGTTGCAAATGCCTTCCACTGCATGATTTGCTTTTCTGTCTTCGTCAGACGGTAGTCTCTCCATCTGTTGTACCTGATCTTTTCAGCTACAAACATACTCTGACGGACTAGCATGCTGTTGTACCTTTCCAATTCCGCCTCAAATTTGTTGTATGCTTCTGGATTGTCATACACAACTGTCAAAGCATGTTTCAACTCTGATCTTTGCTTCTTAGGCGCCTTTGGTTTAGGCATAACTGGCTTTGGCTGGTTTGTATCTCTTGACTCTCCAATGACAATTCCTCCACTATACCTTGGACCATGAGCGTCCTTGGTACTGTCCTCCAATGCCTTAGCCAAATCCTGAGCTTCTTTGGCAGCTAACTTTGCCTCAATCATATTTTTCATTTGTGCTTCAAGCTCACTTAGCTTTAGAGCTTTTTGGTACTCTGCCTCTTCTTTCTTCTTTTGCTCTTCTTCCTCTTTCTTCTTTTTCTGGGCAGCAGATACCTTCCCTTTGCCTGTTCTCTTCCTTCTGGCAGCAGGGGTTTCCACAACCTTAGTGGAATAGCATCAACTGGTTGGGGATGAATAAGAAGTACATCTCCTTCAGCAGTTGTGCTTGTTGTCTGTTCAGTCTTTGTGACAACAGACTGTGTTAGAGTTAAGTTCTCAGCAGGCTCATCAACAGCCTTCTCTGCAGCAGCAACTGGTCTTTCAGCTGAGACTGGATCATCTCTAACTTTGACGATTGGTTCCTCAGAAAAGGTGATCTTCATCATTGCCTTGGATTTGGTCATAGCTCCAGTAGGCTGTGGTTGAGCAGCAGGCCTTTTCACTGAGCTCCTTGTCCTTCTCCTAGTTTTCTCAACCTGGACTGGTTCATCAGACCCAGACCTTTCAGGAGATGTTCCAGTATTCATCTCCTCAATATCCTTAGCCACTTGAGTGACTATGTTGTCAGCAACAATAGACTCAGACTCTATTGATCTGGCTTCAACAGCAGGGTTTGCTGTTTGATCAATAGACTTACTAGTCTGATCAGCTGTTTTAGCCTTCTTCGCAGCAGTAGGCTTATCTGCAACATCTTAGCTTCCACTCTCACTGGTTCATACGTTTTTAGCTCCTTCAACGCATGAACTGGTTTTCCATTCACCATTGAGCAGTTCCAAGCCTTGAACAGATGGCTAAGCATGATAACGTGGCCATTCTTCTTCACCGCCAAAATATTGAAGAAGTGGGCAGCCCAATTGACTTCCAGCCCATAGTAGATGCAGGCCATAGTATGAAATATTCTCCTTGGCAACCCATCCAAGGAGCCCATAGAACATTACAAGACCTTGGCAATAATGTCAGCAAAACGTTGATACTCATCCTTCAGCCGAGTCTTCATCAACGTCCCTGTCATTTCCTCTTCTTCTTTAGCACAGAAAGCCCAGAAAGCTTCCTCCTTATCTGAGCCCAGAATAGAAACCTCTCCTCCCACATTCTTTAACCCATACACTTCACTCAGTACCGCGGGACAGACGCATATCGTTTTCCCTCCTACCTTAGCAATCATGGTGCTTTTGACCATATCAATCTTTCTTACTCTGTAGAAATCAGCTACGTCTTCTATAACCACCAACTTCTCGTGAGCCTCCAGAACATTTACCAGTGAAGATTCCTTGATTTTAACCATCAATTCTTTCATTAGAGGTGTTCCAGAAGCATGGAACTTCTCATAGCTTAAGTAGCGACCTTCAGCTCCAGCCATTTTGATGATTGTAGGTAGTTTCTAAGTGATTGAAATGCTTTAAGACAGAAAATCAGAGAGATTAGTAACTTCTTTTGTGCTTAAGAGAATTTTGGGTGCGTAAGGTCGACCCTTCTGATCAGATCTGAATTTATAGATTTTGAAATGCATCGGGTTTTGTGTTTCACGCGAACCATTAGATCTAATATGTCAGTTTTGAATTGTGTGAGCGAGATTCTCGGATTTTAAATATTATAGTTTAATGTCAGATAGGCGGGAAACTCTAGCGTCACTAATATGTACTTATAAAAGCGCGTTTTTAAATATAATGTTTTTAGTACACACTTATATAATGTATCAGACGAGTTGAGTTTAACTTATCTGATAGATGAGTGATCTGATATCTAATATTACTAGTGAAAGCCAATAACTAGTAATCTTCCTCTGCTAGCAAGATAAATTAATCTTCAATTTTTAAGAATTAAGAACATCTCTTCTGATAAGTTAGTGTATACATAAATCACAAAGTATATAATCTCATTGGTATTTGCTTATTATATTAATGAAGTTCTAAAACCTTCAAGCTAAATTATAATTAAATACCAAAATTGATATTATTTAAATAATTTATATATCACTCAAAAATATTACTATGTCAACAAATTGGACACAATTCTACAAATAATATTATAAATGATAATACGTATAAATGTCATGCTAGCGTATAGAGAAATACATATTTATGTACAATATATTTTATCAGTTTTAGCACATGGTGATTGAGTTAAAGCTAAAATGAATATCAAAATATAGGAAAAAAAATCATAAAACTAGAGTGATGGGGGCTGTTTTACACCCCTTATAACTCTCGGAGTGACTAGAAGATACTCGATCGGCTCAACCAAGAAGCTCATTCACTAACAGCCGCTCGGTTCGACCAGAGATATCTATTCACGGCGATCAGACCGATATCCTAGTTCAACAGGGATTGATACCCCGAGTCCTAGCAGGATTATGTTTCCTTGTAAAGCTAGGGTTAATATCATATAAATAGCTGGATCACCAATTGTATGAGGGACAAGATTCTTGTGAACTTACGCCTACATACTTGGGCAATCTAATATCAACTTAATAGAAAATCTTTTGCTATACTATATTCATTATTCATTGTTTCGTGTTCTTGATCTTCTTTACATATTGTTCTTCCTTGAGATTGATCCATCCGGAATAAAGTAACTAGGCCCCATAATCTCTATATAATTTTACCCCATAAACCTCTATCATTGATTTAACAAAACCCTACGAAAAATGGTTAAATTAGTTGGCACGCACCGAGGGGCTAAGTTAATACTTCGATAGACATATGGCTCGCCCGAGGAAGAACGCTCGCAACGAAGCAAGAAGCAACAAGACGCATCCACCTATGACGTCGGACGACTTACAAAACAATACGACGAATAACAATCCAATCATTAACGACGATGATAATCAACGAGAGAACAATCAACTGCCGAATCATGAAGAACGCCAAGGGATCCATGTCCAAAATTCTCAAGGACAACAAGAAATCGCCGCCGATACGATACCGGAAGCCCCCGTGGCTCCTACAATCCCTGTCCCTTTGGCGGAAACACAGGAAAAATTAAGACAGATCGCTATGCTGTTTAACTCACTATATCCAGGAGAACTGCTAATTCCCGAGCATGTGCCCAGAGACCCCAGAACTACTAGGGCGAATCAAGTTCGGAGAACTCCTAGGCAGATCGATCAAGAGTCAGAACAAGCAGATAGCCCTGTGAGCGAACATTGATCATTACACATTCCACAAAGGAGCAATACGAAACCAACCGACGAGCGAATCCGGAGAAAAACGGATCGGACAAAGCCATAACCAACCCGCCGAGGATCAAAGGAACATACTATAATTCCCCTCGATGATGACGTTGAGGACGCAATCCCTAATCGACAAAAAACTTTCCGCGTCTCGGAAAGAGAGATCGAAAAGATGGTACAAGAACATTTGGAACAACTTCTACGGACCGTTCAAAATCCGTGGGCCAGAAGCGCAGAGGTCCAAGAAAGCTTAGCAACATGCTCTCCCTTTTGCAGGGAGATAAAAGAAGCTCAATCATCCGGATAGTGATTTAACCGTATTTCGTTGGGTTAATTATATCAGTGAATATGGGATATTGGGGATTCTCAATATATATGATTTAAAGGGCTCTGTTACTTTATTCAGGATGGATCAATCTCAAAGAAGAACCTTTTTTGAGGGAACAACAAGTAATCATGACAACCAACGTAAAATAATATGAATATGAAGAAAAAGCTCTTTTCTTATTGAATAATCTTGGATTATGCTGTTATGCAGACTTTAGTAGCGTATTAGCCGTGTGTGTAATACAATGATTAACTAGGTATTTATATCATATTAAACCTAGCATTACAAGGAAACATAATCCTAATAGGACTCGGCCCAATTGTCCTTCTTGAGTCCGGACTATAGTCTGCTTGTTGAAGAGAGTCGTATTCTGCCGGGTCGATAAGATGATCCCGAACTGACTGGTTTGGCCGAACCGATCTTTTATACTTCAGTCGATCCGCACATTACAAGGGGTGCGGAATAGCCCCCATCAGTACTCCCTCACTTCTTCGAGCGTATATATAGTAGGAGCTTGTAGAAGTAAACGATTTCTTACGACTGTTATCTTCTATGAGTGGTGCCTCGTTAAAAACCTTACCTAAGAAAAAACCCTGTGGGAAAAAATCTTATGTAAGGAAAAGAGTGCTACGCATCATAGATAGTCGTTTTCTCTTTCCAATTATGAATCGCCACGCGTCCCTTCGGGGAGGCCTTTTATCTTCTTCCGTTTTTGGCGGGAACGTGATTAATTGTGACGAGTTCGAAACATCTTTTCTCTTCTCAGTATAAATAGGTGACTATTAAGTTAGTCATTTCTACTTTAAACTTCCTTATACTTCGTAGTCGTTTTCTTGCTTAGTCGTTCATCATTTAAAGTTTTCCTTTTATCGACTCATATCCTCCGAGAATCCAAAAATATGGCTTCTTTAAGAAAATCTTCTTCTTCCTTTAGGGAGAATGCCACTCCCATTATCGAGGACGGGTTGCATTCTAATCCTTCGAGTGAGCAAACTGGCGTTTCAGAATTCATTGTTCCTGCTGAAGATACCTTTAAGGTACAAATTCTTTCTGATACGGACGTCGCTGCCCGAGCCAAGAAGGGCAAAGGCACAGCTCCTCAAATTTCTGAACCGATTGAGGACCTAGCTTGTGCTTACACGGTGGATACTTTCTCTGAGGTTGTGAACAATTATGCCAAATATTTCCCGGAGGGTTCTGAGCTAGGTAACTAAATTCGCGTCCCTACGGTTGTCGCGCGCTCTCAATTCGCGAATTAGAGCGTTTTTCCGAAATTCGCGACAAATTCGCGAACTCACTTTATTAAATTCGCGAATTTCATGAAGCAAGTACGCGCACTACAGATTTATATTTTGTTAGACCCAGTTATAACATGACAAGTGGCATTTATTAAAATTGGGTTTAGAAGCTCACGGGTTTTCTGCTATCCCACTACCTTTGGCCGGCTTTTTCTTACACAAATGACATCATTGATTGACTTGATGTTGAAAAGTGTGTAAGCATGACTTATATAGTCTATTAAAATAATGGTATTTAATTAATGTGGTATTACTATTAAGTATTAAAAGTACAATCTATATATTGTCCAATTTGTTTCTATAATTTTATACATCAAATGTTTCTTTATAAAGTTATACTCCGTATATACGTACTACTAACATATTAATAGAATTAACTGATAGGTTATTTTGATTTTGAATGAAGTATTATCTTAAAAAATAAAAAGTATAGTTATTTAACTGAATAAAATCATATATCTTAATTATTTGAAATGTTAATACTGATAATTTTGTACTTTTGTGATGTTATTTTTTCTATTGTAATATGTTATTTTTTCTATTGTAATATCTCTTAAAAAATATTTTTCATAGACGCTCTAGTGACGCTCTCATACTTGAAATTTACAATCACTCACGCTTTCGCGCACACGCTCACGCACCCGCACCCGCACACGCTCCACGACTTAGTTACCTAGGTTCTGAGATAGTTCTCCCTTCTCCTTCTGATAGGGTTACATCACCACCGGAAGGATGTCGAGCCTTTTACACGGCCCATTTTAATAGTGGACTGCGTCTTCCGTTGTCTCCCCTGTTTCTTGATATTCTAAAAATATTCAGTGTGTCCTTGACACAATTAGTCCCTAATTCCGTGGCCTTCGTGGTTTATTTTTCTGTCTTAATGATCGCGAAAGGGTTCCAACCTTCCTTTCGTAACTTTACACAACTGTTTCGGTTTAGTATTTCCAGTTCCTCCAATCGCGGATATTTCTTCGCTAGTCAGAAGCCTAGTCGAGCAATCTTCGACTCCACATTTTCTAGCAACCCTTCTTGGAAATCTCATTTTTTCTTTGTTCGTCCCCTATCTCATCTTCGTTTGGCGGATGGTTCGACTATACCCTTCTCGTGGGATCATGGCTCCAAATGGGTTTACGGAGGTCGCCTGCCAATTGGTGAACTCATTCCTGATGATGCTCAGTTTATTGGTGAAATCCATGCTATGCTTGCCAACAAATATCAGAGTGCTCTTCTGATTGGGGAAGTTTTCCTTCGTAAAGCGGAATTGAGTGCTCATGATTTTCCAATCACTTCATCATCTGAATCACTTGGTAAGCATTTTATTTAAGCTTAGTGTTGTGATGATCCCTTTTCTACAGAAAGTCTAACTTTTGTCTTGTTTCTTTTTCAGCTTATATGGTAGAAAATTCCCGACATTCTTCAAAGGGAAAAATGGTGTTGTCCAAATCCTCCAAAACCATAGAGAACGTCCCTATCGAGCAGAGAGCGTCTCGAAAGAGAAAACTGGAGTTGAGTCATGACTCCGAGGAGAATGGAGAGGAATCTCCAGATTCTTCTCAAGAATCCCCTATTCGTCAGGGGACAGGACCCGGTTATCCCCCCCTCCAGCTTAGAACTTCTTTGGGTATTCGTGGATGTCGCAGCTGGTCGATGCCTCATCCTAATAATAATCCGGTGGAGAGAAAGAGGAGCTACTATGGTCGTTCTGGTAAAGATCTTTCTTTACTCGGCGACAATCATCCAAAACCTACTTTGGTCGAAATGATTGAGGATCATTTAGAGGGAAAGAGAGCCGCTGGCTACTCTGAGAATGATTCATTTGTCCACGACGAGAGCGAGAATGCGGTCGATAAGGCAACTCGTGTTCTTTTGTCTGGCGTTTTTACTCGCGACATGAATAAGCTTCTTCGGAAGGATCCTTTGGAGAAATTTCAGCGAGCTTCCCTTTATGCTGAAAAGGTGATCTCTTTTTAAGTTTGCTTTATAGGATATTTTTCTTTGAAGATCCTTTTAGTTTGCTAACTCATTTCTTATTTTACCCCTTTTTCTTTTCAGACTAAGACTTGTTTAGCATCATATGCCTACGAAACTGCTCTTTGGAAATAGCAATGTGAGTTTCTGGATGACAAATACAAAGCTTTATTGCATAAGACTTCTGGTTCAGAGGTTGGTCCCTCAACGACTTCTTCCGTTCCGGCCGTAGAGTACTGCTCGGATTAGCGAGTTGGAATCTCAAGTATCAAGTCTTCAAGCTTCTTTAGAGGAGTATGAGGGGGACATTCCTCTTAGTGGACTCAGGGATCGTTATGGCCGGAATCCTGATGAAAAAGTGATTCGTGAATTCCTCAGCTCTCCTGTCCATACGGCGTTGGTATATCAAATGGTCGGTTCGCTCCTAGAAAGTACTTTCAAGAAGGCGGTTCATCAGTTGGTCGCTTTTGAAATGAGAGAGGATCGTCGAAAGGAATATTTTAAAATGGCACATATTCGGTTAAACCGCTATGGCGAAGTATATTCTCCTTCCGAGCTTCTTGACGTCGTTTATCAAAATTTTCCTTTGGCTTACCTCGTCAAAGAGTTTGGAAATCCATTGCCGATTCCTCCTTCCGATATTAATGATGAGGTCCATGACAATTTTATCGATCCAGAGGAAGAGGAAGAGGTTATTGAGCCAGCAAAAGAAGGAGACGTCGTTAGTGAACAGAAGATTCCGGAGGGCGATCAGGCTGCATGATATATTAATCCATGAAAATATCTTTGTAACTATTTATCGTAGGTCTAAATGTAATATTACACTTTCACCCCTTTGTACGTTAAACGTTTCATATTCTGACAGTCACGTCCTTTCATCTTTGCCGTAATAATTCAGACAAGTCATTAACTTCGCCGTAATCATTATGCATGTGTCTTTTCATATTCTAGTGTTTACTCCAAGGTCAGTTTTTGCATTTCGCGCCCTTTCTTTGGGTTCATCGCGTCTTTTCGTATAGTATAAATATAAAAAGGTAAAAACTTGTCTCGCTATTTACCGCTTTGCTTATCTCTCCACATAATACTCCTTCTTTATTAGGTCGATAAGCTTTCTCGTTATTTTAAATTTACTTCTTGAATTCTGATCATGACTAATCTTTTCGGTAATACATCAAAGTGTCCTTCCCGTGAGAATGCTAGAAATCCCAGATTGAAGAAGTCTCGAACAGAAGGACCCTCGATGGAACCTCCTCGTTCGTCCTCTGTTAGTAGGTCGGTGACCGATACCCTTATCGTCCCCTCCGAACCTTTTTCTGTAGTTAGTTCATCCTTTGCAGAACCAAACTTTTCTTCTACCGCTGAAGTTGGAAGTATGCCTTCCCCTGGTCGGGTGGCTTTTGGCGATATGTCCAATGTGGAGCAGACTTATAATATACCTGTTTCCTCAGGTGTTTCTTCTTTTGAGCATGCTTTTCACGGAGAGGTTCCTAACAGCTCCGTTTCTTCCACAATTTCTACCGCCCAGCTTGTCAGCGGACCCCTAAGGGGAGATGCTGCGGGGGCAGGCAGTTGGTGGTTCTTTTTTGGATCCGTCTATGACACAATCTGTGTCCCATGATTTTTCTGATTTTTTATTTAATGATACCACTGTTGTTACTACCTCTTTCGAATCTGGCGGGCCTTCTGGAGGTCGAATTGAGTCAAGGTCCGATCGCCGGACCGTTATTTCTGCTTCGGGGAAGGAAACCTCGGTTAGTCCCAACGAAGGGGAATCTCCTCGTCCGTTAGATGATCGTTGTATCCTTGAGCAGGTTAAGGATATCATGCAGTCAGCGACTTCCCGCCCTGACAATATTCCTCTTGTTAGTGAACTGTCGGGCTCTGTTGAGCCCGACGCTTTGTCCTGGGATCTAGGCCTGAGTACAATTTTGCCCGGTGAGTTGAGGAAGCTTGAGGGTACTTCCAATGTACGCCTTGTTCAGTCGCTAGTGAAGTTGTGCGAGCAGGTAGACAAATCTTTCATTATTTTTCCCGCTTTTATTTTGATTGCCTTGTTATGTAAGGACTATTTTCTTTTTCGAGGCTAAGTACTTTGCACTCCAGCTGGGTGTGCAAAACGACGATCTGTGGATAAGTAAAGGTGCTTATCAACATCATTTAGAGTCGGAGTCGGCGAAGGTCACAGGGCAGAGCCTCCAACTGCAGCTTGCCAATGATGATCTGAAAAAATTACAAGAGGAGAAATCTGTTTGGGAGAAAGAGAAAAATGACTTGGTTCAGGCCGCTGCCCTAGCAGAGGAGTTTCGACGGTAGGCCTATGAGGAAGGTTATGATGCCGGTTATCTGAAGCGTCAGGAGGAGTTGATGGCGTTCGTAGGTAACTTAACTCCTCTGAAGAGTGCTTCTGCTAGGCGACCCGGTGATAACAACCCTTCTCGATGATCTGTTCGACCCGGCCTTTCTCTTTTTTTTTTGTTTTGTTTTTTTTTTGTAGTGTCCAAACTTTTGTGTAGTCGCTTGGGCTGAAGTTTTTGTATTGGGCGGATGATTTAATTAAAAACTATGATCTTTTACGGGCAGATCCATGCCTTGATCAATTTCATTCCGTAGATATATTTTGTTATGCACATTTTGTTGTTATGCATAAATATAACTTCTCGAAATAATCAGTATAGATTAGTATACTTATCTCATATTAGTCTTCTGGGGGAATATCCAGTCTTCTAAAATGTAGCTTAGTCTTGCTCGATCAGTGTTTAAGTAACTGAATGATATAACGTTTGTTCTGCAAGTCAAACTTTTTTCAAAGCAAGAATGATGATCAACCAAGTATGGTCCCTTGAGTTATATCCAAAGTCACGTTATTCATTAAAATGTAGACAGTATGCCACTCGTATCGATAATCGATTGATTAACCGTTAAGTAGCGCTCAACATTCTGGTCGATGTTCGAACATCACCTTGTAAAATTGTCTTTTTGTCACGTATATCTTATATAAGGAGGCTATCGTTCCTTCGGTTGAACTCTGCCTTTCTTTTCATAGGACTAAGTTTGAATAGAAGATATCGCTCTAGGTATCTTCCTAAAAATCTATGTTTCTCTGTATCGAATGTGAGTTCCATGTTCTTCAAATAAAGCAATCAGCGTATCAATGTATTATGTCTTTGATATGGGAGGAATTGGAAAACGTAAAATTATTAGCCAGATCTGGCCTGTTCAGACCTCCTTCAGCAATTCTTTGGAATATTAGGCAGTGTCGATAGTGCAGTCTGGCATCTTGGTATTTACCGCCTCAATATCGACGTCAGATTTCTTGGACTCCAATGGAGTTCTTGTATAGCCAAGTTAATAGTTCCCCATATAATGTATAAGGCAGTGACGACCCTCGTATGCTTGAAGATTAGTTCTTATATTTCTAGTTGAACCAATATTTTTTTCGTAATGG